>OX381705.1:90600561-91230561 GCA_947462335.1 Harmothoe impar
ATTCTAACAAACTTAATGGGATATTACCCAAATCAAAATGTAAGTATAGCAGCTGGTTTATGTAAAATCATATATATTTAGATACAAATACAGAGAGTAGACTTCTGCTTACCTGCTGGGCCACCTTCTGCACCTTGCTTCTTGTAGGTTTAATGAGACTAGGTTTATAGGCTGATGTAGTAAAGTTGACGAGCTTTGGGTTAACCACCTTATGTATTCCATGGTACATGGGATTACCTGGTGAATGGAGATAGTTTATAAAAACAGTTAATGAGATCGACGGAACAATGCTTTGAGCTAACTGGATATTAAAGTTTCAGGCAGCGAACTGTACAGAAAGTTTCTGTAAACAATCGAGGATTGTGTAAAGACCATAATTGACTATTCTATTATTCAAACTACAAGTGCTGCATAGAGATTTTATTGCTATGTCTTTTGGGGATCATGGTGCATTAATGCATCCCTGGTGAGTAATTTGCCATAGATGCATTGAAGTATCATGCTGACTCTATGGGGTTGATGTACTCCTGAAGGGTTGGCATCCATGCATTCATGCATCCATGCAAATGGTAAGATGACATACCTTCCTCAGTGATTTCTCCCTTTGCTACCAGCAGGTAATACTTTGTATTGAGAAGGTCAGCAAGAAGGTCTTCATCCCCAGCCTGTGTCTTGGGGCTGGCTGGTTTAAGAAGACTCTTAGACTTGACATAGGAGAAGTGACATGTGATCCTCCCATCATCATACTTTCCAGATGGAGCATCACCAAGGCCCAGTGATGGCTGAAACATTACAAAGCATACATCTTCTTATCAGGATGCTTTCTAAAAATACGTATTATACCCACAATCAAAGCAGGCTCCCAACAAGCATTTCTGAGTGTTCCTCTCTAGAATGATTAAGTGAAAAAGTAGAAGTTGCTTTTATCCTCATATCATATGATCAAGTTCACTATTTTCATCTTTAGATATTGCAACCTGATGGTATTGTTTATTACTCTGTGTGTGTTTTGTGTATCAGACTGGAAGTCGAGCTATATCTTACCGGGTCTAGGAAGACGTTGCCCAGGACATAGTCTTTGTTAGCGGCAGACTTTACTGTGATGGAACCAGATGAACCATGTATACAGTCCACAGTCGCAGATGGACTCTGCACATCAAATAAGAAAGAGCAAACATAATGTAGTCTTCAGTTATAACTCCATTATCTCAGAGTAGAAAGGTTCTTTGTTCATATGATCACTCTAGATCACCATGCAAACACATATGGGCAGGTGCCATTTCACCCAGTATAGGTATAGTAGTCTAGTAGATATGTGTTTGACATTGGCACTTCTGGCAGAAAGCATGAAAACTTGCCTGTAGGGGTTTTTCAATGTGCTGAATCCAAATCCAAGTGGACACATCATTTTTGAAAAATGTTTCCGCTTCAAAAATGACTTTGAAAATAAAAAGTATTAAAATCCATATTTTATTTCAAGAAAAATACCAACAATTCACAACAGACATAATTAAGCCTAAAAGTCAGCTAAAAGCATAGTTTACAATGTACATTTATTGAAAAGAATCCCAATCATCACTTTTCCTATGATAAATTTGCATATTAAGGTGCTAATTTGCATATTATGATTAGGTACATGCTTTTAGATAGGTAAAAGGTGAAATGATTGAATGTGGCATAAGCATAACATTTTTAGTTCTCAATTAGAATGTGGTTTCTGGTGACAGTTTCTTTTTAATGTAAATGCAATGTTCTGATATTTACTAGTGTTCCTAATTTGCATAATTTATACAAAACCAAAGACAAGGCTAGTACATTATCATCTGACCAGGGACAAGTAGCAAGTAGCATTACTTTAGACTGAATGACAAGAGTTGTAAATTTCATCAATTGTTTCTAAAAAGAATCTGATTGCAGATGAATAATGCATATAACTATGTACTTGCATGTTAATGTCCTAATTTGCATAATTATCTTCCACAAATTTCTAATCAAGTGGACTTTGTTGATCCTATGATTGTAATAATCTTTTAGAATTCATCTTTGTGAGATGCCCCATTTCCCTGGGATATATATATTAAGTCAATGTGAACATACCATTGCATTATGCACTGACTAATTAGCATAATGTATGCACATATAGGAAGAGTCATGCTTTTCAGTCTTGCTTGCACTGTCCGGCAGTTACACATTTGGGCACATGTCATGTTGGCTTCTGCACACCAACATCTACCACAAGTCAGTGGAGAAAGGTACCCATGTCTTCCATTGGTGGGGCAAATTATTTAAGTCATAATTTAACCCTTTAAGGCCAGCCAAATCTTTATAGATCAGCTGTGGGGGGCGGGACATTTTCACAGGAACTTTCCCAGGGCCGAGCCGTTGCTAAATCCCATAGAGTCATCATGACTATAGTTGATGCTCGGCCCCCATGGCATCAACTATAGTTGACGCTCAGCCTCCAATGGCATCAACTATAGTTGATGCTTGGCCATAAAGGGTTAAGAGGAATGGTTCATAATATGCTATAAGCATCAACATATTAATAGGCAACACAAAAAATTACCTATAATGAAGTTGAACAATGGCAGAGACACCAAATTTGGTCCAGACATCCACCCCTATAAATCCTATACCATGGCTGATTATGGATGACCTTGGCCTTTGAGTCAAGGTTATTTGAAGGTCATATACAATGAGAAATCACTAAATCTGAGCATATCTCAAGTCCTCATGAATGTTGGTCGAAATGTACATGAAAATGTACATTTGTTCCATTCTCCTCCCTCCTGTGCCATGTTCTCCCTCCTTTGTTCCATTCTCCTCCCTCCTATGCCCCATTCTTCTCCCTATCTTCCCTCTTAGGTCCCTGCTCTCAGGTCTTCTCTCTCCCCTCTCCCCTCTTCTCTCTCCCCTCTCATAAATGGACATAAATATGAAGTGGAACCTTGTAGCATGTGGACAATACAGAACCCAACACCTCTACCTCAGCATGCCCCCTTCCACACCATGCCCCCTCCTACACCATGCCCCTCCCTCACCATGCCACCCCCTTACCAGGTCCGTCCCTCTTCACAACCCCTCTCCCACATCATGAACCCCCTGATTTTCATCATGTACAGTATCTCTCAACAGCAAATATTCTTCACTACTGACATCCCTGCTTTCATTTTATGGGGGTAGATATAATCTGAATTGAGCTAAGGACCATGTAAACTTATATTACTATACAAATGAATAATAAGCATTGTGGTTGTTATTCAACCAACAACCTTTGCAACAGATGATTAACTCCATTAAAGTCCTTAGATTCACTTAAGTGGGGTAGGCATGGTTGAACCTGGTGTATAGGGACAAAGTAAATGTGTGTTGCAAGGAAATTAATAATGAGTATGGTTGTTGCTAAGCAACCCCTTATCCTAGCAACATATCAATGAGCTCAATGGATTCCTCAGGCGCAACATATGGGGGGGGGGTAGGTATTGCTTGAGCATTCTCTCGAGGCATTGTTCTTGCTGTAGGGGGGGGGGGGTGACCAAGTGATTCAGTGACCAATGTACTCAGATAGGACTTTTGACCTATGAGATTTGAGTGGATATTCGGCTTTCTAGCTCCATAGAGAAAGGTTTCAACTGGCCTTAATCAGGATCATGTGACCATGGATGACATTAAACATCAATATTGTTATATACCACCTCTTATTACAGACATGAGAGCATGCTATATGTCACTTTATTTCTTAAAATGACTATAATCTCAAAACTATAGTTTTCTACTTACAACCTTTCTCAGCCAAGGTGACGATATATAGGGTTTTAGACTTTCTCCTCAGAAATCACTGGTGGCCACTTTGTTTCTAGCTTTCAGACATAGTGTTATTTGTCTAGTCGGAAAGGGTGTTTTTTGTGTTTAACCCCCCTCCATATTACCCAAGATAATAGTTATTCTTTTATTCACAGCAGATTCAGTAATGTGTCATCTGTGCATACATTATGCTAATTATGCTGATAAGGAATACATTTTATATCAAGAATGAATATTGCTGTAATGATATTGAAGGTTAGGCCCATATAAAAACTGAAATTAGGAAAAATGTGTGTTTTCTTCCTAATATTTTGACATTTTGTCGGCAAAGCATCATAATTGATTATAATATGCAAATTAGAGGCTTAGTATGCAAATGTTGAATATAAATAGTCAATCTTACTTCTCAACTTTTGGAAAGAGTGTTTTTCGTGTTTAGAACCCTTATATTACCCAGGGCAATAGTGTTGCAGTGTTATACTTTTATTCACAGCAGCTACAGTAATATGTCATCTTTGCATACATTATGTAAATTATGAAATCATTTTGTACCAATAATGAGTATTGGTGTAATGATATTGAAGGTCTAGGCCCATATAAGGACTGAACATGATAGACATTAGGAAGAATATGTGTTTTCTTGCTATTATTTGGACATTTCATTGGCAAAGCATCATAATTGATTATAATATGCAGATAAGGGACTTAGTATGCAAATGTTGAATATAAATAGTCAATCTTATTTCTGAACTTGAAAAAGATGCTTCTTGTGTTTAGTTACCTCGTATTACCCAGGGCATTAGTGTTGCAGTGTTATACTTTTATTCACAGCAGATACAGTAATGTGTCATCTTTGCATACATTATGCTAATTATGAATTAATTTAGTACCAATTATATATTTTAGTGTGATGATGTTAAAGGTCTTGGCCCATATAAGGACTGAACTTGATAGACATGAGGAAGAATATGTGTTTTCTTGCTATTGTTTGGACATTTCATTGGCAACGCATCATAATTGATTATAATATGCAAATTAGGGGCTTAATATGCAAATGTTGAATATAAATATTGTTGATTGTGAAGTGTGGAATAGTTTTAAATGGGCAAAAACCATTTTAAGTGTCTGCTCCCATATCAAACCTTTCCTAGTATCTATAGAACTAGTTATCAGATTTTTCTCTGGAATTTATAAACTATTTAAAACTTTTTATTTTCAAAGTCATTTTTGAAGTGGAAACATTTTTCAAAAATGATGTGTCCACTTAGATTCGGATTCAGCACATTGAAAAACCCCTATAGGCAAGTTTTCATGCTTTCTGCCAGAAGTGCCAATGTTGGTCTGCATATGTTACATATCTACTTGACTATAGGGGCCAGATTCCATCTGGATATCTATCACTAGCAAACACATGTTCCCTGTGAGCTAACACACTTTGCTATGTGAATTAACAATGGTAGGGCTAACCTGAACCCTTGAAGGGCCACATAGTGCTTTGATGTGCTGTGACCATTCTCATCTAGATGCATGAGTGCTACTAGTCATGCTTTTTTACTGAAGTTTACATCGGTCTATTTTTGCGCTCGTGGAAATCATTATTGTTCACTCTATACTCTATGTGAGAGGCCCGTTAACGCTATACATGATGTGAAATTTTTCTGATATGATATAGCATTTGATGACTGTAAAATGAAAAGCATCTTCGCTATGATTCTTGTGGTCAATCAACATTTCAAACTTCAAACTTCAAAAAGCTTCATCATGCTTATCTTTCAAATGTGTATCAATCATGTAGAATCAGCATGGTGGATGAATGCAACCTTGGGGAGTAGACTCACCAAGGCTACAAACTTTCATGGATTATGATGACAAAGAAAATATTGCAGTAATGGATAACTGTGTTCAGATTAGAGTTTCCTTACCATTGTTCCTGTAGAAGAGAATCCTACAGCCAGGTACTTCTGATTGGCACTGACAGACCCGGAGGCGCTGAACTTGACATAGTCGCCGTCCGGCTGCCACCCGACCACCATATCGCAGCTGGCATCAGCACAGTTCTCAGGGCTACGATAACAGTTGGTCTCATCCACACAAATACCCTGCAATAGCAATAGAACACACATCACTTATTGTCATCACTTGTGTGCTACATTAAACAACAGTAAAGCAGTACCATACAACTAGATATACCAGTAGTGATTACTCCCTCCCCTACCCATCCCATATTTTCTGATCAACCCCCTCCCTCCACAAATAGGTGGATGGCTTGTGGAAGAGGGGGAGGAAATGTTTGGTGTAGGTTCAAGGTAGTTTGTGTCTGCTACATATGGTATGATGAAGGGGAGAGTGGGAAGAGGTTACCGGTCTTCCACAATCTCTCATCCACAGGACTTGCATTTGAAAGTCGCTAAGACTACAGGTTTTGTCCCAGGGACTTAACCAAAGTCCCATCCACAGATCCCCCATTCATCTCTCCACAAGATTATGCATCGATATGACGATTTCCTGGCCTTTTTACGAGGGCTGAATTGATCAGCATGTACCATTCCCTCCTATGGCCCAACTTCTTCCATGTCCAGTCTACTCCTGTTTTCTCACCCATGTCCCCTGTCCCTCAAATATCCCTCTGCTCCCACATTTCAAAAATATCACTTCAAATATGATACATGTATTTTTTGATTCTTCACTTACTCTACCCCACCCTCCTCTATCCTCCCTATCATCTCTGACCATGCACTTCTCGGAAGTTGCCAAATCAGATTGTTGGTCTCACACCATTTGTCCGTGGTGTCCCACTCCCTCTCTCCCTGCTTCCACATCCACCGTACAGGCCTATTGTTATCTGCCTCGCCCTGCGGTTTCTGCTGATCATGCAACCAGAAAGATAGTAACATCGACTTCTAGCTTTCTGATACAGCATTTATAAATGCATCTGATAAAGGTAGCTCCATTTGGGACTCATATGGTACGGTGTATGGCATATTGATAGCTATATGGACAAGAAATTGCTACGACACTAAAATACGTACGTACATACCCGACAATACTTATAACATGAAATAACGCTCACCTGACGATAGTGAATCACATCAGACTCAAATGGTATCCAGTGTTGGTTGTCATGTGAGATGGCCACCCTGAGGTATATTAAGTATGGCTGTATAAGGGTGCATTCATTTTATATTGCAATTTACTAATGTCGTGATAATAAGTAACATGGTAACATGATGTCATGATAAAAGGTATGAATGTGAGCCCGGCAAATGTAATATATGAATACCCCTACAGATTGGTACTAGGCCTATAACTACTTTATACCACTAGCTGTATGCAGTATACAAGAGGTGTGAAATGCTTTGTTCTCCGTGCCCGCTGTGGTATAAATCATTTAATGGTATTATGAGAGTTGTGCCCCATACCAGAACTTGATGTCGGTGTGCGGCAGCTTGTTGGTGGAGGGTGCTACCCACGTGAAGGTCACACTATTCTTCGCCTTATCGACGTCCGTCTCAGTCAACACTTGCTGAATTATAGACATGCTGGTATTATTGTTTATCATGATAACAATGACGTTATCTTATCACTATTCCATCACTCATATCACTGACGATGTTACATGTATTAGTATATACACTGTCATAAGATGCAATTAGAACTAAACTTCATAGGATTTCTGTGAGGCTGCCTATATACATGAGAGTATATGAATCGATTGGTGCCTATGCATGGCACCAATCTATGCATATCCCATGGAGTTGCATGCGTCATTATGTAGGGCGTTCAGGCCATTTTTATTGAGTGCAGAAAAATTTCGTTTTTTATAAAGGATAGATAGACGGGATCTTAACTAAGAGAATTCTGAAAGAATTGTAAATCTACCACCACTAGAACATAGTTAAATTGATTTTTCTTTGCAAAAAGTAAGGTGTTTTGAGAGGACAAGAGGGCCCTGTCTAAACATGCAGTGGATTGGTCCCCAAATAATAGCACTCCCGCGCTACAGTGTGAGTTGTACTGGTAGGGATCCATGTGCAGTGGAGGGTGACTTACATAGGGAATGTACTACTCCTAAGAAAAGGTAGATCAACGTAAGTGTAAGTCTGCTGGATAATTCTTTTCCAATCACTTTGTTCTTCAGACAAGAGATACTAAAAATATATGTGATTTAGATGTATGCTCCCACACTTTATTAATCATGAATTATCCGCACAAATACCCTCTGCCAGAAATCTATTCTAGTACAGGGCAGCAGCTATCAATTACTAGTGCCAAAATATGGGGCTGCACAGGGAGCACACACTCCCCACTTTCTACATACTCATTCATATAAAACCCCTAGTGGAAATGTACAAATCTTTGCAGAAACCACACATTATGTGGAATGAAACCATAGCTTTCCAATAGTGTGAACATAGCTGTTGTCATTGGAGTCAATTAGCCATAAATGAGACATGAGTATGAATAGAGGGGAAAACTGCTGGTTGTCTGTGCCATGGCCGCTCTGAAGACCCTAAATCATTATGAGAAGAAAGTTATGTGTTAGATAGACTACACCTGGACACGGTTCTTCCATATACCCACTGCTGCACAGGGTCAAGACAAGGAGTTATACACCGAGTCGATCTGACTTAAAGCTGGGCCATCGGGGAATAACTTCAGCATTTCCCATACATAGACTAAAATAACAGTTCCACCAGAGGGCAGCAGTGTTTGGACAGGGAACTATGAGCATTGTCCAGCTACAACATATTCACCCTATCTTGTGCCCGTAAGAGCTGAGCTCCCAGCCATTAAGAGCCCTCTTGTGAATGAAAACTGAACTATATCCAAAAGTGCTTTTCGCCTCACTTCAACCATGAAGCTTTAACCCTCGATATGCAATATAACCAAGGTGTGAAGCCTTTGTCTTAACCACCCATCGTGGGTTAATTTCATTTAACCCACGGTGGAGGGCTAATACCACGCGTACCAACTGACCTTTGTCTCCAAGCAGAGTCCTAGTCCTACCGTCAGGTAGGACAGTGTGGGCCACTATGACTGCTACACGTGGCTACCTGTGCTACCTGTGTACAGGCCCCTGTCCCTTCCTTGCTCCCCACAGTGTTGTAGGTATGCAGGCCATGTGCTTTGAGGACCGCAGCAATGTTGACACAAAGCAGAGGGGGGACTTTGCTAAATGTGGGTATATCTCCAGTTTAATGCAAAATTGTGTGTTCTGCATCCCAGTAATATTATTCATTATGCAAATCCATTAGATTATGGCATTTTAATGCATTCAAATGCATGCATTTTCACCAGAATGCTATGCTCAAAGCAGAGGGGGAACATAGAGTTGACTACCCTGTTTCTGTGAACAGAAACACCTGACCTCCCCCCCGAGGTTTAGCTCAGTGGTGGCCCGTGGCTAATACAATGGGTTTCACACCATGGTTATTTTCACATAATCGAAGGTTAAGTCAGATACCCTCCTCGTAACTGAGTTATGTAATAATAACAATGGTAAAGTGATTGGTGGCCTATGAGGCCATCAGTCAGTTTGCCGTGGTTATTTTGACATACACTCAGTTACTCCTAGGGTATCTAATACATAAGGTCTACAACCATTACGGGCTGCACATTACTTTAATTTACCATGTCCTTAGTGGTCATGATGTGTCATGACAACGATGGGCATAGAACATTAAAGTTGTGCGCGGGCCCTGAATGGGCATAATACACTCACCTTGTGGCAGTCCAGACGGGCAGTGTTGGGGAAGCTGGTAAATGTACCATAGTGGTCCTCCCCGGCCTTCAGATCTCCTTTAGCAGCACGTGCCAGCACTTTAAAGCCATTGAACGCCTCGCCATCCTTAGCCTGGATTGTAACTGGTACCAAGACAGGGAGTTTGGTCAGTAGGTTTAACTAGGTCTGGACATGAATTGATTATGAAATATCATGGAGGGCTCATATTGATATTTAAATGCCAACATTCATGCAGTAGTCGAAGCTCATGGTGCATTTCACTAGCTGCTTAGCTCCCCTTATGCATGAAGTAAAGAGGTAACATGCCACACTGAAAAGGCAAACTTGTCTCCAGACTCTTCTAAGTGACTGTCATAAAACAAACGAGTTAAAAAAAGTGACAAGGAAGCGGGTCTTCAACCTGGAGATAGAAGACCCACTTGGCATGTGCCAGCCCAAACCCGACATTTGCCAGCTCCAGGTTATATTTGTGGGATGGTAACCTGATAGGTTAGACAACTTTTGACTCGTTAATTTTATGACAGTCTCTTAGACTCGTCTGGAGACAAGTTTACTTTTTTCAGTGCAGGCTCCATGCACCTACCTGTGACCCTTGTGTTGGCGCTGTAAGTGGAGGCTGACGTCAGCACGTAGACAGGTGAGTGTCCGGTCTGTGACGTCACGGTGAGGCCCAGGGTGGGGTGCTGACAGAGCTCCTCCTGTAGGTGAGGTGTGGGGGGACGGCCCTGGGCGGTCTGCAGCACACACAGCACCCCCAGCACCCCCAGCACGGCCACTAGCACCGACGTCATCCTACATGGGCAAAAGGGAAGGTTACATATAGTTGATTGTTTCTATTTATATAGGAGGTGCAGAGGGCAAGCAAACCAGTGGACTGTGACTCCTATGTATATGAATCAGTCAGTTATAACTTATCCTAATAGTCAAATATGTCTTATATGGGGTAAATATAATCATATAAAGGTAATGTACTTGTGTATGGTGTAAGCTGGGGATTTATCACAACCCAGGACAACTAAAACGAAAGCTAGGAGTAATGACCCCCTGGTGTGTGGCTATCATGACGAGATTACCTGACCACGTGTAGGCTATGTTTGCCCACACTGTGATGTAAAAGACCTGTATATGTAACCTTCCCTATAGAGGCAATCAGGTAATCTTCCTACAAACAAGTATTATGTGCTAGTCTACCTACGAGTATAACGTGAGTGGTGACAATTCAGGTCGTTATAAAACGGCACGATGCTAAGGCATTCAATAGTTCCATGTATCTGGTTCTAGTCATTAGGCCTATGCACTAACGCAATGCAGGCTCGAAACACACACCCGCAATGAATTCATACACACTCCCGGAGTGACCATACACATTCATTACCCTGTTGCTACGTCACAGGGCCTGGACCGGGGGGAAAAAGAGAGGCTGCCACGTGGTTGGGTAGCTTCACCATGACAGTACCAGTAAATTGCACTTATTTACTGCACATGGATTGTAGTGGTCCGACATTTTCAGTATAATGTAGGTTTATTACATTTTGTACATAATATATGAGAGAGTATTGATCATCTCAATATGTATAATGCATTACAATGTATTTATGTACCTGCAACTGGCTGGGATATGGTGCATGTACTCTATAATGTGGCTACCACGTGGAGTTTGTTTGCCCCCCACTGTTCTATTTTTGGGTGCAATCTACAACTCTTACTATAGAGTCGACATGTCCCATGATCTTTGAATTTGACCAGATACTGACCCGTGCTGTGTTCATACACCATGGCGACAAAGGCATGATTATATCTCCGGATACGTGAATTGGCAATGTACCACTCCTTGTACCAAGCAGCACATTGCACTTACACTCAGAGAGGGAGGCCGGGAGTAGACGTCTTTATTATTATACCTAGGACAACAAAGCATACAGGATCCCTATCTCTTAACTATAGAAGGTGCTGACGGCGTATTTGTGGCATAAATTCGGTTGTATGCCACTCTTAGGCCGTGAGAGTGGCGTACAGGCCGTGAGAGTGGCGTACAGGCCATGAGAGTGGCGTACAGGCCGTGAGAGTGGCGTACAGGCCGTGAGAGTGGCGTACAGGCAGTGAGAGTGGCGTACAGGCCGTGAGAGTGGCGTACAAGCCTTCAGGCATCACTGGGAAGAGGGATAACTGCCATAGCCGCAGTGCTAAGGGGCACATTTTCAGGAGCTGTTTTGAAATAGTATTCCTGTGAATTCAAGAATGATTTAAACACTAATGGATAGCTATACACTTCTAGTTTGTCATACATTTGGCCATTAGGCAATTATGTGATGCGTTGCCCTAAGAATGATCAAACAAAATGTATTTTGCCATTTTGTCTCAGCCAAACTTTATTATTCAGGGGAATTCAGGGAGAAATGTCTATACTTCATTGAAAATAAAGTGAAACTAGGTACAATAAATCCAAAACATCACGCCAGTTGCATACTCGTAATTTTATTCAACTTGTGGGTCCAGTGGCTCACCGTTGAATAAAATGACTCGTATGCAACTGCCGTGTCGTTTTGGGTTAATACATACCTATACTCATAGAAACGCTGTGGAGGACTTTATAATACAAAATTACCAAAGTCAGCCAGACCCATCCTAATATTAGACCGTTTACTAGCAAAATTAGACGGTAGGGATAGACCGAGGGAAATGAACACCCATCCTGATGACGAGCACTCAAAGGCAATAATGATTGTGTCAAGAGATGTCTAGACCAAAGCCGATAAGGCCAAAAAAAGAAGGTTTGTTTCAGGTCACCCGACTGACCCTATGAAACAAAACAGGGCCGACCCTACGTTTTTTTAAATGCAATTTTGAAGGAAATTTCGCATCTTCACCCTTTTTTGGTCAATTTTTGGGTATTCAAAAAGGTTGCCTAGTACATTCATGTTAAAAAGAAAATTTAAAAAAACACTTTTCCGGCCTTACCAAAGCGCTGGCGGCGACAGACATGACGTACTCAGGAATCAGGTCAGTTCAACTCGTTTAGAAAAAAAGTGGGAAAAGGAATCTACGCCTGGATCAGAACTAATTATCTACAGACTCCCGGGTACAGACTAGAACCAATTCGGAATGGACTGTACTGTGTATGGTAATACTTGGCTGCCCGCAAGCGACGACGCCACGTGCAGACGACAATTAGTCACGGATTTGGGCACGGAAACGTCATACATGACTGATCCGTGAGTCCCGGTCCCGGTACTCGCTCCACTCCGACTATAGGGAAGGTTACATATAGTTGATTGTTTCTATTTATATTTGAGGTGCGGTGGGCAAGCAAACCACTAGACCGTGACCCCTGGGTATATGCACCATGAATCAGGATTATACCGCCCTCACAGAGAAAATATGGACCAGGGCTTATGAATACGCATTACACGACATGATCTTATTGGACTGAACGGGGATGATAAAAAAAATAGACCTCCAAAGCAACTGAATACTGTACCGCTGCCACTAGTGAAGAGGAGACCTCCCCCAGTAGAATGGTTAAGCAATGTGCATCCAGTAAAAAGACTCTGACATGGATCCAGGTAAGTGCCAAGAACTTTGTCACATGGTGCCCCGTATGGGGCAAAGAAGAGAGCAGCCTAAGGGCTTCAAACCCCCAACGCCCCTATTTATAGGGCTGAGTACCTGACCCGGCTCCACTCCGACTGTCGCTGGAGGGGTAGCGAGATCTGTGCCTTTAAATCTCCAGCGCCCCTATATATAGGGCTGAGTACCTGTCACCTTTAAATGGTCCTAGATTATTAGCTGGCGTGAAGTAGGTCCCGTCTCAGGGCTATTTGAGAATGTAGAGAGTCCTTGAGATCCATGTGGTGATTGTTTATCAAACACTGCCTGTGACGCCATTGTGTTTGGTAGTTGCATTGAACTACCCCAACATTACCTGATGACATAGAGGGTGGCGAAGGGCATCTATATACTAATGTAAGGCCACTCCAAAAGAATGATTTGTTTTTCGTCAGGCCAAAGAAAAATATGATGTGTTTCAGACAACATGGTTGGGATGACCCACAGAGTCCTCAGGTTAAAAATCTGCTAAAATATAGAAAATTAAGAATAAAAAATGACAACATCAAGGATTGGAGGAAATGCTTGGGTCAGCCCTATTTGAAGCTACGGTTAGGTTGCCAGAAACACCTTCTAAAGGCAATTTGGCCCCACGGAGGTATCTTAATCTATGCGCTCACTGAGTACCACCATTAACCACAAGAGAAGCCATTAAAAGAGGTGACCCCCCCCCCCCCCCCCCGAAAAAAAAACATACCCATATAGGTGTGCACCACTCCCCTCCCTAGGAGCTGAAAAAAGACCCATATCCCTCCAAATCATGATCACACCTCCGGGTATGGTTGGAGCTGAGATACCTCCCCAGGAATTTGGCTTAAACATTATTTCAAATCTGATTTCTTTAACGGGATTCCTCAATTCTGACTATCTTAAAATCGTATGTAAACACCTTGAGACTTCTTATAGGTAATTTACAATATATGATTATTACTCAACTCAAATATGGAAGTCATTGACCGAGCCATATCGATACTGCAGGTTTCCACAGAAGGTGCATCTACATTGAACATGACAGAGGTCAGATCTAATAACATGACATTTGTCAGGAATGGTTTATGAACTCCTCACTAGGCTTAGTCATAAGTTAGGGACATATCCATACTGTAATGTATCAAAATATAAGAGTGGGTTATCGTTATAATTTCAATGATAACTTATGAAATCATTATTTGTCTTGCTCTTGGAATGTCACTTGTTCCTGGCAGGCTATGGGATATGGGAATCTGGTACCCAGCAATATCTCGTGAAAAATTCTGGGGACAGAACTAACATGGCCGCGCAAATGGCGCTACCAGAATTATTGCTATACGATTTGGGGTCTGCCACTAAATCCTATGTAGTATGGATACCAAATACAGAACACATTGGAAATTAGCCTAGTCATTTTAACTTGTCTACCCTAGTCAATGCTTATTTGACCCTGCC
This sequence comes from Harmothoe impar, assembly GCA_947462335.1. Taxonomy (NCBI): domain Eukaryota; kingdom Metazoa; phylum Annelida; class Polychaeta; order Phyllodocida; family Polynoidae; genus Harmothoe; species Harmothoe impar. The sequence continues at coordinate 90,615,140 of OX381705.1, forward strand.
ATGTGGGGGGTCAATACCCATACGTTACCCGGTCAAAGACGTCACCCGGTCAAAGACGTCACCCGGTCAAAGACTATCCAATTGTTACAAAGTCGTGAGACTGAGCCAGTAGTTCTACCTTGTGATACCTTTAGCTGAAGCTGGTTCCTGACATGTCCAAAATCAGATTTTAGGGGTCATACACCTTTCAGTTATAGCCCTCTATCGTGGGTCCTTTGGCCATCTGTTCAGATTAAGGGAGTGGTTAGGACTCTGACCTACCAATCAATGGGTCATGAGTTCAAATCCATGTCGAGGCTCTTTTGTTTACACATAATTTGGAATGTATTTTTGGTAGGTCAAAATTGTGATGTAATTCGGTTTCCTTTACACAAGATAACTATTTATAATGTATTCTAAAATGGTTTTGAATCAGTTGTATTTTAATATTGCTCAGGTCACCTACTCGGATTGGGGGAGTGGTTAAGACACTGGTCGATCAATCCAGGGGTGGTAAGTTCAAATCCATGCCAAGACTTCTTTTTTTTAGATGGTTAAAAATAGTAATATCATTTACAAAGAAACCGCAATGTTACAATACAAAACCATTTTAGATTACACTATAAATATCTATCTGATGTAAAGGATCTTTACAACCGATCTGTATACTATCCCAATATTTGACCTACCAAAAATACATTTTAAAATTGTGTGTGAACAAAATAGTATTGGCATGGATTTGAACACATGATGCATGGATTCGTAGGCTAGAGTCCTAACCATTCCCACAATCTGAACAGATGACCGAAGGACCCACAATAGAGGCCTATACTTGAAAGGTTTATGGTCCCTAAAACACCAAATTTCGGTCATGACAGGAACCAGCTTATCAGCAGGCTGCTTTAGTTAGCAGAGGAAATAGCACTGGTACCAGACAAAATGGCGCTGTACAGTGATCATCTTGCTGATGCGGAATAGGTTCAAATGAGATCGCCATATCGACACAACTTGGATAAAACCCTCGTATGCAAATAGTCATGAGCTTACATCCCTGTACCAACCCTGGTCCGCTCTACAGATAGGACGGAGTTCCTTTCGCGGCTCCACTCCGATTGCTGCTGTAGAGGTACCAACATTCGGGCCTTTACTCCACCCCTCTCTGCGCGTACACTCGTCTAAATTGGGGCTGACTATAATTATTTATACCGTCATTTGCTGAAGCAGCAGGGTAGGCAGCATCCAGCGTGAGGATACATGTATAGGCCTACACACAAACGTTGGTGGATAATATTTTAGCATACTTATGATAATGGCCCATAACAAAGCAGTGGGCCCATAAAAAAGTATAGGGGCATGGTATACACCGAAACGTTCGTTAGAAGAATATCCACTTTATTGGGTTAGGTAGCCTGCATCGAATCAATAATATTGTCTGCATAAAACTGTATGTATCCTATAGCTATATCCTCCATTGTGTGTATACACATTGCTCCACCTATTCATGGTGAGAGACTTTGAAGACCACATCCGGAGGTTTTTAATTGGCAATTTCGCTATTGTAATCAGGTACCTAGGTATGTTAACTGACTTCCTGTCTAAAGGTAACTCCTGTAGAGCTATATTTATTCATTTATTACTTGGTTTAGTTGGGGGCCAATCCATGAGACCTCATATCCTAAATATCAGTGATTGTGCTGTCCCCAGTGAGAAGCACATGAACTACAGCCCAAATACCCAATGTGATCTCATATTGGGTGACAACCAACCCAATGGGGAGGCCACCCCATATATTTTCTATAGAAACTACATGCATGTGCAAATATCACTTCAAACCTGGTATTCTTATAACAAGAGGTAAATCAACAAACTAGCACTAATTTGATGAGAAACCCCTCATAATCCCTATCTATAAAGGGCCCCAGAAAGTACCCTTTCCCTTGGAATCATGGTCACACATGCTAGCCAAAACTGAGGGAGTGGCCCCCTGGGCCCCTGCAGTGGTCAGTCTGCCTGAAGCACTTACCTCCCACTGGCCGTCCCTCCCTCCCCCACCCAATCACTGAGCACTGGCCCTGATCACTCACCATACTTCAATACAGAGTGTAACAATGGGCAATCCATAGGGTAGTTAACAGTTGTTAGTTTCCCTGCAAGCAGGTGGGGGGGGGGGGGGTATGTGGGTACAACTACACCCCCCCCCCCCCCCCACACACACACACTCTCTCTCACAAATGTACTTAGCAACGGCCTCTCACAGCAGACCATGTACAGCAGTGCCCCCTTGTGCAAAGTGAGGAAAGCACACATTGACCAATTCAGTATTTGGAGGGATTTACTATTTTTGCTAAAAACACCACTTTATTCACATATTTATGTCACATATACTAAAGGATTATTCAAAACAGTATGTCTGCAGTGGTATATTCTGGTTTTCTCATATTATTCAAAACCTCCGGATGTGGTCTTCAAAACGTACCAACCATTGCTGCCAGCTGCTTTGGGTTGTATACTTCACCCTGTGTAGCCATGTCTCCATACACTTTTAATGTAGGCATTAACATGACGAGTCAAGGATATGTCAACGTATATAATTAAATGCATATCATCTCTCACACATGTATAAACTATCATCTGAGCGGTCCGAGATGCCTCTATCCAGTTTAGAGCACGAGGGTGGCAACTACTGGTCAGGCACTTCAGAGATGCCATACACATTAACAGAATGACATTTATTTATGTCTCCATGGCCTTGCCTTATTCCCCAATTACATGTCCCCGAGGCTGCACCTAACACTGTAGGGAGTTCTAACTTTCTGCCTACACTGAAAATGCATAGGTTGAAAGGTTTAGTCAGTACTGACTATCCTAAGTTCGTCATAGGTGAGTTAGTCACAATGATAAAGTTATATTCAAAAATGACCGAGGGGTCAGTCAGTAGTGGCTAACCTAAGTTCATCATTGGTGTGTACCTTAGCTGTTGTATTTGTATACCACAAGTTGGTGCCACCTGTAAGATACTATGATGACCACTCAGTGGCTCCCCGTTGAAATTAAAAGACTAAGGTGGGTTGGTCAGTACTGACAAACCTGACAATATCAACTTACCTACGTTTGTCGTTTAGGGAGCCAAAAAATGACTAACTAGGTTAGGTACTGGTGAGGGATTGGTTGTATAGGGAGCCAATGAATATCAGTAAACAGGCTACAGCCTACAGGAAGGCCCGCAGTGGGGACTTTGGGCGAAAGCCATGCACGGACTTAGTGCCGTCATCATGTATCGTCTTATCTCGTGGCCTAGACAGGCCCGGTATAGTGAACTGGAAGTGTCAGCCACACATCAGACCCGCCCCCCGGCAATGCGCCATCGGGTTATCACTAGAAACCACCTTCATCAAATCAGCGTCTCCATATACTACTAACGGCGAAAATCGGGGAAAGGTCCTATGGCAGCATCTACAGCGCTTTCACCGGGCGAGGGGGGATCAGCTTCTCAAGATATCAAGTTTAATAGAATTCCTACTGCCCTAACAAATACCATGACACGACAAAATAAACCCAATATTCGGTATTTTGGGATAGGTTTTCTCCCAGTTAATAGTCAATTAAAACAGTTTTGACAGGTGTCTTGACAACCTACCTTAGGTTGGTCCCGGGCTACAGAAAGTTGTAATCATGTGGTGAGGACTGGTAGGATCCTGGTGTCTACACGCTGAGGTAGATTGGTGAGGAGTGTGGAGACTGATAAGAAGCCACTGTTTATATAATGGCCGAATGGAAACACCATTCGCTACACGGTGGGAGTCAAGTGCCAAATGGATTAAATATTTCAATTTATCTATTTCTATGCGTAAAACACCCAAATCTGCATCAAAACTGAATATATTATGTTTTCAAACGGCAAACAAATTACACATGATTATGTTTGGTTTATTATGACAAAAATACCTTTCGCGATATGCATAATCATGTACTGGTAAAGTCACCAAGAGTATTTCCGACTTTGGTCCCACCGTGTAGGCCGCCATGTGTCAGACTTGCGATCAATGAGGTTTATAGAGATTGGTGATCTGTGACCGAGTTATCATGTCGAATAGCGGCCCTTGGCCACTGTGCACGGGCTAGTGGGGTATAGATCAGTCCGTTGACACAGGTGTTTCCATTAGTAAGATAACATCATGCTGAGATACCATTGGGAACATGACGTTATGCGCATATATATGGGATCGGTATGCAATATACATTTTTTGTACTTGCAATTAATAGATTTTCTATACAACTAGGTGTGCCGATCTTAATTCCGTAGCCGTAGCAAAGCAGGGCTGAAGAAATTTTAACAATTTCCAGTGTGATTTTGGCCATAATTCTTGTGTGAATTTAGATAGAAGTATGTATGTTCTCTGGAATAATCTAGGGGAATAGTTTCAGAAGTCAAACTCTAAATTCCAGTTTAAACTGCGAATAAAAAGGATTGTTGATCTCCATGTAAAAAATGATGAACCATTGGAAAACTGGGTTGATGAAGATAGTTTACTCTTCGATCATAGTGACAGTGACATTGAATGATTGAGCGTGGCGCCGCGATCATACTACCAAACCACTCCCAACACGCTATCATTATGACTGGAAGATTGTCGGTTAGAGGTCATCCCTGAAATGTTTGGTCTTATTATCTTACAAGTCGGAGATTGCTGGATTGGGATCACTGACTGGTAAGATTTACCTCATGGGCGATAGCTGGATGGTTATTACCTGGAGGTACAAAAAAGAAATTCATAAGCTTACAAGTGCCAGGAGTGTGTGGTGTGCTGCAAACTAAACCGAGATGAGTGATCTAGTGTTGGCCATGCAAACGTTATCTACCTGTATGCCACATACTGTGAGTTGTTGTTGACATGAACATGAATGAATATAGTGTGCGATTTACCCTTTCTTGTGCTCTGGTGCTCCTCCACACAATGACCGCTATAGTGTGCCATGACCCTGATGGGGTCTGTGTAATTGACCCCACAATCTTCATTGAGTATCGTCCTCTTGCATACAGTATGATATGGCATGATGCCTGAATTTAAAACACTTTTGAACTAGTCTGAAACCTTGAAATGTTCCATAAAACTTTCGTGATAAGCAGTTTTAGCTGTTCTTAACCTGATATGAGATGAAAATCTCTGTATGTGTAACAAGTGTAAGCACGTACCCTGTATGTCTCAACTGACTCATTCTGAACCACTCTTTAATCGTCTCTATCTGGTCTGTCTATCTTTAGTCAATGTGTTGTCTGACCAAGTCTGTTATGTGATAAGTGTCCTGTATAGTCTTCACATTATGTTACATTATTACTGTTATCATTCTCATCCTTTTGTACTTTGTTTTTACATGTATAGAATTGTTGACATAGATGTTGTTTGATAATTTTGACTATTATTGTTGCTTTAATTAACCACTTTTCTGTTTATTGTGAGAGGCTCAATAAATCCACATTCAAAACTAAAAAAAGTGGGCTCTACCATACCTAATCCTTTTCAGTATGTTACCCGAAAGCCGGAAAGTCTTGGCCCATTATCCAAATATCTTATGACAATAATTATTGTGTCAACTACTTACTAAAATATTGATATTTAAAAAAGGAATAACAGTATAAGTGCTCATAATTTCTGTTGGTCCTGGAGATACTTGTATTGATCTGCTAACACGGTATTATTTTATCTGTCTGGTGTCAGTTCAATATAGAATTATGCAAAGTGGAGTTGTGAGGTATCATCTGGTCGATTCATTCCTTCTGCCACGATGCTTTCTAAGATGACGTTTTTTTTGCATAGATTCAGCTTATCTTTAAGTCAGGTGGGACCAAACAGCACTATCAGACTTTGACGTTGATAAGCTTTTGATGGTGTGATATCAAACTGATAACAATGAAGCACATCTTTCATGCTTTTGTTTATTGATGAATATACATCATCACATTACATACGTCTGGTGTTCGTTTTGTATTGACACTGCATTACAGGGATATTGCACATTAATGTCATCAAAATAGTAACAACTGTATGGTAGTGTATTATGTCATGTTAGTAACGGTATCACAGCTTTACGCCCAGCGCATCAATAAAAAGTATATACTAAAATGAATTCAATACCACTTTTAAGTTTTTAGTTACTAGCTCAACCAAAAAAGAATGCAATAACACAGAAGACAAATCAAAACAAAAAGCAAATCTAAACAAAAAGCCATCAGCAATCAGAGTAAAGTATACCACTGTCAGGGTATCATTTGGGCTGCCCATTCGCGTTTGCGTTTGGTCATCATGAAAACAACCATATTTCAACTTTGTAGCAATCTTGCACATTCGTGCTTGGTCATTGTGCAATATCATATATGAGTACATTTTAATTGATGGGATATTCATGCGATTTACTTGTTCTATAAACAAATACTATTTACACTGTAGAGAAAACTATAAAGAAACATCGCCAACAATACAAACACATTATCCAATGAAAATATTCCAAACCTCTTAATACATCAATTCTGGTAACCCACAAAAACCTTATATCATATGTAACATATATACAGACAAATGTTAATGAGACCTGTTCACCATAAAGGTCAAATCCCACGACGCGAAAAATGGGCTAGGAAGTGATGATTATTGACATAAAAACAAGGGGCAACTGTTGCCAATATTGTAAATCGCAACACTTGTCCCATGATCTTATGCCTCTCCAAATCCCACAGTGGTCAATAATAGGCAAGCAAAGTGTTGCTTGCAGTACTTGTTAATGGGTCTGTCTGAGGGGAGTTACTTCACAGTATTATTTGTCTTCACAATTCCCTATCAATTAGCCTAAATATATTTGGAGTGTCCCCCCTATATAAACCAAATCGTGGACATATTCCAATAAGCAACATTTTCTAGGCCTTCTGGGGGAAAATATCCAACCCTTTTGATCCTTGTGATTTCCCATATCACAAGAGAAAGGCAATTCTCACCGATTTTGGCCTGTCTTAGGCTAAATAGGGCCCAAAATCGGCAATAAGACCAATTCACAACATTTTCTGATCCTCTCTCGCGCTGTGGGATTTGACCTTAAAGGGTTACCTCACGAAGCGATAAGCCTGAGTTGTGAACAGTTCAAGTTCTCTCCTTCGTATTCATTACATGAAGTTAAAGAATAATTTTAAGTTGAGAAGAAAATTACAATACTTGTGTTACTTTGATGAGCTCATAGGCTATGAGATACTGGAGATAGTTATCCAACAGGGGAGGGGTGTTTTGTTAACAGGTAACATTGGAAGAAACTCTAGGGTCGGTAGGTCGGATTTTTTTTTAAAACTTTTTTTTTTTACTTCCCCTCTAAAATTGACCCAAAAAAGTGTAAAAATGGGGAGATTTTTTTCAAAATCTTGTAAACCTAAGTTTGACCTCAAAAAAGTTAAAAAATATAAAAATTTCTTCAAAATTGCATAAGAAAACGTAGGGCCGGCCCTGTTTAGATAAGGTCGGTCGGGTGACCTGAAACAAACCTTTTTTTTTGGCCTGAATAAAAATTAGTTATCAAATCTGTACAGTTTTTAGCCGGGTAACTTATATGTACTGTATTGTGTGACTTATGTAAGGCCTGCCTAGACCTTGTCCTGCTTTATCAGACTGGTCTGGCTGCCAGTTACACTGGTGGGCGTGGCGCGCCCCAACTCAGGCATATTGTCATCCGGGTCTTCATCCATTCTCAGATGGGGATCCAGAATCTGCGACTTGGTGACGTCATCGTCATCGTCATACTGCATTTCCGGTTGGTCCCTGACGATGTCCTGTACTGGAGTTGAGGCCCTGGAGGAGTCGGGGTGTGGCGCTGCGTTGGCCGACCATTGGCGCGCCTGCTGCTCACGTTTGCGGTTCTCTGCCCTCTGCCGCTTCCTGAGCTTGGCTTCCTCTGAGTCTAACGGCTTGACGAAGGCCTCTATGGGGGTCTCAGCCCGCGACTCCTCGTCATTCTCCTCCTTCGCTGCCGTGTAGGGGCTGGAAGGATAAAAGGAATATTAATGAGTGGGGCTGAAGGGATAACGGGGGTATTAAGACGTATATGGGCTGAAAGGTTAAAGGGGTATTTATTTGTGGTCATTTTTCTTATAAAAATAAATAGTAGTGCAGACAGCACGTGGAACCATGGTAAAACGCATGTCATGATTGGCGTGTAATGACCTTTTTACCCTGTCCATTGTGTCGGCTTTAGTAGAGTTCAAGTATCATATCTTATCTCTATCATATATACTTTATCAATGGCTTTAGTCTGTAGAAGAGGGGTAGTGTAGTACATATCTGTTCACTTTCCCTCAGCTCTGTTAAAGCACTTGTCTGCTTTCTTTTTTTCAGGGTTATTGTTTATGACCCTAAAAATAAGGCCTCAGTACAGGAGGATGCTGGGGTTGATAACAATGTGTCACATTTTACGACAGGGGAGGTGGGACAACTGAAATACTGCATTCTCATTAGTGTACATTAGTCCGGGTCATTAGTCCACAGTACTGGCAAAAATAATCCAAAGAGCAGTCTTTCCCCATACTATTCTTTGAGCCTAATACGGCAATTCAACTTCATTCTTACTGAGAACTAGCTGCGTTCAGAGTTCAACAATGTACCAACATTTTGCATTTGGGACTCGGCAATCCCTGCTGGTAGCATGGAACCAGTGAACAGGATCTAGAATGTATGGTGGCAGTTTACCATCACACTCTCTGGTTCTAGTTCCGTTTCCTGTTCGCTGGTCCAAACTATCAGAAGGGGTTGCCCAGACCCAGCAAAAGTTCAAGTTCGAGGTCATAGTGATGTGCGCCAGTGCCATTCTGGCGAATGGTGCGTGGGACAGGTGTTACAGGCAATCTGAACACATCCTAGTTAATGGTGCTTTCTCACGCACGCCTAGTACTATGCACTGTAAGAGAAATCCGTTAAAATAACGGAGATTCTCTGGCAACACTGGGTGCCGGACTTTCACCGTAAAAATAACGGTCACTGTCGTTTCAAATTCTCCGTAATTATACATATGTTTTACATAGCTTCACCGCAAATGAATAAACTGTGTTTCACCGTACTGGATTACAGATATTCACAGTAAAATTGGTTGACTTAACATTGCCTCACTGTAATCACATTTAAGATGATCCACCGTAAAGTTTTGCATTGATTATCAGTATATTCAACGGAATATTTTTACAGTGTAACAGTAGCCGGGAACTAATAGTTATGTCTAATTCTTGGCAGAGAACCTAAGCTCTTGGCAGAGGATTACCACGAACCATTCTTATCAGGTATTCTGGTTGTAGAGGACACAGCGGTGAAGCTGGGCAAACACCCTCAGGACTAAATAGCAATTACCTGGGGGGCCAAGGGGAGTTTAGGGTGTTGGGCTTGCCGTGTACAGTTCGTAAGTTTTTTCAATAACTAGGACCCACAGTGAGTGGATTCCACTTGCACAACCTTGCGGGAAATCCACACAGGGCATATGGCAGCCATTTTGAATTTATAGGTGACTGAGCTCTGGGCTGGTTGAGAAAGATCATATCTCTGCTTCTGATCAACTTAGAAATGTAATTTTAGATTTCATATTGACATTTAACATGTTAACGTATTCATTGAATCTGTTTATGAATAGTACATGGGCAGCCATTTTGAATTTTCAATGGATTTACCTCCGGAGAGGAAGCTTGATTCACTCAAGTCTCAGATACATGAGGCTACATAAAGACCTAATTCAAACCATTCTATAACAATATCAATGGATGTTGTGGTGTCATATGTAGGCAGCCATCTTGAATTCATAATGAGGTGACATCACAAAGGATCAAGATAGTGCATACAGTTATTAAAAGTTGCTTTCAGCTGTACTCAAAACTTATCCCTTTGGTTGCCAATTCCTTTCATCGCTTTAACAAGGCACAGCAGTGGCAACTAGGTGGGCGGCCATTTTTGAATTTTCACAAAATAAGTATCAAGAAAATGCTCAGTCATAAAAAGTTGCTTACAACTACACTTACTTTGAAATATTAGGCCCAATTGACTCCAATCTCATATTTGGAGGCCACAACCATCATAAAAACACAATTTACAACATGAATTTACAATGGCATAGGCTCTTATGATGTCTGTTTTAAGATGGAAATGATGGCTTGTTTTAAAGGCGCACTGAACCCAGGACCTAACCCTGCCGAGTTTTGTACGCAAATGACGTTGTGGGTTCAGTGCGCCTTCAATCAGGTCCCCGGAGAAGGAAATTTCCTGTCTAAGACATATAGATAAACGACTTTGCTATTAATGGATTAATTCAATAACTAACCAAGTCTTTGCAGATAAACATATTTAAACAAAAAAATTTAATCAATACATCCACATGAAAAACAGAACTCTTAGCACCCTCACACATTCTTAGCATTCCCTAGCCGCACCAAGCTGAAAGCATTGACTAGCATTTTTCTTGTGATATTTTGTGACAATTTTTAAAAGTGTGCTCACCATGTTCTGCAGGTTTGCAGGCCATGGGGACCGGGTCATTGCAGTTGGTGTCAGGTTCCAATTACCATCCCCTTTCCAACCACATTCCTCATAAAGAGTCTTTAATAGGTATGTAGGCAGATTGTGAAATGGTAATTGCGATACACCCTCCTTTTGAAATGTTCAAGGTCATATACTGTTGGAGGGAGATTTCACAAAGGCCCTATATCAGTATGTGATATAGTGTAGTCTGAGACTTGCAAGATCAGGAGAGTCCAAAGGAACCTTTGGAGGTATACTTTGTTTTCGTGGCACAACAGCAAAATTCTGAAATGTTAAAGCCATTGGATTCCCTATCCCTTGATACTGTTTTAAAGGTTTTCCTGCCCTTCTTAGTTGTTTTTCACAGTATTTGAGACTTATATCTTACCTGTCACAAAATAAATGAACACTTTCTGTTCCAATTAGAAGACTTGAGAACAGGTTCATTTGCAGAGTTTTGAGACATCATCAAATCATTCTCCTAGCAGGACAGACCAACTTTGTACCATATGCATGAAACGGAAGCATGCAGTTACCATGCCTCAGTCATTTCATCCTTCAATAGATATCTAATATCCTCTTCTCTACCACAGGCAATCGTCTGGGATAGTCTGAAAAGTTGTCTTCCTCATGGACGAACTTTTGTTCTTACTGTTTTCCAACTTTTTGTGAAACCTGAATGTACATCACTTAGGAGTACAAAGTGTCAAGTCGGGAGTTTCTGTACAGCTGTTGAGGTATCTTTTAAGCCAAGACTTTTGACCGTTGCTAAACTCTGGGATACTTTGGTGTGCGTTTTCTCATCAGTAACTATGTTACCAAGTTTGGGTGCTTCTGGTTCAAAGGGATTGATCATGTGATTCCTACTGTAAACACTCATTTTTTTCAGTCAATTCTTACTCCTGATGGGTGATTGCCATTCCAGCCTCATGGTGTTTTCCCACAGCAGACAAGCCAAGGGCTTCCTTTAGCTTACCACTGACTGCAGCCACAACTGGTTTCATGAAGAGCCACTTGTTCCTAGCTGCATGCTTCTGGGTTACCCTAGACAGATATGAAAGTCTGCTGTAATTTAGCATGTGTCTGGTGACACACCATTGTCTCCCATCAGTGCATCTGATCATGCTCTACAAACCTCGCATGTATAGATGGTGCTACTTTTGGACATTTTCATCTCACTTAGGAATAGGACAAGAATATGCAATATTTATTTCCTGCTGTCACTGCATATGTCAGCAAGTTTTCTGCCTCTGCTAAGTAGTCAAGCCAGTTGCCCTGATGCTGTACATAGAGAAACCTCATCAGGGTTCAGAGCTGAACACAAACCAAACAGCAACAAAGGAGGCAATAGGTCAAAGTTGTGGTAGCTGTCTACTCTGTGAGCACTGTATACATAAGCATAAATTGAGATAAATTATAATGGCAGTGCCTTAGTTATGTAACATCAAGCACCTAGTTGCCACTGCTGCACCAAGGTAAAGAGATTAAAGGAAAAGGAATTGGCAACCAAAGGGATAAGTTTTGAGTACAGCTGAAAGCAACTTTTAATGACTGTATGCACTATCTTGATCCTTTGTGATGTCACCTCATTATGAATTCAAGATGGCTGCCTACATATGACACCACAACATCCATTGATATGGTTATAGAATGGTTTGAATTAGCCTCATGTATCTGAGACTTGAGTGAATCAAGCTTCCTCTCCGGAAGTAAATCCATTGAAAATTCAAAATGGCTGCCCATGTTCTATTCATAAACAGATTCAATGAATACGTTAACATGTTAAATGTCAATATGAAATCTAAAATTACATTTCTAAGTTGATCAGAAGCAGAGATATGATCTTTCTCAACCAGCCCAGAGCTCAGACACCTATAAATTCAAAATGGCTGCCATATGCCCTGTGTGGATTTCCCGCAAGGTTGTGCAAGTGGAATCCACTCACTATGGGTCCTAGTTATTGAAAAAACTTACGAACTGTACACGGCAAGCCCAACACCCATAAGACTTATATTGGAGTATTGGCTTCCGGAGTAAATAGAGGTTAATCAGTGTCCAGACCAAGAGCCGCAGGTGTCACAGCCTCGAGCACTCTAGACCCATTACTGGGCCTGGACGAATTCATATCTAGAAAAAAATATCCGGAATCCTGGATCATTTTTTAATGAGGTGTGTGGGTTCGAACCCCACCATGTGCCTCTACATGGGTACCCGATATTTAGGCCGTGTTGCCGGGTCGATTTTTAGCAGGAGGGCAGTGGCATCGTGTCGTTTTTTTGCTATATAAGAACATAGAGTAAACCCCCTGTGAGTCGATTTTTATCCCCGATTTTCCTGTGTCCGTCGATTTTTAAAAGTGCCTAAAAGGACCGTGTCGCCATGTCGCCCGTGTCGATTTTTACCCATGTAGAGGCACCACCATGGCACACTTGGGAGCATTTTTTTCCAAATTATCTATTCAGTCCATTTGAAGCATAATTACACCTCTATTGACATAGTTATACATTTTGTATCATCTTTTTAATGTGTGCATAGATACACTATTTCAATTTAGATGCATTATGAAGATATCAACAATACTACTAATTGAGCATGAGCGGGGGTTGAACCCACAATATCTTGAGTGCTGATACAGGAGGCCTATACAGTGGCACGATATGTGGCCCAGTGTAGGTGCATAGGCCTAAGTACTCTCCCAGACTGTGTAAACGTACAGTCGGGGCCTGAGACTGCAGGTGTCAATGTGTAGGACACAATCTGCCACAATGCAGGCTGCTATGGTCCCATTCAGGGATCAAGGTGTGCAGCCATATATCACACTTCTAAGGGCACAAATATGCTTCGTCACGGGCAATCTAAACATCTCAGACGTAACTGGGACATTATTAGAACACAATGAGTGGTTATAGAACCATTGAAAGATAGATAACATTGATGGGCGATAAGATAACAACACGTGAAGAGTGATGAACCGGATATCTTATAGGATCATGGATCCTTTAGCACTTGTCTAAGATAGGACATTTACATCTGACCCTGCTGCTCCTTGGACTCTGAGCACGTGCTGTTTTATCCTACATCGACGAAAGTCAAAGTGTCGAGATAGCAATGGACCCAAACATGAGATCAGATTGATCAACAATAGCACGGTGTCATGAGGTACTGAGTGCATTGTCTTATCCGTATGTGCCGATATGGAGAGATAAGCAAGTTCTGTTGCTGAGGTAGGCATATATATATATATATATAAGATAATCCATCGTGCAATGTAATCAGTTATCATACATACCTAAATCTTATGGGTCTCTGAAGAAAGCACCCTGACATATGTACGAGTCTGAATCCAAATGTGATTACAATACCCCTACACTGAAAAAGTAAACTCGTCTCCAGACTCGTCGAAGTGACTGTCATAAAATAAACGAGTCAAAAGTTGTCTAACGTATCAGGTTACCATCCCACAAATAGAATCTGGAGCTGGCAAATGTCGGGTTTTGGACTGGCACATACCAAGTGGGTCTTTTATCTCCAGCTAGAAGACCCGCTTCCTTGTCACTTAGACAAGTTTTTGACTCGTTTATTTTATGACCGTCACTTTGAAGAGTCTGGAGACAAGTTTATTTTTTGAGTGTAGTCTCACTGGTTTCTACCCCAGCCCCTGCTGGTTCCCACACCCATACCCACTGGTTCCCAGATACTGTCCCATTGGCCCCGACACCCAGGTAGATGGCGTCCCTTGACGTCATGACGTCATGGCGTCACTCAATGACATTAGAATCTGTCGATAATGGAGAGAAAGGCCACCACCAGTAGTTATGGGGAGGAAAATCCCACAGTCAGTTTGGGTGAGGAAACTGTGTGTGTCAGGAATCTTTTCCAATATCAATTTTGGTTATGGGTCATGTGCGAGGGTCCCTCTTTGTCCCTATTAAAGGGACGGGGTACTAGGAGCTGGAGCCCTCTGGATAAACGCCCCCCTGATGATTGGCCCCCAGAATGTAGGCCCTTCAGACAGTTGGCCCTGTGATGATGGGCCCCCTGAATATAGGCCCCCTGAATATAGACCATTATTATGCCTGTCTCTTCCTTATCAAACGCCCAAATAAAACTGCAGGTTTAGAATATCATCAGTATTGGACTACAAACCCTACTCCTTACTCATTCTAATGTTGCGTCCAGTCAACCTAACCTCCAATCAACCTAACCTCCAGTCCACCTAACCTCCAGTCAACCTAACCTAACCTCCAATCATCCAACGCCCAACCAACCTAACCTCCAGTCAACCTAACTTCCGATCAACCTAACCTAACCTCCAATCATCAAACGTCCAATCAACATAACGTCCAGTCAACCTAACCACCAGTCAATCTAACCTCCAGTCAACCTAACCTCCAGTCAACCCAACCTCCAGTCAACCTAACCTCCAATCAACCTAACCTAACCTCCCTCCGTTTTTTAGGCCTAGTCCCGTCCAGATAATATGAAAAGATGAGTAGCCTATCATAAAGTGGCCTACTTTACCATGGTAACCGTGGCCCTGCTACAGTAGCAACCTCACTCTCCCAACAGATGAGGCTAGATGATCGAATGTTAGGTGATTGGAGGTTAGATGATCGGACGTTAGGTGATTGGAGGTTAGATGATCGGATGTTAGGTGATTGGAGGTTAGATGATCGGATGTTAGGTGATTGGAGGTTAGATGATCGGATGTTAGGTGATTGGAGGTTAGGTGATTGGATGTTAGGACGCCAGTTGTATAATGACCTGCTCATAGTGTGACTGGATGTTGGATTGTTTAGAGATAATGCCTGGATGTTTGAAATAAGAAAGAGATAGTGGCATTGGACGTTAGATATGGACGTTAGGAACATGGCCTGTTATCCTGGGTGCTTTTATTCAGCAGGGCTTATCATCTGGGGGCTGAAAATCTGGGGGGGCCAGATCCTCTGGTGGCAAAACATCGGGAGGCTTATCATCTGAGGGCCTATCCTCCACAGGGCTCCAGTTCCGGACACCAGTCAGGTAGTGTCTTTTAATTTTTTTGATTTTGAGCTCATCCTTTGACTTTGATATTTTCCCCTAATAGATGTTAGTCTACAAGAGGCCTATAGAGCCTGCACAGAGATAATAAACAGCATCAAAAGGGAGTCCAGCTTGCCTCCAACATGACTCCCCTGTCTAGGGGGAGTCCAGGTCGCCTAAGGGAGCCTAGGTGACCCTCTGACTGACCTAAGGGAGTCACCCGGGGGAGTCATATAGCTCTCTGGGTCCCTTTTGACGCTGTTTCTTCTCTCTGTGTAGTTATGCCTGTGGGGTCAGCGTGGGATCACTGTGGGGTCACCGTGGGGTTGTGGGCATGTGGGGCTGCTGTAAGGCCTGTGGGGTTACTGTGGGGTCTGTTGTAGGGCCTGTGGGGTTTGTGCGGGCCTGTGCTACTACAACCCACAGACCTATGTACAACAACCCCTCATACCCTCCACAGACCCCACACCAACCCCACAGACCCCACACCAACCTCCACAGACCCCACAACAACCTCCACAGACCCCACACCAACCCCACACTAACTTTACACACCCCAGCACACCTCCAATACCCTCTCCTGCCTCTGAGTCCACTTCTCACGGTCAAACTCAAACTATTATTTTAACAACAGGGCCGCAGGTAAACAGTCCCAACCCCGCAGGTCAGCTTGTGGCAGGCCTACGCCTGTGCCATACTCTACTAATAAAGGGGGGGGGGGGTTCATGAGAGTTGAGGATTGTTTCACAAGGCGGAGCAAAGTGAGATAGCCCTCACACACTCTGAAAAGTCAGCGTCATTGTCGCTGAGACCACTTTCACCTGAAAGTCAAGCACTTTTCTGAAGGTGCAGCTCAATGCCCCTACCTATAATATTTCATGTAATATTTGAAGTCAACTTTGTTAGAATTCCACGAAGTTAATCTGCACGAACGATTACATTTTGAAACGATGTGACAGGACGTGAGACACAGGCGAGGATTATTTCAAAGCCTTAATACATTAATTCGTCATGCCATATTCTTTAGGGTAATGTTAGGATACTCTCAGTACAATCTCAGAAGTGTTTCTTTGGAAATGTTTGATGGTTTTCACGAAATTCAAAAATATTCGGCCAGAAATACAGTGTGGAAAAGGTTAAAAATACGCAAGGTTTGTTAATACCCAGGCATCTGGTTCGATTCGTTCTTTTCCTCAACGGATGTATAACAGTAAAGCACCATGTGACCCTTAATGGGTTAAGCATAGCGGCTAATATTTCTGTGTATCGTGAAATAGATGTCAAATTAAGCATGCACAAAAGAAATGTATAACAGAGAAACGCCC
Source organism: Harmothoe impar (assembly GCA_947462335.1). Classification (NCBI taxonomy): domain Eukaryota; kingdom Metazoa; phylum Annelida; class Polychaeta; order Phyllodocida; family Polynoidae; genus Harmothoe; species Harmothoe impar. Next base: position 90,631,992 of record OX381705.1, read on the forward strand.
CTCCTCAACCCCCTCCATGCAACCTTTGCACACTGCACCTACCTTCTGAGTAGGAAGAAGACGCCAATACCCAGTAGCATGGCCCCCAGAAGGGCAAACAGTACAGCCAGGGAGATGACATGTACAGGAGGTCCGCTGTGGTCATCCAGGGGCCTCAGAGTGGTCGCCTCCAGGTCCTCATTGTACCCCTCCTCCACCCAGTAGTCAATCAGTGCGGCCAGCTCCCCCAGCCCAGCCTCCTTCAGCTCCTGAAGAAGATAACATATGAGGAGGAGTTAAGACACCCTTACATGTTAACAAGCATTTAATTAATTGACTTAGCTATGAGCCATGCTAGCACCTCTGAAGATGCATTGAATATTATAACATGCAAGAAGCCGAGGATAGAATATCTTTGCATTGCTGTTATAGACAAAATGCAGGAACCTAGCCCCTGTCTGTTGCAGTTTAAATGAAAAGAAGTTTGAAGTTTGTCAGCTTTCTCCTGAAAGCAAAGTTATCAGTTAGAACACAACCATCTTGTGGAAAGTCAGCCTTTCTTGTTACATGGGTCTAGAGTCATTTTAATCTCACTTACCAGTTCTAGAAGTGCCTTAGTAGATGGGAGGCGGAGAACCTCAATGATGAGAGAGCTCGGCACGTGATAGGTTTCCTGTGACACCTCTTGTTCTCCTATCAGGCCACACAGAGGGTTGTCTACGTTTATCAGTATGTTCAGCAGGGTCCTGTAAAAAATCAAGTATACATGGAGTTGGAACAGTAATTTCGACTGCGTTTATCTAATATTGCCTGCAATCTTGCTACCAGAACTACTTTACTATTGTCGTAGAAAGTCCCCTAGTACTGGAACTACGTTCTTATACTTGTACAATGTATCCTAGTGCTGGAACTATTTTCCCATGTTGCACAAGTCCCCTCGTGCCAGACCTACTTCCCTACGTTCATACAAAGTCCCCTACTACAGGAAACTAATTTCCCATGTTTGTACAAAGTCCCCTTCTACCGGACCTACTTTCCTATATTTGTACAAATCCCCCTAGTGCCAGTTCTATCGTAGTTGTGGGCATCTGTGCAGGGTAATCCCAATGATGCCGAAGTTAACCGAAACGAGGCGCTGGGCAGGTGATCTGACGGATCACTGCCCATCACACAATGTCACTTCACTTGCTATGTGTTTTGCTTAGTTATTCTCATCGTTCAAAGGGTAGTAATATATTTTTATTAATTTAAAAAAAGGGTAGTTTTGAATAACATATTAAGGAAAACTATGGTAGAACCCTGACATCCCCTCAGTGTCGAAGTTCAGCTGCGGTGATCCCATGGCCTAATCCGTCCACATTAACCCATCCCAACCCAAGGAAAGGAGAGGATCACAGATTGGAGTAATAAAGTTTATTATTAAACTTTATGATTATGAGTAATGTGTATGTGTAGACATTACATTATGAATATTAAGAATTGATGATATGACAATATTAAGAGATATTATATACACAAATGAATACATTTGAATAAAATACATGCCTATAAAAGACCATTGTAGGTACAATTATGATGGTAGACCATAAAAGGTACTACGAATTAAATATGACTGATGTTGAGTAAAAAGACCATATAAGGTACAATTTATGAATATAATATTATTAGGTGAGGGTGGGTGGGAAAACAGAGTGATCCGTTCCGTACAGTGGAGAATCGTAGAATGGATAATATGAACCGGTGGTAGGGAGAATTTGTGAGTGGTTCACCGCTTTCCCGGTGGGGGCGCCAATGATCACACATAGCCTCAAACCAGGCCATGTGCGCACCATTAACCCATCCCAACCCAAGGAAAGGAGAGGATCACAGATTGGAGTAATAAAGTTTATTATTAAACTTTATGATTATGAGTAATGTGTATGTGTAGACATTACATTATGAATATTAAGAATTGATGATATGACAATATTAAGAGATATTATATACACAAATGAATACATTTGAATAAAATACATGCCAAGAACCAAGAATTACTCCGGGTGGGAGGTGGGAAGAAATTGGGATATTTTAAAATTTTGATAATTATAAAATAACCAGTGTCTGATTTTTTATGTATATTCTATGCATTTTTCAGAGCATTTGAGATGGCAGTGTTCACGGGTCTGAGGTTGTCTTGGTGGATATATGTCCGATAAGCTTCTGATCTCCACCCTCCAAAGGTCTTAATGTCCAGCTCCCGGCACCCCCCTTTGTAAGCTTGGGTGGTCGCCGCGGAGCGGAGGGAGTGGAGGCTGAATTCCCTCTCTGGGTGGCCGAGGGCACTCAGCTGTTTTCTCCACTCTTTCTCGATCAATGTTACTGGGACTGGTGTTCTGTCGAGGTTCATGATAAATGGGTCCGAGGGATGTGCCGTTGGTACCAGTTTTACCATCTCCTCCGCCGCCCTCAGTGGGCACGAGAGGGGGTCGTCCACCCTGTAGAGGGTCACTGTCTTTGATTGGTTGAACTCCTGGAGGTTCTTGCCTGCCTTGATCCTTACGCTCATAGAGTCTCCCGTGATCTGCACATCGCCTCTTGTGAGGTGCCACATATTTTTGAACGCCCTCACGCTGGGTGGTAGTACCTCCGTCTTTCTGAGGGCTGCCTGGTATATGATCACGATGCTTGCCCATACCACACTTCCTTGATGGTTGTCTGGCAGGCGAGCTAAGATAGTTCTGAGTAGGCTGACCGGCACTGGGGGCTTTTTGTTTGATTTCACTGTTTTGTCCTTCTTTAAGGCCTGCTTTGCCCTGGTGACCCTGGGGTGAGAAAAGGCATTTGTCTCGACCCCAGCGAGGATGAGGTGCTGGTGGATGTGTGATAGACTGTTGCCTATCGTGCCGGGGTGCTTCGTCGTGGTGGTCAGGAATTCGATGTACGCGCAGATCATCCTGTAGTCGGGGGCGAGTGGGTCGAGGCCCATGCGGCGTGTGAAGAGGTACCACAGGCCCGCCGCCGAGCGACGGTTGCGGTCTGTACCCTCGGCGCGGGCCTGTGCCTGTCGGATGGCTGCTCTGTTCTGGTAGTAGGCGTACTCCGGCCCTGGAATAGATATGGGGGTTGATTATGCCCAGCATGTACATGCACCCTATGGTTACAGCAAGGTGGTGGTCCTGGCAGAGCCGTATAGCTCTCCTCTTGCTGGGCCCATCCAAGTGTGCCCTGCTCAGTGCGTCGGCGACATCATTTTCTTTGCCAGGAATGTGGATGTATGTGAACTTGATGTCATAGAGGGCCTGGACCATCCAACATGCCCTGGCACAGTCCAATAGAATTTTGTCCTTGCCGCGCCCATTTTTAAAGACCTGTACCGCGGCTTCATTGTCGCACCTTATGAGGATGTGCGAGCCGGCGTCCTGTTTGCTAATGAAGGTGTGTATGGCGATCACAACATTCACCGCCTCGAGGTGTATGATGTTGTCAACTGGGTCCGTTATTGGTGTTACCTGGGCTGGATATGCAGATTTTCCGTCGGTTCCGCCCACCCCAGAGCCGCAGGCATCCACATACAGTGTTCTAGATGGAGGGTGGTGTGGTGTGATTACACCTATTCCATTCCATTGCGTGGCGAATTCATTGAACCAGTTCAGATCGGCTCTCATCGCTGCGTTCACATTCACATACTTTCCAGACATTTCACGTAAATTGTCTAAAAGTCTAGATACAAACAGACGTGCAGGTGCGATGCATTTTGCTATATGCAATAATACACCAAGGAGCGACTGGAGTTGCTTGCGACTCATAGATTTGCGCCGCGCGTAGTATCTGACTTTGCCTTTAACCTCACTCAGCTTCTCGGGGGGCACGGACACCGTCATATTGGCGGCGTCAATGATGACGCCGAGCCACTGGATGCTGGTGGCTGGGGGCTGGAGCTTCTCTGTGGCCTCCGGGAGCCCTAGGTGCGCGATCAGCTGTCTGGCGAGGTTGTAGTCCCGTGTTGCACTGGAAAAGTCATTGGATATTATAAACAGGTCGTCCAGATACATTCTAGAATAGATCCCACGTGCAGCGAGTAACTCCACAATTGTATCTGCTACTCGCTGCATGTGGGATGCGCTGGCACGTGATCCAAATGGGACACTAACGTCCAGATAGTAACTCTCCTCCCAATTTAGGCACAACAAGGGGTAGTCTCCGGGACATGTCATTAGATTTTTGTATGCCCTCGAAATGTCAATTGTCGAGAGGTAGGCCTTCTTGCCCACCTTTGCTAGGTGAGAGAGTGCCTCCTGGACAGTGGGTAGGCTGTGGTCCCGGACAACACCATTTACGGTGTTTTTGAATATAAAGGCATTGATTGATGAGTCTTTAGGATAGGTCATGTCCGAAATTATTCTACGGGCTTCTGTGTCCTTTTTGGGGCGGGACATGAGGGGTGAGACGTGGGCCCATGGAGTGAACGGTGGAGCACTAAATGGTCCTTTGAGAGCCCCCAATTTTATTTCTTTGCTCACAAACTGATCGACATGTTCGCCAAAGTCCAATGCACTGGGGTGGTTTGGGGTGGTGGTGGTGTCTGACACCGGCCCCATGTATCCCAGCGGGAAACCAAATCTCATAAAGTCCAAGAGGTCTCTTTTTGAAGGGTCAGAGCCAATGAGTCTCTCCCAGTTGTCAATGTTTAGATTGCTTGGAACAGGAATACGTGCACAGAGGGCATTAGGAAGGCCAGTGCTGCGCACGGCATCATACAGTTTTGCTAGTTCTGGTTGTGCCTGCGGGAAAGAGAAGCGGGGCCAATTATCCACTCTGTAATCTCTAAATGCCATAGGTGAAATGTCTACCTGGGTGTCTATTCTATTATTTTCACACATGATACGGATTCTGTCGAATTGTGGTAGCGTACCTGTGTTGAGGTGAGCCGTTGTGTGGGGCCTGTCAGCGTCAGGTCCGATCGTGATCTCGTGTTCCCTGCGGTGTCCGGTCTCTGGTGGCTCGTGTGCTCGTTGGTGGGGCTGCGGATTGCGGTTAGTGTCAGGCGGGGACGCCTGCCGTGGTTCCCGCAACCTCATATCCGTTGATTTAAATGAATGTTCTTCCTGCAGCGGTCCTTGTTGTTGTTTACCGCCGCCATGTTGGATGGGAGGCCCGAGAACGGTGACGTGTTGCTCGGATTCAAGATGGCGGCGTTCGCGTAATGCGTCATCGGTTTTTGGCGCCATCTTTCGTGTGTGTGCGCACAAAACCGTGACGTCATCAGGTCGCGCTGGTGTGGCGGGGATTCCCCCGGTGGATCTGACGTCACTAAAGGCGTGGTCCGGGGAAGGCGGTGGCGAGGGGTCTGCATTTTGATCGATTAAATGATTGTACATGTTATTTACAGTGACCTGCCTGCTGTATACCTGCCCCTATCTATGATCTGCATCTCGTGCACTGAGCGAGACGCACTCTACCCGTTTTTTGGAACCGGAGAGTGTTGGGTTGGAGTGCCAGCCTGGTGTGACTGCTGCTGCGCTGCCGATCTGTTGTTGTTGTTGTTCTGCTGCCACGTGTTCTGAGGGGCGTGTCCATCTCTCGCTTTTTGGTTACACACCATAACACTATGGTTACGCTGGAGGCCCTTAGTGTGGCAGTAAGCGCAGAAGTGTGTACGGCGTGTGTTGGCGGATGATTCGCCGTGGTGTCCCTCGTATCTACATCCCCGCGGGGAGTTGAAATCATGACAAAGTTGCTCCCCCGCGGCGTGTCTGCCTGATCCGTTAGACTGATGGGAGTTCCTGTTACCGTGGCCGTGGTGTGCCGACGACTGAGCATGTGACACACTTGTGTTCCTTCTCCCCCCTCCCGTAAATGAGATTTCCACCCTGGAGTTTTGGATTGCCTGGTAATCAGACCATTCAAAATCCTTTCTTTCGACAGCGTCGAAAACACCGTCAAACCAGCGCCTGACGGCACTCCAGTCCCGTGACATAGCGTCCTTGGTGACATTTTTAACATGTTTGTTAATGAGTGAACGTTCCTCCTGTGTCCACGCGCTGTCAGTATCATGCACCAGCCTGAGGCAGGCATCGAGGTACTCGAGGGGCTGTATATCATTTTTAGCCTCGAGTTTCTGCTTGAGTGAATAGCAGTTGTCCCTCTCAATATACATGAACGGTTTGGGCTTGGTTTTGCTAGGGATTATGGATGTCAAAAAGCACATCTTACCCTCTGTAGCTTGCTGTTCGTATCTTTCCCTAAGCAGTTGCTCCGAGATGTAATCCTGTGCTCCGGGTTCACGGCGTAGCTGTGTAGCGGAGGGATATTCCGTGACTTGGGGTGAAGTAGTCCCGGCAGTGTTGGCGGTTGTTCCCGCCCCGGGAGGCGTGGGCGCCAGCTCGGTGTTGTCGGGGTTCTGGCGAGGTGCGGCCCGGGGGGCCGCGGCGCGTCGGGCGGTCTCCGCCTCTTGGCGTTGTCGGGCTGTTTCCTCCTGCTGCTGCAGATCGCGGCGGATGCGGTTGACCTCATCGATCTGCCGCCGTTGGTTGTCGATCATCTCTCTGCTCTGTCTCTCGATCTCTGCTCGTCTCCGTTCCGCATCGGCTGCTTGTGCAGCCGCCGCCGTCTCTCGCTGTATCCGTCGTTCTTCCCGTTGTGCCGTCAGTGCAGCCCGCTGGGACGCCTTTGTTTGTGCCTCTTTCACGAGGAAGTCCATGTTGGCGTTGATTCCGCCCACATCTAGTGAAATCCTTTCCAGCTTTTCCTCCAGCTCGTCGACTCTTCCAGCTAGCAGGCTGGAGGTGGTGGATCTGTGAGATCTCTGCGACACAGAGGTGAGCTGGCTTGCTGCAGACGTGTGGCGGGAACGGCCATTTTGTACCGACGCCGGCGTTGCTAGGGACGCCATTGTGTGGTTACTGACCGCCGAGTGCCGGCGATTGCGTGTGTTGGGGAAATTCACGGTTCCCGACGCCCCACTGGAGGAATCCGAGTCCAACGTCCTCTGTATGGCGTCAGCTTCCTCCTGCAGGCGTCTTATCGCCCTGTCTGTCGGGGTCTCCGTGTTGTCATGTACCCGAGTCTTCCGCCGGGTGTTGTGTGGCGAGACCCTCGACACCGTAGGCATGATTTCAGAGTTCTTTCTGCCAGTGCAGATCCTTGCCCGCGGTGTCTAGAATCAGTACTATCCAATTGTAAGTATGTAAAAACTTTTGTAAAAGTAGATAAAACTTTGTAAAATAAATTTAGGATATATGTAACTGACTCTAAAGTATTCTACGTTCTGATATTCAAAACAGAGTGATCCGTTCCGTACAGTGGAGAATCGTAGAATGGATAATATGAACCGGTGGTAGGGAGAATTTGTGAGTGGTTCACCGCTTTCCCGGTGGGGGCGCCAATGATCACACATAGCCTCAAACCAGGCCATGTGCGCACCATCGGGAGTGATTAGTTTGACCTACTTTTCTATGTCTCTACAAAGTCCCCAAGTCCCGGACCTACTTTCCTATGTTCATACAAAACCCCTTATTACGAGGACTACCTTCCTATAATTATTTTATAAAGTCCCCTACTACCAGGACTAGAGTGCTGCTGAATACAGGGGGATATTACAGGAGAGCATGGACAATGTCATTTATACCTCATTCTGTAGTCCTTGTCCTCGCGGGGGTATCCTCGCGCAATCTGGACGTCGTTTTCTGTACAGAATTCCTCCGTGTCAGCGATTCCCGCTCTGGAAATAGACAAAGACAGTGACTGGTGTGAAAATTCCATGTTAACCTTTCATGGCCAGAAAAGTAAATGTGTATTGAACTTGTCCTGTAGCACCACTCCCATGAATGAGCTAATTATGGCTGTGTGTCATGAGATTGTAGCTCTTTTTTGAAACTTGTCAGTCAAATATTACACCGGTCAAAGACTACACCTGGTCAAAGACTATACCCGGTCAAAGACGTTTCAATTGTTACAATCTCATGAGACAGCCTAATGCTGACACTGATGTGCAAATACCACAATGCTACTCAGGTGGAAGATGACTAGATCCTATAGAGCCTAATAATGTAGAATGTTCAGCCAGAGTGACTAAAAATCAGTGTAAGCAAGGCTCAATTCAAGTACAATCTGAATCAGATCTAAGATCTTACGTGTCTGGCGGCCTTTTGCAGCAGCGCTCGTAATTGGAGATGTCCTTTACGCAGAAGCCCTGTATACTGGAACACAGGACTCTCTTGAGGATCCTTTCCACGTCCTCCCACTATACACAAATACAGAGTACTGAGGGGATTACCGTATTCGACGTAATAAGCGCACAGTGCGCTCAAAAAAAGATTATGGACACCTTTTTAGTAGATGAGAGTTTAATTGGGATAAACAATTTATATATTTTTGGTTATTTATGATATAAAGATAGGCCAAAAACGGGGGGTGTGCGCTTATTAGGGGGTGTGCGCTTATTACATCTAATACGGTATTGACTTTTTAGAGATAGCATACGGCTTTAATGCACTATGCCCATGTCATAATACATGAATCCAAGGCTTTTTAATACATGGTGTGTATTTTATATAATTGTCTACATGTCTATACATCATACTGTCATATCAATACATTTTTAAGACTGATATTTTTGGGAAAAAATACTTCCAAGCTGTAAAACCTATGGTCTGGCAGTATTGTGCTAAAATTCTCTGATAACGTTTTTCTCTCTCTTGATTATTCATTTATAGGGTATGAACATTTCTATTGCAGTGAGACATTTTGGTGGCCATCTTGAATAACTCAAATTGCTCAATGTTGACATCGCCACACTGCAATAAAACTGTTCATACCCTATATATTTATCAGAGAAGTATAGGTTAAGCCAGAATAGCCTCTGTTTTCTGCCTATAAAACGCTTTGGCGTTGAAATATTATAAATAGAGCTGATTATATTGTTTCAATAACCTTTACTATGGTTTTATGTAAATGATATTGGATGACAGTTCTAACATCAACTATTCTTGACGCTATTCAGAAATAATTGATGTGTGATGATGCACCAATGTAGCCTTCATGGCTATAAAAGACATGTATAAATGTACTATGTTGCCCTCAAAGGACGTTCTTATGTCTGCCTTACTTACCCTTGTGATAGGCAGATGGGAGAAGTGGCACATCACGGCCTCTATTACCATATAAGGCTCAACTAGATAATAGAAAAGGCATACATTTCATAGCTGGCCAGTTGATACATTTAGTTGACTTTCTAGAGAGGCTTTAGACTTTCTAGTGAAAAGTTCACCACAAGATTGTTTTGCCAAAATTATTATCAAGCAAATCTTGAGCTACATACTGCAATATTTCGAACTTGGCATTAATAAATAACCAAAATGTATTAGTTAAACAGCAACAATTAAAATAACATTTCGGATATAAGGTTAATATGCAATTATTTCTTGTGCTTACATTTTGGATTTATATTAAGGAATTATTCTTATCGATGTTTATGATAAAGCTATTTGAGTGATCGAATAACCAAACAGAGAACTGCACGACAACCCCCAAAAGTACCTATGCACTTGGTGGGGTCCATGTTGCACATTGCGTAGAGTTGGTTGGTGCCGGGACAGTTGCGGCCTATGGTGGGGGGCGGCTCGTCACACGTGCGCTGTCTCTTCCGGCGTCCATAACAGTCACGTGAACAGAGGGACCAGGGGCTCCACACGGACCAGTGGCCCTCCGTCTCTGTGGGTGCAGCAGATACATGTTATAGGTCAGTGCAGCAAGAAAGGGTGACTTTCCAGAAAATTTGTCGATAAAGTTTTTGAATATTTCTGAAGTGTGATTGACAAATACATAAATATATCCTCAACAGCCAGTATTCTAATATACACCATTTAAAAGATAATTGTCCTGTGAATCTATTGATATGAGATGTTTGCAAATATAGCAACTATAGACGGGATTCCGCTGAAACAAACGTAAACACAATTTTGATAAGACAAAGTCACCCTTTCTTGCTGCATGGGTCTATAGTAGAGATGGAAACAGGTCACCTTTAGTATAATAGCACTGTAAGATCCCTGGGGTTAGCTGTTTGTGTCTATATTTTACTGTAAATACATTATATTTGGTCGAATCTTAGTGAATGTAGGCAGCGGCTAGCCTCATGTGCTCAGTGGCTAGCCTAAGTCTATGTAATCATGGAGAAATCAGCCTGAAATAAAGACTGGGGACTAGGCTTTCTCTCTTTGTGTGACTAGGCTAACTCAGGCTGTTCTGAGAACAAAACAACTCGGATAAAGGTACCAGAGCTCTCCATAGACTGAGGTCTTGTGTACTACATGTTGGGCTGAATGCTTGGATGGTATACTATAACAATATCAGTGCTGTGTTAAAGTTGGGCCGTGAGGGAATAAGATCAGCATTTTCCATACATGGACTAAAATAACAGTTCCACCAGAGGGCAACAGTGTTTGGACAGGGGGACCATGAGCATTGTCCAGGTACAACATATTCACCCTATCTTGTGCCTGTAAGAGCTGAGCTCCCAGCCCTTAAGAGCTCCCTTGTGAATCAAAACTGAACTATATCCAAAAGTGCTTTTGGCCTTACTTCAACCATGACGGTCAAGCTTTAACACCAAGAGTTGACTGACCTGAGCAGGCTAGTTTGTCCACGTCTTGCAGGTAGTATCGGTGACACTGGCACCAGTAGAAACCTGGCTCATTAACACATTCACTGTTCACCCCGCACTTGTGTATGTTGGTGGTGCATTCGTTGATGTCTGAAGAAGAACACAACTCTCATGTATGAGAAAGAAAGAGAAAGAAAAACGAGATAAAAACCCTTTATTAATTTTCAGCTTATCATCAATTAACATGTTATAGCCAGACTAAAAAAAAGTTGGTCAACGGATTTTGCGCACCTTATTTAGAAAAAAGAAAAATTGTTAGTGGGTTTTGCTCGCCTTGCTTCTTTTTAATTTTTTTTATAGATTGTACTTCTTTCTTCTTTTGATTTGACCAGATTAATCAATTTGTTTTTGTTACGGGTTCACTTAGTACTTTTGTCAGAGGATAGATAAAAAATGAAAGGTGTGGCTCAAAGATGGTAGTTGTGTCTGAACGTTTTCTTGTCACACCCGGAACCAAGTTGATTGTACCTTAACTTCAAATATTGCCTTAAAACTCACCATAGCAATATCCTTCCCTGTTCTCGTAGCCATGGTAACACAGACATTGGTCCACACCGTCTACATTGGCACACACGTGGTTACATGCCCTTCTTTTTAAATCGCTCTGACATGGCGCGTTCGCTGTTGGAAAACGATGAAGAGACAATAGATTAGTTATCATGGATTACACGTTACAGACAATTTACCCATTATGCCAGGGGATAGAGGGATCTCATTGTTTAATCCCACTCCTGTTGATAACTTCCCTGGATATGCTTCTTACTTGTTATCATAATATTACATTGAGTCCATCGCATCCCTTTAACTGCACCGTGTGTTTATGTTCCATGTCTTTTGTGGGCATGTAGTAGATACCCTCCTCGTAACTGAGTGTATATCCAAATAACCACGGCGCACTTACTGGTCATTATTACATAACTCAGTTACGAGGAGGGTACCTGACTTAAACCCCCAGATCTTACTGCACGTCCAGTAACAGTTAGAGTGCAGTCAGGACAGGTACTCAGCCCTTTATATAGGGGCACTGGGCCCTTAATCTTCGGTTATGTATTAGATAGACTATGGTTATGAAAAGGTATGTAGAATTAACCACAGCTTGCTGGGGCCAGACGAGGGCGCCCTACCAGAAAGCTGTGGTTAATTCTAATACCCTTTTCATAACCATTGTCTATCTGACTTAACTTTCGGTTATGTGAAAATAACCAAGGTGTGAAATGCTTTGTCTTAGCCCTCCACCGTAGGTTAAGTGAAGATAACCAAGGTGTGAAACCCATTGTACTGGCCCTCCACTGTGGGTTAAAATACATTAATGTAGCCCTAGAGAGTCTACTTAGTATGCACCGTTCATGCATCATGCCTACCCTGCAGGAGTGTAACAGCCCTGCAGGGTGCGTTACTCGCCAGGGCAGCATTTGTACATCATGAACACAATGGGCATGGGTCATTAAAGCACCATGCGGCCTTTAAATGGTTACCTATATGAGATAACGGCCAGATAAGAGAAGACACATTGAAAGCATCGCCATAAGTAGGGAGTTCAAAATAGCGCTACCGCTGCCGCTGTAGTCCGCCCGTTTCTGTGATCCAATATGCACCCTTCCTTGAAGCACCCCAACTGGTCCATTGCATAAAAATATCCCCCCTGATCTCATTTCTTGAGCTATAAAAAACACAAACCCCTCATTTTAATCACAATATCATGGCAGTCAACATGAATGGAGCCATTAGTGGAGCCAGGTAAGAGTTTCAGTTGTCTGTGGCCTACAATATTATGGTGACATTCTTCATGTCAAAATGTAATAAATAAATATGAGTTGTTAAAAGTTGTTACCATGGGGTTGTTGGTAATTGTGTTCTTTAAGACATATGTGAAATCCAGATGTGTGTGTCACTGCCCAATGATGTCCCTAGCCATTTTAAGTTGACCTGTTCTGTCTGAGTTAGAAGGGTGCCTAGGGCCAGTGCTACAGTACCCCCAACTGCTCTATAGGTGCCCCTCTCCTGCCTAGATCACAGAGATGGGAAATATATTCAGATGCATTCACCTTGATATATATGGATCTAGGTATGATAGAAACCTGATCTTTACAGATCTGAAAAGCTCTCATAGGGATCTATACCAATGGAACCAATATGTATTCTTTAACTCATTTTTCAAAATTTATCAAACTCCCTACCATAAGCTGAGGGTCACTTACCAACACACTTTGTGGGGTCCTGTGGGTCCTTGTAAAAGCCGAACGGACAGAAGCAGTAGTAGTTGGGGACCGTATTCACACAGCCGAACTGACAGTCGTTCAGGTCGGCACTAGAGCACTCATCTACGTCTGGAATAGGAGTAGAAACAATGTGAATAATGTACAGTGGCAGAATCATCTATGGAGTATGGTCCCTATATTTACTACATGTATGATTATAGATATTTTTGCTCTGGAACTGTCAATTTAATCTATCAATATAAGCTAGTACATATCTGTCAATATGGATGGAAATAGAGACAGGAGTATACCTTTCTTATACCACACTTGGCTATTAGACCAATAGAAACAGCCTGTCTGTGTTTTGCATACAAGTCACGGCTGAGCACACTCGTCTGCGACTCGTGATTAGCCTTGACTGTCACCATCATCCTTAGTACAGCGGTCTGGCAGTGCTTTAATTACTACTTCATGTTTAATGGGTTTATTGAATCTTTTGTTGAACAAGGATGGTTTTATAGTCATTTAACACATCCATCACAGCATTGTGCTTCATTGTACGATGCCCTTTTGTCATAATACATTGTAGTCCTGCCGACTGACTCGCCAAAGCTGCAGTGATACATCATGCATCATGACAAGTAACTTGCCGGTTCTACATTTGTGACAACTGAATGAACCTGAAGCATTATGTAGCCTTTATTTAATGGTTAATAAATCCAGTATTTGTGAAAACCCTTTCTTCCCACAGGAAATTCGGTCCTGCAAATTTTCAATGTTGCAGAACCGCCCATATTTTGAAGGACCGGATAGCCACATATAGTTTTTAAACAGTATATAGAAAAACATACTTCAGCTTTAGAAGCCCATCTGAATTCTTTTAGTTCAGAAAAGCTAGATGACTGGACATTCGGTCCTGCCACACTTGTAAATCTGCTGGACTGGTGACATTTTAGGTGGACATTGCCACTGTACTGCATGTTTTCGCAAAGACTGTAAATCTACAGAACAATGTAATGCTTGTGCTGCTTACCGAGACAGTCCCCAGTGGAGTAGTCTAGTTTGTACCCTGAGAAGCAGGCACAGGAGTAGGAGCCGTTGTTGTTGACACACTGCTGTTCTGCCGTGTTACACGTGTTGAGCTCAGGTCGGGCACACTCATCCTTATCTGTAGGGTGTGAAAGGTAACCCGTTACAACTAAATTTAGCAGGTTACAAAAAACCTAGTCCCCAGAGCAAAACTCCGGCAAATCATCCACTTCCCCTTCGAGGGTTTTCATCACCCGCACAACTGACAGTAAACGGGTAGGTTTTTGCCCCCTATAGGGCAAACACAAAGGTGGTGAGAGGTAGCATCAGCAGGTATCGGGTGGATTCATTAGAGTCGGATACATGCTCACCCTAACCCATAACACAGCCAAAAGTAACCGTCATATTATCAGATAATTTTTCAGTAAAATCTTGATCTACAGTTATACTACTATTTAGGTACATTTGTACCACAGTCGGCCCGAAGAACAAAGGAAAACGGCCATGTATAAAACACGTACAAAACAACCAAGGTTATCGGTAGTGGTATAAGCCATTTAAACCACAGCCACAACCCTCTATTCAGCATATTGGAAAACATGGTCAAACTGAGTACATTAATTTGTAACTTGTGATCAGCTTTGACCATGCACACCAATATACTGAATACAAAGATGTTGCTGTGGTATAGGAACCAGGCTGGTCGTCCTGTGGGCGCATCCATTATACTTAAGCTAGTACTGGCGAGATAAGCACTGATAACCGTGGTCACATGGGTACCAGCTGTTGCATAATGCACCCCAAGACTTTTGCAGTGAATACAGGGAATTGTCTCATTGGTTGATAATGCATCCAGCTCCCTGATCTACTCACCTGTACACTTGATGCCGTCCCCTTCATACCCCTTGACACAGTCACACCTGAAGTTACCCGGCAGGTTGAGGCAGGTGGCAAACTCAGCGTGACACCCTGCCTTCACACCATCTCGTTCTCCTTTACACTCATCCTGGTCTGTAATAAAGAGATTGATTGATTGTTTGATTGATTTGTCTAACGTCCAGATGTACATTAAGTACTTCACGGGACATACTTCAAGTTGGCAAGGAGTCAGCCACAAATAGTGGTAGCCTGCCTCGCAGTAGTAGGGCAGATATTTATATGTTGCTTGCCCAATACAGCAGTGACCGCATCTATGGATGATCGAATCTATGAAATGAATGACCTCATCTATGAGGTGAGGGAGAAAATCACTACTGGGGCACTCCCCTACTCTTTTCGAAGGATAACAAGTATTCTTTTATTTGCCTGTTCCTAGATACATGGGCTTGTACCATAGTAGGCAGGGTGCAATAAGGAGATCACCAATGTCATTGGTACACAACATGGTATATGTGACAATAGTGCTATCATCAAAACAATAAGAGAAATTGGCTATCTATAATCAATATTTGCCCCTACTTATTGGTATAAACAACAGGTTTTAGGTGCTAAGGATTTTTCAGAAATAAATTTTGAAAAGTTACCGGTACTCCTTAACCATAAATGTAGGATTTAGTGGTAGGGAAACCCATTTCCTCGTCCTAGTTGATTCTAGAAATTCTAGTTAATTTTTATATTGTTACATATAATTAGATGTGATAAGCTAGGTTGCACAAATGAACCTACAGAATCTATACTATTACTATTTATTTCCAAATATGCAAATCCTATGTGAAATTTATTGAGTCTGAGGCAGGATTAGAGGGACCTTCTACATAGATGTAAACTGTACAGTAGTGTGTGGTGAGCCTCACCTTTACATTTGAACCTGCTCTTGATGGATTCTTCATAGCCGACCTTACAGTCACACTTGTAGTTACCGGGGGTGTTGATACAGGTTGTACTCTGCACGTCACACTGGTGGCGGTAGGCGTCGTCCTGCGTGTAGCACTCATCCACATCTGAAGGACAAGTTATTGTCTCAAAACCTTACTTTCTATTTGGCAACAGTACATGCAGAAGCGGTCACAGACGTTTCATTGATAGGGATTATGCCAAATAGGTGTGTTTTATCTTCCATCAGCAGAAATTCTACCGTAGGTAGTAATTTTCTTAGCTTAATTTCTTATGCCTCAGAAGTACCCAGATTTACAGACCATGAATGAAGTCTCGGACCACAGAATATACTCTAAAATAGCCTCAAAATGGTCTAACATACTTCATATAATGGCTAAAGGTGTATAGAGTCTGCTCTACTTTGCTAATTAGACTCTACAGGGTTGCATTCATGCATCATATCGATAAAGGGTATTGTAGGATATGCGAGGAGGTGACATACCGACACAGGTGTGGCCGTCCTCTAACAGCATATAGCCATCAGGGCATATACAGTCGTATCCTCCAGGGTAGTTCTCGCAGCGCGTCTCCAGGGGGTTGGTGTAGGCCGCACACTTATGGGTGTAGTACATTGGTACAGCTGGTTTGAGAAAACAGCAGTTATTATTAGTACAATAAAAGTGATTGATTATCTATTCATATCTACTGACACCCTTATCAAGTTTAAGGCAAAAAGAGAGGTTTGTTTCTGGTAACATGGGCAAAAAATGTAGGGTCGGTAGGTCGGATTTTTAAAAACAAATTTAAAACTTTTTTCTTTTAACATGAAAGTACTGGCCGGCCTCTCTGAAGACCCTACAATCGACCAAAAAGGGTGAAAATACGGAAATTTCTTGAAATTGCATAAACAATCGTAGGGTCGCCCTGTTTGATAGGGTCGGCCGGGGGACCTGAACCAAAACTTCTTTTCTTTTGGCCTAATCAAGATTAGTCACTATATATTATATGACATGATCACATGTACAGTTATGAAATGAGGATATATTTTAACAACATAAACTGTATAGATATAATATTGTAGTACAATAGAGACACATGTTACTAATTACAAACCTGTGGTAGTTGACATTGTGCTGGTGAGCTCTGTGGTCAGCTGCATGCCTTCCCCCATGGTCGAGTTAGAGTTAGAGGTGGGGGCCGGGTTGTCCTGCATGGTGGTGGAGTTGTCCATGTCTGTGGTGGTCATCAGGCTGGTGACGGCCGTGGTGGGGGGAGGGGTGGGTCTCGGCGCCAGCGTCATGCCCGGCTCCAGAGGGATGCCCTTACACTCGTCAATATCTTAATGGCCAAAGGGAAAGGGTGTGGACGTGTATTTAAAAGGAAAGATAGTGAGTTTGGATGCAAAACGACATAAGCGCCATTTTAAAACTAGGGACAATAATCCAACAAAAATCAAGATTGGGGAGAGTGAAATATAACCCTCGAACAACTTTTCCAAGTTTTCCTATTTTTTATATCATTAGGACCAACTCAATGTACACTCTGTTACCAAAGTACAAAAATTGACCCCAGGGTGTCTTTACAAATAGCACTATATGCTTCAATTCTGGTATGGAGATATGTCGCTTTGCATCCAAACTATAATATCATTACAATTCTTGACACAAATCGACTAAAATGTATATTGATAAATGATTGTTGAAATGGCTGATACAAAAATGGGCTTTAGAATGGTTGACTCTTTAAAGGCGCACTGAAGCCACGACGTCATTTGCGTACAAAACTCGGCAGGGCTAGGTCCTCAACTCAGTGCGCCTTTAAGGATTGTAGTGATTTAATGCCATGATCATGATGTCGCCATGATCAATTTCCCAATCATGCCTCTGAATTCCCAATAGTTTCTGTTAATCAGACGAATAGCACATTAAGTAGACTGCCTACACCAAACCCCTCCTTCCTATACTACTCAGATCCGTCACAGTTACATCACATCTATTTTCATCAATGAGGACAAAGGGCGTTGTGCACTGACTCAGTATGCGGCCCTAACCCTTTAAGGACGGCAAAATACATTTATGCAACTCGCCTGTGCTGCTTTCAAACACCATGCTGACCCAAAGGGGTCAAGACACACCCAAAGGGCATGCATGGTGCACCAATGCAGCCCCAGCGAGTTACTCGCCAGTGCTGCATTGTTGCATCGATATCATGACGATAAATGCCATCTTTTCTGTCCATGCCGTCCTTAAAGGGTTCCCGGCTGGTAGCTTACCGTCACAGTGCATGTCGGTGTGGCTGTAGACTTACCGTCACAGTGCATGTCGGTGTGGTTGTAGACGGCGCCCTGGTAGCACACACACGTGGGGGTGCTGCCGTTCACAAAGCACCTGCCCGCCGCCCCGCACCTGTCACTGTCCACCAGGTAGCACTCCTTGTCCGGCTCAACTGAAACATGCAACTCAGTTAATCACACGTGTGCATATTCTGTAACTATTTACTGGTGGCACAGTGTGTCGTCAGGATGCATGAAAGCTGTCCTGACGAGTCTACTTGCGTGGTATGCATTTATGCATCATGACGACAGAGAGCATAGATTAGTACATTAATTAAATCTCTATGTGGCCAGGGGTTAATTAGCTCCTTGATATCAATAGAATCACGTTCTACATGGCCGTTCCAATTCATTCGTTACACTAGCTCAATTGGCATTATAATGAAGTTAATGATAAACGTAATGTTGACTAGCACTTATTGAGGCTATAGTAGGCCGCATATATTGTTCCAATGTGTCGTGCCCTTTGTCACAATGATGCATGGATTCAGCCCTGGCCAGTTACTCGCCAAGCTGCATGGATTCAGCCCTGGCCAGTTACTCGCCAAGCTGCATGGATTCAGCCCTGGCCAGTTACTCGCCAAGCTGTATGGATTCAGCCCTGGCCAGTTACTCGCCAAGCTGCATGGATTCAGCCCTGGCCAGTTACTCGCCAAGCTGCATGGATTCAGCCCTGGCCAGTTACTCGCCAAGCTGCATGGATTCAGCCCTGGCCAGTTACTCGCCAAGCTGCATGGATTCAGCCCTGGCCAGTTACTCGCCAAGCTGCATGGATTCAGCCCTGGCCAGTTACTCGCCAAGCTGCATCAATGCAGCATGGTACGTGGCACATTAAATCACCGTTCTGGAGTGAGTGGATGTGGAGTGTGGGAGACTTACCACTGACAGTGTGCATGTCGTCGTTGAGCACGAATCCTTGATAGGCGTAGCAGTAGTAGGACCGGTCCGTGTCCACACAACCCTGCTCACAGGGCCGGTGGGGGCGGGCACATTCATCCACGCCTGGTGGTGACACATATATGTTAGTTAATTAATGGTAACAAACATTGTAGTTAAGTTAATGGTAATATATATATTATAGTTAATAAATGGTAACATATATTGTAGCTAATTAATGGTAACATAATCACATTGTAGTTAATTAATGGTCATATAATATTGTAGTTAATTAATGGTAACACAATTGTAGTTGATAAAATGGAATCTAAACTCAGGTAATAAGCTGATAAGAGGCAAGACAAACAGTGGACGCGAAGCTGACAATTTAAACACAATCTGGGTTGGTAGTAGACAGAGATTCGTAATAGATAGACCATGGTTATGAAAGGGTGTGTTAGATAGACTACACCTGGACACGGTTCTTCCATATACCCACTGCCCTGCCAGGTCGAGACAGGTGTTATACACCGAGTCGCTGACCAGTGGGCAGTGGGTATGTGAAAGGACCCCGGCCAGGTGTCGTCTATCTGACTTAACCCTCCGGTATGCCAAATAACCAGGTGCGAATCCTTTGTCTTAGCCGCCCACCGTGGGTTAAGTAGATTTAACCACAGCTTGCTGGTAGGGCCGGATGCAGGCGAAGCCCAAGTTGCCCTACCAGCAAGCTGTGGTTAATTCTAATACCCTTTCATAACCATTGTCTCTCTGTTTTAAACCAGGGTATGCAATATAACCAAGGTGTGAACTCTATTATTATGCCCTTCATCCGTGGTTTAAATCCCTATACACCATTAGTATGTCGGTGGTGAGGGGTAGTTGGGTTAATGATTCACCTGATTTACCAAGATTAGTGCTGGCTTCTCAACTTTGAGCATGGTAAGCTAATCTAAGTGTACGTCCAATCTGTATGATTATACCCGTGATGACGCATGATATAATCACAAACATAACAGCTTAATCTTATAGTAAATAGAGGCAGCCTATTGGCCCTATCATCTATATAACACCTAACTAAATATCATCCAGTATATCGACATATTGACTCTATTAGGTTGGGTCATACTGCTGCCGCCCCTAAGCAGTGGCAGTGCTTACCCCTGCAGTAGAAGCGGTCGTAGAGTTCATAGCCCTCAGCACACAAACAGAGGTGACTCCCAGGTACGTTGAGGCAGTCTCCCTCACAATCTCCGTTATCGGTCAGACACTCGTCCAGATCTAAATCAATATCAACAGTGGGTGTAGACAGCAGATAAGATTAGAAACCCTGATTAAGTTGTTCTTATATAAATATATCACCAGAGTTTATCATTTAAGGGCCGCATAGTGCTTCAATGTGTTAGGCCCTGTGTAGTTATGATGCATGGATGACGCCAGGGGAGTCTAGTCACCAGTGTATATCCGTGCATTGTGCCGAACTTTCCGGAGAACACCAACCCGATGGAGGCTTGATGCTGCATGAATGCAGTACTACCGAGTTACTCGCATCGGCTGAATTGATGATGCATACATAGCATGGTGTATTAAATCTCTATGCGGTTCTTCAAGAATTGACTGGGTTGACCTGATATATATATATATATATATATATATATATATATATATATATATATATATATATATATATATATATATATATGTACATGCTATAACTATGATTACAATACGTCCAAAGTGTGACTTGGACGAGCGATTACAGATCATTGTTGGTATATCGCTTTAAGGGTGGTATAGTGCTTTTATGTGCTAATGCCCTTTGTCGATATGATGCATGAATACAGCAACAACTAACCCCCCATGGCTGTATTCATGATAGATACATTTGTAACTCTATGGGGGTTAATAAAATTCAGAAGGGTCGGACTGGTACATTCATGTGGCCCTTTCAAGATAACTCCCCAGGGCTGCATGCATGTACCACCACGACCCAGGAGACGGCACACCAAAATACTACACGTAGTGATATAGTTCAGTCAGTGCGGTCATTGGGATGGGCGGACACGCTACTTAATCAATGTTGGCATCTTTATATGCTTTCCCGCATTCTCAGGTTAAGATTCTTCTTTGTATGATGATGACTAATGACAGGCAGTGGGCGCCTACACTGATAGCACTAACCGACACCCGTCATTCAAATCCGGGTTCCCATCTCAAACCTTGATCACAATACATTATGAACAAGGTATTGTTGTACTCTAATGTGGTGCGCAGAAGACCGTCTATCGGGACGATGTGCTCCCTGCATATTTGATAATAATAATAATGATAATAGTAATGGTAATGTATATGGTAATGATAATGATAATGGTATATTATGGGGTTGACTTTTCAACTGTTTATAATAAACTTCTTTACATACATCCGTGCCAAAAAGATTTAGTAGACATATTTGATATTTGAGAAGGAATAATTCTATGCATTTTTAAGGGGTGGTGATTTCTTTTAACAGTATACAGGTGGACTAGAACAGGTTTGACTATTTTAGATACACCAGAGTATAGGGAACGTAAAACACCGGTTCTAAAATAAATTTCTACCATAGGAGTTTGATAATGTCATTTTTTGCTGACTCACCATAGCAGCGGAAGCCGTCCCCGCTATATCCGGGTATGCACATACAGGTATAGGTGCCAGGCTGGTTGATGGCAACAGCATGTACAGAGCAGTTATTGACCACTCCAGGGGCACTCTCATCAACATCTGTAAATAGTTAGGTACATGTATGTATAAAGGTCAACTTCTATCGTAAACAGTAATCGCATACAATAGGCATAGTTTATCTTTTCTGCTGCAACATTCCTCTTATTCCCCATAGTTATGGCCATGAATATCTTTTTTAATACTTAAGCCCCTGAAACCCCTTTGTATTGATCTAGATTTTTACTTCATTTCTTCCTTCACATCAAATGAACATCATGGTTATAGCATCGCACTTTGAATATTTCTAATTACTTGTAATTCATTTTCTGCACATCATTTCTGTAACTATGACAGGAAACTACTACATTGACTCGTGTTAAACAGAGAAATTTTAACAAAGAAACAAAACACGAGGAAGAAGAAAAAAGAAAGATATAGACAAATGCCAACACTCTCTCTGTTGCATTTCCCAAGTGGAGGCTGGGGCAGTATCTCACGAAGCTGCAGGTTCAGTGGGATGCGCCCCAGCAGAGTGAAATATATCAGAGAGGTATCAATGTAGTTGGCATTTATGTTTATTTTTTATTTGAAGCCATTTAATGAAGGAAAAACAACTTTTCCTTAGCCCATTGAATACGGCCTCATTGTATTCAATGGGGGCATTGGATACGGCCTTCCAGTGCTTACGCATAGGAGATCTTGTAGTTCCAAAAAAGAAAGAAAGATAAATAGACAAAGGTTCACAAGTTTTGATCTGTTGACAGGGTTATTTCACGAGTTGGAGGTGGGGCCGTATTTCACGAGGCCATAGGCCGAGTGAAATGCGGCCCCACCTCCAACAAGAGAAATAACCCTTCAACAGACAAAAACGAGTGTGCCTTTGTGTTTATTTTTTTATCTTTCTCGATTCAAAATACTGAAATTATGGTAGGGGGGAGCCTAAAAAGGCTTCTTTCTACACAGTTCAAATGTAAACAAACCGCCATATTGATGACGTCACAAGACTGTGAAATACGGCTGTGGGTTATTTCACGGGGGGTGTTAAATATGGCATTCCTTGGTTAAATCAATAGGGCTGCCGTATTTGATAAAAAATAAAAGACTTACCCGTACAGGAGATGCCGTCTGGGTGTAGGATGTAGCCCGGGCTACACTCACACAGGAAGGAGCCGAGTGTGTTGGCACACGAGTGCCGACAGGGGTGAGGGTTGTTGACATTGCTACACTCGTCAATGTCTGAGGGGTGGACAACAGACCACATGTCAATTCAATTCAATTTAAAGATGTTATTATGCTGAGCACACAATCTATGAATAAACATAGGGATCACTTGAATTGCTCAGTTAGGAGCAAGAAGGTTTTTTCATTCTTCCTTAAAGCTAATTAAGAACCAATTTGACTTCTGTATAAACCTTGCTTTTAGCTTTGTCATTATTTGAAAGGAATAAAGAACCCTTTTGTGATATTACTTAGGGGAAGGGGGTAGGGGATGAGTAGATGAAGGGGTGAGTCTAAACCAACCGATTAATAATATTCAAATTACAAATATCATAACACAGAAAATTACAGTTTTCAAAGTCTGGAGAATACCTAGCCCAATGAATAACTCAACTCACATAATTAAATATTACATTTTTATAAATTATCAGCAGGATGTCTGACAACATGTAATTATCTAGCAAGTGTAGGGTAGATTCACCATGATTTGGACACATACATAGTTATACGGCGAGTGGAACACCCCCAGACTCAAATTGTCTTCCCCATCACAGTCTTTGCGAATCTTTTTTACCATGCAGGACAGTCGGTGCTGCAGTTTGCCAATTTTGCAGGACCAAATAGATTTCTGTTGGAACGGATACCAAAATCAAAGTTTTGCATACAATTTAGGATAATTTATTATCTTATTACAGTTAATGCTAAAAGAAAATAACTTTACACTGCCTAGAATTTTAGGGTGTACTCTCTGACTTCTAACTTCAGTTCTACTTGGAATATTTGAAAAATCCTTTCATTTCTGAAAAGCCCAGAATCTGTAGGATATCTGGTCAGGCTACATCAGTCATTCTGCCAGACCAGAGTTATTCTAGGTGGACATTGCCACTGCCCGGCGGGGTTTGGTGAAGACTGCTATCATATACATATCCCTAATGCATAATCTTGAAAGATGGTTAAGAAGTACCTTTACTCAAAATTTGGTACACATGTATAACCACACTGATACAGAAATAAATCTGGAGGTACTGGTAATTGGCTGCCCATTTTTGACAACTGTTCATCAGATATATCATTCTGGAATTACATTTCATTATGAGAGTGTTAACTGAGCCGGGGAACTTGTTGAAACCTTGTGGTTACCTGTGCATTTGCCGCGTATCTTGGTGAAGCCTGGTTTGCAGTTGCAGTTGTAGCCACCGTCCACGTTCTGGCAGCTGGCATAGTTACCGCACTGTTCAATTCCTTCGTCGCACTCATTCACATCTTAAGATCAGAAATTACATATATTATATTGTATACGACATTACACCCGGGGAGGGGCGGGCACTTAGTATATTTTGTATACACAGGTATGCGGCTGGCAAGGCTGCTTTTTCAACCAAATCTCCCTAGCAAGGGTCATTTTTCACCAAAATCATCCTTTTTTCGCCGAAATGTCAGATTTCTACCCATTTTTTCAGAAATTTTGCGAAAACGGGTAACATTTTTTGGCAAAATTACTCATCCATGATAATTTTTTTTTGTTTTCCTCTCCAAACCCTTTTTGGCCGAAACTGCCCTAGCAAGGGTAGGATTTTGAAGCAAAAGCCCCCTAGCAAGTGTAAGGGTTGTCATTGGTCAAGCGGCACACCCCTATCAGAAAAAAAAATCAAGTACGCCTCCCCCCCGACATTACATTATACAGATCAATTACAATGTTACAAGAAATCCCATTTGCCCCCTCTTCTCCATGAATGAAGCCCACTTTACAAACCTACCTGTATCATGGACAAGTTGCTCATGTATAAATACATAACAAAAATACAGGAAGTTATAGATCTAGCTTGAGCATATTTGGTGTAATTGTAAGATGCTCAATGTGCTACTTTTAGAGTACACGCCAAGGCAAGGGTGCGGACCTCCAATCTCCAAACGCCTTGATGTTCGGGTGGGTAATGGAAGAAGACTGCGTCACTAGAAGTCTCCCCCTCCTTTGAGCATCGTATTTTAGCATTTTGATGCATTTAAAGGTCACACACTCGTTATTATAATTAATGAATACGGTGGCCGGGATCCCGAATGAAACATTGGTTTTAAACAGGAGATCCAGCCACCTTTAGCAAGGTCCCCCTTCTCCCTTGTGTCAAAGTTTCTGTGGGGCTCAACGCTCGTGGCCTACATATCTACAACGCAGTGGAGAGCCAAAGATTGCAGAGATGCATGGTGCAGTTATATGGTGTAGTGACCAGAGTGACGCACTCTTCTTTGCTTAATAGCACATTGTATGACTTCCCATGAGTCTTAGAGTAGTTGTGACCCTTGCCCCAAATGTAGCACCGATTGGATTGCATTCACTGTGAAAGACCATAGCTGGGCCTCATCAGACCCTTTCTCATCTTTACGAGCCACGAATAGCATTCTGATTACCCTCTAGTAGTAGGCCTATACTGCCACATAGCTTGGTACCAATCACAGTAGAGTTTCAAATTTGAAAAGGAAAGTCCGATATAGAAACGTCAATGCAGAAAAAAATGTATGCTCTCTATTATAAAATACGAGACACAATTGTGGTTAATACTCACCGACACATTCAGTTACCCCGTCACTTCGGGTGTCCCCAAGACGGTAACCATTGCCACAGAAACACTGTTCCTTGTCGTCCACTGCCAAACACTTCCGAGAGGTGCACTGTGTATTGAGCTGACAGCCTCCTGTAAGGTCATTAAATACCACTTAATGATTTATTGACCTTCCCAAAATCTAAATGTGACCCATTTTCAGATTTTAACGAAATGGGTCGGAAGTCACACTTTTAAGAGCCTAGATATGACATCTTTAAGTAGCATAGGGTGGAAAAATATTATTTTAGAAAAATGAGTTTTTGACATTTTTCTTACTTATGTATATTCATCTTTTGGGTTACCAAGCTACAAACCCAATTTCAACTCCCATTTTTCCTAGAATGATGATCATAGGATTTATGATTGTGTTGTATAATATACTTGATATTTAATGTCAATGTTAATTATCTCAATTTAATTAATTTCCATTTAATAATGAGAGAGTCATACAAAACCCCCAAACCCGAGATACCCCCCCCCCCACCCAACTCATACCCAATACAAAGCTGCTTCCTACGCCGTCGACAGGGTGAGTACAATACATTGTACTGACATTTCTTGGTGTACTGCATTTATCACACCTGTCTAGCTATAACAAATGGTGGTACCCACCGTTACATGATATCCCGTCTGTGGCCAGTTGGAGTAAGGGGGGCGGGCAGGTACATGTGTAGTGGTTCCCTCCATTCACACAGCCACCCTCACACCGGGCCTCGTTCTCTATGGCGCACAGGTCGTCCTCTGGTACAACACAACCGTACAGATAAGCAGTTAATCACTTAGTTAGCATCCAGGTGGACATGGGAATACCAGGATCCTAACCTGGTATACTCCAGGGAAATATCATTTCACACATAGAAAATCAGTAAGCAATGCCATAAAAACATATATCGATTTTAAACTTAAGAGACAAGTCATACTTTTATCTAATCGTCCTCATAAAATATGGACAGTACATATCCAATATACTACTTTAAAAGACAAAATAATTATATAATGTAATAAATCATTAGATACGTGTATTAGCACATTATCATACCACACTATGTATAAGGCGCCTCAGATACAAATAGAACATGAGTTGCTCACCGACACAGAGGGATGAGTTGGTTGAGGAGACCTTGAGACCGGCCGGACACCCACAGCGGTAACTGCCTATAGTGTTGATGCACGTGCCCTCACAGCCGTGCGCACCCAGGCACTCATCAACGTCTGAGACAAAATAACATTAAAATTAGTCCCCAAAATTAATTTTAGTAACCCTTCGTAGATACCTTACTGTGGTTCAAAATCGTACTGGAACCATATGCGATAACCAAATAATTATAATCCATGGGCTCAGGTAAGAGGTGTGACGGTACCTAGCTGTTTCAGTTTTCTTTTTTATATAATATAATATGCATAATCTATTTTTTATATAATATAATATAAACTCCTAATGGTCCACCATGGGATCCAGTTGATAATCACATGAAATCCAAGTGAATTCAGAGGAAAGGAGATTACCCGGTAAGTAAAGTACTCAACAAAAGGAATTATGGTCTTTCTGAACATTTAAAGAAAATTGTTATATATGGGCTAAAAAGTGTACATAATCCCATGGGGAAATGATGGACTATTACATCTAATATCTTGGGAATTGTACAAGGGTATATTGCATTCACAGCCAAAAAAGAAATTCTCATTTCAAGAAAATAAGAGAAATAAACTCACTTGGCGCACAAATGACTAGTTTTAACAAAAATACGATTTTTTAAAACTAGTCATTTGTCCGCCAGGCGAGTTTATTTATCTTATTTTCTTGAAATGAGAAAATCACCTTCGGCTGTGTTAAATCACTGATGACTATACCGTTTTAAGCAGCTTAGTGCCTCGATAACACTAGAATGTCAGAGCTTACCAATGCATTCATTCTGGGGCTCGAGGGTGTGGCCGGGGATATAGCCGGCAGTGTGGCCGGGGGTGTAGCCGGGCTCACACCCGCAGGTGTAAGAGCCGGGCCGGTCATCCGCACACTTGCCGAACTGGGCGTCACAGTCCTCCAGGGGCGGGATGGAGCACTCGGGTCTGTCTAATGAACACAGGGACAACACGTCAGTTTGAAGATCAATTCAAACATTATATTCCTCGTAATCAGAATATACTCCCGGTTTCTGATGCATCTCTGCCTTTATTGGTAATATAAGCATCCGGCCAACAAAGACATTTTGATCAATGCCACACGTAAATTGACATCAGATAAGCATTTGCTACCACTATAACCGATGTCCCATGAGGTTGTTTTTCATTAAAAGCTCTACTGATATGCGTTGAAACATTTTCCTTTTATCCAAAAGGATGCGTATTTTAGCAATAAAAAAATCATGAGAGGTATCGGGGTATGTGCACTAGAGTCGACCCTCACTACCTCGAACATTTACTACCTCGGATCCCTCACTTCCTCGGACAGTATTTACCGTTTTCAGTAACACATAACGACTCAAGTTTGAGATGTGATTCCTGCAAAACTATCAGTAGTATATTAGCATATGATATCTTATTTTAAAGATCTTGACATGAACTTTAACTATGAATTGCCCCCTAGATACCCCTTTTCACTGGCCTGGTCACAGTTGTCGGGCAACCTCCCTTATAATAATATTCCATAGTTTCTGGACTTAATAATTTTCTCGGGTAATTTGCTTCCTCAAACATGTTTTCTTGCATTTCCCAAATTTGAGGAAGTGAGGGCTGACTGTATACATTTTGACTATATGACTGACTTGTAAGAGGATGGCTTACCGATACACGTTCTGAGGTCGGGTTGCAGCCACCAGCCGAGGTTACAGAAACATGTGTAGCTCTGGTAGGTGTTGACACACACCTGGTCACAGTTATGTCGCCGCACGTCACTAGATGGCAGCACACACTCATTGACATCTGCAGCAAAGACAACAGCCGTGTGTTCATTAGGCAATATTGGGCGCGCGCCTAGGCACACCTCCTATGGTGGAGGTATACCAAATGGCGCGCGCCGCTCGCCAAAAGCGCGCGCCTCCCTGGCCTAATGAACCCCCCTCCGCATATATCTACATATCTCACTAGACTTAAAGGGCCCGGCATAATTATGAGACTGGAGAAGAAAGGGTCATGTAGTTCCTAACTGTGCCACTAGTAGTAGTAGTCGTGGTCTACATGGGTATAGCCCTGTGGTTATAAATACCATAGACATACAATGTACAATATACATATCTATGTAAATACCTTTCAATCAGTTGACCCAGCCTGGTCAGGTGAAATTGGTAGGGGAACCACAAATCACGCTTTGCTTGGTATAAAAGATTCTATAAAACCATGATAAAGCTATCATAACCTCCTAAAATCAATCATCAAACTAGGCTCCTAGGGATACACAATGCAGAACGGAATCCGTGTGTATTTAGGTGTTTATTTTAAACCGAATCCATGGTTCAAGGGGGAGTATACCATTTCCTGTGGAAACACTAGTGGCAGTCTGGACAGTGCACTGGTGGGTATCAATAGTATTGTATACTACCACTGGCATAGCCTAACTGCTGGTCACACCAGTGCAACTTATGTAGAGCAGTGAACTGCTGGAAGGGAACAACCAGCATCCTGTTTCTTGGTTGCCTGAGCCCTTATTTTCGGGGTACTTTGCTAGGGAATACAATCTTACAGGGCTAGGACATGCCTGGATGTCAGGGATTGTGCTTGGCAATTCTAAATTTAACTATAGTGTTATATAAATTCAACAAGCCTGACTGAAACGTTTATGATGTAGGAAGAGAGGTACATCCATTTAACCCTTTACGGACCATATAGTGCTTTAGTGTGTCAGCGATATGCCCTCCTGATGCAACCCTTGTCATGCAGCCATGGTCGGGTACTCACCAGCGTTGAATTTGTTTATTATGACAACCCTTCCGGAATGTATCAACCCCATAGGCTCAGCATGATGCATGAATGCAGCCTAGTTGTGTAACGCTGCATTCCCATAAATGCGTATGCCAAACAATAGGAAAATAGGTAATTACCCTGTTATCATATGTACAACTTAGTTTTGGACATATCACTATTAAATACCTGAGCAACTGATTCCATTGCCGTCCATTCCGTCTGGGCAGGCTTCACATTCGTATTCACCGAGGTCCAGGCTCCGCCTTGACTGTCTGGGGGTCCGGTCAGTGCAATCTGTAAACAAAGGAGAGCTGTGTGTAACGCTGAAGACAACCATAGTATGTCAACACAAAATGTTAAAGATTTGCTACGTAATGTTATTATGCTGATTTGAGGGCTACTCATAGAAAAAAAAACCGTTAATGTCATTGAGGGGCCAATATAAAGAAAAAGTAGTGTTCAGGTAATGTAAACAAAGAGGTTATTTCAGTCGATTTCTTTTACAATTCATTTTAGGCAGATTTGCTCAATTTAGTATATATTTTAATGATAATTCAGCAATTTCTGGTCCTAATAGGGTAGACCGGGTTACCTAAACCCACCATTATTTGTTAGGTCTTAATTACCTCCGTAGCAGGGGTTGGGGTGGCAGGCGTTGAGGTCCGACTCGCAGTAGGCCCCCGTGTACCCCACCTGACAGATACACGTGGCATGAGCGCATCTTCCTTCACGGTTCTGGAGAGGAGAAAGAAATTAAAATATGAATTTGTGTTGTATGGATATTGCAGTTACAATAAATAACTCTGTAATATCAGGGTGTAATGGCACTCTCATCAAGTAGGTGTCCCGTCGGGGTTGGCCAAAAATAATTATGTGAATTATATTATCTCTGGAAAGGAAATACTTTGAGAGAGGGCCTCAGGAGAAAAATACATCTGTCTTGGAGAAAGTATGGTATTATTGATAGTAAGGCCTAATACCATAACCGATTCTTGTTTGTATGATAGAAGTGGAAATACGCATTGAGTAAATCATTGAGTACGCACAGAGCAAGCTGTGAGTAGTACATGGAAATTGGACTCTGTATCAAGCAAAGCCATGAGTAGTACATGGGAATTGGACTCTGTACCGGGCAAAGCCATGAGTAGTACATGGGAATTGGACTCTGTACCGGGCAAAGCCATGAGTAGTGCATGGAAATTGGACTCTATATCAGGTAAATCCATGAGTAGTACATGGAAATTGGACTCTGTACCGGGCAAAGCCATGAGTAGTACATGGAAATTGGACTCTGTACCGGGCAAAGCCATGAGTAGTGCATGGAAATTGGACTCTGTATCAGGTAAATCCATGAGTAGTACATGGAAATTGGACTCTGTACCGGGCAAAGCTATGAGTAGTACATGGAAATTGGACTCTGTATCAGGTAAATCCATGAGTAGTACATGGAAATTGGACTCTGTATCAGGTAAATCCATGAGTAGTACATGGAAATTGGACTCTGTAACGGGCAAATCTGTGATTGGTACATGGAAATTGGATTCAGGTCCGGGCAAATCTATTAGTAGTACATGGAAATTGGACTCTGGTCAGACAAATCTACTCCCCTGATTAATATCAGGCTATGCCTGGGTAATAGGCTACCTATATACAGGTGAAAGCAGCCCCTGTGGTCATACAGAGCATAATATTCACAATCACAAGACATATTATGCAAAAAGGACATTACAGGACAATAACTATTCGACTAACTTACCTGCACCACATCATATACACATGTGGCATCATTCTGACAGAGACAGATGACGACGTCAGGACAGCGGACTGACGTCACACCGTCCGTATCCATGGCAACAACCTCTATAGTGAGACAGGTGCTGGGGACGTCCCAGATGATGTGCCCCTCGTACAGGTCAGGCTCCCCTACCTGGGGGTACACCTGGACGTCGTGGGGGGTCCGGCCCCCCTCGTGGTCTACCTCCACCACCTGGATGCTGACGGGACCCCCCTGGTAGTGGTCCTGGGCGGCCAGGTAGAGCCGGGCCCCGCCGCCGGCCGCCCCGGTCACCCTGTACGACGTGCGGGACGTGAACTCGGGCGGGAAGTTACCTAGTAAGGAGGAAGAACGGAACCATAAAAAAACATCATAGATTATTGACACAAAGGGGGTGTTATTTCTCTACAGCACAGAACACGTGCAGCCATTCTTACTCAACACGTGAATTAAAAAAGAAGCCAAATTGTTCGAGGGTTTTTACTGTGCTTCACCTGTCTATCGTCACGTATGCACCACTGGTGAGTGACTCGCCAGTGTTGCATCCATGCATCATGAGGACAAAGGATATATAGTGCATTAACACAATTAAGGTTTAGCGCGTCTCTCCCCCTAGTGTACCTACTTAGAGCGCTCTGTTCGGTGGGCAGGGAGAGGGTGGTGTCCCGGGTGGTCTGTGCCCACGGCTCGTCCCCCGTAAGACGCAGGTCGTGGAGGCACAGCGGCTCGGCCTCCGTCCCCCCTGGAGGCGTGCACACACCCAGCTCATAGGGCGTCACGGCAGCGTCCTCTGGCGGGAAGTAGCGGTAACACTCGTCATCAAAGAAGTTGTCAGCATCTCCTGGGTCGTCGTACCAGTGGAACAGGGTGTGGCGGTTGGCGTAGGTGGGTCCGTTCACGTTACGTAGGGTCCCTGCAACACGCAACTTGGTGTTACACGTCTATTGGTCTGAGCATGTACGGTGGTTTACATGCCATGTTTACACTGTTAACGCAAATAGATCTGCTTTTATGCCTGAGAAGCGTGTGCTAAAAGTACACGAAATCCCTGAAACTCCCCCTGACCTTGGTGTTATTTTACCCCAATAAAAAATACAAATATTTCAGATCAACTCGTCTAGTTCTGTGCGGATGGCAATTTTCTCCCTTTTTATGTATGAATAATGATAAAGCCCCATATTTACCCCGGGAGGATGGTATATTCCTCAACACCTCATGGTGGTACCTTTTTGGTCCCACTGGGCCACTGAGAAGCCATGCCCTATGTCCATGCCGCACTGGGCAGCTCACTAGTAGAGCAATGCCAGCAATGCAAACACGACACCCCGATTTAACATCAAAATTTAATAAGAGAATTAAGGCCCATACACAACCCAAAAACCTTGTACTTTAATATTTTCAATTGTGATAATGCTCCGGAGGCCCAATGTGATATATGCTTTACATGCCCGCAAATCCCGTATGCCTATAGCCTGGATGGAGTACTGCACCATGTTGGCCAGAGGGTTTAGGTTTCAATGTCCATGTCATTCATTAGTCGTGGTATTAAGATGAAAAACGTTAAAGTAGTGATAGACCATACATTGCATTAAATTGGACATCGTGATGATGACTATAATAATTAACTTACATGATTCGGCGGCCCTATACTTGTCCATGGGACTAGGATCATTGGTCAGCACTGTGCCGTTATAGTCCCTGACGTCGTTGCTGGGGTCACCGTCAAAGTTGCCCAGGAGGCCGGTGAGGTGCCCGGTCTGTAGGGCCTTGGCCACCTCGGTCCGCACCGACAGCCGTCCGTCCTCAGCCACCACCACGATAGTCACCCCCAGGTCGTACACCAGGATCACCTTATCTGTTGTAGTAGGAGGAACACACACAGGGTTAGGCCACTTAAAAAAATAAAATGGTCTCTGATTACCGTGCACATTATAACAATCAGCCTTTGAGGGAAACCTTTTTTTTGCCAATTTTTTTGATGAAAAAATATGAAAAGAAATGGACAAATATTGGCATATTTGGTATCAAATTAAAGCTAATACTTCCTGTAATGCAATAGGATAGAAATAACATACATTTTCCTAAATTCTAAAGACCAATAAATTCTTAGTTACTAAAATTTTAATTCTGGTTGTGATAAACGTGAGTAAAAAAGAAAAAAAGGAGCCTCCCTCGTCATATTTTTCAGTCCTTGGTGATGAGAAACCACTTTTTCTTTAGTGGCCTTAGCTAAAGAAGCACGGCATGTTGCTATGGGGTACTTTTGTCGTCACCATGCACCAATTGCAGTGCGAGCGAATAACCCGTCAGCACTGTATTGGTGCATCAAGCTAACACTGTCCACCGTAGGGTCGGTATGATGCAATAATGCAACGCTGACAATTTACTTACCCGGTCTTCATCAATGTATTACAAATAAAAAAATGTCAAACTCTGGCTCTGGGGGTGGGATTTCTTTATCATTAAAATATTCAGTCTACATTCGTCTCTAATGGATTAATAAGGGCTCTATAGTATTATACGTTCACAGAGAGAGGAAACAGCGTCAAAAGGGAGTCCAGGTTGCCTCAGCAGCTAAGGGAGCCTAGATGACTCTCTGGCTGAGCTAAGAGGGTCACCTGTCGGAGTCATACGAACCTAGAGAGGGGAGTTTTTATGGAGGCAGCTTGGACTCCCTTTAGATGCTGTTTCTTTTCTCTGTGTTTATTTGTGTACACTTTACACATATTATGAGTGGATGATAACTAATAGCTGTGCTGCCTTACCGGGGGTGGTAGTGATGGCTGCGGCGCTGAGGGGGGTGTCGGGGGTGTAGACCTCACCTCCCACCCGCACCTGTAACGTGTTGTCTGGTAACAGGTACACCTGCAGCTGACTCGTGCCCTCCACGCCCACCAACGCCGCCACCGCGCTGACAGAAAACACATGGATAGAGCCAAAATATAAAAAAAAGGTTGGTTTCCGGTAACATGGTCTGGAAAGCTAGGCCTGGCCGGCCGATTTATTTTATTATCATTATTTTTTTGCTTTCCACGTATTTAGGCCTGATTTGAGCGTTTTCCTTTAAAATCGTAATAATTGTCCGATCTACAAGCCGTAAAAACTGGGAAATAGCTAAATTTTCCAGGAATTGAAAAAGATTGGGGGGCACCACATTGTTTTGCTAAACCCGGTCGGGTGACCGGAAACAAACTGTAAAAAAAATTGGCCTAGGTCTACAAGTGTTTTTTTAAAGCTTTAAAAAAAAGGTGTTTGTTTTTGATTTCATGTGTGCACTACGAAGGTCCAATTTTAAGGGCTGAGAAGAAATTTATATTTTTTCTCATACCACCAAAGGATACATGGCACAAGCTATTCTGTATCAAAATTACCTACAAATGTATAACGCTATATTATAAATATAAGTCATCATAGGGACTTTGCTTTGGAATAATGTATTGTAATATTTTCAAGTGAGATATTTTATGTTCTAATTATATAAGTCTCAAGTTCTTTCTGGTAAATGATGATACTAAGAGGTCTCCCATGACATCCGTAAAATAATATTACTTGGAAAGCAGACATCATAGACCATATCTCTTACACAATGACGACGGAGTGCCGGTCGGTGTTGACGAGGTTTGGTGACAGGACGAGCCGTGCCTGGACGTTGACGTAGACTGGTGCTCTGTCCACACTCTTTAACAGGTAGTACTCCCCTATACAGCCCCAGGTGAGCTTGGAGCCATCCAGGGTCACCAGGTGAAGGCTGCCATAGGCTGCTCCTGTAAACCACGAGTTGACCATTAAGGGGGTTACAGCTGCATGCAGTATAAGCAGTAACTGGACGGGCATGTAGCATAGACTTAGTTCTAGCAAAGCTACTGTGGTGCTAGCCACATGGTCCCTGGTCCAGGAACGTGCCTGAGTCCAGTTACATTTATGTCTATGTTATAATAATACTATTTACACAGATATGGGATATTTGTATGCACAATCCTTTTTCCACGGCATGGATTATGGATATCCCATAACTTAACAAAAATAGAGTCGTATCAGCCAAGTAATAAGACATGTTCCTTACCTATAACACGACTGTTGTAACTGCTGCTGTTGACCAGGGGTCTCTTCTCCAGGAACATGTTACAGAATTTGTCCTTCTGTGAGCCTGACTCCAGACAGCACCATTTGAAGGGCAGCTTCTCCTCCGCCTCATGCCTCGCCTCATCCTGGGGACACAACGAGGACTGTCAGTTGTTATATTATGTAGTATAATACGGAAGACCTGAATTCTACAATTCTATCATATGTATGGTCTTTGTCCTCATAGCTTAATTTTATGCATCCCTGGCCAGTCTACTCAACATGATTCATGAATGCAGCACTGGCCAGTTACTTGTCAGGGCTGCAATCATGCATTATGACGATAAAGGACATTTAATTACTACCAGTATGCAGTTTTTATAAGGTTTGATACAGTTACTTCACAAACCTCTGCGTATCTAACAAGAAGCCCCAGCTCTTCGAACCGTGGAGGGTCAGCTTTGATCACATCGATGAGCGCGCCGTTCAACTGTTGATAGACACATCGACACGTTGCACCTGTTTTTGACAATAGAGAAAAATAGAGAATAATTAATCCATATTTACACTTATAAGCCTAATATTATTTCGTAGGAATTACGTCATCAAATAGTTATTACGGGGACAAATTTAGAGTTTGCTTGAATTGAAGTATGACCTTGAAGTATTAATATGAACATATTCAACAAGATTCAATACTTAGTGCTGGTCTGTCCCCTGATGAGAAAAATATGGCCTTTCATGAAGACATGACTAAAATTCCTATTTGTTGGTGATATCTGCTTCTCTTGTAATCATGCCCACTATTAGGTGCACAATATGTTTCAGGAGGAGGTATACAATTACTGCACAATGCACCTCTTTGGACAACCCCTTATACCCCTGGTCAGCTCAGTGCCTTATCTATATGTCGGCTAGTGCATAAGCTAGATACTTCATCTCTTGTAGTCTAGGACTGGTTATACATATGCATAAATAATACATGAGCTCTCTCGGAAACATCCATGACTGGATAACTATGAGGACAAGATGGACCACAATTAAGGCACAGGGGGTTTCCTCTTTTGGACCAGAGATACTTCACACTATTTTCATGCACG
This sequence comes from Harmothoe impar, assembly GCA_947462335.1. Classification (NCBI taxonomy): domain Eukaryota; kingdom Metazoa; phylum Annelida; class Polychaeta; order Phyllodocida; family Polynoidae; genus Harmothoe; species Harmothoe impar. The sequence goes on from OX381705.1 coordinate 90,668,214, forward strand.
GTTAGGAATATTATACATATGATTAATGTACATGTACAATGTAAATAGGATTGCTTGTATACCTTGAGAGTTGGGGAGGATCCGCTTGTAGGTGAGGTCATTGTTGTCGCGTTCAAAGCTGCGGTCCAGCTGGGCCATAGGTAGAGTGGGAGGACAGGATCCCAGCAGGTTGACAGCCCACACGTCCACATCCGGTTCAGCCTATGGGATAGAATTATATTTTATTACATGGTGATTCGGCCTTGCAATGCTAAGCCTATCGGACCTCCGTACTCCAAGCCCCCAAAGAGTACGGTGTAACCATACTCCATGCACTGATATTCCTAGGCTCCCTATACGACCAATCTCTCAGTCACAAGTGCCTAACCTAGTTAGTCATTTTTTTGGCTCCCTATACGACCAACCTAGCTTAGTTATTATTGTCAGGTTGGTGAGGACTGACCAACCCACCTTAGTCTTTTAATTTCTAGGGGAGCCACTGAGTGGTCATCACAGGTGGCACCAACTAGTGGTATACAAATACAACACACCAATGATGAACCTAGGTTAGCCTCTACTGACTGACCCCTCGGTCATTTTTGAATATAACTTTACCATTGTGACTAACACTCATATGACCAACCTAGGATAGTCTGTACTGACTAACCCTTTAAACCTATGGATTTTCAGTGTGGCCTCCAAGTTAGTTCATTTCCTTCACTTTAAGAGAGTAGGAACATGTGATAAACACAAAACCCCACTTATTTACATACATGTACGTCATACCTCATGAGTTGAGTAAATATCCATTTAGGAAAATACTCTCATACATTCCATTTCTCTTCATAAGGCGTTCAATACAGGGCTCGGAATATGCTACATGTGAAACATATTGTGCTTTTACAGATGTTACAAATGTTAATCATATTCATTATAACAAGAAGTGTGATACAGTACTTGTTGCCATAGGGAGCATTACACCATGCCAGTCATACACTAGGCCAAATAAAAAATGGTTTGTTTCAGGTAACATGGGAAGGGAATCTAGGGTCAGTAGGTCGGTACTTTTTTAAAACTTTTTTACAGCCCCTCTACGATACTAAAAAAGTGTAAAAATGGGAAGAATCCAAAAAATTTGTAAACCTCAAATTGACCTAAAAAAAAGTAAAGATAGAAAGGTTTCTTCAAAATTGCATGAAAAATGTAGGGTCGGCTCGGGTGACCTGAAACAACCTTCTTTTTTGCTCACCTGGTACCACTCAGAGCACATGCGGCGGCTGTTGTTGTAGGTGTGGTCGTTGGTGTCCAGTCTATAGACGATGAAGCCCTCCTGTCCGTGAGCCTGCACCACCTGCTCTGACAGCCGGTACACGTTAATACCGTGCTCGTCTACCGAGTAGTGCCCCGAGGACGCCTCCTCCCCCGTCATGTACTCCTCCATGCCGTCACTAGACGTAGTACGGTAGGTGTACCCCACCCGGGCGGGCAGACCCTCGTAGCGTATCTGAAGGGCTTGAGTACTAGGTGGAGGACATAGTGCATGCTTTAGTACTGGTTGGGGAGTACAGTGATATTCTTTAGTACTGATTGGAGGGTACAGTGAATGCCTTAGTACTGGGTGAAGGGTAAAGTGGATGCTTTAGTACTGGTTGGAGGTTACAGTGAATGCTTGAGTACTGGATGGAGGATACAGTGAATGCTTTAGTACTGAATGGAGGGTACAGTGGATGCTTTAGTACTGGACAGAGGGTATAGTGGATGCTTTAGTACTGGGTGGGGAGTACAGTGGGTGATAATAGTGCTGGGCAGAGGGTACAGTGGATGTTTTAGCACTAGGTGGAGTCGCTCATTCTACATAGATATATTATAGAACCACTTGGCGGTACGTTTGTAATGATATAATTAGACGGTGCCATTAATCTTTTTAATGCTATATCTTTATAATGATGGCACCTTCTTTACTAGTCACTGAGGTCTGATCCTGGATCTAGGTGGTTTGGTCACCTAAGTGGTCAAATTGCACATTGATACAAACTCATTTTGAGATTTTCAGTGTTATCATTGTGTGCACAACATGTATAGCTATCTGGACATGTTTTCAAAAGTTCACATTTCAATTAAGTTTTTGGTGATATTTAGTGTTTTGTGGCAAAAATGGGGTAAATTTTCTGTTATAGCACTGAATTGAAAATCTATTTGTTCAGACAGCATGTAGATAAGATTCACCGGAAGTACATGGTTTGAACATTAAATTCACATTTTAATTATTTTAATACGGAATCTTGACCTTTAGATCACCGTTCATTTAGGGCAGTATCACAGCCAAAAATAATTATCTCATTTCAAGAAAATAAGATTATTAAAGCCTATGGTGCAGGTTAAAGACAACTGAATATGAAATGATAGGTCCTAAGAGTAGGAGAGCATTTGTAGTTGAATTTTAAAAGTATCTGACATATTAACAGAGTTCGAGTCCTTATACTGGTCCATCTGACCACGCCCTACTCCAACAGGCCGTTTTGAACTATGATTTATCCTGTCTGTGAAGTGGTTTATTCCATGAACTTTTTTTTTTTAATCATCCAATAACACATTTTAAACCTTTGAGAATAAATGAATATACATAAAGTAAAGGGTTCAGTGACGACCACCAGATTCAATACTCATTAAAAAGACATTCATACTTGACATCCTACCCCTATCCCTTTGAACCCCTGCCTGTGGTCACTGTCGAATTGGAGCTATTAGGGCGAGCAGTTCACACTGCCAGCCTTGTTTCCTCTGTGGGTGTGGAGGGATGGGCCCCTGAAATTCCGATTTAAAGACAATAAGGGGTGCGGAAGACGATTCTGTCATAATATCATTGAAGTTTTAACCTGCACCATGGGCTTTAAACTCGACTGGCCACTTGTTTTAAGAAATTATTTTTTCTTCAAACAAGTGGTTTGTCCGCCAGTCGAGTTTAATAATCTTATTTTCTTGAAATGAGATAATTATTTTTGGCTGTGATCTGTTTGTGCAAATTCAGGGTTGTTGAGCCGGAACGCCGAGTCAGCAAGTCTGGCAGGCGGGGTTCAAGTAGGTGGATAAGTAAGTGGGTTACATAACTGACCTGTATTGTATTGTGTTGGTGAATTGTTTTTGCAAAAAAGGTGACACCCCCCCCCCCCCCCACACACACACACTCAGATAGAAGGTCAGCACGTGCCTGTCGTGTCCAGTATGTAGGGCAGCGGAGGGGTAACAAGCCATGCCTCGCTACTGTACTGGGCACTGCAGCGACCACTGTATGTGCATGTGTGTGGGGGGGTGGGGGTGGGGGGGTGGGGGGAGAGAGACATGCGTCGCATAGTAGATACAGTATGTTAATATAATGCAATGGCACCGTCTCCAAGTATACAGAATTGTTACTACAAAAATGATATAAAATAAAATGCTATCATATTTTCATTCTTACTCGTAGGCATTTGGCTCCCACTTCATTCCATTGTCCTGGTAGATGTATATCACATAGGTCTTTGTGTAATCCGTGAACAGCACGGCTTGGAAGGTGTTCCTCTGTGGATAAAAGACAGTCATTACATTTCATGAAAAAACGATTTAGTCATTTGACAATACAAGGAATACAATGTCAATATAGAAACTGCTGTCGTTATCTACCTCTGTCGTCTTGGACATGTAGTGCGGCGCCATATTCTTCCATGTGACCTTCAGGATAAACTTTGGTTCGCAGTCCGTGACGTTGAGTTTAAGGAGCATCTCGTTGACCAAAGCAAACATGGGGTGTGACATCCTGTCATACGTCTGGTAGCACACCTAGAGCGGACACAAACAACACGCCTTGATACCCGAGCTGATACACTCCGAAAAAGTCGGCATGATGCACCGGTCAATGCTGCCCCAGGGCTGCATCGGTTCACCATCGAGACAATTGCAATGTACATTAACGCACTACACTGTAAAAATTGCTTGCCATTTTTGTAGGTGTACAGTAGATTCTACTGTAGGTGTACAGTTGATTGTAGGTAAACAGTAGACTCTACTGTAAATCTACAATAGATTCTACTGTAAATCCATTCTACAGTAGATTCTACTGTAGATCTACAGTAGATTCTGCAGTGTACTTACACTAACTATTTACAGTGTATGCCGCGTTTAAAGGGTTATATATAAACAGTTGACAGGGAGGAAACCCCGCAGTATGCGTCTATCTGAAAACACACCAACATCAAAGGAAAGTCGACACCACTGTATGTAGCAAACAGGCCCTGGGCCTACCTCATACTGTATGGTTATATATATATATATATATATATATATATATATATATATATATATATATATATATATATATATATATATATATATAATATAAAGGAAATTTCAATTCAATTCAATACAGCAACATAGACCCACTATCTATTAGTATGGGAGGAAATACAGCCCCCCTCCTACCTTGTGGAACCGAGAGTCGCTGGAGCTGTCGGCCCAGAACGGTGCTATGAAGGCCCGGATGTTGTCGTCTGTACCGTTCAGCACCTCACGGCCAAGGGGGATGGGATGGGTGAAAGTTTGATTCCGAGGGTGGTTTATCTTGGCATTGGTGCCCACGATGGCTCCATTTTCTGTTACCTATAATGTAAAGGAACATCTATATTTTCTGAGGAGTTATTATTACATAATATGAAACCAGCGACATCAACATTATTGTGTAGTTCATGCCGTCATGCCATTGTCAGAACTTCAAATGAAAGTTTGCCATGCATATATCTAATCAGACCGTTTTTTGTTAAACCCATTTTAAGTACTACTAGTATACAAAAAAAGGCATTAAGTAATGTTTTTCGTCTCCCCTATTAAAAAATATGTCCCAACTTGGAGGTGGTAATACTATATGACATAGAGAGTTGGCATTAACACATTGCCAGTCATATATTTATATGGAAATAGCTTGCAATCAGTGTGACCTTTAAGTCGTTAATGCCAAGAATACTAAAACATACATAGACATAATCACAAAGTGACCCGTTGCCAAGTGGTAGCCCGTCTGGGATGGTGATAAGCCCCGAGACACGCTCTCCGTTGTTTGGGTTGACGGAGGTGACTTCAGTGTCACCCACATCAGATACACCGTAGGGTAGAAGCCGCAGTTCTATCAAACCACAAAGATGATATAGGTACATGGATTTAAGGTTTTTGGTACTTGTATGTATGCATTCTAGTTTCTTTTCACTGGCCACTAAATTATATAATGATAACATAGACCGGATCTATACATATTACTTACTACTATACACAGGGTAGTATGAGGTTATAAATGTGATAGATACAACGAGCACAGACTCGCTTTGTAAAGATACTATTGTGCCCTCATAATTACACAAGGCCGATATAGAAATGTATTTTAGGTTAACAAAAAGTTGATTCTCTAGCCTTAGAATTACCTGACTTGCGAACTACAGCGCCAATGTGCTTATAAAATAGCCCAAAAGCAGCATAAAAATTCATTTTAAAATTGAACAAATGTTTCTAGGGTATTAGCTAGAGTCAATGACTTGAAACACACCTCATATTTGCCTTATATGGAGTTGTTCCCGAATGTGAAGTGAATACTCTTTCAGTAATAATCATAACCCCACTCTTTAACAAGGCTTTAAAGTGATATAGTCCGATTTTTTTTCATATTTTACATGCTGCTAAAATGTATCTCAAATGTAGGGACAATATCATATTTGGATGATGGGGCCGAATGAAATAATTATCATCTATGGGCAATGAGAGCCCAATTAGCGGTTCAGATGTGGCCCAGGTATAGTATTTTGCAGTGTATTTTCAATGAGGGAATTATAGAGTGCACTCCAAAATCAATAAATTGAGCCATATTCTGATAATTAGTCAAATTGTAAGGCTATTGGTAAGCTAAGGAACGGGTTTGTATGAAGTAGCTAGCACATGAGGTATGGTCTTTGGGGACATTCTGGTTCATTTTTAACAAAATTGATTTTTGAGCCCTAATCATCGGACCATGTCACTTTAACAAGGCTTCGTCCACTTACCGTCACATTGGTCGGTGGCTGTGTTCTTCTCATATCCAGCCTTACATACACAGATGTAAGATCCCTCTGTATTTTCACACAATGAGTTGTCAGGACAGTTATAGTAGATGTTACACTCATTGATGTCTGCAAGAAACAACCAATTCTACTTAAAGTAGTTGTAAAATAACCATATTGACTGATACCAATATTATGTTTCACGTAATGTGATTATCTATATGGCAATCATTTTCAGTGGTAAATGTTTTAAACCCCTTTAAGTGAGGGGTTCAAATTGATGGTTCAATTATATTGTGTTCCAAATTGCATCGTCCTTTAGGGGATGGCTGTGTGACGTACCTACACAAATACGCTCGTTTTCATATCCCGCGTCACATACACATTTAAAGCTGCCACCGTCTCTCTGGCACTTGGAATTAGTTGGGCAGTTGTGCATTGGTTCACCAGTGGGAAATATCTCGGTGCACTGGTCCTTAGCTACAAAGTAACATGATAACATATAATACGATTAAAAAAAAGAAGTGATGGTCTACACCTTCGCCAGGAGAATCTATAAATTCCACCTTGTGTATAAACATGATTACAATATGTCGGGTGTGGGATGGTTATTAGATAACATTTACATAAAATGGCAAGTTACGTCAGCCCAGCTGACAAAAATACGTTATTATACGTCAAAATAACGTTTTAAAACTTTATATAACGTTATGCCATAGTAAGGAGCCTTAGAGAAACGTTATATAACGTTATAAAATGTTGTATAACGTTTTTTGTTTATTGGGAGATATATCCTTGTACCTACCTTCAGCCCTCAGGAAATAGCCAGTTGTTGACTCAGGGAAACTGAGTAATTTACGTCGCCTGGATCAAGGATTAAGATGTTTTGTTACATGGGAGAATGCATGTCATTCAGTGTGTATGGGACATAGACATGAGATGACAAAAGGGATGGATAGGCAAGATCGGGGGACACATGTCTCCTTCAAAAAGACATTTTAAATGTCTTTCCTTCCATGTCATATTGACCTGCGATCTTTTGGTACTGATTTCTTTCTTTTTGTTAAACTCTTTACTACTGTTAAATTGCTACCCTCTAAATGAACTCTGGATAGGACTGAAGGTTAAAAGTCAAGTACGCAGCCTTTGCTGTGATATACGCCTGGTGGGTTGGTGGGGGGTTGGTGCGGGGTTGGTGCGGGGAGTGGGGTGTTGGTGACATGTGTTGGTGACATGTGTTGGTGACATGGGTTGGTGACATGGGTTGATGACATGTGTTGATGATGTGACATGTTGGTGCATGTGTTGGTGACATGTGAAATATGTTGGTGACATGTGTTGGTGATGTGTGACATGCGTTGGTGACATGTGTTGGTGACACACCCACTTGCACACCCACACCCACCTGCTGTCCCACACCCACCTGCTGTCCCACACCCACCTGCTCGCCTTGAATAACATACATGTATGACACATGACTTGAGGGTACTTTTTAACAAGGAATTTATTTCTGATGCCAGAATTGACCAATGAAGGATTATAAGTGAGTGCTATATCTAAGTACACAATCAGCTACCGATCCAGCTTACCCTGAGTCATCAGTCTTTGGTTTGTACTTGTTGACGTAATTAGCTCTAGCCTCACAGGTGTAGCTTAGACCACCGTCTTGGTAACAACACTTGACGCCTTCAGACAGACACGGGTCCTGTTTACACCACTCCACATGACCTGTAAACGACACATTGCAGCTAATGAATGCAGATACATGTGTGGTATATGTATATTGCCATCACAGCTGTGCACTACGTAGTAGTCAAACAACTGCCAGACTGCTGTACGTAGGATATTGGAGACAGTCTAGGCTGATCACGAGTTGGTAGGCGAGTGTGCTCAGCCGTGACAAAGCAAATATCCTCAATACAGGGGTCTGGAGTGATTTAACTAACTTATGCCACACACTGTAGTTAGTGTTTTCGTACCTTTTGTATGTCAGATACAGTCAGGCTATTTCTTTTGTTCTGCCCGCCAAGTGTGGTATAAGGGTCTTTATAGAAGAGGGCTTTAAGGAACATTCGTGTTGATGCGACATAAAATGCAGTGCTGGTCAGTAACCCATCGGTACTGCATTGGTGCATCATGCCGACCCTTCAAGGGGTTATCAGCCCTTGTGAAATACTTTAAGTTGCTTTACTTGACGATATCGTAATAATGCTCTCATTATTTTTGACGGCTCACATTTATTCCATAGACTTTATGAAAAGACTTTGTGGCCTGGTACTATTATTAATAGTATAGTGTATGTAGTATAGTATACGGCATTATCTTTTTGAAATACAAGATTCCTATGCTTAATGACTGGAAGGCCGTATTCAATGCCCCCCATTGAATACAATGTGGCCATATTCAATATGCTAAGAAAAAGTTGTTTTTCCTTCATTAAATGGCTTCAAACCAATAAATAAACACAAATGCCAACTACATTGATACCACTCTGATGTATTTCACAAGCGGGGGCTGGGGTGCATGCCACTCAGCCTGCGGCTTCATGGGATACTGCTTAGCCCCCACTCGTAAAATACAGCAGAGACGGTATCAATTGGCGTTGGCACTTGTCTATGTATGCTGCTACCTACCAGTGTTGCACTCCTTGACGTCACAGTCCTGGTTCTGCTCGTCCAGGTCCCCTGTCTGCGGGTCCCGGCCGCACCACGCCCCCTTCTCCAGGTCCGGGGCTGGGTTGCTGCACCCACGGGAACGCCTCCTGATACCAGGCCCACAGTTAGCCAGGCAGTCCGACCAGTCAGTCCACTCGGTCCACCCACCGTTCACTGCAACAGTACAGCTTGGTCATAAAGAAATTCACTACTGTGATATAATTATTAAAGTCGTCAGTCTCACGGGCGTGGCACGCAGTTTCAAAGTAGAAGGGACTGAGGGGTATTTTGACCCTTTGTAACCCCTTTTTACTTGACCTTTTTGGGGGTTTGACAAAAGTGGGGGTTTGACAAAAGTGGGGGGGGGGGGGGGGAGGGACATGTCCCCCCCCCCCCCTGTTCCCCCCTGGTTGCCAACCCCTTAGGCCGGGCCGTCATGTATTTTCCAGGGAAACATTTTTCTTTTGTACTGTTTGAATTCGTCCTCATGATCCGGACAAGATTAGTCTCAGGGCTGCAACAAGATAAACGAATATGAGATGAGAGTAATGGCCTTACCAATTTCACACCTTTCCCCGCTGTAGGTGCCGTTGCAGGTGCACTGGATACCACCATTGACTTCTTGGCAGGTCCCGTGGCTGTTACATGGGTTACCCGAGCAGTCACTAACCTCGGACACTGTGCAATGGACGCAATCAGGTGAAAACGTATTTTAAACGTAAAACTGCATTACATGATTGAATATAATCGAGAGTTTCTATTCCTTTAATTATTATATTATAGTAGGGATTAACATAGGATCGCATGATTCCCACGATTCGTGTTGACATCGATATCCATTATGCAAATTCTCCGCATGGCCACATAAAAGCACTATGTGGCCCTTGAAGGGAATTAGCCAGCTTCATATTAGTCTGGGGCCAAACTTGAGAAACAGACCTTATTAAAATGTACAATTTGGGTATGCTGAATCTAAATCTGCTGTATGACATTTCCTATTTTACCCCTGAAAATGCCATTGAATCAAAATGGCTACCCTTTTTTTGCCTTAAATTGGAAGATTTAAGAAAATGTTATACAGCAGATTTTGATTCAGCATACCCAATTGTGTAAAAACAACTTCTCAAAAATGCCTTGACAAGTGTGATTGTCTGAAAAAGGCTCCTGACTATATTAACACGTGTAGGCAGTGATGAGGTACCTTCACAGGTGGTGAGACCGTCTCCGCTGTAGCCGGTCCTGCACTCACACGTAAAGCTGCCCTCTGTGTTGATACAGTCGGCGTTGGGGTCACACCGCCCGGCCTCCTCACATTCATTTTCATCTGAAAAGGCAATAGAGCAATGAGATTTAACCTACTACATCCATCAATATCTACTAGACAAATTGCAGTCTTTGCCAAATGCTGCAGGACAGTGGCAATGTCCGCCTAGAATGGCTCTGGTCAGGCAGAATGACTGGTGTAGCTGGACCAGATGTCCTGCAGATTCTGGTCTTTTCAGAAGTGTAAGAATTTTTCAAATATTCCAAGTAGAACTGAAGTTCCACGTCAGAGAGTATATCCTAAAATTCTAGGCAGTGTAAAGTTATTTTCTTCTAGCATTAACTATAATAAGATAATAAATTATCCTAAATTGTATGCAAGACTTTGATTTTGGTATCTGGTCCTGCAGAATTCTATTTGGTCCTGCAAAATTGGCAAACTGCAGGACGAATGTCCTGCATGGTGAAAAGGTTTTCGCAAAGACTGCTTGTGACAAATACACAGTGAAGCTGTACACCAATAACATGGGCATGCAATGGTAGAGTTAAGGCATTGTCAGCAAGTAACAGCATTTAAAATAGGTATAATCAAACCTTGTATAGGCTATATGCGGCAATGTATAAGGTTGAGGGTTGAGGGTTGCGATATCCCTGAGAGAGGCTGGTGCAGTAATCACAGAGAAGAGAAACAGCGTCTCTGGGTCATATGACTCCCCATTGTGACTCCCATGGGTCAGTCAGAGTCACCTAGGCTCCCTTGGGCAGCCTGGACTCCCCTAGACCTCCCTTTGGACGCTGTTTCTTCTCTGAGTGATGGCACCGAGGTGTGGGCATGCAGTACCTACCCTGGCAGGCCTTAGTGTTGTCGTCCTTACTGATGGTGACATAGCCTACTTCACACGAGGCACACTCATAGGTGCCCGGCATGTCCCTACAGATGGTGTCCTCGTCCTGGGCACACAGGTACTCGTCCGCGGCACACTCGTCTATATCTACACACAGGCAGGCACACATAGTGTATTACTTACTATCCTACATGTAATAGAGTTTCAAGCGGAACCAGCTTTAGGCAAAAAAAGGTTTGTTTCCGGTAACATGGGAGGAAAATGTAGGGTCGTTAGGTCGGATTTTTTTGGTTTTTTAACATAGTTTAAAAACATTTTAATGTACTAGCCAACTTTTTTGAATACCCCGAAAATTGACCAAAAAATGGTAAAAATGCGAAAATTTCTTCAAAAGTGCATAAAAAATGAAGTAAGGTTGGCCCTGTTTGATAGGGTCGGTCAGGTGACATGAACCACTTTTTTTGGGCCTTATTGAAGGTTGCTCTGGTACTTAGTTGAAGGGCTGTGCTTTAATGAGCTATATTCTTTGTTGTCATTATGCACGAATGCAGCCTTGGCGAGTTACTCTGCGGGACTGTATATTCATGCATCATGACGACAAAGAAAATAGCGCATTGAAATATCAGGTGACATTTAACTGGTTAAATTTACTAGGAAAATATGTGTAGTGAAAATGGTCATAAATCAATTCTTCTTGTCTAAAAATCAAGTTCAGATTAAAAAAAAAAATCAATCATAAAATGAATGTTATTTTTACCTGACAGAGCCGTTTCATACTAGTCTAAAGTCTAGACGTTCATAGCAGTACATTTTGCAAAGGCATAGAAGTTAACATATCCACATACAAATGTAATAGCGATTAAAATTGAAATATTACGAGCGCTTACTATAGCATTCATGTCCGTTCGCTTGTCCTTCACCAAGAGTGAAGCCCTTTTGGCATTTACAGACGTAGCTCACCCCGTTGCCGCTGTTCGGGTCTATGTCCCTGTCCTCACAGGTGGCGAATTCAGAGCATTGGTGGATGTTCAGGGCACACTCATCCAAGTTTTCCCCACATTGGAGGTAGGCGCGGTCAAACACCACATTGTTGTCTTCATTCACCTTTGTCACACATGGAAACCTTTATCATCTTTATCATATCTCATACACCCTTGTGTAGGATCATCAATAAGTTATTGGTCTTGTTTTATATAACTTATTCTTAGGAGTTCTTAGGAGAATGGATGTCTAGTACATTTCTGTTACCATAGGTCTTATGAGGGTGTGAGACATGTATCCCCTGTGACTTATGGCAGTGAAAACAGTATATTTACCAATGTGAATATGCAATATTTAACATTGATTGATGTCATTCAATAAACAATGTATAAATACAAGCAACACACCTCCTCCAAGTTGTCCTTGTAGTCTACCTTGACCCCTATGTAGACGTGTTTCCAGCAGTAGGGCTGCGTGTCCCGTGTTAACGGGATGCTCATCCGAACACCACTCAGCGGGATCTGCACCGTGGAGTCCTGGAACATGGGCGCCTGTGGGAGGGGGTGGTAAGGGTTAGTGGAAGGTTGAACATTTTGAGGGCTGCATAGCTATACGCTATGCCTTTTGTGGCTCCGGTAGGGTAAAAAGTGACCTGGCGACCTGGGCTGTTTTCCTGGCGACCTGGCGACCTTCTACAATAATATAAGCGACCTGGCGACTTTTGGACAAATTTTCCTACAGTAAAAACAGTTTAAAAAGCGACTTTGTGACCTGGAGCCCTTAATTTGGCGACTTTTCGACTTGGGGGGGGGACCCCTCTGCATCCCCCCTTTTGTCCTCATGATGCTACCTCGGTGAGAAACTGGCCAGTGCTTCATTCAACATCATGCCCACCTAACATATATACTGATGCAGTCCAAACGGGTCGCCATGATGCATGGATGCAACCCTGGCTAGAAGAACTGCGCATTTATCACTCTGCTGCCCTCAGAGTGTTCCAGTTGTCGGGTGGGTGATAGAAATGAAAGTGTAGTTACTGTATAAAAGTGGCCCAACACATTACCCATTTAAAGGACGTATATTGCTGTAATGTGCCAAGCCATTTGTCAGTATGATGCATGCATGCAGCCCTTGTGAGTTACTCGCCAATACAGCATTCATGGACCCAGCTATGTCAATTAAAGCACTATGCAGGTTGACGACACTTTAGCACAGTGACTTTGGTGAGTGATGGAAATATATGTATTATCTGTGTACTACACACAAGTAATTAAACACTTTATACATTAAAATAGACGCGAGGCCAGGCTCAATATAAAAGGGGTCCATATGTTCCATACTGGTATCCGACCAATACATTCCTAGGTACACATGGAATTGAGATCAGATGTGTATTTGTATACATCTAATGAACTGGAATACCTAATATGAATTATATTGCTTACCTGCATGATTTCAATTTGATCATCTTCTAGGATGGCTTTGTCTGAGACATGGTCATCTTCAGACCAGACCTCGTCAAAGGAGAGGATGTAGGCCCAGTCAAAGTGTTCTGTGAAATCCTGCCCGACGTCTGGAGACACCCGGGTACTGGTGATGGTGACAGCCACCAGCATCCCATACGCCACTTCCTCAGCCACCATGAACATGTCGTCCACCAGGTTGGTCAGTTGGAAGCGCATAGCAAAGATGTCAAGATGCTTCTCTGAAAACAAAGTTATCAGAATGCTGGAATATGTATATCGTAATAACCTCCATGGTGACAGTCTGAAGCCCCTGTTAATATAAGTTATGCGTGAAGCTTGGTGGATGTACTACTCATGTACTACTGACAGGCCAACCTGAGTTAATTTCAACTTCACATATACTACTTAAACAGTGGAAAGGCATGTCCGCTTGAGTGAATGTTAACTTTCCATATACTACTTAGATAGTGGGAAGACAGACCAGCCTGAGTAAATGTCAATTTCCCATATACTACTTACAAATTCAAAAGGCAGACCACCCTGAGTCAATATCAGCTTCCCGTGTACTACTTACAGATTGAAAAGACATGCCAACCTGAGTCAATATCAACTTCCCATATACTACTTACATATAGGTAAAGACAGACCAACCTGAGGCGAAATCAACTTTCCATACCCTGGTATACTACTTACAGATTGAATAGGCAGACCACCCTGAGTCAATATCAACTTCCCATATACTACTTAGATAGTGGGAAGACAGACCAGCCTGAGTGAATGTCAATTTCCCATATACTACTTACAAATTCAAAAGGCAGACCGTCCGGAGTCAATATCAGCTTCCCATGTAGTACTTACAGATTGAAAAGACATGCCAACCTGAGTCAATATCAACTTCCCATATACTACTTAGATAGTGCAAAAGCAGGCCAACCTGAGTCAATATCAACTTCCCATATACTACTTACATAGTGGAAAGGCAGACCACCCTGAGTGAATTCCAACTTCCCATATACTACTTACATATAGGTAAAGACAGACCAACCTGAGGCGAAATCAACTTTCCATACCCTGGTATACTACTTACAGATTGAAAAGGCAGACCACCCTGAGTCAATATCAACTTCCCATATACTACTTAGATAGTGGGAAGACAGACCAGCCTGAGTGAATGTCAATTTCCCATATACTACTTACAAATTCAAAAGGCAGACCACCCTGAGTCAATATCAACTTCCCATATACTACTTAGATAGTGCAAAAGCAGGCCAACCTGAGTCAATATCAACTTCCCATATACTACTTACATAGTGGAAAGGCAGACCACCCTGAGTGAATTCCAACTTCCCATATACTACTTACATATAGGTAAAGACAGACCAACCTGAGGCGAAATCAACTTTCCATACCCCGGTATACTACTTACAGATTGAAAAGGCAGACCACCCAGGTGTACAAACATACTGCAGTTTTAGGTCCGGGCCCGCAGTTTTCTATAGAATCACCTTCCTACGGGCCCGGGTCAATATCAACTTCCCATATACTACTTAGATAGTGGGAAGACAGACCAGCCTGAGTGAATGTCAATTTCCCATATACTCTTTACAAATTCAAAAGGCAGACCGTCCGGAGTCAATATCAGCTTCCCATGTACTACTTACAGATTGAAAAGACATGCCAACCTGAGTCAATATCAACTTCCCATATACTACTTAGATAGTGGGAAGACAGACCAGCCTGAGTGAATGTCAATTTCCCATATACTACTTACAAATTCAAAAGGCAGACCACCCTGAGTCAATATCAGCTTCCCATGTACTACTTACAGATTGAAAAGACATGCCAACCTGAGTCAATATCAACTTCCCATATACTACTTAGATAGTGGAAAGACAGACCAGCCTGAGGCGAAATCAACTTTCCATACCCTGGTATACTACTTACAGATTGAAAAGGCGGACCAGCCTGAGTCAATGTCAACGTATTTACTGAAAACACTTGGATTTCACAAGCTAACAATCAATAAATAGCACTCACCACCGCAGTAAGGGTCAGAGAAGGCGATCCCTGTCCTGATGGCCTCATTATTCTCCTCATGTGCCTCCTCCCGCTGCTCATCAGAATCGATCATCACCATCAATGTCACATCTGTCCGGAAACTACACAGGAAGAGGAAGTCTCGTGGTAAGAGCACAAAGCCCACAGGGTCACTCAGGTCCAGGGTTGTGTCAGTGAGGACGTTCTGGTTGATGACGGATAGCATGGTGTCGGCAGGGTTGTAGTTGATGGCTGCGGTCATGCCGCCCGCCTCCAGCATTAGGCGGTAGGTGAACACGGGCTCAGTTTTGGACGCCTGGCCGTACCAGCCGCTGAATGCAGACGCCTCCAGTAAGGCTGGAACAGAGGAATACAGGTGTAGATTAGTATGATAGCGCAGGATACTAATACTAATAAGGCCACTCAAATAAAAAACCTGGTTTCTCATCACCGCGCGCATCATGAAAATCGTGATTTGGGGAAAACTCTTTTTTTAAAGAGATTTTTAATGAGAAATATGTTAAAAGGTGGACAAATATTAGTTTAAAAAAATTGAATCAAATTTTTTGAAAAGCCCCCGTCATATTTCTCACTGCTGGGTGATGAGAAAAAACTTCTTTTTTTTGAGTGGCCTAAGGAGGGTTATGGTTCCTTGGGTGAACAAATGCATATTGGTATAGGGTAGATTTACCATGAGTCGAACGCATGCATATTATGTCCATAACTTGTGTCCGACTGATGGTAGCTGTCCGACCAATAGTGAATCTACTGCACTAGCGTTTATCATGATCTACAATGATGGCAGTTATGACTTGTTGTCTGCTGACAAAAAGAGATGCACCTACTTCTGACCACCACGTCCACATGTAGCCTGAGTGCGTTTGGTGTCATGAAGTGAAGTGATGCCTCCGTGATGCCGAATGGCAGACTGGGGTTCACCATCAAGTCCTCGAAGTCTGTCACAAGCACAAAGTATACATGTAAGCTAAAGGTTTCCATCTAATAAGGCTGTACATGTATTAGCTTTAGGACGTTCGGAGTTTATGATCACATGTCCCATGCCAAGCCATAGTAAGGAATTCAATTACAGAGAATATAGTGTACAAACATAATATAATACATGTGGGTTTGATCTTTAATGTCTTTTGTTGGCATGATGTATGACTGTAACCCTGGTGGTTGTACTCTCCATTCAGGGGTGGACAGGAATTTGAAAAGGGGGCGGGAAGTCCACCAAACACTGCGCTGCGACTCCTGGTGGATCACAATTTGCAGAACGGGGGGGGGGGGGGGAGATCCGCCGCTGCTATGGCTGCATATTTATCACAGGGGTAGACACTAATGCTGGCCAGGGCCCCAATGGCCTGCAGTTTTAGGTCCGGGCCCGCAGTTTTCTATAGAATAACCTTCCTACGGGCCCGGGTGGCCCACTAGAGTGGCTGAATAAAATTCTAGGAGAATATATCTGTACAAGTATAGTCATGTCATATTTCGTTGGAAAGAGGAAATCTATGGGAAACATACCATTCTAGTTAGACCCTGATACAAATTAACCATGCATACTCCTTAAGAAAAGTAAAATCATTAAATCAGGCCTGCAGGTTATTGTCCGGGCTCGTATATTTGTGATGCTACGGGACCGAACTATATCCAAAAGTGCGTCTGGCCTCACTTCAACCATGACGGTCAAGCTTTAACAGAGTTGCCACTCACCATGTCTGCAGTCTATGCGGACCACCACCACCTGGCGGTTATTGTCTGTTACAGCCTCTGAGATGTTGCTGATCTGCGCGTGGTCTGCTCCCGGTTCTACATGTACAGCCAGCTGCACCTCCCCGGTCCGCAGCTCCCACGGCTGCCAGTTAGAGTGCTCGTTACAGATGTTTTCTATCGACATCACATCACCATAGATCCTGTCGGTACAAGCCAATAGTAACGTTTATTTAGTCAACGTTGTCAAAGTACAGAGAAAAAAAATCAAGCGTCAGCCTACATATAATAATAGACAGTGCCTCCAAAACAGTGGGAATGAGCACTGCTGTGATTGATGGTCATAGACGAACAGGGCGATACATAATACCGGACCCATAAACGGACGTTTGCGGCGTTGGGAAAAAAGTTCAGAAAAAGTCCTGGCAGAGAGCTCAGAGCTCAACAAAATCTTAGTCTTCTCAACCCCCCCCCCCCCCTGATATGAGCAATGGTGGTCTTTCCTCACATAAATGCTGAACTCCCGAATTGCATTCCCAAGTCTGGCAATATTGGACTCTTGGAGTCTCTTACTAGGCCCCAAGAGTATGGTTTAAGTATCAATATAACAAAGTGTGACCTACTCGGTGAAGGTGACCATGCCGTTTACTGGCATGGCATTGGTCAGAAAACTCTCCTCCCCTGCTGCATACTTATACACATGGGGCGTGATGTCATGCCACACTGTCTGCCTGGGCATCGCCATCAGGATCTGAAATAGTGGTGAGGTTGGACGGGTTAGAGTGACATTAATATCCCCTCAGTCATTCCTTATACTACCTGTCCTGGTAATTGCCAATCTATAGAGCAACGGTAAATCGATGAATGTATATTATAGCACCAAGCTATTGAATAACAAATGGGATTTTTTGAATAGTAGTGCCTTAATGCCCCACGCCCTTTATCGGCACGATGCATGAATACAGCCCTGACGGGTCTACTTACCAAGGCTGCATCCATGCATCATGCCGACTCTCAGAAATATACAGTCATTTAAGGGTAAATTATGAAATGAATATGTCACCTTTATCTTGAACAGAGGGTTGACGCCATCTTGGATCAAAGGTTCACCATAAACGTTGTAAATTGTAGCACTGAGATGTGTCCTTAAGGAGTAGGGCCGCATAGGGGTAGGCGTGTGCACCCACAGGCCCGTCAGCTGGAAGATATCTGTAGACATAAAACAAATTATGAGAGACCCTATTCTAATCAAACCATGTCCAGGTATAGGTCCCAGACGCGGGAGGAATATAACAGTCAATAATTTGTTTACTGAGCAATATATGGACAGAGCTGCACGCTAGAGTGACTGAGTCACCGGTTACTACACAAGCAGTGCTTGGGCCGTATTGCACGCTGGCCATAGGCCTAGTGCAATACAGCCCAAGCACTGTGAGTGCAGTAACCAGTGAAGAGGTCACTTAGGTGACGCTCTGTGTTTATTTCAGGGTTTCCCAAGAAGAATTTGACAAAAACTACCACTAATGACATGAAAAAAAACATGAAATTAAACTTTCCCAGGGGTCACGTGACCCTTAGAGTGAGAAATACGACCACAGTGTGAAATACGGCCTAGGGTTATTGCACGCTTCCCTGGGGAATGGCCCTCCCATTGCTTTAGCATTGATAGACTGTATTCACCATGAAATAAGTACCCACAGTATCCAGCTATTGAAATAGTATACTAACCAGATGTTAGCCATGTAGTGAAATCTTGTTATTATGAGGGCCTTTGGTAAGGCAAATTTACTCCTTACAAGCAAAGTTCCTTCTAATCAATACTAGATATGGAAAAAAAGGAAATTATGTCTGTGAGAACGTGCTCCTTATAACAGGAAATTCCGTATATCAGTCCTCCTTAATAACGAGATCTCACTGTAGCCGCTCATTGGCATAGTGATGTTTGTGTAACGGCGAAATATTTGAGCATACATTTTCTTTCAGGGTAGCTTTGTTTGAGATATAGGGACCAGATGAAGTCCATATGTGTTAAATGACCCCTATCTATCAAAATGGTTTAAGACATGGTCACAAATATTTTTGGCATGTCCCTATCCCCCAAAAGTGTCTCATTTGTTGGGTGGAATCAATGTCAAGATTGATCCCATTATTGTTAGACTATAACTCTGTGTGGTGGTGTACAGGCCATACTTCTTGGTGGTGGTGTACTCTGGATTGGCAGTAACCCTCAATGATCCCCCGTGGGGTTGAGACTTTTCAGCAGCCTCCCCCTGTTGAAAATACATTATTCCCAAGTAGGAATCTTAGCGCTGTAGCATTCTAGTGTAGGGTTTCCTGAAACACACATTTCATGAATTTCTTTTGGCCTAATCTTGAGTGATGTTTAACGATGCCTACAATCTTGTTGCAGAAGTAAGAAATTGTCCTAAAAATTACTAACAAACACTTTTGATGGACAGGGCATTTGATACTTAGGGATCTTTTGTAGGATAAGGGCCTGACATATCTCTCAAATGACCCCTATCTCCCCTATAGCGCCCCTGTTTGAATGTGGTCCTTATGTCTCAAAGATTTGTGGGATGGGGACATTTTGACATATAGGGACTTCAGGTGGGCCCTAAATCTCAAAAGGCCCCTATCTCACAAATATTTAAGAGATATGGTCTTTTTCAGGCTTAGAGGCCTCACAACAGTGTTCAAATACAACATACCGTTTGGTCGTCATGATACATGAATGCAGCCCTGCTGAATAGATTTCCCAGGGCCGCATTCATGTATCAAGACGACAGAGGGAATGACATATTAAGTGAAGTGTGGGTCTCAAAGGGCCTTACCTCTCTGACACATGGTGTTGAGGTTGGCTGCAGCAACATTGTTGCCCTTTGACCTCTCGGCGTCCAGGAGGGGTCCGTCCGGCATGACCAGGAGGAAGACCTCACCACACAGGTGTGGCGGCAGGTCAGGCGGCAGGAGGAGGTCCTCACCCGCCCCACTGTACAGAGGTACCGTCACCGTGCTGACCACTGACCGGGGGATGGTGGCCTGCAGTAAGGCGCCTGGCGTATACTGTACCTCAAAGTCATCCACATCCAGGAACTGGTCCTTAGAGACAAAGAACCTGAGCTTAAAGACAGGCTCTGTGCCGCCGCCTAGGGCCGGGTGTCTCATGAGCTGGAGCTGCACCTGGAGCTGGAAGGAGTAGGCGGCAGTGGTGTCAGGCTGTCGGCTTATGGAGTAGGAGCCCTCCAGCACCAGCAGGTCCACGTAGCGGATGGAGCAGGCCAGGTACGGCGACAGGTCCTGGAAGCGCACATTGTTCTGCTGGACGGCATCGGTGCCCTTAACGTGTGCCCCTGGGGAGATGCGCACGGCCAGGAAGGGGTTGGTACAGGCCGACAGCGGCAGCTCTAGCATTAAGGTGCCCTGCAGGAGGAGCTGTCCACGGGCCGGCAGTTCTTTGGTGAGGTTACCCGCGAACCGCTCCATGTCGGTGATGTTAATGGGTGAGGCTGTCAGCAGGTCCAGGGTGGGGTGTGGGCTGAGGTAGAAGGTGACGTGCACGTGGGGC
Organism: Harmothoe impar; assembly: GCA_947462335.1. Taxonomy (NCBI): domain Eukaryota; kingdom Metazoa; phylum Annelida; class Polychaeta; order Phyllodocida; family Polynoidae; genus Harmothoe; species Harmothoe impar. Next base: position 90,688,770 of record OX381705.1, read on the forward strand.
CTGCCGTCGTTAAACCAAGGCACATCCTCCTCCAGGAAGTTCCAGATGGAGGCATTAAAGTCCATCCTGAGCGGCACTCCAGTGCGCAGCCACAGCTCCGGGTAGCTCGGCTCCACCCAGGCAAACTCCAGGGCCAGGATATCTTGCTCACACTCCACGGTCACCCTCTGTATCCACCTATTGTTTTCCAGGTCCGGGTCGATGCGCTCTAGAGACTTAATGTCCTCTAACTCGACAATGACGAAGCACTTGCCGCAAAAGGGGCCGAACGTGGGGTCACCCCTTGGGATGTTAAGGCCCGCTCCGTCTATGCTGACGGTATAGGGTACTGGAGTAATGAGGGGGACGCCCAGACGTAGGGCGGTCCACTGCTGCAAGGTGAGCTGGAGGTCCATCGGCACATCGCTGGAGTCCACCTGGTCGTCCAGGCTCAGCAACATGTGGATAGCAATGGCAAGGTCGGTCAGCTCTGTCGGATCAGCTTCAGGGATTGTGCCCTCTGAATTCATCAGAACATGATTGTTGAAGTAAGAGGTATGTTATTAAATTAACATAAATAAAAGAGTTGGAGAATTTAAATGTTTTATATAACCCAATGGTAATAAAGACAAAAATACACAAGCCATATCAAAGTAGTATAAAACACAGTTGTTGCTTTCCTGGTCCTTTCCTTTGACTTGAAATAATAATGGTCCTTCTTTATCTAGGCTTATTGGATAATAGATAAATTATGTGAAGCAATTGTGGAGCTGTTTGCCTTTAGGTTTATGGGCCATGTTGTCCTGAAAGGCGTGAAGGCTTCACACAGAGAAGAAACAGCGTCAAAAGGGAGTCCAGGTTGCCTACGAAATGACTCTCCTATTTAGGATAGTCCAGGTCGCCTGAGGTAGCCTAGGTGACTCGCTGGCTGACCTAAGGGAGTCACCTGGCAGAGTAATATAGCTTTCTGGGTCATATGACTCCCGGGCAAGGTTGCTGCCTTAGGTCAGCCAGAGAGTCAACCAGGCTCCCTTAGCCGACCTGGCCTCCCCTAGAGAGGGGATTCATTTTGGAGGCAACCTGGATTCCCTTTTGACGCTGTTTCTTCTCTCTGTGTTAATATGGTGTGTGGGTGTCCCTACCTGGTCCGGCCTTGTAGGCCACCATGGTGAGTTTGTAGCTGGTGCTGAGGCCGGGGTGCAGCACGTCTGTCGTGCCGTCACGCGTCACCAAACCGAAGTCGTCGATACTCAGGTCAACCATGCCTGCAACCATGCAGTCATAGGTTAATTACTTGCCGTAATTGTAGAATGCGATTGTGCAATTTTGTAGGCAAAGGTGAGATAATTTATGCGATTGAAAGATTTTTATACATTTTAGTTTAAGATAATTGTCTCACCTACGACATCATCAGTATTAGAAATAGAGGGCTCTATATAGCAAGCATTGCTTTAAAGTGGCTATTGGTAGTTTCCTTCCTCTGTTTAGCAATCAAGTCTCCATCTGCATATCTTACCTGGCGGACAAACAATTCTCGATCCATCGATAGGCAACTTGACAAAGTCGTTTCCCTCGTAAAGAGAGTAGCTGAGGTCTTCGGCAACAATCTGTACGAATATGGTAGGCCGAGCATCAGCTGCCTGACCATAGACGCACTTGCTGTAGTCTGCTAGAGACAGTGTGGCTGGAAATATGAGATAAATCATTGATATTAGACGTTCCTCCTTCATATATAAGACGATGAAACCCTGAAAAGTTCACATATCCACTACTTTACTGTTGGCCCCCATCCACAGCGCTCCATACAACCATTACGTTTCCTATATAAACTGTAGAGTGGATGAACACATTATGAAAGCAGAAAGGAGGTAATCACAGATAAGAATAGCACGGGAAGGAGGAAGAAGTAAAACACAATGAAGTTTGTTTGTTTGTTTATTTAGTTTAATGTCCCATTGACTTTGCAGAGGAGACTTACTCAAGTTTCAGTTTTTCACAACTTAAAGAGGTAGTTCAACGTCCAGAGGGCACATTGTTCCAAACTGCCATTAGGTTAACATTTTCACAAGTGATCGATGATTGAATCTATGAGATGAGCTAAAATATAGAAATCCTACTCCTACACATTTACCGATGCAAGGGTTCTTTAAGCTATGACACCACATAGACATGGTGTGAGAGGGACAGGCCTTTGAAATACTGTAAGTCTACCACAGCATGGGAAAGCGCAGCCGAAAATGAAGTACCCCTATAATCAGGGTTGCCACTGTTAGGGAAAATGTCAGGGAAATTTCTTTTTCGCTCCAGGTCAGGGAAGTGTTAGGGAATTTCAGATTCTTTTGAAAAATGTCATGGAAAATAAAATTCTCTGAGCATCTTTGAAATACTAAAATAAGTGACCTGTTTTCTATGAAAAAAAAACACGTGCATTTTACTAGGATTTTAAGGGAGAAAAAAATCTATATCCTCAAGAAGGAGGAGGTAAAAATGTTGCATGCACGTGATATACAAAACCCCTGTTCTTAAAGCTTGACCGTCATGGTTGAAGTGAGGCCAAAAGCACTTTTGGATATAGTTCAGTTTTCATTTTCAAGAGGGCTCTTAAGGGCTGGTAGCTCAGCTCTTACAGGCACAAGATAGGGTGAATATGTTGTAGCTGGACAATGCTCATGGTCCCCTGTCCAAAGACTGCTGCCTTCTGGTGGAACTGTTATTTTAGTCTATGTATGGGAAATGCTAAACTTATTCCCTGATGGTCTAGCTTTAAATGATGACCACTCACTAAATAAAAGAAAACTTTAAAAGGAGTACATATTCATAGTTGGAGGGCATTTAAAACATTGGGTTCAGGAAAATGTCAGGGAAAAGTCAGGGAATTTAGAATTAGCTTGTTGGTGGCAACCCTGCCTATATTTCGGCTGTGCCGCCCATGATGGGGCTAATGACTTGCAGTACTTCATCCTGGGGTTAATGGAGACGCACACACTACGTAACAGGGTTCAGGAACCAATACTGGCGATTGAGTACAATTGGATCCATACGATGAAAACCCAGACTCCAAAGGGACTGCATACAGTGGACAATAGTGTAGGTACTTGTTCTAAATGATACCAACCAGTAAATAGATGTGTTGGTTACCTGTGAGTCCCTCTATGATGAGCACGTCGTCAGTACGCAGGATGCCACCATAGGAGTACGGCACACCATCCTGGTAGAGGTTGGAGCAGTCGTCCTCACCGTCCAGGATGTCATCCACTGAGTAGCAGACCCGCGCCTGGAACAGCCCCTCCAGGGAGTGGGCCGGGGTGAAGAGGTGTGGGCCGTCGTTACGCACCCAGAGCTGGGCACTGATGGGCAGGGGCAGACCCGGCCACAGTCTCATGGGCAGGTCATGGAGCACGGCGTGCTGCAGCACCAGTCTGTCCACTGGGGTGCGGGAGGAGGAGTGTTAGGCTAGATTGTCTCAAAATTGCGAGATAGTCTCAAAGTACTATGGTTTTCTGACAACCTTGCGACCCTCAGGCTAGATAGTCTCAAAATTGTGAGATTGTCTCAAAAGACACGTCCGGCTAGATAGTCTCACAATTTTGAGACTTTCTCGCAACCCTCAGGCTAGATAGTCTCAAAACTGCAAGATAGTCTCAAAATACTATAGTTTTTGTTAGTATCTCGCAACCCTCAGGCTAGATAGTCTCAAAATTGCAAGATAGTCTCAAAATCCTCTGGAGGCATTAAGTATCAATATCAATCCACTACCCCATCGTTAAATAATGAGGACCTTGGATAGGACCTTAGGCCATGCAAAAATCTGACGAGGGAGGCTTTTTTGAATAATTCCTTATTACTCGCAGGCTAAAAATGTTTAGGATGATTTTCGTTTTTCGAGACCAAAATTCACATTTTGCTGGTTAAGAATTATTTGATCTTTAAAAGTGGAGAAATGTAAATTATCTCTATACCACTGCATTGCTACCATTATTAGCTTTAATTTGATACCCTTTGATGATCGACTAGAGCTCGAATTATTTCCATGATATCATGTGGTTAATGGTTTGTCTGATAATAATTGTAGCTCAGTCCTTTAATCAAGGGCTGCAGATTGCTTTAATGGACCACACGCCTTTACACGCCTTGCGGCATGATGCATGATGACAGCCCTAGTGAGTTTCTCGTCAAGGCCTCAGTCATGCATCATGGCGATAAATGGCATACATATGAGTCACAGATCCTAAAAATTCACAAATCTGGTACTAAATCTAAATCAAAAACCTTTTATATTGTCATTCGACAGACTTTTCAAAAGTCTTAAAAATGTTGAAATATTTACACAATATTACAAATTTTACTCTAGCTTCAACAAAAATTGCTTTATTTATCATACATCTAGCAACACTATAAAAGCAGTCCTTACATCTGCAGGCTATGTAGATGAGTCGTCCTGCCCCGTTGTTGTCCTCGTACAACTCACTCAGGTCGGTGTTCTTCCACACCACGAACACGTTAAGGTGCCTGACAACGGTGGTACAAGATTTTAAGTCTCCAATTAAGGACTAAAACTAGGACGGCATAATTGATGAGATATTAAAATTGATAAAAACAGACCCTAGAGATAGCTTACCGCTTTGACTGGGAACAGCTTACTCTAACGCTGAATGTCTGAACTACAGGTTGGATGCAGCCCTGGCGAGTTACACACTGCATTCATGCATCATACCGACAAGGGACATGGCACTGTACAATACTATGCTGTCCCATATGCTTATAAAGACATAATATGACCTAGCATGGTGAGTTGGTCTGCCAGGTGCTTACCATGAGCGGTCACAGTAGTACTGCTCGGAGGGCATGGTGAGAGACATGCTGATGGACCGCAGGTATAATGTGGTGGTACCTGCCGCAGCACCACCACTGAACTCCTGGGTCATCTCTGCCACTGTCGCGTTGGTCACAGGAATTGCGAGGTCTACAGGAAATAGTTTTAGCATCTTGATATTTGGGTTGTGAGAACATAGAGAAAAGAAACAGCGTCAAAGGGAGTCCAGGTTGCCTCCAGAATGACCCCCCTCTTTACGGAAGCCTAGGTTGCATAAGGGAGTCTAGGTGACTCTTTGGCTGACCTAAGAGAGTCACCCGGGGAAGTCATATGACCCAGGAAGCTGTATTACTCCCCAAGGTGACTCACTTGGCTCAGCCAGAGAGTCACCTAGGCTCCGCTATGCGACCTGGGCTCCCCTACGCTGTTTCTTCTCTCTTTGAAGTATAGTAGTCATGAATTGCCTCCATAGAATAACAAATGGACTTTTAAATAGTCACAGATTTTCTATATGTATTTTTATTGTTGGCATGAGTACATGTATAGATCGACAAAGCATGCATTACATTAGATTTTAAAAAAATGCCACGTTCTAGATACTCGGTCATCAATATAACTAGGTGACTTTACCATCAGGTGTGACTTGTTTGTCATCAGCGAGTACGGCTCTCAGGCCGAAGTTGCGTTTCTCATACAGAGCCCTGCCAATGGAGGACTCCCCCAGCAGGTTTACCATGTACTCCGCCGTGCACGGGACCACCGCCCCCGACAGGACGACGGGACTGGCGTCAATATCCTTCAGCCCCATGTCCATGCCCCTATCTGGAGGAAGAAGGGTGCACGTGTTACTTTCTATGTAAATGGCAGAGTTAGAGTAAACGATAAGTACTATTTCAGTAGTTATTATTGGTATTTGTCACCAGCTTGTTGCGAATATTACCAGCGACTCCATCTTTCATTAGCAATATTGTAGTGTTTTATCAGTGTTATATGTCACCAGAGATATCAGTATGATTTCAGTAGCGATATGACATACTGCAGTAGTGATATAATTAATTCCAATGATTATATCAGTAATATTTCAGTAGTGTTGTCAATGATATGTAGACTATGTAGTGATACTTCAATAATGATATCAGTAATCGTTCCCTAGTGATATCAGTAATCGTTCAGTAGTGATCTATCAGTAATAGTTCAGTGGTGAATACAGTCTGGACCAACCTGGACAATTAACTACACTGATATCTATCGACACTGTGTCAAAGGCGAACTTCTTCATGCGAGTGTAGCTGCGTCCATCCACCTCCAGCATCAGTTGCATGGTTTTGCCGCAGTGTGGCGCCACCCAGGACACGGGCATGTGGAGGGGGTCCACCAGCAGCCGTACCATGGGCTGGTCAGTGAGGCTAGAACTCAGCAGCTTGAGTCTCTCCGTGCTCGACAACCTCAGGTTGGTGTTACGGACCAGACCGTCAGGGCCTGTAAAGTAGATGTACATATTGCTAGATCGTATCCCACAGAACTTTGGGGGGACAAAAATGAACAAGATGTAGCAATCACGAGAGGTGGAAGTCCGATATAGAACAACCACAGCCACACGGTCACGGTTGAGTGCCATCGTCTCTGAATGAGGACCAGAGATTTGTTTTACACTAGATGGGGCTTCAAGTAGTCCAGGTAAACGCGATCCCAGTTTTCACACATGTATTCTTACCTGTTGAAAACATGTATGAAAACAGGGATCTCGTTTACCTGGACTACTTGAAGCCCCATCTAGTGTAGAACAAATCTCGGGCCCTCAATTTTAATCACCTTTGACCAATGCCAATGCAATGTATAATACTGACGCTGTACTATAAGTATTAATACTAATCTACCTATTGGGAGTTCATTGAACGTGCTTTGTATGAACAAACATTCAAATTGTACTTAAATATTTCCATATTCAGGACATATTCATTTCAACTCCGTAGACCTACACGTAAACGGCAAGACACAAGTATTGGTTTGCTAACTTTTGAGATAGAGTCGGATGGCGAGTGCGCTCTGCAGCTCCGACATGGGTTTGGGCCAGTTGGTGGTGGACGATGACACGTCGATAATCAGGGACAGGCTGCCCAGGTCCTGTAGGTCCAGGCTGGATGTGTCCACGCCATCTCTCTGTAGCCTGAAGTCGGTGATCGCCAACTGAACTGGATCTGGATACCAAGTGTACTACAACTTCTTTAGTTTAGATTCACATCTTATCTATAGATCTACAGATTCACGTTTAACCCTTAAGATTAGGTGGTTCAAGTTTCAAGTTTGGAATTTCTTTTTGGCAGAATCTTCTCGTACATTTCAAAATTTGATATAAATATACAAGTTCCCGCTCCGCCAAGCATCAAATCATTAGACTTATTATTTTGTCGTGAGGAATACATGCTTGTACATGTCAATGTAATATTGCATTGATCTAGGGTTGTTTCTATTACCTTGTGTACCTGTGGCTATTCTAATGCAAAAATAATAGACATGGTTCAGCTAAGATGTATGCAAAATAGGGTGTTGATTACCAAGGTACAAGGAAAACAGATATATGCTCGGCCGAATACAGTTCGCCAAAGATGTGAAGGAGAGCGGAGCAAGAGTAAATGTATAATAGGTGTGCACTATTTAGCAGTGGACTCCCACACCCTGAACAAGAGTGGACACAAACATACAATGAAGTAGTCAAACACTCACCTTCGTCACACACGAGGTTGAAGGGGACATACCGTACATCATTCAGTGTGTTACTCCATTTCCCTCCAGGGTTCTGAGAATTCACGACCTGGTCACTATTGCCTTTTTCCAGCTGTACAGCAAAATAACGGACCCTCCAACAGGCATTTGGGTCGGCAAAGATGAACTTGTCATTGATGTCCATCATAAGTTCTGCAAAATGATAGCAATTGGATAGACATACGCCAGGATGTTTAGAAACACGACCTTTTTTTAACAACGGTGCGCTGTGCTAAAGTGTTAGTTAAATCTATTTCAGTATAGTGATAGTTTCTTAGGCCACTCCAAATAATGTCCTTGTTTCTCATCACCATGCCATGAGAAATATGATGAGGGTACTTTTTTGCCTTTTTTTTTGCTGAGGACTAAATAAGTTGGGAATTTTAGGTACTCATCGAGCTAAATTCATCTTTAACTAGTTACAAGATAGCTGATCTATGCAAGTTGCGAAAATGCATGTTTTCTCCATATTTGTCCATTATTATCATGCTTTTTCATTAAAGTTTGCAAAAAAGATAATCTTCAAAATATGATTTTATGATGCACGCGGTGATGAGAAACAAATATATTATTTGGAGTGGCCTTATATTGGTAGAGCACTAATATGCTAAGGCTGGCAAGCTCCCCTCCAGCCCTAGCCAAGGACAAGTGAGAGGTGGTGCACCATATGGGTACTTAAAGTGCATATAAATGGTGTTTATTACTATTTGCCAACAAACCAGTCAATTCCATACATCCTCTGGAGGGTATCTTCAATGTGCCTAATGCCTTCAGCATCTGATACAACAGTGAGTATCAATATGATATGTTTGCAGGTCGGGTGCAGTATGTGTTCCATGAGTATAGTGATGTTAACAATATAGAGACTCCTATATAGTGAGCTGTTGAATCCTGATACCGGGGTTGCTGTGACCATCTCCAAAAGCTTCCAACCTAACTCCAGAGGCGCAGGCCTACCCTTGCCTTTGACCCAGGGGAATAGCGCTAGCCCCAGATGAGCTGCTCCTCGCTACTGGTCTGGACAGGCACCTGCAGCGGACTATAAGGTAGCCCCCACAGGCCCCATGCCACATCTGTACTAGGCCTTGGCCTTTCACATGTGGCCACAGATTACTCCTGCACATGTTCATATTTGATTGACAGCTCCCTGTTCCTGCCCACCTTTCATCAGTCTCCAATCACATTACATGTCAACTCTCCATCTGATGTTTAAGCCCCCGCCTCAACTAAGACTATGTATTCACACACAAGCCACAAACTTTGCCAAGTCATATATTGATATAGAGCAACATATACACACTATTCTATACATTGATATATGTCACTATATACATGAGCATCATTCAGGCTGGGGGCTAGTGCTGTGTGACAAAAAAGACCTCTGCCTCCCCAGCATGGTTTGTGGCTGATGACCCCTATTTGTTACAGTAAGATGGCGTTTTTGTTATTGTTTTGTTTGATGAAAAAGGGATGAGATTTTTAGACCCCCAGCCCCCAAGGTGGCTCCACATTTTCTTGGTTCCTCCCTCAATGGGTCCAGAGTTTTTGACCTTCCCTCCCTTTAAAAAACACCAACCGCCCCTCTGCTGTTTTTAAACGTGACCATTCCCACACTGATATTCCTAGGCTCCCTATACGACCAATCTCTCAGTCACTAGTACCTAACCTAGTTAGTAATTTTTTGACTACCTATACGACCAACCTAGGTAATTTATTATTGTTAGGTTAGTCGATACTGACCAACCCACCTTAGTCTTTTAATTTCTCAGGCGAGCCACTGAGTGGTTATCAGCCTAGGTTAGCCACTACTGACTGACCCCTCAGTCATTTTTGAATATAACTTTGCCATTGTGACTAACACACATATGACGAACCTACGATAGTCTGAACTGACTAACCCTTTCAACCTATGGATTTTCAGTGCATACCTGGATTGGCGCTGAAGCTCCAGGTGAGGGCATTGTTCGGCGACAGGTCTGTCATCTCGTCGTCGTCCTCCAGCACGTAGGACCTCCAGTAGGGGTCCAGCTGGTCGAAGCCAAAGGAGGCCCTGAAGGGAGCCACGTCCTCCAGGTTCTCATCCAGAGCCTATGTTAAAGGAAAATGCCGTAGTCATCTGTACTGGAATTTAGTGTACTTAACTGCCCAAGTCTTGCTGTCCATCCAGCAAGAGTTGGGTTTGAGCGAAGAGTGATAGTTGCACGGAATTCATCATTCACTCCTTTATGGGCCGCATACTGCTCTCATATGATATGATTTTGTCAGCACGATGCATAAATGTATCCCTGGCATGTATATTTCGGGGGTGCATTAATCTAGTATAGGGTCGGCATGATACTTGGATGTAACACTTGAGAGTCTAATCACCAGGACTACATTCAAAGGTCATATCATTATAAAAAAGCACCATGTGGCAGGGTGGCATTCAGAAGTCATAGCACACGTATATAAAAACACCACGCGGCCCTTAAAGCTGGACCATCAGGGAATAAGTTCAGCATTTTCCATACATAGACTAAAATAACAGTTCTAGGGCAGCAGTGTTTGGGCAGGGGACCATGACGGTCAAGCTTTAAAAGGATCAGTCTTGTGCTTACCTTTACTATGACGTTAAAGTGTGTGGAGGCGTTGTGTGTCACACTGGACGCTGTCCAGGGGCAGGCGGCCTGGTTCTCCAGCAGACAGTCTACCCGCAGAGACATGTTGACGTGAAACACCTCCCCCACAGCCACACGCTCCGGCAGGTTAATGCTGAGCAGCGCCAGCCCGAACAGATCTGTAGAGAATACAATACATTGTATAGTGCCATGCATCTAAGAAGTGAACATGCTATCCAGCATTACATCGATTGATATATGGGTCAGACCCTAGACAATTACATTGACTACAAGTACTATTTGGGGGTTTTCTAGTGTTCTTCACCTTTCAACATCTAAAGAATAATAAAACCTGGACCAGTATTGTTCTTTAGGGTTCATATAAGAGGGAACACCCTAGGCTTTCAGAAATGTTTTAAATTCCATGTTTCAAATGGGATAATTTTGCTTTATGACCCTTTAAAGTGTGAAAATAACACTTGATTCCAGCCTAATTGTACATTAATCATATAATTATGTCCGCCATGTCAACTAGATATATATGTGTTTGTTCATAATTCAAGAGAATTTACCGAGATATATATGACAACATTTAGATTATAGGCCTTCATATCTGAAATGCCACTCGTGTAATTTCCATAACATTACCTTTTACCTACATACCATGGCTTCTCAATATGACAAGACAAGGTGAGACAATGCTCTACACTGTAAAAATATTCCGTTGAATATACGGAGAATCAGTGTAAAATTTAACGGTGATTCATCATAACATATGATTACGGTGAGGCAATGTAAAATCAATCAATTTTACTTTGAATATCCGTAATCCAATACAGTGAAACACCGTTTATTTTTACAGTGAAACACAGTTTATTTTACGGTGAAGCTACCTTTAATTGATATCCGTTTAATCACACCAGGTGGCAGTTTGGTTCATGAAGAGATTTTCCTGGATGCTAGGAACACCATTTTTGTGGTGATAAGAAATATATATACAGATACAGCTGTAATGTTTGCTCTGTAGCCATCCTAAAGTGACTTCTGCTCATGGACTGGTATTACAAAGTGTCATGAAGCATTCTATAAGGCTTTCATTGACTAATTCCTAATGATTAGGTCTGAAGTCTTGACACTAAGATGATATTGCTGATTGGAACCAAGTTGGGTTTGGAACCATATTGAGCATGGAGTTAGTTATAGGGGGATAAATGAACTGAATAACACTGGGACAAATCAGTAAAATTTCACAAAATACCATCACTGAATCAGAATACAGTGATGTTTTGTATTCTGTTAAAATAACGGTGATTCACAGTTCCGTAGAAATGACGGTGACTTTGGGAAAAACGGTGACCATGACAATAACGGTGAAAGTCCGGCACCCAGTGTTGCCAGTGAATCACCGTTTTTTCAACGGTACTGAGAATCACTGTTAAACAAATATATAGCGGAGATGTCTTGTTTAAAAATAGCGGTGACAGTTCCGTAAAAATAACGGTGACTTAGGAAAAAACGGTGACCGTAAAAATAACGGTGAAAGTCCGGCACCCAGTGTTGCCAGTGAATCTCCGTTATTTTAACGGAATTTTTTTTACAGTGTACCCTAATGATGGTTTGATGCACTACCGTAAAAACCTCGCGTATAAGCCGCACCCTGACTGTAGGCCGATCCTATAAGCCACACTGGTGATCTGACACGGCTTATATGAGAGGTTTTACGGTATACCCTTTGTTGTCATTATACATTAATGCTGCCCTGGTGAGTAACTCGCAAATGCTTAATTTAGGCAGTATGTCATTATCATAATTATACATATAATGTTGTTGTGTATATCATACGCGATCTCAGTGATTTAGTGCTCACCTTCATCTGGAAAATAGTGTAATTTGAAATCAGGGTCCACATCAGGGTCCATAGGTGGAGTCAGCTTCCAGCTGACCACATTGTTCTCCTCGTTAGTCTCGGGGATGTCGTCATAGGGGTCCACCTCCACTATAAGGTACACCCACTCCTGGAGGCTGCCATTGAGGCTGTTGGGGATGAGAGGTACGTCTAACTCCTCGGTCCCACTGAGGCTGGTCACATCGGAGAGGCTCTCCAGTAGCCGGTCATGCTCGTCGAGTTGCTCGTCCGCTGACAGCCAGTACCTTATCCGTAGTGGCTCTAGTGCTGGAAAATGTAATGGAGCATCATTCAAGCTCATTCAAAGTTATAATTTGACTGTGAAGGCCAATGGCATTGAATCATGAAAACATTGTTGAAACTAAAAACTAAGTTTTTACATTGATCATAATATATTTTTGATGATTACATATTTACCACCAACTGTTATGCAATTTGATACTTTAAGAATGCTGAAAAGCCTCACATGGCCGCCTTACCAACAGAAGGATTAGATGTTACAGTGATTTGTAACCTCAGATAGATATCCGGTGGAAACATCTGGAGCAATAATGGGTTTGGGTTCAGATCAACGGGGGCTGAAATTATAATGAAGACAGATATTAATTATAGCTTGCCCAAATTCAATTTGTATGTAATTCCAAGTAATATTAAGAATCATGTAAGCTATATATATGTGTGTTTATTATCCTAGAATGATAGAGACCACAGGTCTAAAATCATCTTTGCATATACATCTTGTACAGATTAAATAACATTAAGATAAACTCACCTGTACATCTGAGTGTCAGTACCAGGTGGTTGTTGTCTAAGACTACTTGCCTGCACATCTGAGTGTCAGGGGCAGGTGATTGCTGTGTAAGACTACTTACCTGTACATCTGAGTGCCAGGGGCAGGTGGTTGCTGTGTAAGACTACTTACCTGTACATCTGAGTGTCAGGGGCAGGTGGTTGCTGTGTAAGACTACTTATCTGTACATCTGAGTGTCAGGGGCAGGTGGTTGCTGTAAGACTACTTACCTGTACATCTGAGTGTCAGTACCAGGTGGTTGTAATCTTAGACTACTTACCTGTACATCTGAGTGTCGGTGGCAGGTGGTTGTTGTGTAAGACTACTTACCTGTACATCTGAGTGTCATGGGACGGTAGTTGCTGTGTAAGACTACTTACCTGCACATCTGAGTATCAGGGGCAGGTGGTTGCTGTGTAAAACTACTTACCTGTACATCTGAGTGTCATGGGAAGGTGGTCGTTGTCTAAGACTACTTACCTGTACATCTGAGTGTCAGGGGCAGGTGGTTGTTGTCTAAGACTACTTACCTGTACATCTGAGTGTCATGGGAAGGTGGTCGTTGTGTAAGACTACTTACCTGTACATCTGAGTGTCAGGGGCAGTGCCATGTAGTTGTTGTGTAGGGTGAGCTCGGTATGCAGCTGATGGTTACCAAACGGAAGCACCCCAACAATGACGAAGTGCACCACGGAGCAGGCGTCGGCTGTGAGCTGGAATTGGATGGTGCTAATCCCCTCCAGCACCAGGGTCTCTCCAGGCTCCAGGCCCATGGTTAATGCCCTCAGCAGGTCTGGAATCAACATTAATATCGCTGACCTTTAACCATCTTAGTCAAAAGATGATAAATGGTCCCACCAGCCATTGATTTTATAAATGGGTAATGTCATGCCTTTAACAACAGCATAGTGCTTAAATGCACTGTGCTCTTGTGACATCATGATGCATAGATGTAGACCTTGTGAGCACTCTTTGGGCTGCTTTCATGCCCTGGTGAGTGCTTTCTTTCAGGCACCATGTCTACTCTTTGTATCAAGCCCACAGGATTGGCATTATGTTTGAATGCAGCACTGATGAGCAGAATGCAAGGCTGTATCGATGTATCATGACAACATGATAAGGGCATATCACATCCTTAAACATAATGATCTAATAGAAGATTGTCAAAAGCACATGTAGCCAGAAGGATAACCTACAATTGTTAGCTGAACTAAATCACAAACATCTTAATAAATAGTATATTAAGTAAATTAGCACCCACCTTCTGAGAACTGGTCCTGCTCTAGGTCCATCCTGGTGTCCACGTCGGCCTGCCACACGGCGTCCTGGGACAGCGCCACGTGCGGCAACAGCGACCAGTACGGGGCGGAAGTGGACAGAACAGGGTGCACGCCGGGATTCCTGATGGTAATGTCAAAGGTGTACCGGAGATTGACTTCCTGCCAGAGGTAGGCTGGACCTGACACCTGGACATCCTCCACGGCTATCATGTCTGTGTGAACAATGAAGGGAGGCCATAGTGAGGGCGAGGCAGTTGTTAACCATTCCATGTTGTGGTAAAACACTGCATGAACCTTCAAATTTAAGCAAGTTTATCGCTCATATAATTTCAAAGCTGTTTGACGTCTGAAAACCTGAAGAAAACTTGTCAACAGCAATTAAAGTACCAATATCTGAGTATTCTGCGTGTAAACTTCCTCAACTTGATATGGATAGCGCAATGCCTAAAAATTGATCAAGCTTGAATAAATCCTGAATTAGAAATTTGCCCAAGTTTGATCAAACTCTGACTTAGAAGATCCCTTTAATTGTTTGGATTGAATCGGGAGTGGTGCATAATGAAGACAAAGGGATTAATGTTCCCCGTTATGTTACCAACAAGGCCGTACCTAATGGGCAGTCTATCTGCAGCATGGCGTCGGCCCTATTGTTGAACATGACTCTCTCATGGCGCTGTTCCTTTCCTCGTATCTCCATCAGAATGTAGTGTTTACCACAATACCCCTTAGGAAGAGCCACGCCTATAACCAGCAACAAAGTGAATTAATTAGCAACGTATATCAAGTATGTACGGAGGCCCATACGGGCTAACATGAGCTTTGAAAATGATTTCAAAATGGGAAAATCAAGGTGAAGATTTAAGAGGTTTTGATTTTGATTACGGGGGGCTGAGAAGGCCAATTTGAATTTTGAACAATTATCAGTTTGCAAAAGTCAAAGTGAAAATGAAAAGCCAACTTTAAACGTAAGAGGAAATGGAAAAAAATCAACTACAAATACCATAGGGCTCATATTATACATGATGACACCCAATCAGATAGCACTGTTAACTCACCTATGAGATCAGTGACCTCCTCCAGGGTGCCTTCTTCAAGACCCCCGCCCAGCTTCCTGCCGACCTCAGTAGTCACCTCATACTGCAGGTCTAGGCATTCCTCCAGGTGTTGAGGGTCACGGCACAGGTAGAGCTTTACGTCCACCTCACTAGCAGGAGGCGCCGCGTCTGTACTGCTGATACTTCCTCCGGTGATGGCCAGCTTAAAGGTAAAGCCGATACTTGACTCTGGAGGAACGCGTTGTGTGGTCAGGAGCAGAGCGAAGTTCGATACAATGATATCCGCCTTCTCACCTGGAAACAGCATAGAAATTCATATTCTAGTTTAAGCGAGGGTACACTTTCGTTGTATAAAAAGGCTGAGAACGTAGCAATTAGCCACAGCATTTGATAGCCCAGAGGCCTGGGTGAATACTTACTTATTATGGCATCAGTCCATATCGTTAGAGTGTACTTGACCTTGTATGGCTCTATCCAGTTTTATAGGACATTGGTGAAAAGTCTTTGATTTTAGGTTCCTTCAATCCAAATGTACAGAATTTGAGATACGAGGGGCTATTAATTTTTAGAATTGAACACGAAAATGTCTGAGCCATCATTATTTATGTGTATGATAAAGGTCCCAAATGAGCTATCATCATGACCTTTTCTTATGCCCTTCTTATGCAGCACCGGCAAGTTACTCTGTTACACCTACACTACACAGAGAATAGAAACAGCGTCAAAAGGGAGTCCAGCTTGCCTCCAGAATGACTCCCCTTTTTTGGGGAGCTCAAGTTGTCTAACGGAGCTAAGCCACTCCCTGACTGACCTAGGGGAGTCACATAGGGGAGTCACACAGCTCCCTGACTCACCTAAGGGAATCTTCCCTCTGTGTACGCCAGTAGGTATCAGTGCATCACATGAAACATCGCCTTGCAGTAACATGGTATTCTTAAAGAGTTAGTGATAAATCTAAGTATACTCACCGGTCATTGCCCGCGGTTGGGGGAGGCAGCGGTAGGCAAAGGTGTAGACATTGTTCTCTTCTACGTGATCAAAGTAATCAGTAACGGTAGAGACCCCTAGCACCAGCCTTAGGGAGAGTTGGACCCAGCCGTCATGGCCACAGCCTCCGACTGGCAGCTGGATAAATATAGCAGTACAATATAACCATAACAGTGTTGTCAGGACAAGTACCCCCGGATACCTACCCCCGGATACCTATCCCCTAGGACATCTAACCACTAGGACATTAACCCAAGAAGGAAGCAATATTCTGGTCTGTAATCCCTAAACTAGCAGAACCTCCTGGATATACCCCCTGGAAATTCACCACCTAGAAAAATTTACCCCCTAGGACTCCTACTCCCTAAGGATATTTACCCCTTGGACATGCTACCTACTCTTGAATGTTTGCCCTCTAGAACTCGGTGAGATACACACTACATCATGCATCAATTTGGCAAATGGCACAGTGCATTAAAGCAGTATGCTCCCCTCGAAGAGTAAAGGCATAGGCAAATGCCTCTTAGTCACCTCGGAGTTCTGAACTTGCAATAATTTTGAAAGTGGCTCACCACTTTAATTTGCGGATACCTTTGCCTATAAACTAGTATATGCCATTAGGGTTGTAAGATAACATCGGTAACAACTTGTGTTGGGTGTAATGATATACCAAAACTGACTCCATAATGACGTGTGTACCAACCCTAGCTGTGCCCTGGATGGTAAAGTCCCTGGAGTGGCCGGTGTAGAAGTAGCCGGAGCCCAGGCTGGGGTGCACTTGGTACCCACTGGAGCCCTGCCTCACCTCGGCTAGCTCATAGGGGTATGTACAGGAGGTGTCGGGGTGTGAGACCAGGGAGAAGGCGACGTTCTCTGCGGCCCTGGGGACGTGGCAGCTGGGGGTGGTGCAGGTGACGGCCACACGGAGGGAGAAGGGCGTGTCGTGAACCTCTGTCAGCTGGTCGTCGTACGTGAGCAGCTCAACCCCCGCCATACCAAACACATCTGCAACATGATGACATAGGATTAGTGATTTAAGGAGGCCATGTTGCATTGAAGCAACGCCAGCGAGTAACTCACTTTTACATCATGTCCATCCTCGGGAGTGTATCAACCCCATGATGTATGAATGCAGTCCTGGTGACAATGGTCATATCACCTCGAGCCACTGGTCGCAGAATTAATGGCATATCCAATCCCCCGGTACATGATCATAATATAGTGTGAGTAGCATACCATAATGGAGCATACCCTCAGGTGCGTTGCATGGAATAGTGTAGGTAGCATACTAAAATGGAGCATACACTCAGATAGGTATTATAGAATAGTGTAAGTAGTATGATAAAATGGGGAATAGATCCAGCATTGTATCACACTAAAGCGTTAGAATCGTACACTCAGGTATACCCTCTTACCTCCTTTACATATGATGGTAGAGGGCCGCACTGCGCTGTGATGGAGTTCAGCCTCGTCAGGCTCCTCCAGGGCATTGTCCGGGTCCACCACGGCCCTCACCCACCCAGACCCACAGAACTGCCTGTCCAGCAGGTGGCCACTGCCCAGCACCTCCCCAGACACCCGCCACACGACTGATGAGGCACCCCCGTCATCCTCCCGGGTGAACCTCCTCCAGGGCAGGCTGTGCTGCAGGGGGGTGTAGGGGGCTGCTGTGAGGGGGCGGGGCCGGGTACGGGACACGAGCAGGTCCACAGTGACGATGGGCATGGTGAGCCCCGAACCCAGGAGGACGCTGATGTAGACGTCCACGGGTGACGATACGTCCTCGTACAGGACGGTAGGTAGCCAGAACTTCTCCATCTTCAACTGTACTGTCGGTTCTAGAAGGAAAGGGAAGGGCGGTTAGGAAAGGAGACATTTCTGTGTAGCAGTATACCAGTATAGCATTTCCATTGATGGATTAATACCATAAGCACGTTCTTGCAGTTTCTAGAGATATATATGTTCATGATACAATATTATTCACAGAGCTGAACAAACTCTGACATTTCTTTATATATTATAATTCCTACGTCTATATCGTCACTCTTTGTCTCACCTCCACCTGAGATACACTTTTTGGAGTAGGCTGGGAACGGAACCACGCGGGTATTATCTTCCATGTTCAGGTCAAAGATACCCAATCCTGCAAATAAAGAGAAGAACCTTTAGAATACTAGTAAGACTATGTACCCGCATGATAGTGCATTATATTCCTATCCTTCACGTAACGCATAGTGCTACAATGCGCCTTTATCATCATAAAGGCACTGGTGAGGATAATAACGCATCAATTTAACACACTTTGGAGCTATTAAAGGCCAAGACTAAAGTCTACACATCACCATTTGGCCCAGTGGCCTATAAACCTCCTACATAGTTATTATTATGATGTGTATGACCCAACACAACAGTTTTAAGTAGGTTGATTCAAGCCCTGTGGCCTTTGACCATAAACTACGAACGTTTGCAGAAGAAGATGGTCAATGCTATACCTGGTTTGAGGGTGACCTTGAAGGAGTGAGCAGCAAGGCACTGTTCCTCCGTGAGGTCTGCAGCCATGTGTACCAGGATGTTGGAGAAGCTGACTGAATGCCCCCTGAGGATGGACTTGTAGAAGTTGTTGGGGAAGGTGGTGCTGTCTGGGTTGGTGTGGCAGATCTCCTCCACATCTGTCACTATACACACCTGGGGAGAGCAAGCTTTCATCAAGACCAGGCTTTATCTCAGGGTGCATACGATGGCCACTATGCTAGAGTACTATAAATCCCATGCCCCATGCCCCCCCCCCATGGGATACGGTATTCCCGTATTACATGGCCTGTGACATCATCATTTGTTCAAATCTTTATGGCCATTCATTTGTGACTAATCATATATTGAAGAATAAAAGGCTCATGGCAAAGGCTCATGGCCTGAGAATTTTTGGTACCGTTCTCCACTCGGTGAGGCTGGGGCGCATTCCACTCAGCCTGCGGCTTCGTGGGATACGGCACCAGCCCCACCTCGGGGGGAACGATACCAAAATATCCTCTGGTCATGGGGCTTTGTCTATATCCACCTTTCAAGGGCCGCAATGTGATGAGCTATGACCTTTATCTTAAAGAGGCATATAATTGCAGCTCTGGAGAGTACCTTGGCAGGGCCGGATTCAAGCATCATGTAATCTCGACGGGGTGGTTACCTGAAGGGTCGGCATAATTCTAAACTATGCACACCCCTGGTAAATAAATAAAGATAAATCGGCATGAACCGTATGCCAGTGGACATAAAATCCAGTTCAACGTCGAATTAATGTCTGCAGAATTTGGGGGGGGGGGGGGTTGATGCAAACAATTTTTACTCCTCAATTTTAATTCCGGTACGCATGCAAAAATACAGCCCCCCCCCGGCATGTGTTACCACTCCCTAAGTGTTCGAGTTGATGTAACTCTGGCTATATACATGTAGACTAAAGTGTGGACCTACCTCAATACTGTATGACCAGGGGTCCATGTGGTGGGGGTTAGGTTGGGGGATGTCGTTATCTATGTTGGCGTTCTGTACCCTCAGGTCCACCTTCAGGGTAGCACGGCGACCCGTGAACACCAACCCTAACACCTCCACCGACGCCTCCAGGAGGAACAACGTGTCTGTGGTCAAACACCAAGAGGTCAGTACCAAATAAAAGTTGCGCAAACAAAATAAATGTTTGATGTCCCCTTAGGGGCTCCGTACCACTGTCCACTGGCATGTGTACTGGTAAATTGATATGGTAACTGCATGGCTCAATCGCCGTGTAGAGCCCCGTGGATGGTGGGAATTGCAACCTTTAGTGATGAACTTGACATGAATAAAACCAAAGTAAACAATTATTCAACATAATCATATAACTTGGAGGCGGTGCAGTATGGCGAAAACGTACCCAATGGAGGGTATGGTGCACGGTTGTCCCTAAGCGTTTAAATAGAGTAGACTCTATCAGTATATAATACACGTAAATGTATTTTTTTTGTAGCGTAGCTGCATGGATAGTGTCCAAAAGTGATGCCTGATAACAGGGTCCAATCATGAACATCTGGATTATAAGTACATAAACTTCAGTTATAGGAAGGCAATCAAAGTGTGACCAACTCACCTGTGTAGCATGCTATCCGTACTGGTGTGACGAGCATGTTGTTTTCCTTGTTAGTTTCCTCAACATTAGAATCTGTGGTGGAACATCAGAATATGAATCAGATATGCTATTGAAAGTGTCTTTTTTTCATGGACGATTGTAACTTACCAAATATGATTAATAACAAATTGTAAACCATCTGAATAAGATGATTTGTGCGACATGTGTCTAAATTGTATCATTTTATCGTCTAGTCCTTCTGTGCAAATAGCTATTTAAATGCCCAGCCATAACGTGTACCACAGAAGATACTTACGCGGGTCAACAACAGTTATGATATAGGCATCACCACAGGAGTTTGTTGCTATGACGTTGGCCTGGTTGAGTAGAAGTGGGATGCTTCCAATATTCAAAGTGCTGGTCCTGCCCGCAGGGTAGCTCCTTTCCTGCTCAGTTCTCGCCTGACCGAAATCGAAGCCACGGTAGCCAATCTAGATATGACATGGATATTCGTATTAATAATAAGTAATGAGGGAAACCGAGGGATCAGAATCCAGCCGTTCATGGCATTAGGATTGGTCGCAACCATTGAATCAAAGAAATAGTGTCTTAGAATTCCTTCATCTTCTCCCCAGAAGTAAGCTATATCATACAGAAATGGAATTTAAAAAGAAAAAAAAGATGTATTAAAGAATATCTGAAAGAATTATCATAATAAAATGTAAATGTCCTACATAACACTTTGTTTGATGCCTGCTTTCAATAGAAAAGCTGAAAGAGAGAATAGCCCCTGGGCATGGCAAGCAGTTTCGAGGGAGCGGGGAAAGGGGGTGCTTACGCTTTCTTACCCCTTTTTTACTTCAATGGGGACCCAAGATTTGTTCTACGCTCGATGGGACTTTAAGTAGTCCAGGTAAACAAGATCCCAGTTTTCCCACATGTTTTCCCACCTGTAGAAAACATGAATAAAAACCGGGATCTCGTTTACCTGGACTATTTGAAGCCCCATCTAGCGTAGAACAAATCATGGGTCCTCACTATTCTATGTTTGACCCTTTTAAAGTTTGTTTAAAAGTAGGGGGCATGTAGTTAGTCTCACCTCATAGTCAGAATCATCCTTTATTTCGTCATTTGACAGGATGAGAATGACGTCATATTCGGGCAGTGTGACGGGTTGTGAGGGCCCCACAGTGACCTGGATGAGCAGCTCGAACATCTTGGGGTAACGCTGGTCTACAACAATGGTGCCGTCCCCCAGCAGCTCCAGCTCTACCGGTTGGAGGTCCACCAGCTCTGCACAACAAAACAGTCACCATTATGGTTGGTGAAAAGCACAGGCTTAAACTGATCAGCTTGGTTATACTGGGAGTGGATGACTGTATATAGCACAAGGTATGACACAGCTAGATGCCAATCATCTTTATCCCCTAGATGGCCTTACTGTACAATGAATTTGGACATAGACAGGTGGCACCATCTGAAGAATAAAGAAGATGGTGGACCAAGGAGTTTGCATATTCCTAAATAGATGGCGCTACTGTCTATGTCCAAACCCATAGTGCAGTGGGGACATCAGGGTATAAAGATGATGGGCGTCCAGCTGTGTCATACTTTATGCTATATAAAGGCATCTTCTCCCAGTATGACCAAGCTGATCAGTTTAAACCTGTGGCGAAAAGTACCACTAACTCCAATCCTCAAAGTGGATCAGCAAACTGATGATGATTCAACCCCTGAAAGCGTTTCGAGAAAGTACGCCCTGAGACAGACATTGTCTGAAATCTTGTTCTTTCTCCTGATGAATCATTGCATATTGAGTGCCCACTTCCCGGAAAAAACTTTGGTTTATTATAACATGTAGACATAGGTTCGTGAGACTGGCTCCAAAGTGAGAGTTTCCGGACAGGTTGAGCTCATGCAAAGATAGGGGAAATGCTCAGTTGGGAGTAATATCTGGAGTTGAATCATGTTATTAGGGAAGGCATCACGTTATAATAAGTTTCATAGGTTTTTGATGAAGTCGCGGGTCGTATGAAATTAGGTGTATGGAAAATGAATGTTGTTTCTCAATTTGAATTTCAATTGTTCCCCCACACTATCAAACGTGGATTAATTTTCAAACTATTAGGCCAATAAAAAAAGTGTGTTTCAGGTTACCCGACCCGAAGTTTGCGAGTCAATTTTTGACCCTATCTAGCAAAAGAGGGCCGACCTTAGAAATTATTATCGAAAAATATATTTAAATTTCCAGTAATTTCTGGGCTATTTCAGAGTCAATTTCAAGTTTTGAAGTCAATTTTTGGCTGCTTATCAGGCCGAAGTCAGAAAATATATATGTGGCATGTACTGGGAAAAGGGACCATAGTGTACTTTGCACTAAGATTGATTAAAGTAGCATAGCTTATTATAAATTGCATGCCAGTGGGTGAAGGTAATGGCAAAAAAAAGATATTGAAGACAACTCTGCATCCTGTCACCACTAAAGTCTAATGATGAAAATAGTTGATCACTTTGACACCGGATGGCAACTATGTGCCAACATGTGCCAAGGTTTGTGACATTGTAACGTTGTCATTGCGACAACCTAGAGACTTGACTACCTGAGGTTGACAATTTTGGTATTGTCAAAATGACGACCCTGAGGTTTTCAGTGTACTCACCCGTAGTACAGTCCAGGTAGGGTGCCGCATCCATACACACAAAGTTATTGTTATCTTGCAGATCGTTGATATAGAACCTCAGCTCTGGCGGAGTAACATAGGCCAGGCAGATGAAGCGTCCAGTAGGGGCACAGAACTGCGGCTCCACCCTGATCATGGCCCTCCCACTCAGGGTCTTGTTGGTGTCTGCTAGAAACTCCGCTTGGAGAGCTGTCAAGCAAGAAGAGATGATTATTTAGAGAATGTACTGGACTTTCTCTCCCTTGTGACTCTCTGGTATCTAATAATACACGAATACATCTAGACACGCTTGCTAGAATGCATCTGGGTCAATCAACAATTATAAATTCAATATGATAATGCCTGGAGCTACAGTATATGGGTACATGCTCACTGTAGGAGTACTGGGCCTGGAATCTGTAGTTAGACAATCAAAGATGGCGGATGTTTGTGTTTGTAAGAAAAACTACCGGGGGTAATTGCACAGTATTTATAGGGAGTTGAACATTGGAAAGTTATATGTTGGTGGCTATAGCCATGTATTATGTAGTGCATAATCCATTAGAGTGTTCCTAGAGTGATGATGGGTCTTTGATTGGCCCTTGATTGGATGTAAAGTGGTACCGTTGTGCATTACTGAGTAAATCACTATCCCAGCACAGTCTCAAATAAGACTCTGCCAAAAGGCCGGGACCCTCGCAACTCTCCCGTGCAACAAGTCGGAAAAGGGGTACTACTTGTGTGCTCTCCTATGGTGATCTGACACAGCAGTCTCTCTATTAGAAAAATAGTTCTCAGGAATATCTTCAATTTCGATCATAAATACACAGCCAATATTTCTGTAACTTTTAATATTTGCTCTTCACATATTCCTTTAAATATTTCAATCAATATTCATTGGAGTAAAGGAATGTTTTAAAAGCATGGCGTAGGTAAGTTTTCAAGGTAATCCGCCGCAGCTGTGAAATACGGCGCCTCATATCTTCACATGTTGCCATAACGTGTCCTACCCACACCGTTGTTCTTCACATTGGGACTGTCTGTGGTGCTAGTATAATGCACTATGGTCGTGCGCCTTTATAAGGCTCGTGTCCGGTTTATTTATACGGTGGCTAGACCCTATTGTAAACATGTCAAATGCGCAGGTCATTGCGCATATGCACATGTAGTTGACCCAGAACACACCAGGGGATACCTTTGGTCATATTTCTGTATATTAGATATATATTTTCATGTATTGTCAAGATCAGCCGGCAAGACCTGACCTGGGTTTGAATCCAGGGCCTCCTGCATGTGAGTCTAAAGCTTTACCCCTACTCTACTGGAGCTCTGATGGTAGGCATGCTGAAAGCTATACCTGTACCACATCAAGACTGTGTGCTCCATTTATATATTTTTTATTTCCATATTATTTTCCAGAACGTACCAGCCTTCGATGCCTCAGGATAATAAATATTGTTGGCGAGGACGATTTTCTGGCCATCGTTGAGTGAGATAGGAATAGGCTGGTCCCGGTCACTCAGTGTAACTTCAAGGATAATGAGTCTTCCCTCACTGATGTCCACAAAGCCCTGTCCCATGAGCTGCACCGTTACGTTAAAGTCCACAGCAACCTCCATACTGTGGTAGATCCGTGAGTAGGTCGGCTCGATGGTCCAGTCCAATAACGATATGTCTGGGAAGAAAATGAAGTGATACATATAGTACAAATTAAACCAAGGAACCTACTCATGAGAAGAACACTGACAACAACTTTATCATTGCGATAATGGCTCATGAGAAGAACACTGACAACAACTTTATCATTGCGATAATGGCCACTGTCCACTGGGGAACTTCGGCCGAATAAGCCGATACATTTCCTGCACACAGAAATGTAAAGGAGTCGCCCCGACTCTGAGAGCTAGAGTCACCTGGTGGTTTCATAGTCAACACATTTTTATTTGACCCCCTACATAATACATAATTATCCATACATTAGCCTACTACTAACTGTAACAGAGGAGTAACACAGTAGCATGGCCACGAATTTGGCTCTCTGTTCGATATATGGCCGGACCCCTACCAGATGTCGACCCTCTCACCTATCCACATCATCTTGTAAATCGTATACTTATCAACAACAAAAAAAGATATCATGGGAACATATTCGGACGCAGGTGTGTAAGAGGTACCCACCCCTGCTGCAGACTAGTTGAACGTCTCCCTGGTACAGGTCGACACACTCCACATTGTCAATGTTGTTATCCGAGAATGCGTCGTCTATTCCATCTCCACGCACCACACGAAGACAAATGTAACGTGACTCTGAGAGAAAAGAAGAGTGCTTAAAAGGCACATCAGGATACATCAGCAGACGTTCAGATCGTGGAGACGCTGATTATGTTTCAGGTCTATTCATCGCGATTGAATAGAAAATATGTAATAACACTTTAGAACTTACAAATATTGAGATTGACTCCATGTCAATCTCAAAATGTCCTTAAAGGTCTGACAAAAAGGCCAGTACAAGAGGTACCTACCTGCACAGTCATCCTGAGTCACCTCCATATCTACTCGTATCGCAGAATACAGGAACTTCCTTAAGGCCTCAATGTCCTGGTGTCGATTCTCATGACCCGCGACAAAGGCAGTGCCAGCATCTTTGGTCTGTAAGAGGCAAGTGGAGACCCCTTGAAATGTCTGATGTCATTTTTCAAACCCTACTTAAATATGTTCCATGTACGGTTACGGTATTATGTTTAGGGGATGCATGATAATAAAAAGGTAGACGATAAGAGACTGGAAAGATGGTGCCATCGATCCAGCCCCAGGTAATATATAGTAATGCAATGTATGCAATAGTAGCGTGCACAGCTTAAATATCATTTTGAGGGTATATCTGACAACTCGATCAACTAATATAAGCTATAGTTAGTTAAAATAAGTGTTTACAGATATCATGCAAAACCGGTTTTAGTGATTTTACGCGACTCCTGTTTTAAAAATGTCATTCCCTCTTTAGTACAGAGTTAGAAAATATATATTTCTATCTATATGTTAAATAACATTCATACTTAATACTCAAGTACCTGTATTGGGCACCTACTGCAATCATTGATGTGGTGAAAATTTCATCACAATCCTATGATGATTGACAGGTGTGACCCCAGCTTAGTAGATGACCTTGGGTCAAGCCTGTCAATCATCCAAAAGTACAATTGCCCTGAAGGGGCACAATAGGTGGGAATAAAAGGTATTTGACCATACCTACCCCCCAGTATACAGGCCCTGGGGATTCTATTGGAACTATTGTCATGTTACCAGGACCATTCTGTTACCTAACAACAGCAATTCCAAACATTCGATGCCTAGCATTATAGCAACTGGCACAATATCTGACCCACTGCCCCAACATATTTGTCATCCATCACTACTGTGGACGCCTTGCAGTTGCTCACTAAAATCTAAAGATGATATTTATAGCTCAAGCCGGAACCAAACACTTGTGTTTGGTTCTGGCTTGTAAAGGTAATGTTAAGCAGGTATGCAAGGCCTTAGGACAGATCCTGAATCTTTTCCAAGACGATTATCAATGATGCATCTACGGATTTACGGCAAAGGACATAGCACTCTCCGACCCTTATCATGTCTAATAAAATATATTGAGGACACTTACATTTGAGATTTCCCTGACGGTGTAGCCACCGGCAGCCTTGAAGCTAAGGTACAGCTCAAAGTTGGCTGCACTGACAGCGGCTCCCGATTTGTTCAATGGCCTGTCATCGGCAAGATTGTAAAGGGATAGCTCGAACCAGACTATATTTGTCATGCCAGGTCTCAGCCGGTTATAACTGTCACCTGTGTTTGTCAGTCTGAAGACGCTTGGTGACATACCTTGTAAAATTATGAGTACCATGACAATGGGAATACAGTGTGGATATAATAAGAATGACAGGAAAATACAACAAGAATATAATAGTAATTCAATTAGAATTGCATTTCCAACTGGCCAACTGGCCCGGATTAGTTACAGTTGTAACTCTGAGACAATGCTATAGCGTTCGTTATTGCATCACACAGACAAGTAAAGGTGTCAATTGTGTCTCTGGTAAAATAGAGACAAACATCTAATGACTCTGCTTATATGAAGAGTCAACATGAGTTGACCTTCTACTATTAGTATCAAACCAAGTTGACCTTTCATATAAGCAGAGTCATGAGCTGTTTTACCAGAGCCACGTGGGAGACACAGCTAACACCTTTACTTTTCTGTGTGAAGCTATACTAATCCGAATAAGAAGATACTTGAGTCATTGCCAATAGCTTTACAGTACTTTCATGTATTTTTTACGTTGATGCCCTATACCACCCACACAGTTGTTTTAGCAGAAATACACTAAATACACCCTAACACCCACCAGTGATTCCATGACAGAAAAAGTGTACGCTGGTCCACACCCAGTTGTTGGTGGTGTCCCTGTCCGTGCCCGAGGCCGGCATGACCTGGGCACCCAACCACGCCGACCCCCCACAGAACAGCAACCAGTGGGGCTCCGCAAACAGGCTGAAGCTGCGCTCAACTACAACACAGCCAACAGGGTAGGTTCAGGTTGAGGTTTTATTTTTTATTTTTTTTATTGAAAATATATCTCCTGTTGAGGAGCATTGATAGATACACAATATGATGAGTTACAATTTGCTCAATCTACCAACACACAAATCTATTTGGACGTAAGTCCATCCGTACAAAATTATGAAGTAAATTGTCAGTTCTGTGAGTCATAAGACTCGTTTGAAAACATAACAGGTGGCTTCACCTGAGTAGCGTAACTTGGGTCTTGTAGCTTCTTGCATAACGATAAGATTAATTAACGTGGGGACAGCTGATACTAAAAAGGTTCAACAGTGGGAATGTGTGGTGAGGCTATGCACGATATGTGAGGCCGGGCAATGAATGACGCCTGTCATAGGGGTAGTCGTAGTGCTAAGGGCAAGCTGGCTTGTAGAGCATAGGAACGTTAACCCTTTAAGGGTCATATAGTGTTTTAATGCACCATGTCGTTATGATGAATGAATACTACCCTTGTGAGTAAGTCATATTTAGATCTATGTTAACTGAGTAGGTCACTGTATTGGTTAAGGAGTCAAGCGTCGTTGACAAAAAATGCTGCTGATGATATAGTCTGAAAAAAGCGTACCCTGGTTGGCAATTGGGGGAGACCTCTGTGCTTTACCAGTTCATGTCAGACCAAGCATAAATCGCATTTACAATAACTTTGGTAATGCATCTTTTATTAAAGTGTATTGATTGAAAAAAGACTCAAATGTAATCAGTTAAAATGGGGTCTCACGTGTGGCTTGTGGGCTGCTGGTGCTTGCCGATACAGGTGTTTCAGTCAGTGTCTGGTTGACCCCTGAGATGTAGGGTGTGGGGGACACAGCAAACTGCACCAGCAGCGACATGGCGGTACAGCTGGGGCGCCGGGCGGCCTGATACTGCAGTGTAAACGTGTTCATGGCCGTGTCCAGGGCACCCACCAGGCCGGCATGGAGAACCCGGTCATAGGCATCCACCGACCCGGGTGCAGACAGTCTCACGTTCACGGTTTCAGCTTTTAGGTCAAACACTGCGAGAAATGGAGATGAAATAAGTATCTTTGATTAATCATGTCCATCGCCTCATCAAATATATGTTGTAGAAGGCCGTCCATTCAGATGGCACAAATCCAGCACATTATGCAGTCAGGTATGTCGTCTTCCATATTTTCAGAATGCGACATACACTTGGGAACATATGACATAATTATTCTTATATATGCTTATCTGTATACTGTATACGACAAACATTATTCAAGTCCATGGCTAGTAGTTTACTGAATTGATGCATAGACCCAGGTACAAAGAATTGAATAGTGTTAGTAGTATACTCAAATGGGGCATACACGCAGGTACATATAGGGGTGTTAGTGTTAGTAGTTTATTATACCTAGGACAACAAAGCATAGTTATGACTTCCCTATCTCTTAAGCATAGGAGCTTCCGACAGCGTATTTGTGACCTAAAAATATACCCCACTTGTATGCAACCGCCGTGATGTTTTAGCTTAGTACTAAATGAGGCATACACCCAGGTACATAGGGGTGTTAGTAGTATACTGAAATGAGGCATACACCCAGGTACATAGGGGTGTAAGTAGTATACTGAAATGAGGCATACACCCAGGTACATAGGGGTGTAAGTAGTATACTGAAATGAGGCATACACCCAGGTACATAGGGGTGTTAGTAGTATAGTAAAATGAGGCATACACCCAGGTACATAGGGGTGTTAGTAGTATAGTAAAATGAGGCATACACCCAGGTACATAGGGGTGTTAGTAGTATACTGAAATGAGGCATACACCCAGGTACATAGGGGTGTTAGTAGTATACTGAAATGAGGCATACACCCAGGTACATAGGGGTGTAAGTAGTATACTGAAATGAGGCATACACCCAGGTACATAGGGGTGTAAGTAGTATACTGAAATGAGGCATACACCCAGGTACATAGGGGTGTTAGTAGTATACTGAAATGAGGCATACACCCAGATACATAGGGGTGTAAGTAGTATACTGAAATGAGGCATACACCTAGGTACATAGGGGTGTAAGTAGTATACTGAAATGAGGCATATACCCAGGTACATAGGGGTGTAAGTAGTATACTGAAATGAGGCATACACCCAGGTACATAGGGGTGTTAGTAGTATAGTAAAATGAGGCATACACCCAGGTACATAGGGGTGTTAGTAGTATACTGAAATGAGGCATACACCCAGGTACATAGGGGTGTTAGTAGTATACTGAAATGAGGCATACACCCAGGTACATAGGGGTGTAAGTAGTATACTGAAATGAGGCATACACCCAGGTACATAGGGGTGTTAGTAGTATACTGAAATGAGGCATACACCCAGGTACATAGGGGTGTAAGTAGTATACTGAAATGAGGCATACACCTAGGTACATAGGGGTGTAAGTAGTATACTGAAATGAGGCATATACCCAGGTACATAGGGGTGTAAGTAGTATAGTAAAATGAGGCATACACCCATAGGGGTGCTAAAGTTAGTCGAATACTAAAATGGGGCATACACTCAGGGACATAGGGGTGTTAGTAGTATACTAAAATGAGGCATACACCCAGGTACATATAAAGGTGTTAGTGTTAGTAGTTTATTATACCTAGGACAACAAAGCATGGTTACAACTTCCCTATGTCTTAAGCATAGGAGCATAGCATAAACATTGCATAAACATAGCATAGCATGACGTAAAGGTGTACCAATTCCCAGGCTGTGAGCGTGGCGTATACGTCCTGAGCGCGGTGTACACGTGGTGAGCGTGGCGTACAAGTATTGAGAGTGGCATAGGGCCCCCTTCCCGTCAGTAGATACTGCCATTTACCGTGATTAAGTCAGCCCCACCCCAACGTTAGAATAAGGCACAGTTTGCTGTAATGATTGATTTTATTTTTATGAAATTAATTAAGAAACTCACCTGTACATTCTTGCTGATTATCGACTATGACACCATCGATGACAAACTCATTGTTAGATTCATCCTCTTCTTGGATCCTGTTATCAGGATCAAGGATGATGTGTAGCTTGTAGTCAACACCCTCCCAGTCTATGAACTCACTGGCATCAAGGGATGGAGTGCCCGCTGCAGTATAAAGGGTAGATGCATGATATACTAGCTAGACAGTATTGTGTTAATATTGGTTTTCCAGATCTGGGTTTGATCATTACTGTAAAGGACTGACAATTAAAAACTAGATTATAAGCTCAGCCCACCAACTAACGTCATTTTTAGAAAGTTGTAAATTCATGTTGCAATCCACAGTCATAGTTCTCGGACAATACCATTTAAAATGCAATATCTATGGTGCTGTCCCAAAGTGACAGAACCAGCCAGGTCAGGCCCATTGTTTTGAACAATGTTGACTAGGTACTGATCTTGTTATCTGGGTCTAATGGGGTTTACATATACTATATAGAAAGATGACGTATATGTAATATCATATGGATCTCGTAAGTCAGAAAACACTATAATATGACATATAATGTGAGTTTTAACAATAACCTGAATCAATGGGAGAAATGGAATTCAGTATGATATCACATTTCCCCCTCATGCATACTATACAATAAGTATCTAGAGGAGCAGTCCACTCACATATCCTGATAGTCCTGGGTGTTTTAGTCTCCCTGTTGATGACATCCGGGTCCACCTCATACTTCACCATCCGTTGTTCTCCTGCAGCGTTCTCTAAGTACACCTGGACATCAAACATAGGACGGGTACCCCGCTCCTGCTGCGGCCAGCCACCACCACTCCGACCTGCGTACCAATAGGAACAGTATATTCCCACTCATCTTATGGGAATATCAGCATCAAAGGGGATTTTCACCAAACTGAGGAGGCGTATCTTTTCCAGCAATGTCCTAGTCGGTTGGTAGTATGTTCATGGTAAGAGTAAAGCTTTGGTTTGTTTCAGGTCAACCGACAGACCCTATCAAAACAGGGCTGACCCTACTTTTAACAATGCACTTTTGAAGAATTGTTTTGTATTTTGCCACTTTTTTAGGGGTCAATTTTAGGTTTACGAAAATTTCGATTCCCCCCCCCCATTTTAACAGAAGTTTTTAAAAAATCCGACCTACCGGACCTAGACTTTCTGCCCATATTACCTGAAACAAACCTTTTTTATTTGGCCTTAGTATGGACGGAGGCATAATGGTGTCCTTGGTAAGGTGGTTAAATGATGATAATATATCATTATCTAAAAAAATTGTTGTATAGACATTTTTTAAATGATAATCCCCATGGTTGGACAGCTGCACACAGTGCTAATTCTTATTTCAGTCTATTATATGTTTCATGATCTTTAGGCCAAAAAAATAAGTTTGTTTCGGGTCACCCGACCGAGCCCACATAGTTTTATTTTTGCAATTCTGAAGAGATTTCCGTTGTTTTTACCCTTTTTCTGTCAATCTTTTGAGAGGCTGGCTAGTACTTTCATGTTAAAAAACAAGAGTAAAAAAGAACTAAAAACCCGACCTACCGACCCCACATTTCCTTGCCATGTTACCTGAGACAAACCTCTTATTTTTAGCCTTACCTGAGATGTGGACATCCACGTGAATGTACAGAAAAGAGCCTTCCTCGCCGACCATCAATGCGTCATTATCCAACGAGGTCCTCACCAACCCGAGTGCTGATGTACTGAACATCAGATCTACACCGCCTGGAACCATCAGAAAAAGGGAAAGTTCATATTTTGTTATGGTCATAATCATTACGGTACCGACAGTTGGAATTAATAAATTTAAGACGAAATGGCATTGTAATGGTGCATGGATGACGCCCTGGTGAATAGACCTATTGGGGCCGCATGAACATATGAATTCATACGGCATGGGATATACGAGGAATACATAAAAGAACTATGCCAACCTTAAGCTTAAAGCATTAAGTTGACATTAATGTGTATCAAGCAGACATAAAGTGTGTCCTACCCGGCCGTGCGCAGGTGATGGGGATCCGCAGCAGGTTGTTGCCCAGAGCGCACTCCTGGGTGTAGGTTACTGGTGGGTCACCTGGTGGGTATGGAGGTGGGTCACCTGGTACCGTGCCTTGGTGTATCTGGATACCGGCGTACAGCGTGCTGACCTCCTGGGCACACATGTCCTCATCCACCCGCAGTGTGCCCACCACCTGCAGGAGGACAAGAAAGGTGGCTTAACTTATATGGTCTGTAACATTGAATATGTAGGGGTCGGATTCCCCGTGCCTCGGTGAAAAACCTGCAATATCACCTGGCTCCCCTCTGTACCATACCGATCCATAGCCAGTATTGTATGATGGGGTCACAACGTATTTTAATGTGCTACACTCTTTGTCCGCTCACTCACATCCACCCCCTTGGACATCTACCGGTACCCTCCCCCCTAGGACTTTCACCTCAAGGACATCCATCCCTCCATACTCCTGTGCCACAGCTAAAAAGGGAAGAAAAGTGCTGGTTTGTAATCCCGAACCTAGCATGTTGGGGAGGGCGTGGACGTCTCTAGAAGTCCTAGAGGGTAAAGGTCCAAGGGGGTAGATGTCCACGAGGGTGCATGTCCGGGGTGTGGTAAAAATCTTAGAATGTAAACGTTCTAGGCGGCTAAAGGGTCAAGAGGGTGGATGCCCTGGGGTAAAAGTGCTAGGGTAAAGGACCAAGCGGGTAGATGTCTAAGACGATAGATATCCTATAGGGGTAGATGTGGTTACAGATGTCCAAAGGGGGTTTAGAATTCGACACAGGCAACAATGGGTTTTTTAAGTTTTACGGACAGAGACAAAAAAGGTGAAATACTTATAATTAAATACCTGATTAAATGGCAGTGATGAGTCAGCTGCTAGATTGCTCGTCAGGTAATCTCTCTCAGTGCTGGCCATGTACCACGGTTCGGGAGTGACATCTACCGCGATAGCCGGGTTGATGTCCATGTCTGTACTTTGCAGATACATCTGGAACAGCAATTAGAGGGCTAAGTTCATGCATGGTTTCAGAGTAACGGGCAGAAGAGCATGTTATTTCATGTGGAGAAACAAAGCTACTATGCTTAAGTACTAAAGTGGCTGTTCTCCACCCCCTGTGGAGAAACTGATGCTCATTCTCAATGGCCTGTTTCTCCACGATAATAGCTATGAAACCAATTTATAAATGTATATTTTAATGAAATTAATCAAGAATCATATAAAATAAATACAGAGATCCACTCTAATCAGTCTGAACTCCTGGTTTCTCCACTCATGGTGCATTGACTCGTGTGATACGATCCAATGCACCACTCGTGAAGAAACCTGTTGTTCAGACAGATTCTCGTGGACCTCTGTCTATTTTCTCTCTGGTTCATACTAATGACGGAATGTCAGCATATTATATATGATCACCATCACCAGTGACTGCACACTTGGGCCTGTTTGTTTAAGACACGATCACATTATCTTCAGTTCAGATTACATGGAAGTGAAACGCCTGTTGAGTCATAGGCCAAGCCACTTAGTGCAGGTGGACGGGGGGAATTATACTAATTGAGTGGAAATTTATTCGCTACTACATTTTTATACCCAGAGGTCAGCGGTCTCCTCTGAGTAGCAGCAAATTATGCGGCCTTTGCTAGGTGCCCGTGAATGGGCATATGCCTCACGAGTTGTCAGTGGTTGTGTTTTGGGTATTATTTTTTTTAAGGAATACTGGAATACTGCAGCGCCATTGACTTAACCAAGGAAGGCCGTATTACACACCTCTGTTAAATAGCCCATCGCCGTATTTCACGGCCTGTGACGTCATAAAAGCGGCAGTTTGTTTACATTTGAACAGGGTTAAAAAGGGATGGAAATAAGCTATTTTAGGCTCCCCCTATCATAATTTTGGTAGACTTAATCGAAAATCATAAAAAATAAACACAAAGTTGCACTTATTTAAGTCTGTTGACTGGGTTATTTCACTTGTTGAACCTTGGGCTGCATTTCACTCGGCCTATGGCCTTGTGAATACGGCCCAAGGTCAACTCGTGAAATAACCCAGCCAACAGACTGAAACTAGTGCACCTTTGTCTATTTATTCTATAACCTAGCTACAGCGCAGTGCCAGTGGATATTTCAGGTTATATACTAATAACCTTGGGCTACATCATCATGCACTGTGCAAAAGATTACCTTCTCGTGATATTATTTGCAAAGCCTAGATAATACTGACCTTAAATCCCATAAAAACGTTAGTGAGCAGATCGCCTAGCTCATTCGTCACCGTGAGACCTTCCAAGTAGACTGAGTAGTCCATGCCAGGGAACACCACGGTAGGACCCTTGAGAAGACCCTGGAGACTCAGCACGTCTCCGCCGTACAGAAGATCGCCAGCTGGAGGACAAGTAAGGGTGTGCCCATTGAGTTAGAGTTTAGCTTTCTATTGGCATTAACATTTTCGTAAACATTATTTAACCAAATGTGAATGGTTGTGGGTAACATTTTTGACCCCAATAGAGGGTGGGGGCCAAAGAAGTTCTACCTTTATAGAAAAGAAAGGTACATATGTAGTTCAAACAAGGATTATATATGCTT
The DNA here is from genome assembly GCA_947462335.1 of Harmothoe impar. Lineage (NCBI taxonomy): Eukaryota > Metazoa > Annelida > Polychaeta > Phyllodocida > Polynoidae > Harmothoe > Harmothoe impar. The sequence goes on from OX381705.1 coordinate 90,723,830, forward strand.
CTTGGTTCAAAGTTGAGGGGCCGGAAACGTTTTCAGAATTTTCAGGCCCGCCCTCTCAACAATCAATTCAGGGTAGCATATCATAGCATTAGTACAAGCTCAACATATGTTGCATTAGCCCATTGTTTTAAATATATAGAAGAATATTATGCTTGTCGTGTCTAAAATTCAGATTTTAGTCAGCACAAGTTTATTGTTCTTCGGGAGGAAGGGAAATGTATTACTGGCAGTACGCTTTAATTTGATACCAAATATGGTTATATTTATCAAACTTTATCATGTTCTTCATTGAGGATTTACAATTCGCTGATTTCTATGACACACGCGGTGATGAGAATCTATAAGATTCCTATCAGTCTTTGCTGTACACATACACCAGAAATCAAGGTCTGTACGATAGAATACGTGCACAGAGAAAAGAAACAGTGTTAAAAGGAAGTTCAGATTGCCTCCAGAATGACTCCCCTCTCTAAGTAGGGGAGCCTAGGCCCTTATGAGACTCCCTTATGTGAGCCAGGGAGATATGTGATTCTCCTAGGTGACCCCCCTAGGTCATCTAGGGAGTCATTTATAGGCTCCCCTAGGCAGTCTGGACTCCCCTGAAGAGGGGACTCATGTCGGAGGCAACTTGGACTGACTTTATTTTCTGTGTGTGTGTACATATGTAGGCATCCTTACCGGTCATGGTACAGGGGGACTGGAACATAACTGTCACTACATTGTTTGTAGGGTCAAGGTCAACCATGCCGCTGCTTGCTATGGTCACGTGCACCATCAAGTACAGGTTACGACATCCCCAGTCAGCCACCTGTAATACATATACAGTAACACAAATACACAATTTCAGAAAACCTAGGTATGGGTGAACAGTTTGTTGTGCCTCCACTACTACACGTATCTATCTGAACAAATAAGCCTTTTCCAGAATTTCAGAAAACATGAAATATGCAGTTCTAGTAATGACACATCTTGGTGATTGGGTGTGCGCGACCATATTGGTCCAGCTCTCGAAATATCAGACTAATCAGAACAAAGTTCCAACGAGATCTACTTGTGGCAGACACGTTATAATGACGGGAACCAATGAAACCCATTTATCGTTATAATCCCATTCTTGACGAGGGTATATTCTTCGTGTCTTACTGGGTAAGTTCCTTTTAAATTCACACTGAAAAACTCAGGGTAGTCATTTTGACAATACCAAAATTAACGACTTTAGGTCGTCAAGGTGACGACCTAAGGTTATCATATCTAATCTATATAGGCCAAAGTTGTCATAATGACAACCTTGGGTAGTCACATGGATTGGGTAGTCAGAATGACTACCTTAAGGTTGTTGTTTTAGGTATTGTAAATTTGAAGACCTAAAGTCATCAGTAATGACAAGTCTTAACACCATTGGGTAGTCATTAGGATAACCTACGGTATATCTGGGTGTTGGACATGGGACATTCCCTGTCACGTGCTGCCACCCAGGTTCAATTGATTGAAGTAAACTTTCTATCATAAGATACAAACTGGTGACAGGGAGCAGAGTAGTCTCTATATCTTCAAGGCCATCATTCTCACCCATACAGAACGTATTTATAACAAGTAAAGTTTAAATTTAATCAAGAGTAAACCAAATATGTGAAAGGGATGCCTCTCGTTAGGAGGTGAACTAATTAGAGACTATATTCAAACACCATTCTCCAGAACACTTTCCATTAGTAATTATGGCAACCTAATGACTAGGAACCTTCCTCTGGGGTTTCAGTGCATACGCTCCTTTTCTCTAGCTTAACTGCTTAAATTGGGGTTAAACATTCAGAGATGAGTCAAAATGGTTGACTTACCATGTCAGAGCCGCTGATGCCAGAGCCGCGCCAGGTATACTCCGGCGCTGATGTGCTAACAACACTAGTCTGAGTCAAGTTATGATCATGTTCATCCCATTCACCATCCAAGGAGATCGCAGCCATTATGTCTACGTTTGGTCGATCTCCGATGTCTGCATGCTATAATGTGAGTAACATTGCATACTGTGATGTGATTTAACATGAAGGAGTAACATAGTAGATATACTAGATCAACCAATACGTTACCCTTTAACTTAAAAGGTCTGCATAGTGGCCCTTGAAGGGTTGATAAAAGGGTTCAGTTTAGAATTATTAGATTGCCAGAAGCAACGTTACCTACCTGAATAGTGACAGTGAACTCTGAAGAAGTCGTCATGGCTACAATCGTCACAGAAATGACTTTGAGATCGAAGTGATCTGTAAATAGATAGAAGGAACGTGGTGCATCCTACGTCAAAATAACGTTGTAGAACTTTATATGACGTTATGTGATAGTAAGGGAGTGGTCATTTTTTAACAACAGGGGGGGGTCGGTGGATTTCCGCGCGAGCAGGTCGAAATTTTTTTGGTCCCCCCCGCGAGAGGGGTCGAAATTTTTTTGGTCCCCCCCCTTCAAGGGGTCCAAATTTTTTTGGTCCCCCCCCAAATCCACCAACCCCCCCGTTGTTAAAAAATGACCACTCCCTAAGGAGCCTTTAGAGAAACGTTATATAACGTTACACAATGTTGTATAACGTTTTTTGTTTACTGGGTTGCCAATGGTACCATCGGAAGATCTATAGTCCTTATGTAGGACGTAACAGCCCAGCTAGCAAAACTCGTAGTAAATCACGTCATCTCTACATCTTTTCTCAACAGATATTTACTACATTTGGTTACGTCGTATTCTTGGCCTCAAGACGTCTTATATGCAAATGGTTTAGACATCATTCTTCAGACATCTTTTTGATGTAATATAATAATATCAATATGACCTGCTTTGAAAGATTTGAAAGACATCAGGAAGATGCGATATAATGATGTAAGTAAGTGGAATAATTGTAACATTGTGTGAGGTGGGTATATTCCAAAATCATTTTAATTGTGGTATAAATTTATTTCATAAATAAGATGCCAGATGCAAACACATTTTAGACATCATGAAAAGACAAAAAAAAGACAAAAAAAGATGTAATATTCTGATCAAGATTTAACCACTTGTTATGCTAAATAGTGACCACATTCAAACGTATGAATGATATCAAATGACTTATGTCTCTTTCACATGGCCATTTAGATGTAAATAATACGTAAGTTTCTTGTCAAACCACCATGTAAAATGATTTACTCCCTCAAGATGTCATTATGGGGTCATTTTTACGTATCAACGTGAATATGACCAGTAAAATACATACTTTTTACATAAGGTGCTATCTGGGAGTTAACTATTCCATCCGAAATACTTTAGTGTAGAGTTGCCTGGCTAGATAGAGGTCGTAATTAGTACTTCTTGCTAGAAGTAGTCGAGACTGCATTTAGGACACACCATTTTTACATGGTAAAGCAGCAGCCCTATTGATTTAGACAATGAACTCCTTATGTCACGTTTCCTTTCAGATACCCCCCCCCCCCCTCAGTATGTAACGGCCTGCCTATGAGCCCATCAAATTATGTAATCAAACAAAAATAACTTATCATCGTATTAATTTAGTTTAGACTAAATTGAATGAATACAAAGGAGCACGTGAGGGTTTTCTTATTCGTATATGCATCACGAGATAATCCTCAGTGGTGAGAAAGTCAAGTGAACCTTTGTCCATAACCTGTTGACCAGAAAAATAAATATGGAGTTCCTACTCATTTGTTGCGTAACATGTGTATGGTGGACTCACCTGCGCAAGAAGTGATATCCGCAAAGTTGTTGTCAAGGTGGAAATCAGTAGATCCTGCTGGTAGTCCCGGTCCTCTTTCCACAGATAGAACGTCGTTTGACCTGGTATGGGACAAATAAAGTCAGCACTATTCATTATCTTGAATCATGAGTACACTCAAAATCCATAGGTTGAAAAGGTTAGTCAGTACAAACTATCCTAGGCTCGTCATATGTGTGTTAGTCACAATGAGAAAGTTATATTCAAAGCTGACTGAGGGGTCAGTCAGTAGTGGCTAAGCTAGGTTCATCATTGGTGTGTACCTTCAGGGGCGTAGCAAGTAGTTTCAAAGTAGGTGCCTTGGGGGGGGGGCATGTCCCCCCCCCCCCAGTCCCCCCCCCCCGCCCCCTCCCCCGGTTGCCGCGCCCCCTTAAGTTGTTGTATTTGTACAAAGCAGTAAATGAATTTGAATAAATATACTACAAGCAGCCGCAAGATAGTGACCGTAATTTGCCTACAAAAAGTTCTTGTTCCAAAATAGGCAACATGAAAAGTTTATTGTAAGATTTTAAAGTGGAAATCGTCGCGAAAGCTAAATTGTATTTCTTACACAAGATGAGAGCAGTGTATACTGGTATCCAGAAGATAGGCTTGGACGTCAGTTAGTGATACTTCCTCTCCAGAAGCTATCCCAGCTGGTAACTTGGCCATGTCGTCCTCTGAGAATTCTAGTCTTTTGAGCTGCAACTCACCCGCTGGTGTGTGCATCTAGAGTACATAGAAATATAGGTTAACTCGAGTCGTGCCATGTTTTCGATATGTGTTGACTCTTTACGGGCAGCATATTGCTTTAATGTATCGTCGCCACGATGCATGAATACAACTCTCACAAGTGCTGCATTCAAGCATCATGTTGTCCCTAATGATGCAGCCATGCGGCCCTGGCGGGTAGACTCATCAGAGCTGCATTCATGTATAATTTAAAGGTTTTTTAAAAAAGTAACAGAAACACATCCACTTATACGCGTATATGTTTATGGCAGCTGTATTATATTGTAACCAGAGACATTTTATTTCAAGATCAAATGCTTTACTAGGCATTCTCACTCCTTGTCAAAGGAGGCGTCTATGGCAAGCTGTTTGGGTAAAGTTGAAATTAACCTGGTTTATTTCAAAGAAACCCAGTTTATTTCAAAGAAACCCAGTTTATTTCGAAAGAAACCCATTTTATTGGCATATCAGCCCACTCTGTTTATTTCAAAATAGGAGGGGCTTCTAGAAATAATACAAATAAACCCAGTTTCTAGAAACGAAAATAAATTGAATAAAAAGGGTTTATTTCTCAAAAGGTGGGGTTTTGTAAATTAACTAAATAAATTGGGTTAATTTCAAATAAACTGGGTTTATTTAGATGAACTGGGTTTATTCAAATAAACTGGGGTTTTCAAATAGGAGGGGTTTCTTCCAGACACCCCTTCTATTTGAAAAACCCAGTTTATTTAGAAATAAACCCAGTTTATTTCAACTTTACCCAGACAGCTTGCCATAGGCGTCACCAGTTCCTAGTGTTTATAACGTTCATCTATGTTATACTATTTCAAAGTATATGTAATCATTATGTATATTACTTTATAGTTTACCGGTAATCAAATTTCCTCCAAACAACTATGAAATAGATTATATTCACACACGCTTTTGAATTAATCGATTTGGTCATTATTATTACATATTAGTAACTTTACCTTGAAGACAAAGTTTGGAGAACCGTCTTTACCGGGTAGAATATCATGGCCATCCCCTTTATTATCCGTCTGGGCATTGGATATGGTAGCTGAGAAGGTGACAATGACATCGTCCTCACGGACCGTCCTTTTGACTGACAGTGTTTGCGTCTTCAGCACAAACAGGTCTGAAATGGTATTTGTATCTTAAACCTTTAAAAGCCGCTACATAAATGTTTCATGCCTTTGGCCACCATGATGCATGAATGTAGCCCTATCGACTGGCCAGGGTGGCATGCATCATGCTGACACTTCGGAAGTGTATCAGTCCCATAAGATCAGCTTCATTCATGCATCATATTCATAACGATAATGGGCATATCACATTAAGACAGAGCTCGCCATTTGAAGGCAAAACTGTTAAGAAGATAACAAATGCACACAATATATACCCAGCTAACAAAAAAACACGCTATTTTACGTCAAAATAACGTTTTGAAATGTTGTATAACGTTATGCTATAGTAAGGAGCCTCAGAGAAACGTTATATAACGTTATATAATGTTTATAAAATGTTGCATAACGTTTTTTTGTTTACTGGGTATGATTGAATACTCATTTCACTGAGCAAAGTGGCCAAACAGTCTACTGGTTATTTTCGTCACTTATTGATGGATTTACTTATTACATTGCATGTTAAATATGCGTCCTTAGCGTATAAGGTGATTGGGGTGCTTATATATACAAACTGAAACATTAATATAATTATATCAACATGATAAAGACCACATGAAAGTGGTTAGAAACTATCATACCATCTAGACAGTTCAGGGTGATCACTTTTGTCTTGATATTATTTGCGAGAATGGGGTCTACGTCACCGCTCGCTGCATCTAATATGGTCATGACTGAGTCTAGAAATAAACAGTGGATAAAAAATATACATATTTAGTCAAATGCCTACACACCTTCTATAGATCTTTTGCAGCAAGAAATATTATTAGGAAACTATTACACTGAGGAACATTTCTGCACTTTCAGAGAGCAACTGCTATAAAACCAACTGATCTTGGTCAATTGAAGGGTGTTGAATTCAAAAATCATAATGAAATTGCTGGGTTACTTTTCATTTCTGAGTTATTTGACATTGTAGATGTATAAAATGTGATAAAACACCCGATACTAACTTTATTTTGATAACACACATATATTACTCTACTAAGCTGTAAGGCAACCTATATATATGCAATTACCCAGACAACATTGCGTAATATGGCCCGGCATTCTCAGATCTGGGTATTGTTAATTGTCCATGGATTCACCTAACTAACTCATCTTTACAATATTTTGCAAATAGATCAAATCATACTCATTTCTGATTTCAGAAAATACCCTTTAACCTATGCAACTTGATCGGTGCGACCCATTAAGCAATGCTGACTTGGGTGAACATTTAAAAAAAAATACAACAGACAAGGAAATGAAAAAAACACTTAAATACATTTTTTTTACCTCGGGAGTGGTAATTTTTAAACAATAGGGGGAGCAGTCAGTGGATTTTTGTGCGAGCGGGTTGGAATTTCTTTGATCACTCCGCGAGAGGGGTCAACATTTTTCAGTCCCCCCCCTCCAGGCAGGTTGAAATTGAGCGCGGCCAATCCCTTTAAGCTATAGTAACACGAGGGCTTTGCTGCTAAAAAGGGGTGTCATTTTTTTGGTCCCCCCTCAAGAGGGGTCCAAATTCTTTTGGTTCCCCCCTCCTTCATGTGGTCCACATTTTTTTTGGTTTTACCCCCCCCCCAAATCCACCCTGTTGTTAAAAAATGACCACTCCCTTAAAGGGTAAACTTGTTTATGTTTTCATAACAGAAATACGCCATAATACATAAATGTTAGTTCTGGCGTTCCATACTCCTGGGATTCTGTAACCTATAGTTTACCGATTTCTCTGTATACATATATGGAAACGCTCCTTACCCTCGGAGGCAAGAGACCTCTTTCTTCTTTTTCTTTTGGTGGGAACTCCCTTGACGTCAAAGATATGTACGGTAAGATTGAGAGCCCCACACAAGTAGATGTCAGTCAGCGCCAGTTTGTCGCCCACAAGTTGGTGAATCTCCTGGTCCACCACGCCATCCTTTAGGTAGTTTGTACCAGATGGACTCAGTTCAGGGTCGTTGTTATCTGGACATGGGAGATAAAAGTAAACCTGTAAGAAAGGCAAGCTGACCCTTCGGGGGTATAGGGTTGGTATGATTCTTTTATATTATATGAATATAATTATATAGGTACTCTCCGTGGCAGTATTAATGCAACATAACGACAATTGAAATGATGTGGCCTGTGGGGTGTTTCGAAAGGGGAAAATATGTGTATCATGACACATATATTACGTGCAAAGTATGGGAATAAATCTATAAGGAAAGTGTTAGCGGGCATGGTATGAGCTGCGCGCTAATATGCATTGTGAAACACGTGATTGTATATCCCCCTTATGAAACACCCTACAGGCACTTGAAAAGGGATACCGAGGGGAAAATTGCAAAATTTGAGTTTGTATTAAGATATTTAAAACGAGATATCATCCGCTTAGATATTCATGGTAGTTTTGTGGAAATCCTACCTCAAACATGAGTTGTTACATATACCTAAAAATGATAAATAATCTCTAAAATGGAACGGTCTCTGTGGCAACCAGAAAGTTTAATATGTGTCAATTCCCCATAGGAAACATTCCATTTATATATAAAAAATAGAACGTTTGCAATGAAAATTGAATAATTCTCAGCAGACTACTGCATTCTCAATAAAAAATTACCCTGAAGCAATCTGGGCGCGTCTTTCACTATTTTGCCAGTTTGATGCCGCCTAGTGGCCAAAACCAGTATTTAAAAAACCCTGCTAGGTCCCTTCTCACGTGTTGAGCCACATATGCTATTCCAAAATGGGGCAACGCCACCATGAGTCAAAAAGACAACATTCTGGGAATCGTCAAATGTTCATGTAAAGTATATTGTGAAGAGTAAAAAATCAAATTGTTCTAAAAATGGTCAGACAATGGATTATCTTGCAATAATAATGAATGGACGACAATACCTCACTAAACTCACTAGACATGTATAATTATATCAATACTTTTCAAAACACATTATAGTTGTGAACTATGTATTGCCATATCAGCTTAAAAATTGTTATAGTACTATGTGTTAATAGGTTAATCTTACGTCTCGGGACGATCTGTTGGGTTGTTCCTTGGCTGACAATGAACTCATAGTCATAGTTTAGGCTTGCCCCTGTTTCATACTTGAAGGTGTTCCCAGCGCCATTGGTTATTCTCGTGTCTAGCACGTATTTTAGCTCCCCCGAAGGCGGCAGGTTAGTAGCAGGCTGATCATTTGCTATAACCTTTAGTGTTAAGTCAAAGACTTCCAGGTCAACTGTAGCTGTAAAAGGTGAAGATAGGAAAGGGATGAGTAAGAACTACACAGGTAAAACAGTAAGTCGTTTTCAGCTCACAAATTAGTCAAATATGCAAGCCCGGCTCTGACACGCTTATGGAGTCATTCATATGCACACACTGATAATCTATAGCTCTAAGAAGTTAGTCAGTCAGCCGAGTGTCAAGCAGTTTCAAAGAAGGAGGGACTGAGGAGTATTTTGACCTGTTTTGAGCCCTTTCTACGTGACCTTTTTGGTTTGACCTTTTTTGGGGTTGGTCAAAAGTGGGGGGGCGGACATGTCCCCCCCCCCGCCCCCCCGGTTGCCACGCCCCTGCACTGAGTCAGTAGTGGCTAACCCAGGTTAGTCTCAGGGAAGATCCTGACCGTTGCTTCCTCCTTAGTCCATCATTTAAAGGCTTATGATTCTAAGGGATGTGAAGTTTAGTACAACCAAATTACTTGCACGACATTGAGTGTCTCGCAGGACCAAGTTTATTATAGATGATAAAGCTACCCATTTCGGACATTGCTTTGCAGTATGAATATGATCCTATACATTTTTTTCGGATTAAATTAAGTTAACCATACTCTTGGTATCTAATTCAAGCTAATACTGCAATCAATGCAGTGAGATGGAAACAACTTACATTTCCCCACTTTTAGATATCAATAAATGCTAAATTCCTAAAGTCTGAATTTTGGTGACAAAAAAACATATCCTATACGTCTTATTAGCCCCCGAGTACACAGAGGCAAATATCAGAGTCACCCAATGTCGCCAATACTACTCTCATACAAGGGTCAGGCACTGCTGGACTATAATAGATGGGTCAAGGGCCATTCTAGTGAGGGTCAGGCTAGGCTGGACATTCAATAACAGGCTGGACCTTGGCAAACTTGCTTGAAAGTCTGGCCATGCTGGATCCTCATGCCATAGTCTGGCAATGCTGGACTCTTGGGAGAGTCTCTATCAGCCTGCAAGAGTCCAGCATTGCCAGACTATGGCATGAGGATCCAGCATGGCCAGACTTTCAAGCAAGTTTGCCAAGGTCCAGCCTGTTATTGAATGTCCAGCCTAGCCTGACCCTCACTAGAATGGCCCTTGACCCATCTATTATAGTCCAGCAGTGCCTTACCCTTGTCTGAGAGTAGTATTGGCGACATTGGGTGACTCTGATATTTGCCTCTGTGTAAGAGAAGAAGAAAACCCTTCCTCGTCGTATTTTCCAGTCCTCGGTGATGGGAAATCTTTTGTTCTTGGAGTGGCAAGACACAAATTCCTACAACCACCTACCAGAAGAGCAGCTAAAGGTGTTGGCCTCCAGGTTGTACCGGACACATGTGTCCTCCATCCTCCTGCCGCTCGGCACCGTCCGGTCCGGGGCCAAGCACGCCAACAGCACATGCTCTAATTCCACGATGTCACATTCATCAGTCAGAATCTCCACAGTACCTGCAACAACCAACACCAAGTTAACATCTACTAACCCTTTGATGGCTGCATAGTGATTTAATGCATTACGGCCATTGAATGTGAAACCCTTTATTAAATATCTGTTGACCCTCTTAGGACAGCATAGTAGTTTAATACACTACGCCTTTTTTATGATTCCAACCCTGGCCAGCGAGTAACTCGCCAGTTCTGCATTCAAGCATCAAGCCATTGCCAGGGCTGGATGCATGCATATACCACACCTGGCAGAGAGAACCTGATGTATTAAATTAGCAAAAAGAAAAACTCGACACCGAAGTACTTACCTGTGACATTAACCCACACTTCTTCTCCAGATTTTATGATTAGTCCACCAGTGATATTGGAGGTTATGTCCTGCCACGGGACCATGTCATTACTACCGTCAGCACCATCATCCTTTGCAAACCCAGCGCTGATTTCCAGGTCTGAACTGGTGTCAAATGGAGCCTGCATTATGTATACAAATACAGAAGTATAATGAGTTTTTTTCTAAAGACCCTTTCATGTCACATTTATTAAAGATGGGCGGTGCTATAGTCGTTGTGTGTTATAACCATTGTGCACAGCATAATTATGTAGTTCTTTCTCACATCAACGGTTATTATGGTTTGTGAATATACCCTAAAAAGGACGTCAAACAAATGTAAAGCATTAACTCTTTGATGACCATAATCAATTAGCATTTTTGGTAATGAATTTAAAGATAATCGTAGTTGGTAAGGCCAAAAAATAGGTTCGTTTCAGGTAACATGGGAGGAAAATGTAAGGTCGGTAGGTCGGATTTAAAAGATAAATTAACATGAATGTACTACCCAACTTTTTTGAATACCCTAAAATGGACCAAAAAGTGGTAAAAATAAGAAAATTTCTTAAAAATTGAATAAAGAAACGTAGGCTCGGCCCTGTTTTGAAACAAATCTTTTCTTTGGCCTTATTATTAATACATTAATTCCGTACAGTATGCTTTATCTTCAGTTGCATTGAGGCGCTGTATGTAAAATCCTGCCAGAAATGTGGCTCTACACTGTGGAAGCTCTCAATTGTTACGTCAACTGAAAAAAGAGTATATCCATTATATTCCAAGCCGTTTAAGCTGGAGCCATCGGGGTAACATCCCCACACACACACTATAACAGGCAAATGCATACACACACATATGGGTGACCTCGATTAAGTGGGGACCTGCATTTATTCAATGTTTCAATTTTGGAACATAATTGCAGATATGTCCTCTATATAGTTAGTCTGGTGCCAAATCTTGGAGAGATGCCTTATAGAATGGTGGTAGGCGTTTTGTAGTAGAATGGCATTCTGAGTTGGAATAGGGTAATTTTGGCATGCCAAATTCAAATCAGCCATTTGTCAAGATGGCAGTCTTTGCTATAATTATGTCCCAAATCCAAGATGGCCACCAAAAGGGCATTATGCCAGATAAAATTTTGGCATTTCAATCGAGAATTATGCCCAGGTGGCGGCCATCTTGGATTTGGGGCATATATCAAGGACTGACGTCTTAACATATGGCAGATTTGAATTCGGCACACCCAAATTACCCTATTTTAACTCAGAATACTATTCTACTCAAAAATGCTTTAACTGTTCACATATTTTCAAAGGAGCTCCAGACTATAGTACAAGGGGGGAAGGCAGAGGGAAGGGAGTTTAGATGTGCTAGGTAAAGTTCAAATTTCCATATGGCTATTCCAATGCCTCTTTGACCTTGTAATTCCCAAAGTCAGGCTCTGTTGACATGACTAGGAAATGGAATTTCTTGATGTCAGAGGCAGCATAGAAGGGCCGAGCTCCTCTCAAGCTTTCAAATGCCTCAAAAAATTTAGTCAATCGGACAAGCGGTTGCAGAGAAATCTCATTTTGAATATTTTCGGGACGAGGCAAAAGTTCTTCCCAGATTTGGCAGGGACAGGGCTTCAGCTAGCAAACCATTTTCACACATCCCCTTCACGCACTATTACATGTTTATGCCGGGAACTGGGGACTCAGGATCTGTGGTGGCAATTGGGGACCATCCCTTTGGACAGGTTTAGGAGCTCTGCAATACTACTGATTGCATTGTCTTGACTTCTAAAAACAAAATATCACTAGCATGAGCGGCCAAATTGGTTATTTGTATGTCTTGCATAGTATGGGGAATTCCACGTGGAACTGAGTACTCAGTACCATTTGGTGTGTGGCAGTGTATGAGATCTGAATTAAGTGGGGACCCAAGTCCCCAGTTAAAGTCCCCAGTTCCAAGCTCATTTTCCTATCGGAATTCCATCTGTAACTGGGTACTCAGCAGCCTTCGGTGTGTGGCAGTGTGTGTTTATGAAAGGTGGTGGACTTTTCATTGCAACTGGGGACAATTAGGTATAACAAAGCTATTTCCTGCCCAAAACAGGTCTCAATTAACTGGGGACTCGGTCAAGTCCCCAGTTAAGTTTCAAGTCCCCAGTTCCAAGGTCATTTTTTTCTAATTTGAGTCCCCAGTTATGGGCAAAAACACACAACACAAAAGAATGCCCACGAACGAACTTGTGACGTGTTCTGAAAGATCACCCAGATATATAGAATTTTCAATGTCTACACATTTATGATGAGTCTCCTTGTTAGAATGTACTGGTAAGATCTTATGCTATTTTGTGGGTTTTAACCATGTTTAACCCAAGGAAACTGACATATAGATTGCATGTGAACCAGCAATAGCTCAGTAGCAACATCTGTAGTTTTAGAACTGAGCCTCCCTTTAGGGCAGTGAAGATGTAAAGGCAGTTCTCAAACCCGCAGATCTTACTGCACGTCCAGTAACAGTCAGAGTGCAGTCGGGACAGGTACTCAGCCTTATATATAAGAGCATGGGTTACAGCCATTTTGCACTGAGGGGATGCTCAGTCCTAAACTGCAGATGGCAGTTACTCAGCTGCTGCCGGTCTAAATAGATAAAATGCTTCCAGCAATCTATTTTTCCATGTCGGTTTCCTTGAATTTAGCATGGTAACGGTCACACAATAAATGAGATTCCAAAATGGGGGATAATTATAACTATACAGAAAGTGACAATTCAATACCCAGGTATTATAGCAGCTGTAACACTTTGAATATAATGTTGCAGGTTGACGGGCAGAAATAGTGAGACCGTTGAGCTCGAGATGAAATAAACTGATAAAACCGTTATACCATGTGATTCACTTACACTTGAGTTCACAGACAAGGTTGATAGCAATCTCCTCAAAATACCATACGTGTCCTGGTTGACGGATGGCGTCGGTTTTGATGAATATTTTAGGGTCACCCCCCATGTGGAGGATCCGACACTTCTCAGGAGTGATCATGTTTAGTCGAACTAGAAAGAAGAACAGCATCCAAATACATAAGCCGTGGAACGTGATACATGTACTCACATGACAAGGGTTACTTATGACCTAGGGGAGAAATTGAACGAGATTTGTATCTTGCATAGCCTACCCTAATAAAATAAAATGGACAGAAACTCTTCGAACAGAATGGAATGATATCAATTTCCTCAAATCACTACCCTATTATAGTGGAACTACATATACCGGTGAGGACAGACATGATGACTGCTAAAGCTATCCTTTGCATAACAACTATAGGTAAGGTTACATATAGTGTTCTGAAACGTCACAGTGTGGGCAAACGCAGGCTAGACGTGGTTTTGGTAACCTCACCATGATAGCCACACACCAGGGTCATCAAATGAAACTCAATGTTTAATTGTTCCATGGTTATAGTGATACAGGTCTTCCACTATGCAATGTATTATATTAAATGTAAGTGATGATGCGTGCCTCATGATACATGTATTGCTATTTATATTCATATATAAATGGCTAATTTAGAGTAACCTTACCTAAACGTCACGGTCCAGTGGTTTGTTTGCCCACCGCATCTCCCACATAAATAGAAGCGATCAAGTATATGTAACCTGCCCAATAACCACAACGAAGAGTCTACTTTGTTCATACCATACACAGAGAGAAGAAACAGCGTCAAAAGATAGTCCAGGATGCCTCCAGAATGACCCCCTCTCTAGGGGAGTCCAGGTCACCTAGGGGAGCCTACCCAGCCAACACACCCAAAAGGGCCCCATATGGGCGTGTCTCTGGGCATATCTGGGTATTTACTGGTTATTGTCAGGGCTTCCAGATGGGGCCCATATGGGCTCAGTCCAGAATATCAACATGTCATGTTCACACTGCAAATCCTTCAATTCATATTTATTATTGAAAATATTCAATTAATTTACATTCTAAATTGATATTATATGTGTTTTTGTAAAAGTGGGTTACATCTGGGTTGGAAATGGGCAAACTTGGCAAAGGTATCCCTGGGTGTCCCATGGGCTCAGCATTGGCAGCCAGATAGGGCCCAGGTGGGCTGGGCCCAGGTGGGCTGAGCCCATGTACTGAACATAGTTTTTAATAGATTTCTTGCATTGCAGATACTTTAATTTATCCTCACTTGTCCCTTTTTTATAGAAAATGCAAGTTCAAATTACTTGTCTTATGCTATGTTGTCTACCTTGGATTCACCTGAGCTAGAGCTGGGCTAAGTGGGCTGAGGTCTGCATGGGCTTTCCATGGATGGGCTTGGTGTGGGCTGCCAGGTGGGCCCCATGTGGGCCAGCCCACCAACTTCACTTCCTGGGCTAATTCTAACAACACAACTTTCATGATCCCATTTCAAAGACCTTTCCCCAAAAGAGTGGGGTTCACCTGGGCTAGCTCTGGGCTAAATGGGCAAGTATTGTTCCTGAGCTTACCACAAGATGTCATCATTGAGAGTACATGGGATTTGATATCCTGTAGACATTTTCTTGTCTTTATTACAATGAGCCATAAATTCCCAATTCCTTAAAAACCATTGAAATGAAACAGTTTTCACAGTACGTTCATATTATATGAAATTGTCTGCACAAGTTTGCATATGAATAGAGAAACAAGGAACATTCTAATACTAACACCTCTCCCCGGGATTATGTCATGGTACATTATCCCAGGGCTCACTCAGGTATCACTATCAGACTTACAGTAACTCTGACTGTGTCACGCAATGTGATCAGAGTGGAATACTTGTTGGCATCTACTCTTAACATTATGGTCATTAACTACATAACAACTAAGCTTATAGCTAAAATAAATGTTGTGTCTGTCCCCCCAGCCCCCTCCACCCAATTACGTGTAACCCAACTAAACGAGCCCACCTGGGTCCCACTTAGATCTGAACAGGGCTAGCCCACTTCAAACCTGGGCAAGCCCTTTTGGGCCCCACATGATAGCCCTGGTCAAAACGAAGCAGGCCCCAGATGGGCAGCCCATATCTGCATATGGGCCCCATAAGGCAGCCCATCTGTGACCCACCTAGGTCCCGCTAGGGTGTGTTGGCTGGGTAGGTAACTCTCTGGCTCACCTAAGAGAGTCACCTGGGAGACTAAATTTTGTAAATATTATTTTTGCGGAAATAGGACCAAAGTTGGCAGAGAAACATGATCCTCTGTTTGTATTTAATGGTATTAGATGCGATGAAGACATCCCTGAGAGTCATATGACCCAGGGAGCTATATGACTTCCCCAGGTGACTCCTTTAGGTCAGCCAGAGAGTCACCTAGGCTCCCTTAGGCAACCTCGACTCCCTTTTGACGCTGTTTCTTTTCTCAGTGTAGAAGCACTGCTTAATAATGCTTAGAGTGCCTGTGATCAAAATGCATGATAAACATAGAAGTCCTCACCTCCAATCTCTACCAGTACTCCCGTGCCAGCCCCGATACCAGAGTAGAGCTTGGGGACGTCCTCTGGACGTACCGTCACATCCAGGGCCTGACCTTCCACGTCGCCGACAGTCCTGCCAATGGAGGCTCTTATCGCAAAGTCAGGTGAGCTCACTGAGCCCCCTGATATTGGTTGGAGGTGGTTGTTGTAGATGTACGTCTATGGGAAAAGTGAGGTGTGCTTATATTACAGCTATTCACAGAATTTAGCCCGGGCTCCACTTGCTGATTTGGTTCTACAATCAGTGCTATTCTGACAGATGGGGCTCAAACTAAAGAATCTTAATTTATATGTGTATACCGTAGGCAGCGAGGTACTCTAGACCCTGCCACAGGTGTATGTTTAGGCCACTCAAAAAGAAGAAAAAGGTTTCTCATCTCGGCACGCATCATAAAAATCAGGTTTTGAGAAAAAAATTCTTTTTGTCAATTTATGATGAAAACATAAAAATGGACCAATATTGGCATATTTGGGATCAAATTAAGGCTAATATTGCCACCAATGCAGGGGTATTCATTTTCCCAACTTTCAAAGATCAATCTGATGTCATTTTTTGTCGACTGCACAGTTTTCTGCGCAGATACATTCTCTAGTTTGACCATAGACCACCAGGGGACCTTTGTCTTATATTGGAACAAGTTTTATCAAATTGTCCTAAAATAGACAAAAGTGTTGCCTGACCATCAACCTTTGGATATGAAGGCATGCATTCTGCCACTGTGCTATGTAGTCTGTGCTGGTGGCTCTCATTCAGCAGTCATACATAACTAGCCCTTAGTATATTTGTATTTCCTTTCAACTTTTTTTTTCAGTGGACCAAAACTTTAGAAATATGCCTGGGACCATATGTTCAAAAGGGATTCTCTAGAGAGAGAACATTAAAACCTATATCCTGAGAGAGTTATATAAAAATGTAGCTACTTTTCAATACTATTTTATGTACATATGTGGCAAAACACTATATACACCTATTATATGAAACGTTGACTTAAGGCTTGAATATCTCAGAAAAAAGCTTGGGACCCTCATATTTTCTCATCTTTGTTGGAAAGTGTACATGCTATTATGGGCTTATGGCAAAAACCTGATGAAGATCTGGCTACTTTTACACCAAGGGATTGACCCACCTTAAGGGCCGCACATGACAGCGTTTGCTCAGAACCCAAGAAGGGATCAGATCTGTTTAGATTAGGCTGGATCAGAGAATGATGAGAATATAAGCCGTGCATGTTATGCTCACCCTGATCTTCCAGTTCTGGTCGTACATGGAGTTGCTGTATATCGGGTTTGAAATGTCTGCCTCTTGTACCTGAACCTCGAGACCTGAAAGGAGAAGTATGATCCAAACGTAATAGACGTTTTGTAGTGGCTACAATCGTATACACAACCCACTCTAAATTTAGTAAACAATGCAAAGAAGCCAGATAGTCTGTCAACTAAAGACCATCTGGCCATCTGACCATAGGATTTGTAAGGTCAAATCGGCCTAATAGATAACACCTCTTCGCGGCTCCTGTATACTTTAGTCTTCATGGACATTGGAAGTACAGTGATCCAGCGAAAGATACATTCTTGGTTTCACAACAGTTTGAATCTGGGACCTTCCAAATCCGGGTTGAGCGTGGTAACAACTTTCAAGACCACAAATAGCCTACTCTGGATCAGTAGTCCTAGGTGAATAAGCTAGAGCATGGGGACAGATCAGGGGTTGTAAGCATCTGGGGCCCCTTTCAGAACGACTGCCATATCTGCTGGGTAAAGACCGCCGGAAAATGTAGAGTCTGATATCATATCATAATCAGGGGTCCCTTTCACAGTAAATCACATTAAAATACATAGAAATATGTATCTATGTACCACCTATAGACGATGAGCAATGCCATCGTCAATTCCAAAATATGACACTTTTGACGTCTTTTTAATGACAGATTCGGCAGTTGTTCTGAAACGGGCCCCTGTTGTCCCACAAAGGAGAAGGTTACACTCACGGCTGGTGGTGGCGGCTAACGAGGTGCTGCAGTCGCCGATGAGGTTGGTCGGGGGGCCCACTATGTAGTAGACGTCATTATTGTAGTCAGCAGGGTAAGGCGTCTTCAACATGAGACCAAAGTAGACAGATGCGGTGCAGTACTTGTTAAATATACCCATAGGCACATGGACGAGCACTGGAAGCAGAAACAAAACGTGTATAGGCCCCTATACTACACATCGTAGCCTAAGAACGTTATAAATCATTTGATGAGAAAATGAAGTTCGACAATTCCAAAAGAAATAGTATAGTTTGGCTAGAGTCATACCATCCGATGTTTAGAGTAATACTTGTTACTTTTGAATGTGGAATTCGTACATACTGCATACTATCAAAAACGCTATTGACAGCTTGAACTGTCAATATTGGAAAATATTCCTTTTATTGAGAGTTCACACTGTCAACAGTGGAAATTATATCTGTTATTGGCAGTTCCTCATGTGAACTGTCAATGGTGGAATACTTCTGTTTTATTGACTGTTCCCACTGACATTGGAGTAAAAAAGTGTTATTTTTTGGCAAAGTGTTTTTTTCATTAAAATCGGTTTTGTACTAAAAATCGGTTTTGCACTAAAATCTGTTCTGCCCCCAAAATCGATTTTGCATAAAAAAAAAGGTTTTACCCCCAAAAGTGACTTTTCCATCAAAATCGACTTTTCCACCAAAGTCAACTTTGTCAACCAAAATCGCTCTCAGGGTTATGACAATAATGATAAGGAACTGTCAAAAAGAGAGGAAATCCCCACTATTGACAGTTCAGGGAAGAACAGTCAATAACAGTATAATCTACCACTATTGACAGTCTAAACTGTCAAAAAGAGAAAGATATCCCACTATTGACATTCTGAACTATCTATAAGAGGAACCTTTTCCACTATTAACAGTTTGAACTGTCAATAGCTAGCCAAGGTAGGGCCATCTATTAACAGTGCAAACTGTTAATTACAGTAGAAATCAATCTTCTTATTGACAGTTTGAACTGTCAATTCCAGAATATAATTCCCTTATTGACAGTTCAAATTGTCAATACCAGGATATAATTCCCTTATTGACTGTTCAAATAGTCAATAAGAGATTAATTGATAGTTCCTTTTTGGAACTGCCAATGTTAAACTTATGGACAAATCTCGTCCGATGACGGAAACCCGGCCCATTTGTCTCAGTGGAATACTGCCTATAAGTAGGTGACGAAAGCCTAGGCCTACAGTGTGTCATTTTTTACTATTAATGACAAAATAAGGTAGGCTAACGATGATCCTAATTGGTGAGCATAGTCACAAAACCATGCCTAGTCCGAAGGTATGGTCGGGTCGGGCTTGCACAGCAGTTCTCGACCCTGTTGAATTATTTACAGAAGTATGTAACAAGGCTCCATTTTGCAAATCATCGAAAACTCTGCAGATTATAATTTACAAAACATGGATGAAACAGAGCGACCAAACAGACTCTGACCCCTCTCAGCAGGGGACTGTGACAGAGAAATGCTGATGCAATCGCTGATGAATGAGCGTATCATGCCCCGGGTCATCATGAATACAACCCTGGCGAATAACTCGCCGGTGCTACATCATTGCATCATGACGACCCTACAGGGTTGAGATGGAGTCGGCATGATGCACCAATGCGGCACTGGCGAGTTACTCACTGGGCCTGCATTGGTGCACCATGACGACAAATGTCACCTTTTAGCGATGCCATCCTTAAAAGTAAAGACCAGCGTACACTGATAATAAAACCTATAGTCAGTACTGATTATACCACCATATTTTGACCCCCGTAGTCAGGTGATTACATATGTTAGTCACATATTAGTCATAAGATAGTCAGTAGTGACTATATGTGGATCACACAAAATGATGATGTCACAGGAATGTGTGCACAGGAAACAGTTAGGATTCAAAATTGAATGCTCAACTGACTTCAGGTAGGCACATCTTATTCTAGCTAAACTACTGCTTTACACATTTCCCTCTGCATTAGCTCAAGATATATCCCAAATCAGCTTATTTAATGCATGACTATAGGTTGACTATATGTCTAACTTACTATAGACATAGGTGACTAACTTGGTATAGCCGTTTTTTCTACGTTCACGTGACTATAGAAATGTAGTCCGTACTGACTAACATTTCCAGGGCCATTATTATCAGTGTAATGTTGTGTGGCCTCCTATCGGTAGTATTGTTATCAATTAGCAATATTCTGACATACATATTAGCAATACATGAAAACATAATTGTACCTCTTCAGGTTGGGTCAGATAGCCAATGCCTAATCATGAAGCATTTGACTGTGCCCATGAATTTGTTACAATCCCCCTTGTCTTTCCATTTCACAAGAAGAGTTACCAAGAAGGCCACACAAGTGGCAAAAGAGGTACATTTCTGGTCTCTTGTTACGTCACATTTGCATCAGATATTTTCTGCTTTAACTGCCTTGTTCTGTATATATTGATAGTATGTTTGTCAGAATATCAATCAATACCAATGTCACTGATAAAAGGCCACACAATATTACACTGGTCTTTTCTTTTAATGGGTTAAATGTGACTATCACCTACCTTCGTCTTTTGGACTACTTTCGGCCTTTTTACCCTGGCAGGAGAGTAGAGTTTGAGGTGGAAGGGAGTCCATCTCACCATATGTATTGTCGTCAGAGATGAAGGCTACCAAGTCAAAGTCTGGTTTGGGGTCGGTTATGGGCGATCCTGATACAAAACGTGTAGTAAATGCGTTGATACTCAATCTGATGCTACTGGTATCAGAGTCGAACGACGTTTGAGTGATGTCGTTTATGGCTACTTCTGTCCTACTTAGGGACAGAACGTGTAGTGGACAAGGGATGACCATGACGTTGTTATTGGGATAAGGATCCGTATATGGGCTGCCCCAGGCCACTCCTCCTCGTAGCACATGTACACCGACGTAGGCCGGGACCTTGCCACTGCCACTAATCGCTGTATAATAAGCCCTCAAGTTTATAATGACTGTACGTGTGATGCTACCAGCGCTGAAGCTGAAAGGTAAAAATGCATATCTCTCAGTTAGGGGTTGTCATTTTATAACAACAGGGGGTCAATATTTTCACATACATAATAGGCTCACGTGTGAGAGATTTTAAAACACCTGAGGGGGGGGGGGGGGAGGTTGACTGCATGGGGATCGGAAAACCAGTCACAACTCCCTCCTGTTGTTAACATATATAACCACTCCCTTAAGCCCAAATCCCACAACGCGAGAGAGGGTGGGAAAATGTTGCGATTTGGTATTGTCGCCGAATTTGGGGCCCATATTGGCTAAGACAAGCCCAAATCGGCGAGAAAGTGCTCCCTATGCCTTGTGATTTATGAAATCACAAGGATCAAAAAAGTTAGATATTTTTCCCCAGAAGATGTAGAAAATGCTGCCTATTGGAATATTTCAAGATTTATTGCCATATCACGGTGGTTGTGTCATTAATTAATCATAACCCAAATCCCACAAGCTCCATATATAAGGGGGTTTGCTCTGCGATTTACAGTGGCTAGCTATGCAGGCAGAATCTATATATAAATTGTTACGTCCAGGGGTGCCTCCGTCTATAATTAGTGACATCATAGCACTGTACTTCATGCCACGTTCATTCTGGTCTACACTGTGCCCAGTCAACATGTAGGCGAAAGTCTCCAAAAAGTCTCCAAAAAGTCGGGTTCCAAGGCCCCCCGTACTATCTATTATATGGGGTAGGGATCACGTGGGGTGTTACCTAATGTCAAGTGCCCTTTGGGGCACCATACACACAAGGCAATTAATTATGGTAAAATGATAAACCACATGACAACTGCATATACTGGTGAATGTAGTTGTCTATGATAAAATTGCATCAGCTTACCTTACGATTTCAATATCAAAGTCCATTCTGTTGCGATTTCAAACCCTATACCTTGTCCCACATTGCCCAAATCACAACACTCTCCCTATCCAATTCGCCTGGTGTGGGATTTGGAGAGTGCCATTTACGCGAGAAAAGTGTTGCGATTTACAATATTGGCAACAGTTCCCCTTTTTTTTGAGTCAATAATCAACACTTTCTCACCCATTTTTCGCGCTGTGGGATTTGACCTTTATAGAAGCTGTCTGTTTTTACAGCATTAACTAACCTGGTTATAATGGCCCATTCATTTAGCGCAATATTTGGCCAATATATGCATTCTCTGGTTCAATGAGCTCTAAAAGAACTCTTTTATTTGACAAATAACACGTTAGAGACGCGGTATATATTCATCAAAATTGAATACAAAAAATATATGTTTCAATATCGGTATAGTAATTAGGTTTGTACTCAGTTTGCTTGTTTACATAATTTGTACACTACTCCAATAGAGAACACTTCGGTACATGATGAATAAACAGTAGATGGGGATGAATAAAGAATACACAAGTATAGAAAAACAGACGAAAAAATAGACATTCCTTAAACTTACTCTATTGAAGTTAGAGTAACTTTGTCAGCAAGTACAGTATGTTCCTCCCCATCCATATATCGTACAATTGGGAAGACACTGAGGGATGTTTCAGAGCAGTCCTCGGCCATACAGGCCAGCTTCAAGTCCATGGTGAATTTGAATATGCCGCTAGGGGTTTGACGCACGGTCAAGGATTGCAGTGCAATAATATCTGCAACGGTAGTAAGATGATCACATGCATAGTAATACTTGGTAAGGCCAGAAAAATAAGGTGTGTTTCATGTTACCCGACCCTACCTAGCAAAACAGGGCCGACCCTAGAAATTTTTATCCAATTTTGAAAAAAAAAGTATATTTTAAGTAATTTTGGGACTATTTCAGAGTAAATTTGATGGTCCACGAGTCGACACCAGTGTTGGCGAATCAGCACTGAAGTTTCGGAGTCAATTTTTAGGTACTTTCCATGCCATGGAATCAATCTGTCTTATAAAACAATTTTGGGGCTATTTCAGAGTCAATTTGATAGTCCACGATTCAACGCCGTTGTCGACAAGTCAGCGCTGAAGTTTGCGAGTCAGTTTTTGGGTACTTTTGGCGCCAAAGTAAAAAAAAAATTAAACTATGTAACCTGAAACACACCTTCTTTTTTTTTTGGCCTAATGCCAAGACATACAATTCATTATTGCAGTATTGCGCTTTATCTTTTATGGAATACTGCAGTGCCATTGACTTAACCAAGGAAGGCCGTATTATACAACCCCTGTTAAATAACCCATGTCCGCATTGCACGACCTTGTCACGTCATCAATAACGTCATCAAAGATGGTTTGTTTAAATTTGTAGGGCATAGATTAAGGCTATTTTAGGCTCTCCCATCAGAATTTTAATCATTTGAATTGGAAAACATGAAAGATAAATACAAAGGAACACTCGGTTTAGCTTGTTAAATGGGTTATTTCACTTGTTGAAGCTGGGGTCGCATTTCACTCGGCCAACGGCCTCGTGACATACCTCGTGAAGCCTACCTTCAACTCATGAAATAACCCATTTGATAGGCTAAAACTCGTGAACCTTTGTCTATTTATTGCACTATGTATTTTGACGTCATGATGCATGAAAGCATTCCTGTTACCCCACCACTTTTGCATTCAACCATGATGCCGAATGCATCACGATAAAGGGCATAGAATTAAAGCTTGACCGTCATGGTTGAAGTGAGGCCAAAAGCACTTTTGGATATAGTTCAGTTGTGATTCACAAGAGGGCTCTTAAGGGCTGGGATCTCAGCTCTTACAGGCACAAGATAGGGTAAATATGTTGTAGCTGGACAATGCTCATGGTCCCCTGTCCAAACACAGCTGCCCTCTGGTGGAACTGTTATTTTAGTCCATGTATGGAAAATGCTGAACTTATTCCCTGACAGCCCAGCTTTAAATGGTTAAAGTGAGTATATCCAATGATTTAGACTCAAAAATGTATCTTCTAAAGATTTATGTTGGGTTTTCTATCAATTTAGTTCATGCTCTTAACCTTTTGCTCAAATTTGATGTTAATGGACACTTGTGGCTAATTGGTGGGATACAATCATGCACGATTTTATTCCCCCAATTGACAGCACACTGTAGAAGACCCATTTCTGAGGTGTCACTTTCCATGGATAGTATTTGAACCCAGGAAAAAAATTGATGGAGTTTTCAATCTTTATGCTGTCCCCAAATCACCAAGCTATCCGTCGTATGCGAAACGCTTGCTATCACATAAATTAAAGTCAGAGCTGATCAAGGACCGGCACTCTGGACCTCTACAGAGGAGGTCGGGTTAAGAGGATAGATGCATCGGAAGAAAAGTAGCATCCACACACCTGTGTAGTCACAGACCACCAGGATGTCGTCCGATAACCAGTTGTTATAGGGCTTTCCGTCCTCCAGGGTGGGGCTCAGCTTCAGGATGACATGGACATGTCCACAGAGGCGGCTATTGGTGGGTGCTGCTGGCACGCCTGACACAGTAACACTCATATAGTCATCAGCATCCAGCGTGAAGGAAAGACCTGCAAGACAAACTCACATTCTGTACACTGAAAAAGTTAACTTGTCTCCAGACTCGTGTAAGTGACTGTCAACAAATAAATGGGTCAAAAGTTGTCTAACCTATCAGGTTACCATTCCACAAATAGAATCTGCAGCTGGCAAATGTCAGGTTTTAGGCTGGCACATGCCAAGTGGGTCTTCTATCTCCAGCTAGAAAACCCGCTTCCTTATCACTTAGACGAGTTTTTAACTGGTTTATTTTATGGCAGTCACTTAGAAGAGTCTAGAGACAAGTTTGCCTTTTCAGTATAGGAACAGCTCCATGTTATTGGCATAATTACTAAATTTAAAATGTTGACATTAATTTGATATCTTATGTCCCCAGCATAGCAACCTGCAGAGAGGCACACCCTAGTTGAGCCGTTTGATCCAAATCAAACAAATGTATACATGACATACAGGGTAGTTTAAATATAGAAATGTGGAATAGACCTAAAAGGGCACTGAAATGTTACTGCAGGCTTCTAGCATTTAACAGACAGACGTTACTAGTGATCATAATACTTCACAACGGGGTCAGAGCCGAGTGTAGTAACCCTGAGTTGTGAACTATTCGAGTACTCCTCTTCATGTAGGCCTATCTCATGTATTCATTTTAAACATTAAATTTGATTAGGATCGCACAATGCCAAGGAATAGTGGGGAGGGCTTTTTCACAGAGGGTACGTCCTTTATGCTTTACCCCATAGAGACCCCTGAATCCATTAGTCGTACCTGTGTTCTCATCTGTATCGTCCAGCACGTCGTCCTCAGACAGCCAGAGTTGGGCACTGACCTGTCCTGGTGTGACGCCGAGCAGGGTGTAGTTAGTGGTCACCTTCAGACTCACCTCCGCTGTACCGTTAGCCACTATTCGGGGCGGGTCGGCATCGGACTGAGACACCTCCAGCCACGCGGCCCTCACGTCTACAACTGAGAATGGGCGATAAAGGGGAGGAGAGGGGAGATGTTAGTTAACTTAGTGTAGAGAATCGGATGATGCCTCCAGGCTCGATGTTTAGCAGTCGCCATGATGCACACATGCAGTGTCTGTGAGTTGCTGCCCATATTAATTGGAATGATGCATAAATATATGTATAATTATGACAAATGGTCAATGAGGTGCCTATTTCTGTACTATGAGAATCCTTAAAGTGGCATGGTCAAAAATGTATTTCACTAAAAATTATCCAGAATGTGCAACATGGCCACACTTCATGTCCTACCTACTTTATTAATCATTGTTCCCCTGAATTCAGCTTAGAAACCAGAAAATTATTAGTTTTATGCTCAATTTAAAACTTTTCGAGTACACCCATTGGAAATACACTATAAACGACTACACCTCTGATCATGGGACCATCTAAACCAGTTCTTATTGCCCATCAAAGCTATTTCATTATGTCAGATCCCCCAAATATGATACTATAATAACATTTGAAACACATTTAAGTAGGATTTGAAATATGAAAAAAATCGGACTATGTCACTGTAATAACATATAGAGTAACCGACGGAGAGCATATCTTGCTAGTAAAAGGTTACAACACAGTTGCCGTCATATGGATGTCCAATGATAGACGCATAGTAGAATGACCTTTGTCGTCATGATGCATGGTCGGGGTGTCTTAGCATCATACTGTCGGCATGAAGCATGGATGTAGTACCTCACCAGGGCTCACAAAAGGTCGGCATGGTGCATTGGTGTAGCCAGAAATGGGCCGATAAACAATTCAATCCTTCTGCAACCCTTATAGTGTTAATACCTAGCTGTAGTTGTCTTCAGCTTACCTGGGGTGGCTGCCTCCAGCAGTATGGGCACCGACACCTGGTTGTTGGCGTACACCAGGTCCTCCTCATGGGTGTGATAGGGCAGCACCGCCTTGACCACCAGGTAAGTGTACTGACCGGCCAGGGCAGGGGTCAGCAGGTTGGAGTTAAGGTACAGGGTGGTACCGTCCAGGCTCACCCCCTCTGTAGGCGCTACGTACGCCATAGGGGAGCGCTCCATGTCGGGGTAGATGATAGAGTAGAGCCCATTTGTTAGCTCCAGAGGCTGTGGGTCTGTTGGAAACGGGATGGTGGGAATTAGTTAGTAGTTTCAATGGGAAACATGTATGACAATGCATATCAAAGTGTCGTAATGCATAATGAGATATGATATTACAGAAAGCAACATATTGATACAATGCAGTTTATCGCCTTCTCCAAAATACAGGGTCCCACCACACTATACCTGACAATTGCATTCGGTCAGAGGGAAACAGTGAACCTTATATCGCAGTCAGTCTCAGCGTTTTCTATATTATCATTTTAAAACATCAGTTAGTCATTAGGAAGTTCATGATGAGTTTTATCCTGCTATTTGAATAAAATAAGAACATAGCTGTCTTGTGAATTTCAAGCATTTATATTTGCTTGTCTACATGTCACCATTTTCAAATGCTGGATTCATATACTACTAGTACTTCAGAGTAGGCCTGGGTGTTATGGCAGTAGTATATGGAATCGACACTCCTCCCCTGGTGCTCATATAACGTGACTATACACTTATCCTGAACATGGTACGTGTAGCAAGATACCATTAGGTCACCAAAAAAGTTGTTTCTCATCACCCGGCAGTGAAAAATATGACGAGGGCGTTTTTCATTCAACTTCTCTTTTTTTTCTTACTGTGCGCTAAATGTATGGGGAAATTCAGACTTTTCATCCAGAAATTCTACATTTTATTTTTTTTTAAAGTTTGTTGATGAATAATGGTTGGGAAAATGTATGTTTTTTTTCCTAACCCACTGCATTATAGACAGTTTAAGCTTTAATTTGATAGCAAATATGCTAATATTTGTCCATTTAAACAAATTTCCCATCAAAAATGTTTTTAAGAAAAAAAAAGTTTCCACCAAATCACGATTTTTCTGATGCGCACGGTGATGACAAACCATTTTTTTGAGTGGCATTAACTGCTAACATACCAGTGTCACGGAGCATGTGGCTGATGAAGGGCTGGGTGTGTAGGAAGACCCTGAGCTCCACCCCGGCTGTGGCCTTGGGGCTGGGGTCCCGGTGTAGCCGCATGAGGCGCCCGGACAGGCTGAAGGCGTAGGACTGCCCCGGGAACAGGCGCACCGGCACCGGCAGCGGGCCGGGCCCCAGCGAGAAGCGCAACCCACTCACATCCCACGCATCTGTACCAAGACAAGTTAACACAGAATAGTACCATCCTCATGTTGACTCTTGAACTTTGCCTGCCACGTTGCTATTACCTCTGCTGTAATTTCTGTGTATGAGAGAGTGGAGCTCTTGTATTTGTAAGTTTGGAATATGTAATGTAATATGTTCTATGTGGTTATGGTTATATAACATTGCCCACATTGAAAGGCGCAACTTGTTTGTGTATTTTGTGGTCAATGGAATCGTTCGAACTCATCTTATGGGTATGAACTTAGACAATTTCTGACATGGAACTTAAATGAATGTGTATCTCACGCGTATATATCGTGACACGCATACATTTTCTGTGATTTGTCATACATCTTGATCCTTTGACGTTTGAGGAGGGCATATAATAGTACTTGAAGTGCTGTACCCGTTGTCGCATGGCTTCGTAAACCGACTCACTAGGCCGCGTTCATGCATCATACCGACTCTTCAGACTCTTCAACCCAGTAGGGTCGGCATGATGCTCGAATGCAGCACTGGTGAGTTTGTCGCTCGGGCCTCATTAATGCATCCCGGTCATAAAAGACAGAATGCATCAAACATTCAATGACTATGCAGCCTTGAAAGGTTGATCAATAATTATTATGCTAATATGATATTTCACTCACCTCCCTCACATATGACGGTCACTGGTATAACATTGATGTTGTTCCACTCATTTATCTCTGGGATCTTTCCATATTCTTCAAGTTCTTAAAAAAAAGACAGAATTTCATGACACAGTTCATACCATGATTAGGGAACCATTTCTACACAATGTATGTATTGTCAGTACTGCGTACACATCCATAGTGAGACTGTATACCGCAATACTTTCATGAACTAACACTGCATGAACGTTGGGATTTAAGTGAAAATTAAACAAGATAAAATTATGTCACAGTTTGGGTTACAAGACATGTCATGACATTTAATGGGCGTTACTGTCATTTACAAATAGAAAACATATTTGTACCTCTTCAGGTTGGGTCTAACAATTCTCTTCCAAAAATGTTTCACCACCTTTTAGTGAAAATGTCTGTTTCTATCGTTACTAGACGTCGGCGGAGACGTAACGTAGTTGTGAGCAATTGTGATGGGGTGGGAAAAAGTGGAAATCTACTGTGAGGAAAGGCATATTCCATTCGTGTGCTCAGGGTAACAAAAAGGTTTGTTTCAGGTGATGTGGCTAGAAACCTTCTTTTAAAAGATGAAAGTACTACACAGCTTCTCCAAAGACCCTAAAATTGACCAAAAAAAGGTAAGAATTCGAGAATTTCTTACAAATTGCATAAAATAACGTAGGGTCTGCCCTGTTTCGATAGAGTCGGTCGGGTGACCTGAAACAAACCTTTTTTTTGGCCTCAGGCAAAATTCACCCCTTGTGATGTGAGATAGGGACTCACCAGTGCCGGGGTCGATGAGGAGGATGAGGTGGACGGGGCCGCAGTAGAGCTGACAGTCGGAGCCCGGCCAGGTGTGGGGCGCGGGCAGGAAGAGGTCAGGGCCGCCCAGCTGTAGCGTCTGTGACCTCACCACCTGGTGCGCCGCTAGCCGCTGCAGCGCCCGCGGCACCTTCACGATCTGACCACCGTACAGAATGATATGATGGATTTATGATAAAGCGTGAATTCCACTCTAGCAGACTTTGCCGGCTAAGGTCATCATTAGGCCAGATATGACTTAGTTCTATTGGCTTATGACCAGAGGCCACTGGAAAAGTTTGGTCGTGTGAGCTTAGGGAGTGTTCATTTGTTAATTACAGGGGGGGGGGGGGGGGGGCTGGTGAGATTTCACGCAGAGACACAAACATTTTGTATGCCCCCCCCTTGACGAAGGCGGCGAAAATTTGTCACCCCCCCCCCTTTGAGCTATAGTAACGTGCGGGCTTTTTTGCTTAAAAGGGGCTGAAGTTTTTACGCCTCCCTCTCAAGAGGGGTCAGAATCTTTTAAGCCCTAATAAATGAACACTCCGTTATCCAATTCCTATGAAAGATAGACCAAATAGAGCCCACTGGGTGGTTGCCAAGAGGGTTCGGCTGCAGTGGAACTACTTTTCCAAATTTTTGATTCGTTCAATGTGGTCATACAGCAGAAAAGCAATATGAGCAAAACGTCGGCCGATTTTTCTGTCGGATGTCATCGGATCTTCACTTTGTGAGATTTTTTGGCCGATTATTTTTGCCATCCTGGAAAATCGAACTCTAAATATTTGTTTGAGAACTTGCCTCAATATTGCCTGAAAAGCCGTTTTTCAGCCGATTAAAAAATAATGCTATTAAAAATGAGATAAGTTAAAAGATCGCCCAATAAGGACAAACATCTGATTTATGGGTGAGATCAAGCTAGAAGCATGTTACAATTGGTCCTTCATCATAATTAATTGGTGAGAGAAAAAAGTACAAAGAAAGAGAAAGGTGGAAGATTAGAAACCAGAGTGAGGCTGTTTTGATGCCCAGGCCTTCAAGCGGCATTCCCGAGCCCAGAGGCAGTTTATGTTATTTAACATAGTTACTGTATACTTTGATAAAAAAAACTTTTTAAAAAAGAAACGTAAATGCCTCAAAGGCAGCATTGTGCTTGAACGTGCTATGCCAATCGTCGACATGATGCATGCATGCAGTCTACTCGCCAGTCCTGGATCAATGCATCATGCCAACCCTCCAGGGGGTATCAACCCCTTGCAGCTTGGCGAGTTACTCCCCATTGTTGCATTTATGCATAGTGACCATACAAGGAATGATCGGTACATTGAAGGACTGTATTCTTGCATCATGACGATATTTGGCATACCAGTAATGGGTCAGTCTCAGGCCCGACTGTATATATACAGTCTGGGAGAGTACCTATATTAGTAGCAATTTATAAATTGGTACAATGAACCTGAATTACAGTCATTTACCCAGTCAGATAATTAATAGGTAGTATTACCATATCGTTGTAGTAGGATTTATGCTTCAAATGGGCTAAATAGATAATGTAAAAAAAGAACCTACATCATGTGCCAAGGCGGGATTCAAACCCACGATGTCATGCACAACCTCATTCATGATCATGTGACCATAGCTGACCAATCAGTGGTTGAGCTATCTCATTAAGAAATAATCCAGGATCCTGGATCATTTTCTAACTAGGTTACAATTATTAGAGACAAAAAGGTGCGGGCGGCAGGAGTGGGCCTGGATTGATCGAGGCCGGTAGATGTAATGGGTACACCCTTGAAGGGCTTGACGGTACCTACCTCGGTGTCCCCAACGTCTATCTGTGTGTCGGTGGACAGGTAGAGTTTAACAGTGTAGGTTTGCCTGGCCCTGTCTGGGTCCGGCTGCAGGGTGGAGCTCCCATACAGGTCTACTCTGATGGCCAAATCTATGGTATTAGGTGCACCCGTGTAGAGCAACGCACGCGGCACATGGAACTGCTGGGCGTACAAGTCAATACCACCTACAGGATGAACACATCATAGTACTATAGGGAAAAGCACAAGCTGCACACACAAGATAGATACGGGAGATGCTTGAGAATAGCGAAAGTTCCTAGAGTTACATGTTGAATTTTGGGGATCGAAACACTTTTGTTAATTTTTCTTATTTTAGGGATATCCAACAACTTCTTGATATTCCTAGTTAATGGAGGAATTAGTAAGTCATTCTGGTGAGTGGCAAGTTGATGTGGCGTTTCTTGATTCATTCCTGATACCCTCATTATGTAAAAATAAAATCCAACTATCCACTTCTTGTGCCATGTTGCCTGAAACACACCTTTTTTTTGCCTAATGAGAAATTCCCAAGTATATGACACTTCTTCCGTACATTTTTGAGAAAGTTAGTCCAGACATAAAATGATGACTTGTACTCTTGAGTTTCACTGGTTCAAAAGACAATAAAACTGGAATAGTGTTTAGGCCACTCAAAAAATGTATTGTTTCTCATAACCAACCATGAAAAATATGACGAAGGCGTTTTTTATTCAATTTTTTTTTGTTTTACTCAGGGCATAAATACATAGGGAAATTTGGATTTTTCACAATCAATTTTCACGTTTTAGTAATTTGGAGTTTATGGATCACCAAACGTTGTTATAATGCAGGTTATACATAGCTGACTGCATTGCTGACAGCATAAGCTTTAATTTGATACCAAATTTGATACCAAATTTGCCAATATTTGTTAACCTATTTTTCATCAAAATCTAAATTTTCTTTTATCCAAATCAGGATTTTTTTTTGATGCACGCGGTGATGAAAAACAACTTGTTTTTTGAGCGGGCTTAAGGTGGCCTACTTACCGTCGGAACAGTCTTTCATGTCAATCACGTTGTGACAGAGACAGTTGTTGCTGAGCTCTGTCTCGGTGAAGGTGGCTCCGGTGGCTGCCGTCACCTTGACACACAGGGAGGTCAGCCCCCCACAGCCTCCTGCTATTATAGCTGTGTTAGTTAGAGCCGTCCTCCCAGACACTGTCACCGACCCGCCACTACCTATACCTGGTGGTACCAAGAATAGAGATGTTACTATACACCCGTCCTCCCATACACATGCAGTCTCTGACCCGCTGCTACCTATACCTTGTGGTACCAAGAATAGAGATGTTACTATACACCCATCCTCCCATACACAGTCACCGACCCGCCACTACCTATACCTGGTGGTACCAAGAATAGAGATGTTACTATACACCCGTCCTCCCATACACATGCAGTCTCTGACCCGCTGCTACCTATAC
This sequence comes from Harmothoe impar, assembly GCA_947462335.1. NCBI lineage: Eukaryota > Metazoa > Annelida > Polychaeta > Phyllodocida > Polynoidae > Harmothoe > Harmothoe impar. Next base: position 90,756,403 of record OX381705.1, read on the forward strand.
CTGGTGGTACCAAGAATAGAGATGTTACTATACACCCGTCCTCCAATACACAGTCACCGACCCGCCACTACCTATACCTGGTGGTACCAAGAATAGAGATGTTACTATACACCCGTCCTCCCATACACATGCAGTCTCTGACCCGCTGCTACCTATACCTGGTGGTACCAAGAATAGAGATGTTACTATACACCCGTCCTCCAATACACAGTCACCGACCCGCCACTACCTATACCTGGTGGTACCAAGAATAGAGATGTTACTATACACCCGTCCTCCAATACACAGTCACCGACCCACCGCTACCTATACCTGGTGGTACCAAGAATAGAGATGTTACTATACACCCGTCCTCCCATACACATGCAGTCTCTGACCCACTGCTACCTATACCTGGTGGTACCAAGAATAGAGATGTTACCATACACCCGTCCTCCCATACACAGTCTATGACCCGCTGCTACCTATACCTGTAGACTGAGTGTAGTCCAATGAATGAACACTTGCTACGTATCGTTTCTCAATGGTTTTCACCTCTTTGTTACATGCACATTTCAGCAAAAGAAGTTTACAGAAATCCTCCTTGGGGAAGTGCCTCAAATCATGAACATTTCATGGTGAAAAGGTTTTTGCATGACCTTGACCTTTTACCTCTGATTAAGCATCCGTGACTACCACACCCCCAATATCCTACAGAAAAATCTGGCTTGCTGGCTCATGGACTACTTGGGTCTACATGCAAATTTATGGTAAAACATGAAAGTCAACTTCCTTGGCTTTCTCTCAAGAATGTTAGTCCTCAGTAATGAATAGCTGGCTATTGGCAAAATTCAAACCAATTTATTCCCATGTTTGGCCTTTGAGAAATATGACCTGGACCTTGGCCAAGGCCATGGAACAATTCTTGTGGATGTTGACTGCATAAAGATCCATTGTCACACAAAATAAGAGAGTCATGCTATTTTTGATAACCCATGAAGTAAATTTGCTGATTCGACCTATTTTCAATGCAACCTGGACCTTTGAACTTATCTATTTTCTACACCCAAATCATTCTATACAGACCAGATTCAAATCCAGCATAACCAAATTAAGGTAAATTCAACTTTAAAGACACTATTGCATCCCAATCTAAATTAACTCAAATATTGATATTTTGGGGTTTTAGGACCCCCAACTACAAGGATGCTTTTTGAAAAATTATTTTTCCCTGAAATATATAGGTATTGAAAAGTTGAAAATCATTAAAAACCTTTCTCTTTGACTTCCTTTTTCAACCAAGTCTTTATTATATGCATTGTTGGCTTACTTTACCCAAGTCACTTCACAAACAGTCTCTTCTAGAGGGTTTCCTGGGGATAATTTTCAGAAGTTCTTTTTTTTCTGAAATGTGCGGGTATTAAATAGCTGAAAGTCATTGACCAACCCTTTGTCAGACTTTCTTCTCACCCTGACGTCCTCATTAACGTGTTAATGGTGACCAAAAAAAAGTTCACTGCTGATGGGGGCAAGACACTTTGCAAAAATGTTCCCTAAAGGCCTAGCCTATGCTAAATCCCATAAACTAGTTGATGCTCGGCCATAAAGGGTTAACTGGACTATAGGCCTATTCCATTCATATATTAGACTTACATTAGAAATGACCTATTTTAGGGGGGGGGGTCCCCAGGGAGAATTTCTGACTCTTTTGTTTTGGAAAGAAGACATCATATAGAGGTCAAAACCACAGGAAAAGCCAACATAGCAATTTAGTTGACACTAGACTGTTTTTTTTAAATCTTCATGCATTGGACTACTGGTGGTACCAAGAACAGGGAAGTTACCATGCACCTGTCCTCCCAGAGACAATCATCCACTCACCACTACCCACACCTAGTTATACTAGCTCCATCCAACTAGCGGAAGCTTGCCCATATGGTGTAGATACCCAAGGGTACCCAATTGGATTAAATTGAGTTGATGCACACCGAAAAAGGCTTTTAGTGCAGACCACCTTCGGTCTGCAATCACATTTGAAACATACTATACAGATCCCAATAAACAATGTCGACTCTCTGAAATGTTTTACCTATAAGTATAACCACTGATAGTTATTAACTACATGAACACAGGCAATCACCATTGTAAAACTCAATCAAAACTCAGTTATATTGTTTATTTTACCTGAAACCCAACAATAATCTGATGGAAGTACTTGTTTACACCTATTTTATGTGTTTATCTCGGTGGTACTCTTGGCAATCTCAATAAACGAACCATACTGATCAGAGGGATAATTATAAAAGGGTGTCAATACATAAGTATTACAATTAGGAAAGGAAGATCGATTAGGAATTAAATACCACACAAATTAGATTAATGGTACCGTCACTATGACGACCTATGTCAGTTGGTTTTGATAGTGTCAGTTTGACAACCTAAAGTCATCGGCAGTACCCGGTAATGACTTTTCCCCCCCATAGGTTTTCGGTACATGCTGCATTAATGTAGCACTGGTTAGGTTCTTGGCGAGGCTGCATTCATGCATCAGGACAAATAAAGGCACCGTACACAATTGTGCAGGCCTTAAACTGTTTTTCTAGTCCTATCTTACCGGTTTGCAGCTTGGTGACATCTGGCAGACTGTTCACTACACCAGTGAGTGTACGTCCATTGGTACATTGACTGTCTCTTGACATCACAATCTCGATGTCGTAGTTCGGCAGACCGTCACTTCGTGCCGGTATAGTGTCGCCTATATTGTCCACTGTCACGGTGAAGTCAACAAGAACCGCGTACGGATCAAGCTCATCCTGACTCGACAAAACCCCGGCCGAGAGGGTCTTTTTAAAGTCCGTTACACTCAAGTCTGAAAAAGAGATATTATCATCAGTTCTTTTTTTCTGATCTATATATGCTAGCGATAGATAAAAAGGGAATATGGCACAATTGGTTGACTATGACTGTCATACTTATATGCCTTGAGAATAAAGTGAGAGTTTATTGCTCACCATCCGCATGCATGTGGTAAAATGGGCTGCATGAAAAGTTGATTATTTCAGTAGTTTTTGTTTCTCTCTTTTTCAAAGTTCTTTGAATAAATGAACGCTGACATATATATCGCTATAAGTAGCTGTATCAAATTAAAGGTCGTTGTGTAAGGAATGCCCACAGATTGAATGCAGTAACTTATTATTTTTATTATTACTTCTTACCCTATACCAGAGTTCAGTAATAGTCAATATCTATTTCCACAATACTAGTAGGGTTGTTGAGTTTTCGAGCAAGGGCGCAAAACAATTTACCCCTAAGGACTTTTAAAACGTTTGTACCTGCTGAAATTTCTTAAACAACGTTTGCAATTGCCTGCTTCTTGCAGAAAATCTATTTTCTCTGACACCTCTAAAAACACCATTGTTAATTCCCTGACATTTCCCTTACTTAGAATGACCCCCCTCCCCCTGACTGTGGCAACCCTCACCCTGTTTCATATCAATGTTTATGAATCAAATGCTTTCAATATTCAACATTAGCTGATGATCACAGTGAACCGTCATTATCTCTGGTACCAGGGCTCTTTCCTCTGCTAAGGCCACTAACAAAGTGTTTCTCCTCACCGCGCACATCATAAAAATCATGATTTGGTGAAAACTCTCTTTTTCCTTTTTTTACATTTTTGATGAAAAATATGTTAAAATTGCCAAAATATTGGCAGGTTTGGTGTCAAATTAAAGCTTATGCTGTCAGCAATGCACTCAGCTAGGTATAACTTTCATTATAACAACTTTTGCTGATCAAAAAACTCCAAATTACTAGAATGTGAAAATTGATCATGAAATGTCCAAATTTCCCTATGTAATTATGCCCCGAGTAAAAAAACAAAACAAAAAAAAACGCCCTCGTCATATTTTTCATTGCTTGGTGACTAGCTGAAGCCGTTTCCCGTCATGTCCTAAATCTGGGGTTTTAGAGGCCATAAATCTGTTAGTTATAGGCCTTTCTGCTCAGATTGGGGGAGTGGCTGGGGCAATACCAATCCAGGGGTCCTGACTTCAAATCCATGTAAATAATGAATAATAAAATTAATGATGAGCAAATCCTCATCACTTTGAAAAAAAGGCCAACTTTCGCTCTCAAGGCCTTATGTTTCTCTCTCATCTGTTATACGGTATGACGACTAAATAAAAGAAATGTCTTAACCTGTACCCGAGTGAATGTATCATCATCTCAGGTCCTTGAAGTAATTTACAATGTCAGATAGTCAGCATACACCCAATAGCTGGCAGCTAGCTGCGATATCATAATACTAGTACTCAATGTTTAACGCATCTTTCTATGCCATGGCGATCAACATTACATTGAAAGCATTGTAACAGATCATTCACTCGTTGTAAACCGTAAAGGATATCATTATTCTTTTCAATACATGTATATGTATAATGGGTATTCGTCTGCCATGTCTGTGACCGGAAGTGCACCTCACAGTCGCTATCATGTATCAAACCGGTCCATATTCTAGATCCATGTAGGATACAAAATGTCATCATTCTGCCTGCACACTTGAAGTTTAATTATATGAAAGTGTTTTCCTACGAGAAATATTACGAATTAATTTTGATGTTCTCACCTGCAGTAGGCACAGCCAGACACAGTCCCAGGCAAACCAAGAGCACGAACACTATTTTCCACAGCGTCATTTTTGCCACACCATGAACGAACGTATTCACTTCAAGAACAAAGATAACAGTTGTAGACATTACATATACCTTGCCAAAAGGTCAAACATTATGGTGAAGAATTAAAGTACAGTGCTTTAATGCACTATGCCCATTGTGGTCATGATGCATTAATGTAGCCGCGAGAAATCGCAAGGGCTGCATCCAAATACCATGCCGACCCTATGGAATTGATGCACTCCTGGAGATTGAACATAGTACATGGATACAGCACGTGTGAGTAACTCGCCATCATGACAACAAAAGGCATAGTGTATTTAAACACTAAGCAGTCATTAACGGCTTAATACAGGACTGCGGTCTATCTTCATGATACATCAATATGTTCTATCGATAGTCTTGGTATTGGTAAGCAGTATTAAGGCATATTCAGTAATGTCCATGCCATGTTAGTCTATACCTAGCTGCTCTTTGTATGTATTTCTTGAGACTGCTTGCAAATCTCCTTTGACAAGTAGCATAAAATAACCCCACTCAGTTGCCCTACATAATACCATGATGTTGTATATTTAACTGTTAATTAATTGATACACTACTTTTAAACGTCGGTTAGTACCAGCCTCCAGGCTTGAACAATGCAGCACCAAGTGGTCACGTAATAGGCTGCAGGGGATAAGCCCGCTTTTCTAAGTTATGATAGCACATCATTTACAAAATGTTGTCAGATGGTTATGTATCAATACCAAGAGTATCGATAGAAACTCTCTTGAAAATAGACTTCTTGAGTAAAGACATGGCTTTAGTAGTTGCTGTTCTCACTGCTGTCGTATGTCGGAAGGGTGATATCTGACTCTTTCAACACAAAATATCAAATGGAATGATAAAGAAAAGTATATACAAATGCAATGGCCGACACCGAGAACACCTCTCTCGGGCAGTTTCAGCTGCTAAATTCTTTACTGCGCAGGTCCACTACCTGTGGGGTAAGATTACCACAAACACACACCCTCCTACAACAGTAGCCAACTTGTAAGACAAACGAATAGTTTTCCTACCTCAAAAGTCGATATTCTATGAAACTATTCCTCGGTAGAAAATATACTCCTGCATAGTCCCCAAATGCCTGCTGCCATCTTGGATTCTAAACTGCCTAGTAGCAGTCTTAATGCACAGGAGGAGGCGGCTGTTGATTGGTATAACCTGGAGGAAGCAAGTGACGGGGGGGGGGGGGGGTCGTCATGCCTGTCATGGTTGAATAACTAACTACCCTAACCTTTGGTGGCAGCTCAGCAACGAGTTCTGCACTCATGCACTATTGATGACTTCCTAGCACTGGCCTTTGTTCACGGTCATCATATGTTCACTCTCTCATGTATAACTGAAGATAGTCACCTTGTTATGCCGTCATCCATGCATAACGTCGTGGAAAGCCAGCACTTGGTACATGTTTACAAGCAAATTGTGTACTACATCCTAATTATACTATTGTGTGTTATGGACCCTAAAGAGCAATGCTATTGGAGATATGGGGAAGTTGGAATGATATTTCAGCGGTTTCATGAAAATACTAACTTCACTTTTGACTATGCATATGACGTCTTATTGGTGTTTGTGTATTAATAAGGATGTTCGCTGTACCGGCACCATTCTGGACACCTTGCACAACAAGTAGCAAACCAGGAACCATGTGGGGTACACCGGCGGCATCAGAAGAGCGTGGGGGGGGGGGGGGCTTTATGACCTAAACACATATACACATGAGATGATGGGAAACAACGGCTCCAGTCGCTGTATAGTTTGAATTCTTTAAAGATCCGAATCTTGCTGCCCCTTCAACAAATATCAGTGGAGAGGGGACCAGTATACTCTGTGCCTTATTTTTTCGGGTGGGAGTGGGGGATGAGAACAACAGAAAGGCCAACGTTTTAGAAAAAAGACTGTACTGTCTAGCATAAACAACATGTTGGAAAAATAAGCAAACACACTTTTATACTTTTATTGTAATGTCCTTCATACTGTCTAGTGGCTTCATAGTAGGCTTCAAAACCTATGAGTAAAACACATGTACTGTCCATTGACTATGCATTAACAGATATCCAAAGGGATAACGTTTCCTAAAGTGAATTAGTGTATGAACTGTGAGCAGCTAAGTGGCAGGAATAATATTGATCGATAGTGCTCTACGTGGTAGCACCATAGAGTGCTATGTACGTTGACAACGGATGCCTTATTAATAGTAGATGTGGCGATGCGTGCGCACAAAGTATGTCGTCTTGGCATGGTCCCTGCACAAGCCATCCTATCCCACCAGGCACTGCTTCCGACGCCATGATGGGACTTCTACTACCTTAATTTTATAAAGGAAATAGTGGAAAAGAGACACAAGTAAGCACATTTGAATGGTTTAAAATATCGAAATATACTTGTATTCTAGCTGACTAGACACCTATATAATATTCCATGAACGTTTAGAGTTTTATTAGGTTAAAAGTGGTATTTATTACTTTGAGCAAAGCATAGTGAAGTTCGAAAATGATCATGGCGAATCCTTGATTTTTAGAAAGTTCTCTGTGAGAACATGGCGCGGGCAGATGAGTAAAAGTAGATGTTGAATATAACAATACGCTGCCAGCCTGGAATACACCTGTATACATAGCCAATACGATTATTCCAAAACTGAAAATTCTTGAAAACTGAGTTGAGTTTTTTAGTTTGACCCTTTTTTTGCTGTCACTGAAACGTGTCCCTCCACACGCTAAATCTATTCTTGTGTAATTGCAGGGGTTCCACGATGAAGACATTAATTCTCTACTTGGCCATCCTTCTGTTCCTGTACAAGCCTAACGATGTGCAGGCCATCTGGTCAGGAGGTAAGTCTATTGAAGAGAGGCATCTTTTAAAAGTGTTTTTATGAAGGTAATACAGTAATTATGTATAAACATAATCCGTCACTGGGCTCGGCAATGCCATTTTGAGGCTCGGGGCCTTGTTTTGGTTATTAATTGCTATCTAATACCAAGTGTAATGACGTCATGTAAAAACCATAAGAAAATTTAAAAAAAATCACCTGATGATAACAACAGAGTATCATATTGATGAGGGTTGAGGTGAGGGTGATGAGGTAACATAGCTTTACGATAATGCAGGTATAATTATGTTGTTATCGTTATTATGTAATACAGTGTCTTGGCTGTGAAAAAATACAACGATTTATAGTCAAATATCCTACATTGTATTGGCTCTTCCTTGTAAGATACCTAGAGAACTAGAGTTGAAGCTGGATGACGGCATATCCTAAGTTTTAGTGGCCATAAGCTTTGAATGGGTGGTAGTTGAATAGTCCTCAAGTCTGCTGTCTTGATTGGGAGAGTGGTCAACATTAAGGTTAGGATTGGTCAACACCAAGAACCATATATGGATAGGAAGTCCAACTCAGAGCCTCGCCTATGGGTATAGTGTGACAAGCCTCCCCCCCCCCCCCCCCCAACTGCCGGATCCAAATATTGGGGTCATGATTCTTAGAAACTGACCAAAACCACTCTCAAATGAGGTTTGATGATGCACAGTATTAAAAAGATGTACTAAATCATATATGTAGATCAGGGGGTAGACTGTATGGCTGCCCGGCTTAACGTGCCATCCTGTCCGGTCCTAGAATCTACTATATGGGTATATCTAACCTTTTTAAAGAATACAATAGGGCTTGTCTCAAATAGACCGGGTTCTGACTGGATTTACGATCTATTGCTCGCAACTATAGTATGTCATTCGTATCTACCTCTGCAAAGATACGATCAGTCGTATCTAACTGTTTCACAAGGTGCATTCGTATTTTGCTCATAAGATACGAGCATTGGGTGAGTTGCGATTGACCGTAAGGTACACCTAATGAAACACTTTACCCTATTCTACTACGACCATTCGTATCTCATAGCTCGCAACTTCTTAATATCAATCGTATTTATCAGTTGGTTATGAAACACAATGCTGCCCCCCCCCAGACTGCAATAAATGACTAGGCCCGAGAGTCGTACGTCTTAACACATAGGGTATTATAATCAAGGAATATTTGAGGGCAGCTTGGGCACTAAGACTCAGGGGCTCGATTCATAACAATGTACAACAGCTCGGAAAGGCTACGACCACAAAAAATCATGTCTGTAGGGAAAACAGGGAAAATCGTTTTTTTTTCAGGTAGTAGTCAAGGCATCATCCAAGGCTGTAGTACAAATAATTTGATATCATATCACAATGAGATCGTAGGACACATGCCCATAACATAATCATACCACTACCAAGCAAAGGGTGGTTGTTACAAAAAGTAATCTAAAAATAAATCACTGTATTGTAGAAGGACATAAGAATATTACACATACTACGGTTTAGGGGTAAATAGTTAAATAATGATTTTCAAAAAATGGGTAATATTGTGAATCTATGAGGCACACATTCTCACAAGGTGATCTACATGTGAATATCAGACATAACATCTTGGTTTGGTACAAAACAAACCATTATTAAAGAATTTTTAGATGGCTGAGATGACTTCAGAGGCTGTCTCAGCCATCTATTGTGCAATGGGCATTTTTGCCCTTAAAACGAGCTTATACAGGTATTCTGTACAATTAGGTAGATGAGAAATTTGCTACAATTTTCTTGTGAAATGCACCCCTTTTTTTGTACGACAGCATTCTACGATTTTGTTGAGATAAGCTGGTCGTATGAGATAAGCTGGTCGTATGTGTGCTTATTTTTCTCCACCCTAACAACTGTTCACCAGGTGTCGTAGGCATAGTTTAAAATGACCCCTGGACGATCAGCACTGGTCGTAGCAGTAAAATTGCCCTCTATATCGTACAAACTTATGAATCGAGCCCCTGGGCCAAGGTATTATATCTGATGGCCACCGTCCACTGGGCTCTAATTGGCTGAAGTTATATAGGAAATGAATGGGCTTAGTCGGCCAAAGTTCCGCAGCGGACGGTGGTCATAAGTGGGGGAAAGGTTAGGCCGCTCTGAGGTTGTAAAGCAATCTCCTGTGCAGCGGGTAATCACAACAAACACTCACACATGATTACTCTCTGCCCCAGCCACCAGATTACGACCAAATTCGTTCATATTCATACTCATGTTTACCTTTGTTCATGTGTTTTGCTGGTAGCTATTTTTGCCCTTAGTCCATGCATTTGCAAGTGCTAGTCTGATGTCCTATTTCAGATATAAGTATCCTTAACCCACAATGATTTTTAGGGTGTTTTTCTCCGGGGAAAAAGTCCTGTGGTTGAATACAGGTATGTGCCGTAGGGACAACCACCTGTAGTACTTAGTAGCACACTTAGGGAGTGGTCATTATCTAACAACATCTGTTGTGAGGGGACATTAGTCTGACAGGGGAAATAGCTCTATATTATAAAATACACAGGGCGACATGGCCTACCCTTAAAATTGACAGGCAATGTGAGGCCTAGTGACAAATGACAGAACAATTGAAAAGATAATGACAAGTTACATTAGGCTTATTTTAAAATCAACAGGCAACATTGGGACCCTTATCTAGACCTTGTATCATTATCTGAAAATGAAAATATGGGATATGTATTGATTGTCTCAATAGATATCTGCCTAAATCTTGCAGATTGAAAAGCCGGTATTACCATGCATGCAGAAGAACTAGAATTATCCCCCCCCCTGTGAAAGATGACCACTCTGTTTCTACATGCACTGGGGTCAGCAAGTGTGAGTGCTGGACTCGTTCTATGACGTAGGCGGCTTGGGGCAGAGGTATTCCTTTTGAGTGTTTGTTGTGATTACCTCTGCATGGGAGAATGGTTGTAAAGGTATGGATCTTGATGGGTGGGAGGTGCAAAGACCCCCCTTTAAAGACCATATCCGGAGGTTTTGAACGAAATGATGAAACCAGGATATGGAATTCTAATCATAGTGTTTTGAGTAATGCTTTAATCATCATTGCATAAATATATATATAAAGTGGTCTTTTCAACAAAACTAGTAAACCTCCCAAAATATTGAATTGAAAAATGTGTGCTTTCTCTATTTCGCACAAGGGGGCCTTACAGTGAATGGTAATGTACACTGATCCCATTGCTAAGGACAGATATAATAGCGCAGGTATCAAGGGGAGAGGCATGACAGAGATGGGGGGGGGATGGAAGGGAAGATTTCCCCTTGGAAGTACGGACCTTGCGGCAGCCCTTATCTCTAGAGATAAGGGCCGCCGGGAGAGATAAGGGCTGCCGCAAGCCCACACCACTAAGGGGAAATCTCCCGGTGTTGTACCTTATCCAGGTGGGTGGTGAGGGAGGGGTGAAGGGGGGAGGGATTCCACATATAAAATATACCTTATTTCGGCTATATTCTGTCATTTAAATCATTATATTTCACAAAATGCAAAACCGTCATACAAGCCCATTTACATTATACCTAGAAATTTATTTACATAATGTAAAATTGGCATCGCGCCTGAAGGGGTCTTTCCCTAGATGGGCCACATGTATGTGCTTTTACATTAAGTGGAATCGAAAATAACATGAAATGAAGTGCTGTAGGGTCAAGGGAGTGTCCATGTACCTTAGACAACAAATCGAGTTTTAGTCATCACAAGAGGTTGTTCCATGGCCCAAATTAATTCAGAGGGTCTATTTTCATCATCCCATAGCAAATCCGGTGGTCAAATGTGGAATAAGAGATCGTTATAATTTATGTACGTTTGCCATGCCTAATGACATTTCTGGGTAAAAATTTGCAACTCCAATGTTCCCGAGCCTCTGGCACAGCCAATTCTCAACTATCAACATACCTCCAATATTTTGTGAGCTAAAAATCTGGTATGACCCCGCCCATGGATAACAAGCTAAATAAAGCCGGTAATGCATCCCAAGACATTCAAAGTTAACATCTTGAATCTTGACCTAGGGACCCTGAAGGACAGAAAAATGTCATTTGTGGTGGCGGGGGGTCCATTAGCCCTCGGCCTAAAGATTAAGCTGCTAGAAAGTTTTGTTGCTTTCCTTTACTTTCCGCTGATTTATATCCTATTTACGAACCTCTGTGCATCAACACACAACACAATACAAGAGGTATAGTTTGATCAATTTTTCCTGATCTCTACTAAATTGGCACGGGATTTACACCCGTATGACAATGAGAATTAACCCTTTCACCACTGGGTTTCTTGTAACTCAGTGCAATTTTGTGCAATATATTGGTTTACCGCGTGGAAGGGATTCTAGACTATTGTGTACTCGAGCATTGTGTATTTCTACTGTTTTATCGATATTTTTACATGAGAATATTGTTATGTGTTTCAGACATCAGAGTCGCAGATGTAAATTTTGATTTACAAGCGGCCATGATCTTCAAAGATTTTCTACATAAAGTCAACTTCTCGGTCACGATCGTCATGAACGGTGAGTACATCCCGAATCCTGGTGTGAGGAGTTTTGTAAATAGATGTTTTTCTTTATTTTCAAAAATGTCAGCTATAGTTGAGGCTCCACTAACCCATTTTGTTCTCGAATCGGTGGTATTCTCACAAATATGCCTCAGACAAGTGAGTCATATACTGTAGTATACAGTAGGTAGGGAGGTATTGTATACACAGGCTCCCGATCTCATACCACACAGGTCTAATTTTCAAAATCTGGTGTCATCTCTTCAACTATGTTTTTACTTGATAAAACTCTTTAAATAATAGATGTCATATTAACAAACACTAACCCTTTATCGGTACCACGGTATGATCGGATCGTTAAAAAAAGATCGGCTAATGGAGTGCCAGCTTAATCTGTGTTATTACAACTTTATCAAAAAGATATGATTATAAATATGTCATAATTGCCACACACTCCCATTCCTTCCATACATAGGTAAGTCTCTAAATAGTCCTCGCGGGTTGGGGGGGGGGTGGTCCACTGCTGACCTCAATGGGGCCCTCTCCAATGTTTCAGTCTCCAAGCTAGCAAAGTAAACGTTTGTCAAAATGTTTTAAAGCATTTTATTTGGTTAGATGTGTACAACAATACTGGTAGCTATTATACATCGTTACTTTGGCTGTTATTTGCTTCATTAGCGATTCGTCTTTATGTACAGAAAGGAAAATAGTCCTGGTCCTTCTACATAACGAGGCATTGTTTTAAGATAATTGTATACCCCCTCCTTCATCCCATCATAGCCCTCATCACATAGGTCCAATACACAGCCAATAATAGTTGTCGTATTTCAAGAAAATAAGATAAATCAACTCCTCTGGTGGACAAATGAATAATTTTAGGAAAATAATTTTCTTGAGATTTTTTTAAAAGTACATCGTATTTTCTTGGAAGGAGAAAAATTATTTTTTGGTTGTGTAGCAAAGGCGTACATGTATGTCAATGTACGTTTTCTAAACGGTTTCTAAACGGTTTCTAAACGTTTGCAAACCTCCTGCAAGCATTTTGTATACACATTTTTATTAGTCGGGTTAGTTATCCGTAATAATGTATACTATGCAACAAGGGACAAACCTGCGTAGTCACTAGACACCCCCCCCCCCCCCATTCTATGCGTAATCTGAAATCGCAACTTCTGGCGTAATCTTATTCCAGAAAAAGAAAAAAAAGAGAGAAAGAAAAAGGGGGTGCTGGGGCAGAGCCCCCGATATATACACCAAATGTTACAAACTTACAGTGGTGCCATCTAGAAGATCACCTGGAAAATGATTAAGATTACGCCAGAAGTGGCGAAAACTGATTAAGATTACGCAAGAAATGAGTTTTTGAGTTTTAAATATTTTTATTGGCTAAATTTCTCATGTGAAGTCTTTCAAACAAAGCCAAACAATGCAAGCAGGATATCTTCACTGTATCCCGCACAAAACACAGCATTAGTATACAAGAGGACATTGAAGAGAGCGGAATACATACATGTAACTGATACGGGTAGGACTGTCCACAGATATTTAGCAACTTCTATCACAGCATTTGCTAGGCATATTCAGCCCAAACAGTAACATACGTACCAAACTATAAACATGTCCTCATAGCATTATGCGACGCAGATCAGCTTCTGAGGAATGCAGCAACAAATGTTCATTTCAAATATCTACCTATTTCCAATATATATGGATACTCTCAGTACTTTTTCATAAATCCATAAATTACATACTTATATACTCGGCAATACATCACTATAACTCACTTATTCTTCATTTTGTTTACGAACAGATTATAAGACTCTGTTTCTTGTTCATCAACAGTTAGTTTGTCCCAGAGTAGCCATCCCCGATACAGAGGGCTGTCTCGGTAACGCTGACCTTTGGGTCGTTGTAAGCGCAGCTTCATTTTCGTATTACTCCGAAGTACACGTACCGGTACTACCAGGTTGTCTGGCACTCGACTATGTTTATACATGAGGCCCAGTAGGTTGTCATGCCTACGCCTGTGTAACCACTTACACTTACAATGTATATGCAGTGCTATTCTGGAAATCAGCCTTGGGTCAATGATACCCATACTGCAGCGCAGACAGTGATTTTGGATTGTCTGAAGATGCTTTACAGCATCAACTGGGCCAGATTCTAAGATAAAGTCGCAATATTCGAAGACGGGTAGGATCATCTGCTTATACATGATAAGAGCAAGTTCTTCATCCATATATTTTTTTAGATTTCTCAGGTGTTTCAGTTTACAGTTAGCAGACGCATTCACACGTGCACTGTGTGCCTCAAAAAGCAGATGTTTGTCAATTAGTACCCCTAAATAGTTGAACCTATCAACCACATGGAGTTCCCTGCCACTCAATTTGAGGGCTGGTCTAGACAGGTTGCGGTTGTCATTTTCGGATTGGCACCACAGTATGTGTGTTTTATCACTGTTAACTGTCAACCTGAATTTCTTACACCACTCATCCACATTATTGAGATCCTCTTGCAGGAGCACTCTACACATATCCGGATTAGTATGACTAACACCAAAAGCTAAATCATCGGCGTACATATAGAAAAAAGAATGTTTTAATACAGAGATTATTTTATTTATGTAGATAATAAACAACAGCGGTCCCAGCACGGAACCCTGTGGTACCCCACACTCAATACTCTCTATCCCCGATACGCGTTTTCCAATTTTTGTCGTTTGTGATCTGCCAGACAAATAGCTTTGGAACCATCTCAAACTTGTCTCATCGCAGCCTATCTTGCAGAGTTCATCAAGAAGGAGGAAGTGGTTGACCGTGTCGAAAGCCTTCCTCAGGTCGAGGAAGACTACGGCAACCACCTCCCCCCTATTGCGACCCTCAAACAGCCGTTGTATAAGACCAAAGCATGCGTCAGTCGTCGAGCGCCCCGGCATAAAGCCAAACTGGTGTGGGTCGACCAAGTTATACGTCAAAAGATATGCCATCAACTGTGTGTGAATAGCCTTCTCCATCAATTTGGATATTACATTTAGTTGACTCACAGGTCTCCAGTTCGTTACCTTCTTTAGGTCGCCCGCCTTGGGTAGTGGAGTGACGCATGCTGTTTTCAAATTTTCAGGAAAAATACTTTCACTAATCGACAGGTTGATTATGGTCATAAGTAAGTCTGGTCTGGCAATCAGTACATCTTTCACAACCATGGCTCTCACATGGCTCATACAAGTAGACTTGTTCAGCTTAATTTTGCCAACCAATTTAACGATCTGAGGTAAAGTAAGCCTAACTAGTTTTAACTTTGGCCTATTCAATACAACATTATCAGGATGTACCACAGTCTGAGCCGGTTGCGAGGCAAAGGAAGAGGCCAACACTCTACCCACACTACTATAGTATACATTTACATAGTCTGGTTGTTGATCAATGGCAATCAATGCTCCATTATCATCCAAGAGTGCCATCTCAATTTCCTTTTTGGGACCTTTCCATACAGTATTCACAGTGGCCCAAAACATTCGAGGATCATTACCATATTTATCTAAAGTAGATCTGATGTTAATCCGGCGATTGTGTGCCAGCAGGCGGTTCACCTTTTTGTCTATGTCTAGTACATTTTGTCTGAATACATTATAAACACCGATATGCACTCTCCGTGCTTTTTTCAACAGCCTTTTTTTCTTTACCAAGAGACGCTCAATTAAAGGTGTGAAGCCAGAAGGTCTATCTATTGGTATTTTGAATTTCTTTATCGGGTGCACAGTGTCTAAGTGCTCTGAAATTTTCGTAGTCAGTGTATCCACACATGCACCAACCGACGATGTGTCGTCCACAGACCACTCAGCATTATTTGCAAAGTGTTTTGTGGTTTCCACATTATAACCCTTGTATGACCGTCCGGTACATTCCTTGAAACCCTTCGCCTTCACAGTAGGCACCTGTTTTCTTTGTACAAACATAGGGACGTGATCGCCCATCATGTCATTTACAAGACCGTGATTCAATACATGTTGACAATTAGTATAAATGTGATCGAGAGTTGATCTCCCGTATGGATGATAGTAGGCGATTTTAAGATTACGGTAAAACGGTACAAACAGACTGTACTCTCTGCTCACACAAAGTAGCCTGGAGCTCCTTTGAGAATATGTGAAAGGTTGAAGCATTTTTGAGTAGAATAGTATTCTGAGTTGGAATAGGGTAATCTTAAAATTACCCTATTCCAACTACAAAATGCCTAGCACCTTTTAATTAGGCGTCTTTCCGAGATTTTGCCCCCGACTAAAGGTGTGTTTTTACGTTGCACCCAGTAAATAAATCACATTATTTGAATAATACGATGGAAGTGAGTTCAAGGAACAGCGGCCATTTAGAGGGTTTGCCTAATATTTCGGGGGAGGGAGTGATTCATTCCGCAGGCCATGCATTAGTGAGGCTACTAAGTATTCAAGAGACGGATGATATAAAACGTGAAGGCCCTCTGCACCAGTGTTATAAAAGAATGGTCACTCCATAACTGAAAATGTCTCACCAGTCTCCAGATTTCAGTTGGACTGTAAGAATTGCATTGAGGCATAGGAAGCAAATCTTCATTGGGGGAAGGGGGTGGGTGGGCAGGGGGGGCTACCCCAACCAGGTTTAAGCATCGGCTTTCATGCTTGATGTCTACAGGCTTATATTGAAATTGTGGAGAAGAATATAGCCCCCCTTTAGTTCTGATTGGGGATTCATGCTCTTCTGCGCTCACTTTTTCCTACGTGATAGAAAAGTTCGGAAAATTTGGGGTAATATATGTTAGGATCTTTGATTTTTTTTGGGGGTGGGAGCCCAAACATATTAACCCCACCCCCTTTTCCTGCGCCACTGTTTCGACGCATTCATAAGTAAATCCACGGCCACTTCCCTCCGTCTTTCTTATTTAGAGGGGCCCGTTTTCCATTAGTTGATTTTGACATGTTATCAGTCAGTAGAGCATCATATTGCCCGGTGGCCCCACCAGTCATTGGTGTTGTACCCTAATGTGGTTGGTGGCTCTATCAACAATAAAGGACGACACTCTACCGGCCGATAGCATGTCCAAATTGGCTAATGAAAAATTGGCCTATTCACGTATTAATTGTGTTCCTTTATCCTTTAAAAAGCGGGCCTGGGTGACCTCACCACAGAAGATTTCCAAATCGAGGCGTTCTTCGCGAGCAGCGATATAGACAGTGCGAAGGGGGACGAGGGGACAGTGACTGTTGACCCGAGTCATCTTAGCCTGCTGAATACGGCCCATCAGAATGGGGCCCCTTTCATTATTGAAGGCAGTGCCCTAATACTCGCCGACGAAGCCGACACCTGCAGTGACTACAGGTAAGCAACACGAGTAAGCCCTAGCTCCGGTTTGAGTGGCGTGAGTAATTCTGCATATTTATTGTTAGGCAGCTACATAGCCACGGTTACATTCTTACATAATAAAGTGGCTAAATTCTAATTTTTGACAAATTCTAAATTCTGCCTAAAGATGTTCAAAAGATTTAATAGAATAGTATCTCTGGGCTGGGCGGCATTCAAATCGTATCCATGGCCAGTAATAGGTTAGAAAAAGGGTCCCATGGGGCGTGCGCAGCCATGTGCTCTTTATGTAATACAGTAGTTGGTTATAAGGCGTAGATGGTTATAAGGAGCAAAGTTACCCTGCCACTTTCCCCCCATACTTTTCTATAGTTAACATACCCTGCTATAAGGAACAATTCTCATGAATAATCGTTTATAAGGAACAATTTTCTTTCTGCCTGTATGAGGTTAGGGAAGCTAGGAGCATGGATTACCTGCCCCCTACCTCTCAGGTGAGGTGGAGAGTACTATTGGTGGTTTTACATATACATTGTATAGTAAGATGTCCTAATGAACAGTTGCCGATCAATAGAGATGTGTTGTTTCATTTATGGCAGCTATATTTCAAAATGGCCGCTGATGGATATTTCTAAATCATCTAGCTACCTCCTCTTCTAATCGACATAGAATCATGATTCCAAATGCTAGATATTTATTTCTGAGATCAAGGAATATAATGATATTACTTTTGAAGAGATCTTGCCATCTTTGATATTGATGATGTCATCCTTTGAAAATGTATCAGTTATAACATACCTGTATTTATAGTATATTTCCATGGTCTCAGAGATGTGTGCGCCAACATTCAGATTGTTTCTTGAGGGAAATCGTGTGTTATTATCACCTGGTATTTTAACTTATGTTAACGATATCAAGAATGTGACACAACTCGAATTTCTACCTGTATGCCGACGACCTGGTCCTAGTTGTTTCTGGACATAATGTAGACATGGTTCAAGCCCTACTGCAGGACGACCTAAACCGGGTCAGCAACTGGTGCAGGGAGAACAAACTGACTATGAACACTAGTAAAACACACATTTTATGGTCCTGCTCTCCTAGGTCACCACCTGATCTGGAGAACATGGAAGTACACCTGGGTGGATGAGCATTTGCAGTGGTAACCCAGTTCTAGTATCTAGGAGTGGTCATTGACCGGTACTAGGGTTTTGGACCCGATCCCGAGTCTAGAATTGATCTGATAAGAACTAGACTTAAACAGTTGAAGCATAAATTATCCTTAGAGCATAAGACCAGAGGACATCAGTGCAAGTCTAGGTCAGCATGATCCGCAGCATCATGGAATACTGCAGCTTCGTGTCCAATGGAGGCCCTGTGTGGGTGATCCAGAAACTTCAAACTCTACAGAATGATGCTTCACATTTGTATGAGGGCATCAGGGACCTGAGAGGTGTAGACATTGATGCTCTGAATGACCGCAACAATGTAGCCAAGTCATTGCCAGCTATGAACCGAGAGCTACTGACACATCTACACAAGATGGCCCAAGACCCAGAAAATGTTGTTGCCCCGCAACGAGTCCTGCGTGGCAACGACTCTGTTCAGTTCAAGGTCCCGAGGGTGAAGAAGGCCATCTACGCCAAAAGTCCCATCTACAGAGGATTGCCGTTGTGGAATGAGCTACAACCGGAGGTCCAACACCTACCATACAATAACTTTTAAATTGAAACTAAGAGATTGGACTTATAAATCTGACTATTAGATTTGTAATTAGAGACATATTACATATGTGAATCTGGACATTGGCAATTTTGTATCAACAATATTCTATCTATTTATCAGCACTACTGTAGTGCTCCTCGTTTGGCATACAAATGAAAAAGTCTCCATGTAACAAGTTTTTTGCCAAATGAAATATTTCAATATAAGATGAATAAAATATTTTGCCAACAACAATGAGATTATGCGCATGCATACCTTAATTTTTGCAAATGTCATTCTTATTAAGCCTTAATGAAAAACTATGAAATTGCTAATTTTGACTCTATGTAATGACTAGACATGGGCATCATCTATTTTAGGTGTCTTTGGAACCTTTCATCTCCTTTTAAATTGAATTTTGTATGGTATTATTTAATTATTTGAAACTTTAATTTTTATTTTTAATGCCAATTTATAAGTAGAAACGTTTCTCTAAAATGATGTTTCCACTTGGATTCAGCACGTTGAAAACCCCCTATATAGAAACTGTCATGCTTGCTGCCAGAAGTGCCAATATTTCCTACTACAGTAATAAAGGCATACACACTTTTATTCCGCCAAAATTGGCCAATAAGATCAAATTTGAGGGAAACGATAAGTCATGAGAATAAATGGAATAGGTAGGAAGGGAAGTATGGTCTTGGTCAATATCCTGGATCAATTTAAATGATTTTGAGGCCCAATCATCGGATGAGCTCTACCTCTGTAAGTATTCAACATAGACCTAGTCGGAGGGTATCTATGGAAAGACGGTCAACTGTGATGCACACAGGCAGGGCAAATAGTTTAGGTTATTTTTTTCAGTGTTAAAAGTGTCCGACTTAAGGTGTGTGACCGTCTTTGGGTGAATCTACCCCACTCACTAGTAGCATACCTTTACAGAGATGAGCTGTCATTAATTCTTTAATTTGATGTACATGGAATTTGAACATATGGCCCCTCCAGTTCTTCCTATGCTGCTCCAAACATACGTCATAATATAATTCTATAGGAATGTCGAATACACCACATACACTAGGCGTGGGTTCGGCATGATGCATGAATGCAGTACTGACGAGTGCATTATATTATATAATTAAGTTAATCTGCTCTGTTCTTATTTCAGCCGTGTATGCGTGAGATATTCTGAAGTGGGAGCAATAACTGATGATAATAGGGCAAATAACTTCAAATGTCGAGAGTACCTTCCCAAGTGCGACGGAGGTGGGTTCAACTACCGCACATCATACATGCATAGGGTAGACTGACCTAAAGTCAGCCACGTACTTTGAGATGTCCACCCCAATTTTATAGTCTTTAAGGTGGGTCGCTACCTCTTGAATATGGACACACTGCGCATGTATCTGCGCATATAGCTTAAATGGCTCAGAATGAGCTGATATTTAATCACTGGGTACATATATATGCTGACTAAGCAATATCCAAAAATTAGACGATTTTGAGAAAAATTGAGCTTTATATTGGACTTTGAATATTTGATATATTTGTAGCCGATAATATTTGCTATTTTTGACATAACCTAAAAAAAAAGGAATTTTTTATCAATAAATCGTTATCTAGATTGATATAAATGCCATTACATTGCTTGTAGTGACCAAGGGTATGAAGTACAACCATTTTATACCATAATTCTTGCCATTTTACCCAACATTCTAAGCATTAAATAAAAGATTTAAACCATTTTTGCACTATTTTTTAACTTCAAAGGCCAAAAAAACTAAAAATATGCCCGGGACCCCTATCAAAAGCACTTCTATATTTCAGCAAATGATCTTAACTATTTTTTGAGAGAGTTAAAAAAAATTCTGTTAACTTTGAATACTATTTTTAGCTAATAAAGCTACAAAATAATGAAAATTTGTTCCTATTCTTTCCGGAAACATCATATTTTTACCTAGAATGCCATTGCATACAACTGTAAAATTATTTTTGCAGTAAAGTGGAACATATAGGCGTTTCACATGTGAAGTTTTACATTTCTGTGTATAATTGCTGATATGAAAAAAAATCATAGAAGTTTTCACTTTTTTTTCTATTTTTTTGTGAAAAATGAGAATATTAAAAATTTTCAAAATTCTGTAATTTAAAAAGTAGCCCGGGACCCCCCATTTTTCTTTTCATTTTCCGATTCTATATCATCTAGACTGCATGTAGGAAAAAAATAGGGAGATTCTGTTAACTTTGATCAAAGGGTAGCGACCCACCTTAATGCATAATACGCCCTCTTTTTGTGTATCACAGTACACTTTATGTGCTACCATGCCAACAACGGACAAATAGAGACAAAACCATTTATCAAAACACTACATAATTAAGGTGGACATCTCAGGGTGTGTGGTTGACTCTAGGTCAATCTACCGTAATCCTTTGACCCGCACCCAGCATAAAAATATAGACATATCTAGATGTATGCCCTGCTACAAAGACCTCTGGTGTATGGGTGTACCCTAGGAGTGCCACCACCTGGTTTAACAGGATATGATAGGAGCCGCCTGTTACAACCCTCCCCCCATCCCCACCCCCACTTGAATTTATTTCATTGTGAATGCAGTATGTCAATGTTACCTATGGGAGGGCTGTTCACGAGCTTTGCGTGCTGTAACCCTCGTGTATACTTCACGCACCAGTCGTACTTTACGCTCGAGGGGAATCCATAATGGCGATCCTGGCAGAGGAAAGAAAGTTCCGCACTCAAATTACGGTAGTTTATTTTTACCATTTAGATTGAAATATCATGAATAAAAAGCGTCACTTAAAAGTGACCTCACGGGGTTGTTATGCACTAAGCTTTCAGACATCTTGCAGAAAGGCCCAGTGCTCCCCTCATGAAATAACTACTGTCTCGGCCACTTCAATATGCACTTCTGTCTATACTTTAAGCGTATTGGACGGTCTATTCTAACTACCAATGTTGACAAAGACGTTTTGTTGAAAAGCTATCACATATTTTGCTTACCACCCACTCTTGAAACCAAAAATGTTAATCAAGGTTTTCAAACGTATGTACAGGGTTTACAAGAGACGGTTTGCTTTAAAGCGTTGGTGAAACGTTTCTATATAGTTCATAATGTAAACGTCGCTATCTAGAACGTTATTTAACCTTGTAGATTAAAAGGGTAACATTTGTTCCCACATTATTAAACATTTCTATAGGGTTTGGTAAATAACGTGGGTGTCCATAACGTTATTGAATGTTTTTTCTATGGTCGAGATAAAAGCATTCGTATCTAGAACGTTATCAAACATATCTACATGGTTTGGACAGAAATCAGTTTCTATCTGAGGTGATCTCTTAGTGTAAAGGTAGTAAGGTAGCATTGCTGAAATCTTCTTCCAGATTGTTGCAATCTCTCGAGTCTGGCAGTGAATCCAGAATCCAGTATTGCCATGCAGACTCTGTCCAGAGGGAGAGTCGAGCATTGCCTGGTAAGGATTGTCTGACTCTTGGAAGGGAGTCAACACGGCGACATGTAAGAGTCTTAATGGTCTTTTCTGGGGGTGCATGTTAACATCTGCTACTGTCATTCTGATGTCATTCTACTTGTGCTCTTCAGGCTGGGTGGACCTGAGACCAGTGGAGTTCCACCTGGACCTGCCCTCGGTGCACTCTGGTGCCTACACCACATTCCGACTGAGAACGGAGACAACTGCGACTGAAGATATCCCTGACTACCCGATCACAGTGTTCCTCTCCCTGGACGCCTACATTGATCCAACTATAGACAAACAGGTATATGAGTTTTGAGTTGAGTTTTGATCATATTTCTTTCTTTCTTCACAACTAAGGTACCTTGGGCGGATCCAGAAATTTGGAAAAAATGGGGCGCTGTAATACCTACAGCATTGGGGGTGTTGAACTATCTACATTAAAGCTGGGCTGTCAGGGAATAAGTTCAGCATTTTCCATACATGGACTAAAATAACAGTTCCACCAGAGGGCAGCAGTGTTTGGACAGGGGACCATGAGCATTGTCCAGCTACAACATATTCACCCTATCTTGTGCCTGTAAGAGCTGAGATCCCAGCCCTTAAGAGCCCTCTTGTGAATCAAAACTGAACTATATCCAAAAGTGCTTTGGCCTCACTTCAACCATGACGGTCAAGCTTTAAAATGTACAGACAAATAGGGGGTAGGGTACAATTCCTGTACTGCGCCCCCTGGATCAGCCCCTGGGTACATGTGGTATACAAGAACATAGAATGTAAGAATATGTACAATAACATGACGAGTGCCCATGTCTGTCCCCTTAACAGGTGACTACCTTACCAGCTGCCCTCACCGTGGAGCAGCCCTCGGTCGGGTTCGAGGACCGCAGTGCAGCGGGCCTCAGGATCCCCGACGTGGGCGCCACCCCAGAGGACTCCAAATACTGCGGCAGCATTTACATTGGTATCATGGTGGACGGAACCTCCTCCGCAGACGGAGTACAAAGTAAGTCATTCGCTAATTTGTAATAATCTCAGAAATAACGTATTGAGCTCGTGACGGGGCAGCAGAATAATTTAATGGTAATTTAACGGTTAACATGATGCATGATAGTAGACTTCCTTTAACAGTAGGATTATTTACAGTGTCTTCCAATCAGCTCTGTATAATCATCATATATTTGTTGAAGCTGTGAGATTGTAGACGTGATACTTAAACATGACACTCCCTTTACTGTCAGCCATCGAGTTGGAGTATAAGTGACATTCAAACTCAAGGATCCAATCTAAATCCATGCACATTAAATTAAAGGACATATCCAATTTATGATTCAATCTGCAGATCGTGGTGTAGTGGCGGAACGGGATGAGTGGAACAACTTCATGGCTTCACGAATCACCATCATCTGTGCGGGAGGTAGGCCCACCCCTTACATACATTGTATATGTTCCAGAGTAACTATAGGCCACTGGCGGGGCACAAGGCCAATGAATTAATTCATTGATGGTATTTATAGACAATGATGTTCTTCTATTTGGAACTCGAATTGCAAAGCATTTAATTGAGGTTGTTATGAAAATGCCCCCCCCCCCGGCAAGCGCTTACATGTAGGGTAGACTGCCGATGAGATGACAAGTTGGTCTGTTGGTACCTTGGGTACACTGGTACGCAGATTGGAAGCCCTGTGGACAATATACCCTGAGGATGCTCAGCCCAATGTCTATGATATCCTTGTGGAAGATTGGCATCATGATTAATGACACCCTGATTGAGAGATACCAGTCTACTCTAGGTACCAACAGACCAGCTAGTCATCTCATGGGCGGTCTACCCTATATATATATATATATATATATATATATATATATATATATATATATATATATATATATATATATATATATATATGCGCTGGCATATCCCCGTCCGTTGATGTTGTAAATAAAACATGACTCATTGTCAGGGCCGGCTCCTATATGACGCGGCTCTGTTTGTGGCTCTAGACACCAAGTATCATCATTAATACTTCAGAATAACGCCATTAAATATAAACATGACGCTACTTCCTGGTATACTACCCAGTAAGTACTAATGTAGCAGCGGTAACACACATCACAGGGGGCATTGTCCATGTTGACTTGGCAACCGTGCATTCATTATATAGTCTGTGTTTGATAAAGGTCTACTGTTTTTAACAATTGTATTATTGGTGTTTGATAAATATCTAATGTGTTAGCGTAGTGTGTTCCTGGACTGTTCTGAACGTTTGCACTAATCAATTAATTCTCCATGATTTGTCATGATAAAATGAAGTCTAATTATCATAACACGCTATTAAATGTCGTACAAACGTTTCTTAAAGGTGTAGGCAATGTTTGGGAAAACGTCAAATAACGCGATGAAGATTATAAAAACTTTAATGTTGTTATAACGTAATTTGATATTTCTTTAGAGTAGGCTAGTGGTGGGAAAACTGTGATTCGCCCACGAGCTTTATACCAAATGCTACAACCAGCGAGGTTTCCAGCTTATATTACAACTCTTAAATTGCCTTACTATTTGATGATAAAAGAAGATAAATCTATGACAAAAGAAATTAGTGTACAACATGATCATGACTGAGGCTTTCGATTCTTGCCAACAATGTTTTTTTCCAACACCGAGACAATCAAAATTGGTATCCCAAAATCAGGTCTGATTGCCATTTTCTTTTTGTTCTAAAAAATGACGAGGAGAAAACAATCGTAATCATGATTGAGTGGTTATAACAGGTATATGCTGAGGCCTCCAACACCCTCAGAAAAGGTACATGTTCCTCCGTGGCCTGGCTTGCAGTATTGCGAGGTCACACATAAGCCCGGCATCTAGTAGGGCGGCACAGGTACCTGCGAAACACTGCAACCTTTTTGGTCTTTTGTTCTGGCATGTCTCGCTGCATTTCCCAGCATTTTGCGGCAGTTCTGCCCTCTATGTTGCCAGGAGCAGGGGTACACTGCTGCAAAAGGTAGCAAAACATGCCACAACATAAGGAAGATCACCACGTTTCAAAGCTCCCGGTGCAGCCTAGTCTGGGCTACAATGTGTGATGTGGGTTAGAACCACATGAAATGCATTTGAAAGGGTGAAAACATCTAATTTACCAGTATAACATAAGAGAATAACATTTTGGAAACCTGTTGGTAGTCCCTATTCGCAGCCATAATGTCACACGAATTTCAGAATTAAGGTGAGAGTATGTCACCATCATAGAAAGAGAATGATGCATTCACCATGCATGTATAGGGTTCATATGCTAAACCACCATCCCATTGATCGGATTTCGAACCCATGATCTATAGAATACAAGGTCAGAGCTCTACTACTATTCGTAATAAGATGACTCACAATGCAGTGCAAATGTGCGCGGATTCACCAGGAGGTGAATATCCTTAAAGATGGTGTATCAGCTAAAATTTCGTGACTTTTTAATCATGCCACATTACTATTGCATATCCTATCCTATACATACTCCCTACATTTTAAAACAATTGGCAGAGTCTAAATCCATAAAATTAACATATGTAGGGCAGTCATTTTTGCTGTAGGTCGACACTAAAACTCCCTATGTTGTGGTACTGCATGGCTCAGTGCTTTCTCTATCAGGCTAGTTTCCCCTGTACTCACCTGGGGGAGTGACTGAGTCAGCAAGGTGAAAAGGCTTTATTTTTAATTATCTCAAATCATATATTTATAAACAAATATCTTGCAAATATTGAATAATGTTTATCAGCTAAGATTACACACACAAAAAAACAAAAGAATAGAAATCCGATCTACTGCCCATGGTCCCTGAAACAAATCTTTTTTTGGCCTTAACAGAGAGGCGAACTCATCTGGATCAGTTTTAATGGGGATTAATAGGGGCCATTCTTTCCTCGGTAAAAACGTTTTAGGTCAGTTTCCCGGGATTTACCCTGCCTTGGGCCTATGTTTTTGTCTCTGACCGGGTGCCATGTCTGACCAGATAACCAGTACCCCCAGACATATATTCCCACTACCATTCCACCCTCAGTAACGTCCCCTCCCGCCTCATGAGGGGTCAGACTCTTCACCATGCCTCCTCCTGTTGATGACCGCTCCCTATAGATAGGAAATGGAGTGATCATCTATTAATTACATGGTGTTTGGTGGGTTCGGGATAGGGTGTAAAAAATGTTGACCCTCCTTAGGCTGTTAGAGAGTGGTAATTTTTTTAACAAGGGGGTTGTTGGTGGATTGGGGGGGGGAACCAAAAAAATATGAAACCCTTGAAGGGGGGACCAAAAATATTGCACCCCTTTTTAGCAAAATAAACCTTGGCGTCACTATAGCACAAAGGGGTTGGCCATGCCCAATTTCAACCTGCCTGAAGGGGGGACCAAAATGATTTGGACTTCCTTCTTTCTATTTTCTTTTGGCCGAACCTGAAAAGAGTTCTTGTAAGGCATGCTTTCTTACTGCTGAAGTGAGAAATAGTCCTTAAAATTGATAACAAATGCTTTTGCTGGATAGGGGGTTTGATACTTAGGGATCTTTTGTGGGATAGGGGCCTGACATGTCCCTATCTCTCAAATGGCCCCTTTCTCTCAAACCTTTATTAGATAGGGGCTGTTTGAATGTGGTCCCTATGTCTCAAATATTTGTGGGATAGGGACTTTTTGATATTTAGGGACTTCAAGTCTCAAAAGGCCCCTATCCCACAAATATTTGAGGGATAGGGCCTTTTGAGACTTAGGAGCCTCACAACCCTCCTTAGTACGCCATGGTCTATGAGTACATCAGATTGTTCACTAACAAGAGGTATCTCACTCCGCCTCGCACATAGCAGTATATGATTTTTCCTTCCGTTGCAGATTCCTTCCAAGCATCAGACTTCAGGTACTCTATGACCTACGGACAGAACGGGCTGTTTGAGGGCCATAGTGTCCCCCTCTGGGTGAACGTGACCATTACCACTCTCAGGCCATCTGAGCGACTCGCTGTCTCACGTGGAGCAACTCAGTTCAGGCTGTCTCTCTACTTGCACGA
Source organism: Harmothoe impar (assembly GCA_947462335.1). Classification (NCBI taxonomy): domain Eukaryota; kingdom Metazoa; phylum Annelida; class Polychaeta; order Phyllodocida; family Polynoidae; genus Harmothoe; species Harmothoe impar. The sequence continues at coordinate 90,784,039 of OX381705.1, forward strand.
CTCTGAATTACTCCTGAACCAAACAGGTGGGTGAGAGCTTACCAGTATAGGCCTATATATTAGGCCATGTTACTGCCCTATTCACTGAATGAATTGGGTCGTTAAAGGCCTATAAAGCAATGGAAAGTTAAGGCATACAATTTTAACAGTCCTATGTAAAACTCTCGCGACCACTCTTTTCTGTGATAATATAATCTGATATGTCTTATTGTGTCAGATTGTGAGAATGTAGGCTGCCCTGATTACTTAGCACATTTGTATGTGGGGGCTCTAGGATTTAGTATAAGCCTAATAGAGTGAACAATTTTAAACTCCAGTGTCATAAACTCCATCCTAATCCTTTTGAATGTTAGGCATTTTCCACAGAACAATTCGTGAAAATAAAAAAATGTATCTGTCTATCGCTTCCGCTATAGATAACACAATGGCGGAAGGTGCCATTGACCTGACCGGTGCAAGCATAGAGGTCCCTGACATCAGTCCGGTCCTCCTAGCACGCGCCCCAGGGGAGAGGCTTCAACTGGAGAATGTCGAGATGTGGATTGATGGTAGCACGGTACCGGAAAGTGTTGGTGGTATGGAGGAGAAGTACCTACACCTAGTTGTGTGGGATGCCGCCACCAGCACCGTCATGGAGACCGTCCTGCAAAATAATCATGCATGGGCAACAACCAACTTAAATCCAAGCACGGCACTATGTAAGTTACATATTATGCATATGTCGGGTTTGAGGTGGGACGTTTTCATCCTCTAGTTAACCAATAATAAATGGATATGGGTGCACGAGTGCTGTGTATCGCTGGATAACCCACATATCCATCGATACACAGCACGAGTGCGCCCATTTACATTCATTATTAGGTTTATTATCCCAGCTAGCAAAACTCGTAGCTAATCACGTCATCTCTACATCTTTTCTCAATAGATATTTACTACATTTGGTTACGTCGTATTCTTAGCCTCATTACGTCCTATATGCAAATGGTTTCGACATCATTCTTCAGACATCTTTTTAATGTAACATAATGATATCAATATGACCTGCTTTGAAAGACATCAGGAAGATGCGATATAAAGATTTAAATAAGTGGAATAATTGTAACATTGTGTGAGATGGGTATATTCAAAAATCATTTTAATTGTGGTATAAATTTATTTCATAAATAAGATGCCAGATGCAAACACATTTTAGACATCATGAAAAGACATGTATCTAACGTCTACCCCACACCTAGAGTAGGACTTCTCCATCAGAAGTAGGTAACATCGAAGGCAATTGATTTAATAATCCTGTAATTTTGCCTGTAGACTTTACCAATATTCCTGAAGAGACTTGGCACATTGGTCCTAGCACAGTGGCCAAGATGTGATGTCAGCTCATGGTCCGTCTATGTGATTTGAATAGATTTAGCGACCACAGAAAAGGTGTGCTCGTGTTAATCTCCTGATCCTCCCTTTAATAAATGTTCTATAGAAACAAAAATAACAGAGCATACATGCCAGGCAAAAAGTTATTCAAGTTTCATCTGTTATGTCAATTCATTGTGTTGAATAGAAACTAATTTATGGTCAAACTACTGCCAATGTAGATTGTATTCTATTGATATTGGCAGAGGGAGACATCTTGTGTCAAAAGTGTGAACTATTGGAGAGCTAAAAACAGATGTCTCATAGACGTCATAATCTGACAAGATAAAGATGTACTACATATGTAAAGTATGCGTAATGTTGATGTCAAATCTATTATGTCATTTTAACATGCACCTTAAGGCATGAATTTGACATTAATGTTTTACGTGTATAATTTCACAAAAAAAAAAGTGATATTCTGATCCAGATTTAATCACTTGTTACATCAAATAATGACCACATAGATATGTATGGATGATGTCAAATGGTTATGTCTCTTTCTAATTGCCATTTAGATGTAAACAGTACATCAGATTCCTGTCAAACTGCTATGTAAAAGGATTTACTCCCTTGAGACGTCATGATCAGGTCATTTTGACGTATCAACGTGAATATGACCAGTAAAAGACGTGCTTTTTACATAAGGTGCTAGCTGGGATATGATTCATCGATTCAAATGCTGTTATTTACCTTAAAGTCGTCCTAATTTGGCCATTTTGAAGGATATTTACGTAGACTATATCGAGCAAGGAGGGCGCCATGATGATTTTGACATCCCACCAACCCTGGTATTTGATTGGTCGAGCTGTGCGGGGAGCTTTCATTATTTAAAAGCGACTAAACCACTTTCCTGCCCAACCTGTCTGCAGTGTCAAAGTATACGACGCTACTCCGCCGCACGACCTGCTGGTTTGAGAACTAACCGCTCCCCAGTAGACTTGAATATATGCAGCGTTTCCCTCCCTCTGTACGGTAGCCGCTGAGGCATGGCAGCTGGCGCATCAGACTCACACACCACAGGTCCCGGGTTCGGCCCTGGGGTGAAAACGCCCCTTTTTTAAAGTTTTTTTTTTTTTTTTTTGAACAAATTTCCTTTATTACGATTTTGATTAACAGTTACATCGAGATATAGATGTATGGTTGAGATATGCTTTATATCGTACAAAGGAGGCCGCTTTTCAGTTCTATCAATTTAGCAGAACTGGTTTTGGGCAGCAACCTGTCATCCTCATTGTTGTTTACATTTCTTTTGGATACCGCCTTGTGCAAACTTAGGTCTATGAAGCATAGTGAGATTCCCATATTTCAGTGGTGACTTATGAGTTGACAGTTTCATACTTCGCTTTCATAACTTGACACAACAATGTTGTCACATCTAGACGCTGAATTTTTATTCATATTCTGTACTTTGGGAAGACCTTAAATAGTAACAAACAAATATAACGAAAATAAATATATAATGAGTGTTAATAATGTGCTAAATGATGTCAGTGGCAGTCATCTATAGAACTTCTTTGTTTACAGTCATGTTACATTTCAGTTTATATCTATCACTGACTGGTTGACTACTGAGGCAATTTTTAATAACTACTTCTCAGTTTAAGTGCATTAAACTAAAGTTGATAAAATAAGATACCGGTTCTTTAACTTCAAAAATACTTTAGCATGTGATAAGTTTAACTAATTGTACAGCACAATCTATTCATTATGGGTTTTTTTGGGGGACCAGGGCCACCAGTCTTCGTTTCATTTCTGCTTTGAAAAGCTCAAGAGTGGGGATCAACCTGTCTTCTGGTTTTAAACCATTCCATAGTGACGCCAGGGTATACTCTACACTATGTTGATACATGGTAAGTTTAGACATATTCATTTTCAGTACAGGTCCGTCCCAGCATCTAGTACATAGAGCCCTTTGGTCCAAGTACTTATCCTGTCTAGAACGCTGGTATGCAGCAGTTAACATATGTGTCCTCCTTCTATCCTTAATATAGTTACTCTTAGTAACAGCATGAACATATTCCGTTGGCGTTCTTATTGAGGTTTTTAAGGCAATTTTCAGACATTTACTCTGGCATCTACCAAGTTTGACAAGAGTATCTACATTAGCATTGCATATATATATGTAAAAAATTGCCCCTAGAACTATTTTAACGAATAGATAAGTTAAGTCCAACTTCTACCTTTATAATGAAAGAAAAATAATAAAAAAATATTGAATTTCAAAGAAACTATACCAAAAAATGTCTTTTCTTCTGTAACTTGGTAAATAATGGCCCTGCGGGGCTGAAACTCTGCCTATAGACTCCTTGTTTCGTCCCCTACTTACCAGTGCCTTGATGGCGTGGTACGTAGAGCGTCCGACTTGAACTCTTGGGGTACCGTGTTCGAATCGCCATGCAACTTCGGAATTGCTCAGAATTACCGGAATAGTGCCGATATCCACCGGAAGAGTGCCGATATCACTAGATATCAGCATGGGGATATCCCCGAAAAAGCACGATGAGTGGCCCAATCATGTAATAAATTGATATAAACCAGAAAAACAACTTCTTGAATCATTCTGAACAGGTGATATTTCTTTTCGCGAACAGTAACACTGTCATTTCATTTCAGATGATGCCCTTTGGTCGGAAACACCAACTCCACCAACTACGCCCTCACGACTTGAAGTCGGCGGTAAGTCTAAGAGGGAGTCACATTATTTATGTCTTTCTTTTTTTTAATGTGTAGAGTTTGTCTTATGTAAGATGATCTGAAAAAATAACTCGAACCGCAGAATTCTTTGTAAGATGCAAAGAAGAAGAGAGGCGTTTATTTCAACCAACCTGTACAGTAATGCTAACCAATTCTAGAAATAGCTTTCAGTCAATCTTTCCATATCGGAGACATGAGGAGATCTGCCTGAACCAGGGGGTGGGAAGCAGTATAATATTATATACTGTTCCAGAGAGCCTTTTCACAAGTTTTATACAATTAACGATAGCAGTAAAAAATAACGATAGCGGAATTACGATATCGTAAAAATGGATAAGGGAGTGCATTTCATAATGCTGATAGTGTTTCAGCTCTCTTAACCTATAATAACGATAGCAGATGTCATTTTAACTATAGCAGCTTATGAAATACTCTATATTTTTACCCAATTTGCTATCTTAATTCTATAAGTCGATTAAGGATATAATTTAACATTTTTATATGATTAAGGATCATATCAGCCTCCCGGAATTGAAACAATTTTGTAAATATTCTGACCGGAAGTGCTCTATCAAGGCATTTTCATTTGGCACTATAACTCAGATTTTCTGATACAAAAACATTAGAAAATTAATTGGACGGATATATAATTATAAAATATAAAGTTATAAACCAATTTGGAATAGGTATGGTATAGAAAAATAATATTTGAATCATCTTATTGGACATCTTTTGGGATTTACGATAGCAACAAAAAGACAGAGTCCAAAATCGGAGGTTAAACTTGAATAAAATCTTTTCTCATCAATTTATATCCACAATATCTGAGATAGAATCTCACTGATACATGTGTTACATGGTCCCATCATCTATTTTCAAGAAATGAAACATTTTTTCCTTTATCAGCAGGGGTCAAGGTCTAGATAAATATAGGTTATGAAATACCAAAAACGCTCTCGTTAAACCAAAATCGCTCTCGTAAAACGCTCTCGTTATTCCTTATGAAATACACTCATTTTGGCTCCTCAACTAGTCTGAACACTTCTAACGATAGCCCATGTAACGCTATCGTTAAACGGGCAAAAAATAACGATAGCATGTTATGAAACACACACATTTAACGATATCGTAACTGTCTCTTATGAAAAGGCTCTCTGTATATATAAGTTAGCCTTCGAGTACATTATGATATTCGTGCCCCTACAAATGTGTTTTATGGGGTAAAAGATAACAAACACAAGAGTGGATGCATCATCCTAGATGATTGCCTTGCTTCCACTAGGTACCCTGTCATTTGACTAGAATGACATTTTTGCAAACAATTGTTGGTTATGACTAACCTTAGTTCCATAAAATCGCAGTATTTGATCAGACAACTGGGTAGAAGTTAATCACATCTGCTAATAACATTCGGTAAAAGTAATAAGGATGAGATGAGGTGAGAGAAATTGAGATGGATACATTGTAGGGTTTACATCCTCAATAGATTAAGAACTTGAAAACTACAGAATTATATGAAACAGTGGTTGTAGCCCTTTTTGATCGCAGTTTTAAAAAGTTTCGTAGATTGTTATAGGCCTTTAAGACATAAAGGGCTGTAATGTGTTTGCCGTCGGGCTGTAGCATTTGTTCCAAAACCTTTACTTGGCAGTTACTTGATTTAACTTTTCCTGCATGTGTGTATGTTTGTAATTGTCATTTTTTCAGCCAACCTGGCCACTGGCTCATTTGCTGGGAATATAATATATAATGGTGCTGCTATCCAAGATCAACTGCCTGTATATTACTCGACCGATGCCATGTGAGTGTATGATACAAAATGTCAATTTCTCTGTTCTTATAACCGTCATTTTAACATAAACATATAATGTATGCCTCCGCTGTCGTGTTCCAGAACTACTCCCTGGTGAATACTCATTTAAAAGACCAACAGTCATTTGATAACTTAGGGAAAAACTAGTTCTTCTTGGTTTGCTAAAGTATTTCAATGGCCCAATTGCTGTCTCGTTTAGGTACATCACAAGTTATTTCATGTATGTATACAATGTGTAAATAGTTACACACACATCTTTGTAGACAATATAAACACAAATACATTGTGTAACTAAAAAATAAGTTCTACCCCAAGTTAGCTGCTATATGACCCATCTTTAACAGATAAGTTAAAGAAGTGCTTGAAATCCTTTCCAATTCCTCCTCATAGATATGATGCCACGGATATCGCCTCGGGTATTACGTTGTATTCAGGTCAAGCTGGTTTAGTTGAAGCGGTCACCGTCTACAACGATGACAACCCGGGGCCTGTAGCTGTACCCCAATTGGATGCTAGTAACAAGAGGTTCTGTGGCTCAATACACGTGGTAGTACCCATAGAGATGGATGGTGATGTCAACGACGGAGCTACCTACAACAATGCCCATGTAGCACCAATGGTCTTAGTGTGCCACGCAGATGGTAACTACTGTTGTAGTTCCTTAGCCCTTTGAGGGCTACATAGTGTTTGGATGTGTTACATCCGTTGTCATCATAATGCATGAATACAACCCTGGCGAGCCATTGCAAGGCCTGCATCCAAACATCTTCTATGCTGCATTTATGTATCATGAGCACGAATAATATAACACTAGTATTAAGTAAATCTACTATAATTTACTGAGATATAATTTTGCATGTTATTTTTCATAATCTGCTAATTCAGAATACTTAATTGCAAGATTCCGTATTTCACCACAGAAGCATTGTCTTTGCCGAATTCCATTCCAGATCTAATTGGCCTGACGGACCTGTGGGTGACTAATGCCCCTGTGTTGTGGAAGGGTAAGGCGGTCCTGGTGACCTTCACAGCCATCATCAGCTGTACAGCGGCCGACTGCGGCACTGTGGTAAGGAGGCACTGTTAGGCCACTTAAACAAATAAAATGGTTTCTCATCACTGCGCGCTTCATAAAAATCTAGTTTTGAGGAAAACTTTTTTGTCTATTTTTATGAACAACTGATAAAAATGGACATATGTGGTATCAAATTGAAGCTAATAATTCCAGCAATGCAGTGGTATAGAAAGAATTGACATTTTCTCCACTTTTAAAGATCAATTAATTCTTAACCAATAAAATATGAATTTTGGTCACAGAAAACGTAAATAATCCTTTACATTTTAGCATGCGAGCAAAAAAAAAAGAACAAAATAAAAGCCTCCCTCGTCAGATTTCTTAGACCTTGGTGATGAAAAACCTTCTTTTTGAATGGTCTTACTTTAACCCTTTAAGTGCAGCATACTGAACGGTGTAAGGGCCGCATAGTGCTGCTTTAACATACTGTGGGCATTGTCATGGTCAGTAAATGCAGCCAGGACGAGACAGGTATCATGCCAACCCTGTATATTTATGGATAACTGTGACCGATCTAAGTAGTATATGAATTAGGGGTTTGGTGTAGGCAGTCTAATTGATACATGTGCTGTTCGTCTGATTAACCATAAGTAATGCCTTAAAAAGCCAGACATTGCATTACGGTATGCCCTTTGCCGTCATGATGCATTAATGCAGCCCTGGAGAGTGTACTCACCAGGCGTACGTCCAAACATTATGACGATAACGGACATTGGCATTTATATCCATTACCTCCCTCGTGTTATTTCCCTGGGAAATCAAATGTATAATATAATGCCCGTTGTCCTACAGGAGAAAGTAAAATCCTAATCAACTTGAGACTATTATAGGGCCTTGAGGCACCTAACCACTCTTAAAGGAAATTGCTGCATTTCAATATTTTCATTGATTCCCTAAAATATTTTGAAAAGTATCAGTGTGATATATTAAGAAGTAGAATATACCAAGAAATTGGTATGTTTATGGGGTGCTCAATTCTATGAGAGGGCCACATGAAGAGGCAAGTTCTTTAGTCTGGGTGCATATAGGAGACTTAGTTTTGTGGTAAGATGACCGTGATGTCCTGTTACCACCTGCCAGTCACTTTCGATTATGTTATTTGGAAACATAATCATTTAGAAATAGACAAATAAAAGTGATCGTGTTCTTGTAATTTTCAGAAATAAACATGCTTCACTATAGGCATTTTCAATACCATTAAAGTTAGCAGTTAAATGTCATAGTTCGTTTTTAATTTCCATGCGATTGTTAGCCCTATAGGCAAATGAAAATATCCCCATTTAAAAAACAACAACAATCTCATAAAAGAAAAAATGCCATGGTACTTGCTGGGATTGTACCCCAGACTGCTGGTGAAGTCTGGTGGAGCTGCTGAAGTATTGTTTCATACATCTCTTATTGACATATTACATCAGAGGGTAGCACTAGCCATAGAATATGATTTAGTTTTCCTAACAAACCCTAGAGTCCAGCACAGAAAGATACAGAAATAAAAGGTTTAGAGGTTAAGCGGGACACGTGAGCCGGCATTATGCATGGGGCAGGTCTGGTGAGTCTACCTGCCAGGGCTGCATTCATGCTCCATGGCAATATACAAGGTATAACCCATTAACGTACTGTGCTGCTCTTAATTAAAGGGTTAACGATCTTTATTACATCCTTGTTCACAGACTACCTTCAACATAAAGGTCAAGCTCGGGACAGATGTTTCGACCGAGATGACCATAACACCCTCACTGTCAGGAACAGGTACGCATTTTGATATATCCTAGAGTCGTGTCACTAAAGGGGAGTCATGCACATACTAACAGCCACATTGCTGAAGCACCTATGTTAAAAGATAGAAGGAAATTCCACGCTGAGTCATATGGTTTCAAAAGGGCTCAACATGTAAAATATAGAACCCCTGTAAGGAGGATCACGAGATCTGCTGATGCACCTTTATTGTATTATGCGACTATAAAATGCTCAGCATACGAATGCTCACCACAGGTAATACTATTATGTACCCGAGCGTGGAATGTCCTTGATAATACTGTGCGGGCTATGGATAATTTTTCTGACTGTAAAACAAAAGCTAAGCAAAGAATGTTGAGTACTATTCCGAGTAAGACACATTTGAGCCTTAAATAATTTTATTTTTTTATTTTAAGCACAACTCTGTATCAAAACCTTACAAGAATATGTGTAAGCCATTTTGCCTAAAACAAGAATGTTATTTCTGATGTATTGATCGAATGCTTATACATGGTAGAGATATAACAACAGCTTGTTGATGTCTCTACCATTCTTTTTTTCACTCATACCTCATAGTAGGATATAACATGATACCGGTATCATTATATACAGAACACAGATGTATGCATTTGCATAGGAGCCATGGCAAAGCTGTAATTGTTGACGTTGACAACTCAGAGTGAATAAAGATAATTTGTTCTAAAGAAAGTCGTAGGGTTGAATAGGACAGAACAGGGGGTATGGGCAGTGAATTATTTCTAAGTATCCTAAATATAGATCTATTTCTTAAATCAATGAATCTAGGTGAACCCTAAATATTTCCACTCACTGAAGTACATCACGAACTATGATCTTTCCAATCGTCAACATTTTGAAATCCTGATCCTTCCAGAAAAACGTCCCCACCCCACCGTCTAGATAGTCGGTTTATTTACTGAACTGCCCCCCATCACCCATCTCCTAATGACTCATACCAGCCCCAATGTCAAACAAGGCTCGCTGCATAGGAAAATGAACATGACCACCTATATGTGGATGTGTGGTGTAAAACTCCAGGTTCTGCGCTAGCGGCATCCTCCGTTCTAATTATTTTAAACAGCACAGCATTATGCAAGAGCACAGAGCTTCACCCCCCCCCCCCATATTTTCGCCCTCTTTTGATCATAAATTCATGCAGGGGTGATAACACGTTCTGCCAGAATGGTCATCTTTGCATTGTTCCTTGTACATATTATAGTCAAAAATATTTTTAAAAAACAGTCCAACCCACTTCACCCTTCACTCTCATTAAAGGTGCGGGTTGATATTGTCCACTTTATATTTATTCATCACTACTTAAAGAGACCAAATGGTGTTACTTTTTCTGTCCATTTGTCCAGGGCGAATGGGACTGTGTTTAAGTTATGTAGAGGACTGTTCTATTCTTATGATACAATGTTATTACCCCCCCCCCTCTTTGTGAAACGATTCACTAGTAGTTCATATGATGCAGCAGGATATGCACAATGTCCTAGCGTTAAATCCTTTACCTAAATCTACTAGGTTTAATCAATGCCCTGGCAATACAATTACAATTCCCACTCTATGCAATCATTCAGATTTCACCGATGCTGGTGTCACCAGGATCACCGTGACCGATTCGGTGCTGATGACAGCCCCAGCTACCGCATGTGAAACCAGTAACACTTTCCGTGTAACACTGACGGACATAGACCCGGGTACAGACTGGACCGAAAACAACGAACTCACCTCACCTCTCCCACCTTTCAGGTGTTCTGCCACAGGTAATAACACATGTTTTAATCCGCAATGGACTTTGTCAGCTGTTGATTTCGTCTAAGGTGTTTTATTTAGGGCACATTATACTATTACAAATGCAATGCATTAGAAGGCGCAGAATTGAAATGTACAGAATTAAAAAAGAAAATAGATTGTACGATTTTTCCAAACAGTTCAAGACAAATCTCCCGTAGTCTTGCGTGGAACAGCCCACAGAATCACTCGTGCAGAAAACACGGTCACGGTCATGTGAACGTGTTTTTTGAAATACAAGATTTCCTATGCTTTAGCACTAAAGAGCCGTATTCAATGACCCCATTGAATACAATGTGGCTGTATTCAATGGGCCAGGATAAAGTTGCCTTTCCTTCATTAAACGGCTTCAAATATTTTTTAAAGCCAACTACATTAATACAGTCTCTGACATATTTCCCGAGTGGGGGCTGGGGCCATATCCCACAAAGCCGCATGCTGAGTGGGATATGGCTCCAGCCCCCACTGTCTATGTATTTTCCCATGACATTATTAGGGTGTGACATGCAATATTTCACATTGTTATTACATTTTCAGCAATGACACATTATACCCTGTGTATGCATTAACTCCCCATTCAGGCACGACAGACATTGAGGCTGTAAGCATCACAGCAGACTCGGCCTCTGTAGAACTTGGTACCGTCAACCCCTTCTCGTTTGACGTCAAAGTGGAAGTGGAAACCACGTGGTACCCGCAGGTGGAGTGGCCAAGGTTCCAGTTTGAGCTCTACCTGTCTCTGGACGACCAGCTGGAGTACCACATCCCCTATATCCCTACAGACTGCCAGCGGGATGAGCTCAGCAAGGCGTGGATTAACGGCACCAACACCTTCACACTACAAGACGAGGGTGAGCCGGGTCTTCCTTGTGTTTCCACCCATAGAAGAAAACACAGACAATGAAGCTACCCTAAAAACTGTTTTTACTAACCGTCCATATTACATAAGGCCACTCAAAAAAAGTTGTTTCTCATCACCAAGCAGTGAAAAATATGACGAGGGCGTTTTTTATTTAATTTTTAGAAATACATTTTGTGACAAAATACATGGGAAATTAGGATTCTTTGCGATCGATTTTCACATTTTAGAGTTTATTGATGAGTAAAGTTTGTTATAATGCAAGTTATTCTTAGCTGACTGCATTACTGACAGCATAAGATTTAATTTGACACCAAATTTGCCAATATTCTTTCAAATTTTAACATACTTTTCATCAAAAATGTAAAAAAAAAGAAAAAAAAGTGGCCTAAGCAATACTTAGGGAAAGCACATTACACATGATATTATGTTTATACATGTATGCCCTCGTTTATGTACATGCGATATTTCACACTTCTGTCAGATGTCAGGCCTCTGACGTCATAACAGGGGATTACATATCTTTTATGAGCATTGATTTTGCACCTGTTAACTAGAATTAACGAAATTTAATTCCATAACCACATGCACATGACATATGCAGAGAAGCGCTTAAATCTTTCAGAACTACGGATAGTTTCGTGTTTTTTTGCACCTTTATAAATCACTTGGCCCTAAATCATGTGAAATATGGCCTAATGTGCAACATGTGAAACATCCCTGAGTTTTGAAAGAGTATCGAAGACCTCTATATATTTGTCTTACGGCCACTACCATACATGAATGCGTTTGTTTCAGTTGGCTTCTACCTGCCACGGTCGGGCCTGGAACGCTTCTGTGGCCAGCCGGTGAAGCTGTGTGTGCTGCTCGACACCTTCGACCCCTCAGATACCGATAACATCAAGGGGCAAATTGACGAGGTCATAGAAACAGATGTCTCCAACGCCGTGTGTACTACAGTAACCTTTGACCAGGAAGGCAACTGTCAAAGTGTCTCCGTAACCAACGAACAAAAGTGTATGTGTTTAAGTCTCACTGATATGCAGATGGGTTGGGGTAGAATGGATAAAATTATACAAGGTCCCACTTATGGTGTCATGTAGTTTGAAAGTTAATGCTTTTTATGAGCTTATTACATGCATGTACGTTGTCGTCGAGATGCATGTACCAGGTACCATGATATAAGTGCATACCTTATTTTCTCCACTGGCAGAGAACACTTTCTCGTGAAAAACATCCCGTTAAAAATATTGACGTAATTGTATTGACATACCAAAATTGCCGATATAATATATTGACATATTGACATAATAGCAATATGTCAATATAGCGAATATCAATGACATCCCTATATGATATCATGTCTCTAGTCTTACATTTAGCCATAGTAAAACTTGATGTCTGATCAGTTTCCTGATGTCCCTATTCAGTGGCTGTAGCCATCATTGGAGATGTCAATCTTAAACTCGATGGCGCGGACGTGACCGCCGTAGCGGTGGGCCCAATGACGTTCATATTCAGTGTAAGTAAATGCAGACATTTTAATAAAGGCCAATGGGCAATCGATAAAAGTTGACGAATCATTTAGGGCCATAACCCATTAGCCGAATTGGATGCATTATCGGCCGATACATGAACAAATTTATACTACAAAGTACTAAATTGGGCCTGTTTGTTGAGGGTGTATCGGCCGATAATGCATCCAAATCGGCTAATGGGTTATGGCCCTAAGGAACTTAACACTAGAATGGTAATTTTAGCACTGTATTGTGCTGTATAAAATTGCTGACAGTAAGCTATAGCTGGTTGTTCAATGACCGATGGAACTTCGGCCGATTTTTGGTATTAAATTGTTTTAATTGTATAGATAATACAGTCAGTGATAGGAATACAGTGTGAATATGCCAGGTTTAATGCATTCCAATTAAAAGACATATTGACAACCCATATAAAATAATCTAGACCAAGAAATCGGCCGACAAAACCCATTCTATATCAGCCAGTTGACGACCACCTCTTGTAGTGAGCTCATCGTCAACGCGGGTGACCTTAATCTTGTACCTTATGCAGAAAGGCATATCACTCTGGGAAACGAAAGCTATAGATCTATTGAGAATCCTAATATTGTTTAAAATGACTATTTCTACGCTGATAATCTAAATGCTCTGCGGCATAGTCTGTAGTTCTACCAGTTTTAAGTTTTGGTTGATTTCACTCCTACTTAAAAACTGTAGATCTGTAAATAAGTCTTCTTATTGGGTCTACAGCTGAGTGCCTCTCCACCTGGCCTGGACCCTGCACCAGAACTTGGGCCTAACATTACAAATTACCCTCCAGGATGATATTCCAATTTATTGAACAATTTAGATATCCTAATGTATGTATAAATACTCAGGTTGGCGTCACGAACCGCCACACACAGCAGCTGCCAGCTAAGGCGGACCCTGGGAACTTTGCATTGACGATAGATCTCGCTAAAACAGACGATGCTGCGGAGATGAATTTGCCGTTCCCATCCGCCCAGGAGGTGTATCAAACATTGCCCATAAACGCTGGGGACACTCTTGTCATCGATTTAGAAAGTAAGTGACACAATTGAAATCAAGGTTTTAAGTATATGGCTCTTACAGCATACACAGCAGCTAGGTAGTATCTGTGAATTTTGGTCGCAAAGTCGAGAAACGAAATATCATACAGTGAAACTTCGTTATAAGGAACTCTGATATAAGGAGACCTTGCTTAAAAGGAGCAGATTTGTGTGGTCCCGATTTTCCCCTTTACATTTCTATAGTAAGAAAACTCTCTAAGAAGGAGGTATATTTACCTCAACCTCTGATATAAGGAACTAATTTAGGCTCATGTTCTTATTTCGCACATGCAAACTTTACCCAGGGAACTCATCTCTCAGGGTTACAGTCACCTACTGCTTAAAATTTTCCACCACTCCAGTCCCGAGAGGTTGGGAGAATACTTTTGTGGTTGCCTTAAGGAGAAAGGGAGATGAAAATATCCAAGAAGAGGACCTAGAGGGATTGTTGACGCTCCCGTCTGAATTGTATTAGAATCAAGTCTATTAGGGTATAAGAGACACCTGTAGGGGCTATACTGTTATCTTGACCTTAATAAGGCTGACCTTGCTTATAAGGAGACCTTGCTTATAAGGAGCAAATGGCACTGGTCCCAAGGGCCTCCTTATAACGAAGTTTTACTGTATTTGAATTGCCAGAGCCTGAAATCTATTGACAATAACAATATACATATATGACCAAATGTCACAGATCGTCCTGATTTGAACTTTTTTCCTTCTCTAATCAATAAAATGTTCCAAATGTCATATAAAGTTATCTTTTTGGTCTAGTATGGTCGGGCTTGGATAGATCTACGAGGGAAACCATGGTTTGACCTATGTCAGACCCTTATTAAGGGGACCAGGGGGACAAAAACACCCAAAAATGGACCTTTTTTGACAATAAAAAAAATAATTTGACACTATCCTGTAAGTACCCCTCTATAAATAGAGTTATCTGCACATATCTTTTTTTTGCCTGTTCCCCCATATGGTACGGAACATTTTAAGACCATTTAGGCCTATGTGATATGTTTGATAAATATTATGTATGATCAAAAGTGCTGGGGTAGTTTTGCATAGACACGACTGAGCCCAAACAAAACATGGCCCTGCCTAAATATAAATGTAGTATGAACATAGTAAAGCTGTTGCAGAAAAAGTGTAAATTATGTACCTATACAATAAAAAGAAAAATGGTAAGTCTACCTTCAATAGCATATCCTGTAGAGCCCATTGACCTTTGACCATGTTCCAGGGGTAGTTTGACCATAGACACGACTGAGCCCGAGTAGATACGACTGAGCCCTTTGATGAAAAGACACTAAGGGGACCTATTATGCACATCTCAAGTTATTTCTATTATAACTTAGAATGTATTATTCATATTTAAAAAGAAATTTCCTGGTAGTTTTGGCTTATATTTCAGAATACTTTGTTATACACCAGTTATCACAGTAGACACGACTGAGCCCTCCTTATAAACCTTTCAATCCATATAACATGCTCCAAACCATGTACAGTCAATTCCTACCTTACTGTAGCCATTCTAGTACAAAAACCCTATAAATTACTGTAAGTGGACGGGATCCCTATAAAATGCACCATTTTTCATAGGGAATTATCCCTACACTTTATAAAGAGGGCTCAGTCGTGTCTATGCACCTACATATGACCCTGTACTGTAGATTTAATAATGATATTTAACCTACCCAAATATATGGTCTATAATCCCCAACAACTTTACTATTTGTATAAAAAAAATTGAAATCCTATTCAAACATTTACTTTTGACCCCCCTGGCAGCTCAAATCCAGACGATTCATGACATTTGGTCATATATATTGTAGCGGGCACGAGGGTGCCGTCGGCCGAGAATGGGCGCATTCTCGGCCGAGAATGCATGTCGGCCGAGAATGGGCGTCGGCCGAGAATGGGTGCATTGTCGGCCGAGAATGGAGACGCTGGGGGGTATATAAGTCAGTATTGACTCTGTATACGGCAGATAGAGATTGGACTTCATGAATAAAGGATCACTTGGTAACCCTTTATGGACGGCTGTTGTGTCTTCTATGCTATGCTCCTGATATCCTTACATTGGTGACAGCGGTGAAGAAAAGGACATACGGACCCATGATAGATGGATCAACCCAGAAGGATGGATGGAGATACAGCGGGATAGACGGCAGGAGGATCCTGTGGGGAGACAGAAGCTCACGACGACGTCTATGGTAGTGAGGGTGCATGGGATGACAGAGGAGAATGAGCTTATACTGGTATGTGCTACTTCATGCTGTGGTTGTGGTTAAAGTCGGCCGATTCTGGCGGCCGTCGGCCGATGCTGTGAGGTTGGGACTGGTACAGGAGGAAGTCGAACGATTCCTGCACGCGCCGGATGATCCGGTCGAGCTAGGGTCGGCCGAGGGAGGTGTAGGACGATGCTGGCGGCCGTCAGACGATGCTGCGAGGTTGGAGATAGTAAATGAGGATGTCGGACGGTATTGGCAGCTGTCAGGCGATGAGGGACGGTCAGGAATGGTACAGGAGGATGTTGGACGATGCAGGCGAGCTGAGGACGATCCTGATGGGCTGATGATGACCCAGGCACAAGTAGGACGATCCTGGCAGACTGCAGATGACCTGGGCGAGCTGAGGTTGGCCGAGAGGGGGGTCGGACGATGTTGCCAGACCGCAGATGATCCGGCCGAGCTGAGCAGCGGACGATGTGGGAAGGCAGTGGATGATGCATGCAGGTCAGAGATTGTGCAGGAGGATGCTCGACAATGCAGGCAGGCTGTGAATGAAGCAAGCAGGTTGTGGCTGGTACAGGAGGATCTAGGACCATGCTGGCGGCCGTCGTACGATCCGGGCAGGTCGGGGCACACACAGGAGGATCTAGGACGATGTGAGTGGTGGTGGGACGATCCTAGCAGACCAAGGATGATCCAGAGAAATGTAGTACGGTCCTGGCAGGCTGTGGACGATCCTGGCAAGACTGCAGATGAGCTGGTCGAGCTGGTGTCGGCCGAGGGAGGTGTAGGACGATGCTGGCAGACTCTAGATGATCCGGCCGAGCTGGTGTCGGCCGAGGGAGGTGTAGGACGATGCTGGCAGACTCTAGATGATCCGGCCGAGCTGGTGTCGGCCGAGGGAGGTGTAGGACGATGCTGGCGGCCGTCGGACGATGCTGTGAGGTCGGGGACCAAGCAGGACGATCTAGAACGATGCTGGCGGCCGTCGGACGATGCTGTGAGGTCGGGGACCAAGCAGGACGATCTAGAACGATGCTGGCGGCCGTCGGACGATTCTAGCAGGACGGGGATGGTACAGGAAGATGTCGGACGAAGCTGGCGGCCGTCGGACGATGCTGTGAGGTCGGGGATGGTACTGGAAGAAGTCAGACGATTCTGGCGGTCATTGGACGAAGCTAGCAGGTCATGCACTGTACAGGAGGGTGTTGGACGATCTCGGCCGAGATTGGGGCCACATCTCGGCCGGGTTTGGGGCTACGTCTCGGCCGAGATTGGGCCTACATCTCGGCTGAGTTTGGGGCTGCGTCTCGGCCGAGAGTGGGGCTGCATCTCAGGGATCGTACAGGTGGGTGTGGCTGAGATGCACCGAGAGGTGTTCGAGAGGCACCGGGACGTGGTGGATATGCAGCGAGAAGGGACGGAGATGCAGCGGGACGAGGTGGAGATGCACCGAGAGGGGTCGGAGAGGCACCGGGACATGGTGGACATGCACCAACAGGGGTCGGAGAGGCACCAGGACGTGGTGGAGATGCACCGAGAGGGGTTGGAGATGCACCGAGAGGGGTCAAAGATAGACCAGGACATGGTGGAGATGCACCAAGAGGGGTCAGGGATGCACCGTGAGGGGTCAGAGATGTACCGGGACATGTTGAAGATGCACCGAGAGGGGTCGGAGATGCACCGAGAGGGGCCAGAGATGTACCGGGACGTGGTGGAGATGCACCGAGAGGGGTCGAAGATGCACCGACAGGGGTCAGAGATGGTCCAGGACGTGGTGGAGATGCACCAAGAGGGGTCAGAGATGCACCGAGAGGGGTCGGAGATGCACCGAGAAGGGTCAGAGATGCACCGGGACGTGGGGGAGATGCACCGAGAGGGGTCGGAGTTGCAGTGGGACGTGGTGGAGATGCACCGAGAGAGGTCGGGGATGCAGCGGGACGTGGTGGAGATGCACCGAGAGGGGTCAGAGATGCAGTGGGACGTGGTGGAGATGCATCGAGAAGGATTGGAGATGCACCAGGACGTGGTGGAGATGCACCGGGACGTGATGGAGATGTACCGGGACGTGATGGAGATGCACCAAGAGAGGTCGGAGATGCAGCGGGACGTGGTGGAGATGCACCGAGAGGGGTCGAAGATGCACCGAGAGGGGTCAAAGATGGTCCAGGACGTGGTGGAGATGCACCAAGAGGGGTCAGAGATGCACCGAGAGGGGTCGGAGATGCATCAAGAGGGGCCAGAAATGTACCGGGACATGGTGGAGATGCACCGAGAGAGGTCGGAGATGCAGCGGGACGAGGTGGGGATGCACCGAGAGGGGTCGGAGATGCATCAAGAGGGGCCAGAAATGTACCGGGACATGGTGGAGATGCACCGAGAGAGGTCGGAGATGCAGCGGGACGAGGTGGGGATGCACCAAGAGGGGTCAGAGATGCAGCAGGACATGGTGGAGATGCACCAAGAGGGGTTGGAGATGCACCAAGAGGGGTCAGAGATGGACCAGGACTTGGTGGAGATGCAGCGGGACGTGGTGGAGATGCACCGAGAGAGGTCGGAGATGCAGCGGGACGTGGTGGAGATGCACCGAGAGGGGTCGGAGATGCAGCGGGACGTGGTGAAGATGCACCGAGAGAGGTCGGAGATGCAGCGGGACGTGGTGGAGATGCACCGAGAGGGGTCAGAGATGCACCAAGACGTGGTGGAGATGCACCGGGACGTGGTGGAGATGTACCGGGACGTGATGGAGATGCACCAGGACGTGGTAGAGATGCACCGGGACGTGGTGGAGATGCACCAGGGATCACTGGTTGAGGGACCAGGGCGCCAAGCGGCGAAAGGAAAACCATTGGAATTACTGGGGGATGGACCAGGGCGCCGGGCGGCGAGAGGAAAACCATTGGACTCACTGGGGGATGGACCAGGGCGCCGGATGGCGAGAGGAAAACCATCAGAATCACTGGACTGGGACGTGGTGGGGATGCACCGAGAGGGGTTGGAGATGCACCGGGATGTGGTGGAGAGGCATCGAGAGGGGTCGGAGATGCACCGAGAGGGGTCGGAGATGCACCTCGCAGGAGAGGGGTCGGAGATGGACTGGGACGTGGTGGAGATGCACCGAGAGGGGTTGGAGATGCACCAGGAAGTGGAGGAGATGCGCCGAGAGGGGTCGGGGATGCACCGGGAGAGGGTGGAGATGCACCAGGAAGCGGAGGAGGTGCACAGAGAGGGGTCGGGGATGCACCAGGAAGTGGTGAAGATGCACCGGGACGTGGTGGAGATGCACCGGGACGTGGTGGAGATGCACCAAGAGGGGTTGGAGATGCACCAAGAGGGGTCAGAGATGGACCAGGACTTGGTGGAGATGCAGCGGGACGTGGTGGAGATGCACCGAGAGGGGTCTGAGATGCAGCGGGACGTGGTGGAGATGCACAGAGAGGGGTCGGAGATGCACCAGGAAGTGGTGAAGATGCACCGAGAGGGGTCGGAGATGCAGCGGGACGTGGTGGAGATGCACCGAGAGGGGTCGGAGATGCAGCGGGACGTGGTGAAGATGCACCGAGAGGGGTCGGAGATGCAGCGGGACGTGGTGGAGATGCACCGAGAGGGGTCAGAGATGCACCAAGACGTGGTAGAGATGCACCGGGACGTGGTGGAGATGCACCAGGGATCACTGGTTGATGGACCAGGGCGCCAAGCGGCGAGAGGAAAACCATTGGAATTACTGGGGGATGGACCAGGGCGCCGGGCGGCGAGAGGAAAACCATTGGACTCACTGGGGGATGGACCAGGGCGCCGGATGGCGAGAGGAAAACCATCAGAATCACTGGACTGGGACGTGGTGGGGATGCACCGAGAGGGGTTGGAGATGCACCGGGATGTGGTGGAGAGGCATCGAGAGGGGTCGGAGATGCACCGAGAGGGGTCGGAGATGCACCTCGCAGGAGAGGGGTCGGAGATGGACTGGGACGTGGTGGAGATGCACCGAGAGGGGTTGGAGATGCACCAGGAAGTGGAGGAGATGCGCCGAGAGGGGTCGGGGATGCACCGGGAGAGGGTGGAGATGCACCAGGAAGCGGAGGAGGTGCACAGAGAGGGGTCAGGGATGCACCAGGAAGTGGTGAAGATGCACCGGGACGTGGTGGAGATGCACCGGGACGTGGTGGAGATGCACCGGGACGAACCGGAGGCCATATGGAACAAGTACCCTACAGAGCCAGGTAGTGGTTTCAGCCCCTGGCAGTTAGCTTTACCATGTCTCATAGATGAACCAGGGAGTAGTGGACTCAGCCCTCCCTTGGTGCCATGTGATAATAAGATAAAAGTAAAAAGTAGGCGACTAAAAGAGACTTTCTGTACAGCCTTCTGGCTTTATTGCGATACTTTAGTCAGGTTGGGCTTAGTTGCTGGTTGTATTAGAGGGGGCTTAGAAATAGGGTGTGGAGAGTGTAGCGGGCACGAGGGTGCCGTCGGCCGAGAATGGGCGCATTCTCGGCCGAGAATGCATGTCGGCCGAGAATGGGCGTCGGCCGAGAATGGGTGCATTGTCGGCCGAGAATGGAGACGCTGGGGGGTATATAAGTCAGTATTGACTCTGTATACGGCAGATAGAGATTGGACTTCATGAATAAAGGATCACTTGGTAACCCTTTATGGACGGCTGTTGTGTCTTCTATGCTATGCTCCTGATATCCTTACAATATATATATATATATATATATATATATATATATATATATATATATATATATATATATTATATATATATATATATATATAAATATATATATATATATATATATATATATATATATATATATATATATATATATATATATGGTGAAAACATGTATTCTGCTCCCACTTCGGCTTGTCAGTCGTTTCAGCGTCTCTTTCAGTATTTTGATGGACAGTGGTGTTGAATCTGTTGAAGGTAGAGTATGGTACAGCATCCGTGTTTTGAGACCCAGTCCTATGAGTGTAATGTTATCTCCGCCAACCTCACATTAATGTTTCCCCCTGCAGTTACGGCTACTGTAGCTCCCACCTTCTGCACGAGGTACGAGCCCACAGGGGTAGAACTCCGGCTCAGCTTTGATTCAGAGCCGATCGATTACACCACTGCTACGGACCCGGACGGTGTTCCCCTCGTCCTAGCATGTACATCAGCACGTAAGTAACACATGGCGGTTTGCCTATTATACAGGTTTTCATCGGGATTTGGGCGCAATGAGACCGTGGGCACATTTAAATCTCGGTGTAAAATCTATGTTATAGGCCGTCTCATTTTGCGTCTTATTCTATTAACAATTCAACGTTACAGGAATATATAGATAGTAATGCCATCCAAAAACATTCCGTTGTATCATGAAATTAATCGGATGTATTTTCCCTTCCAGCCATTCCGGTGTTATCACTCTACCTGCCGCCAAACATGGCCTTTTACAACGAGAAGACCTACGTGATACCCGTCACTGTGGTCCTAACACATCACACGAGTGGACCCGCTAACATTGGAGAGTTCTACCTTATGTCTCTTGATGACAGAGACGCGACGGGACGGACCTATGACGATGCGGTTTTTAATCTAGCAACTACTTCTGCTGGCGGGTGTAAGCTTGACGGCACCTGGACTGCAGAGGGGCAACCCGACGTAGATCTAGAGGCTAATACAGTGACCCTTGTTGGCACAGGTAAATATAGGAGACACTACATTGACAATCTTAATGATAAATCGGACACTGGTGATGTATATTAACCCTTGTAGAAAGATGCAGTGACTAACACTTTAAGGGCCGCATAATGCATTATGCCATTTATAGTTACTAGTATGATGCATGAATGCATCCCTGGCGAGTGTAGACTCGCCAGTGATGCATGCGTTAAAGTGTCACACAGAGCAAGGACATGATAGCACGGTACAATGTACTATGCTGCCCTTAAATGGCTACCATGGAAATAGTTGCCGGTTCCCTTGAGATCCAGATAGAAGCATCTCTATTGCCATAATGGTGTAGGCCTATACTCAAAAGCTATCAGTGCCAAAGTCGCTTCTATCATACTTGATTCCATACATGGTTCGCTCATTTCACATAGTCTGTATGTAAATACTATACTGCTAGTTCTCATCCAACAAAATCTACTTAATAAAACGGGTTTACCTGCATGACTGAACATACCACATCCATTACCACCTAAACATTGCCGTATCTGTTCTGCTCCAGCTACTTTTGATATACCTGCAACGGGATGTAACTGTGAGGACTTTGCAGATAGTGGCAAGCTGGCCCTTATTGGTGTCAAGACCGCTGGCGGCTCACCTGCCTACTCCTTCCCCAAGACCCTATTGAACGGCGTTACCTTCCCTGGTAAGTAGGCCCCGCACGGTTACCCGTTTGAGGGATGTATTTGTATGGGGGGTGGGGCGGTATAATGTGCAAATACGGGATAGCTCTCCCAGGTGAGAGGACAAACGTTTAGAGCGTTATATTAATCTTAAATCTTCATATCTTAATTCGGTGTCTTAAAAACGAGCTGCACCACTCCATGTAGTATGTTATGGGCAGTTGAGCGGTGCAGTGTTTCCGCGCGATTATTTACTGTGACAGTTAATTTTTTTCTTATGCTTAGGGATAGGCGGGTAAAGGCTAGGGTTAGGGTTCGGGTTGGGGTTAATGTTAGGGTCAGGGTTAGGGTTAGGGTTAGGGTTCCCCCTATGACCTCTAAGTTCAACTTCAGGTACTAAAGTTAAGACAAATTAGATCATCTTAATAGTCTTATTAAGATGATGATCTAAACGTTTGTCTTCTCATCTGGGAGAGCTATCCCGTGCATGCGTATAATGTGGTGCACCTGGAACAGGAGAGCATTTACGAACGCCTCCAAGGCTCCCTGTGGCGGGGGTCACGTGGTCAGTGGTCAGTGCGACCCTGGAGGGCCCCAAAAAACCTCCACCCAGTGGGCACAGAACATCGAATCAACATTGATAAATTGTTCTTAATGTTGATTCAATGTTGATACAATGTTGATTCAACGTTGGACTGAATTTTGTGCCCACTGGGCAGGGGTCCATTCCTTGACAGACACTATTCCAGACCACAGGTAAGCACGCTGGACTGTCAGGGAATAAGTTTAGCATTTTCCATACATAGACTGAAATAACAGTTCCACCAGAGGGCAGAAGTGTTTGGACAGGGGACCATGAGTATTGTCCAGCTACAACATATTCACCCTATCTTGTGCCTGTAAGAGCTGAGCTCCCAGCCCTTAAAAGAAAAGAGTATCGTATTTTCATTCTTTTTTTAAATAGTTTTGTATCAATGTGAATAATCAAACTGAAGAATGAAGCTCAGTTTGAAGTTTAATGATATACAATGAATCGATAGAACTAGACTTTTGGTTATACCACTCTTTTCTTTTAAGAGCCCTCTTGTGAATGAAAACTGAACTATATCCAAAAGTGCTTTTGGCCTCACTTCAACCATGACGCTCAAGCCTTATAAGCTCCATGATTTGGGATGGTGACTTTAGGATAGGGACCTCATATATCTGCTGACTTGTGACCATAATAGCTGTATTCAAGGTTGTGTACCGTTTATGAATGATATATAGCCATTAATTAGAATTTAATGTGTTTGGTTTTGTCTTGACATAATACACTATAGCCATTTTAGGACCTCACTCCTCCCCAGCCTCCAGGCTGTGCAAAGTCCTCCTAGGGGCAACTTCTGACCATCTGATGTCTGAATTATCATGGAAGTAACATTAATAATCCCCTAGCCCATAACGTTTACACACCAATAGTGGTCATCCCACATGTACATTGCTTAGGGAGTGGTCGTTTTGTAACAACAGGAGGGGTTGGTGGATTTGGGGGGGGGGGGCGAGAAATCCAGACCTCTTGAAGGGGGAAACCAACAAATATATGGTCGCAATGGATTTGAACCAAGGGTAGGGGGAGAGAAAGTTTGACCCCCTCCCTTAGGTCATAGCTAGCCTTAACCGAGAACAATAACGGATTGTGTATCTATCTCGTTATTGAACTAATGCTGTATTTCGGAAAATCCCCTTACATGAGGGAAAACATTATAATTGAATAGCTAACCAAGACATTGTTGTGCTCTGCAGCACTTGGTAGAACTTTGCATAATCTTGAACGTTGTTGGTATTGTGTCAGGTACTGCTGACAACGGGGTGGACATAAAAGTGACAGCAGATAGTGACATCGGTCCCTCCCCCTTGACCTTCTACAAACCAATGCACATAGACATCCGTGTAAACATTGCTGACGTAACAGGCGCTCACGCCTATGACCTGGAGATCTATTTATCCCATGACAATCAACTCGATGAAGATGCTAGCGACCTTAAGGTTGCAACACTTGATTATGGTAACGGCAATGACGATGTCTTTGATGTGGATGTGCCATTCATGAACTATGAGGCGGCACGCTTCTGTCAGAAGAACGGGATATACGTACTGGTTCGTGCTGTCACAACTGTCGCCGATTTTGTTGACCTCAACCTCCTAGACAACGTGTACTCACAGGAAGTGAACTTCTCCTGTCCTGGAGGTAATATAGAACATTCATAGATTTACTTTTTGGCTGCCGCATTTTGATAATGAAAAAAGAAAACGGTTTATGCAAATGTTTAAAACACTATAATCATAATCTTGGCGACATCTTGGACATTATATGTAGCAATGTCATTCGTTACTATTCTAACTGAATCTAGAGAGAAGTAAGATGCCTCTGTTGTATTTCAGACCTGTACCGTGTTGATGCTGTGACTGGACTAGGCACAACCTTGGTGGCAGGAGTCACAAATAAAGTCAAGTTCTCAGTAACAGTTACTAATGATGCCATGGTCGACCTCCCTGTTACAAATCGCATGCAAAATTTCCATTTGGAGGTAGGATGCTATTTGGTATACTTATTATTGTTAATTAATCTAAAACACCTTATATCCGACATAACCATAACCATACCTAACTAGTTAGACCCGCCGTTTGGACGTTCCAATTGCCTCTGTCTGCTCAAAGAAACGTTCGCACCCAGGATAAGTAAAATAATGATTGCCCAGTACTTAGCCAAGTATTACTTTACTTTGAGTGGTCACGGCCGTTGCCTAACCATGGGTAGTTTTGACAGAATAATCAGAGAATACTTTACTTCTGTAATGGCTGCGTAGTGTTTCCAGTAGAAGATAATGCCCTTTATCGTCATCATGTATAGATACAGCCCTGGCGTGTCTATAGTCATCGGGGCCTCATTTCATGCATCAAGCCGACCGTAATGCGTATGGATCACTAAATTCGACATGACGACATGGGCTTTTTTGGGCTTGGTGACATGCGACATGAGGAATAAAAGAGACGGGGACATGGGACATGGGCTTTTCTTAAAATTGACATGGTGACATGGTCATTTCTTAAAATGGACAGGGCGACATAGTCATTTCTTAAAATCGGCAGGGCGATATGGTCATTTCTTAAAGTCGATAGGGAGACATGGTCATTTCTTAAAATCGACAGGGGGAAATTGCGATTCCCCCCCCCCCGATCCAGATCCCTATAGAGGTCTGGATACCTACACCGGGTTGATACACAACTGTCAGCATTGCGCGGCCCTTGAATGGTTTATTTATTACCTGTTCTGCCTTGCAGCTGGAGGATCAGCCGGCTGCTGATGGGCCTCGGACATCGTGGTCAGAAGGTCTGCACGTTACTGAAGGTTGGGACGTTGACATAGCTGCCAATGGAGCGGCTACCTTCACAGTGGAGGCATCCAGGTCTATCCCCAGTTCCTACTGTAGCGACGTGGACACTGGCACTAGGTAGGTGTACTACTACTAGTACTATCATGTGTAGGACACGCGGGGAGCAGCGACATGTTGACCAGAGACAGAGGATGATTTTCGACCGGTTTCTCCATGAGTGGTGCATTGGATCGTATCACACGAGGTGGAGCGATCCAATGCACCACGAGTGGAGAAACCAGGAGTTCAGACTGATTAGAGCAGCTGTAGAGTGGATCTCTGTATTTATTTCATCAAAATATACACTTGAAGCTTGGTTTCATGTTTTTTTTTGTTAGTCATCGTGGAGAAACAGCCCATGAAGAATGAGCATCAGATTCTCCACGGGGGGTGTGGAGAACGGCCATTTTAGTACATAAGCATAGTAATTTTTTTCTCCACATGAAATACAGAAGGCTACACATAAAAACACAGTAAGGTTTGGAGAGGGGTCCACACAAATATTTCCCATGGCTCTGTATGCAGGGCTAGCAAAAAAATATAATCTTTGGTAGGTATCTGTAATGGCACTCAATTAAAGTGGCATAACCATCGAGCGTATCCCACTCACAATTCTAGTAATGTTCTAGTCGACTATGAAGTTAAGTGCGAGTGGTGAGATTGCCACTTTAAAGCTATCTGCTCAGTGTCAGTGGCTGCCCTTATATGGAGACGATCACGTGACCCGATGCAGACCGCTGTCTTCCGCTCTGTGTAGTGCATGGTATAGTTGATACAGAATTTCTCTCGTGTTGATGAAAAAAAAGTACTGCGATGTTTGTTCATGATTATTATTTGATACATAAATATGACGTTGATAACAGTTCCGGAACTGAGTATGATAGGATTCTGGGGTTTGATGTAGGTTGTGTACTTAAAATGCTATTCGTCTGATTAATTGAAATGAGTATGAATACATATTGTATTTGTTTTCCTGCCCCCTTAAATCACCCAAAAGATGAAGTTAGAATCAAAATGTAAATATCAAGGACGCTATCCAGCGTATGTATGTGAGACGACACCTTTATATAATAAAGCCTAAAATTGACTAAAAATACTGTGAAAAGATCAAAGTTTCTTCAAAATCCCATAAACCTCTTTAACCAATGTTGCCTCTTTATTCTATTTTACTTTTAACCATGAAAGTGCTACTCAGCCTTTGTGTTAACCCTAAAATTTTGCACAAAAAAATGTAACAATGTGATAGAATTGCGTAGAAAACCTAGGGTCGGCCCTGTTTTTGCTAGGCATGGTTGTCGACCTGAAACAAACCTTTTTTTTTAAATTGGCCTAACTCCATGTCTCCTTTTCAGCAACCTGCGGGTCCGTCTGTACCAGGACCTGGGGCTGGGAGAAGCCACCTATGATGCGGCCACACTCAATAACTACGTCCAACTCCCTCTCACCTGCACAACAACAGGTCTGTTACTATGTCTGATTGGGAATTTTAGTTCACTTTAGGTGTGTATGGTGATTGATTGAATAGGCCTGTGTCCACTGGCATTTATCACGTCGTTTGGCGGCCGTCAAACCTTGAATTTAAAAACTAAGTTATATGTTTTGTCTCCCTGTGGACACAAGTAGACGACAAAACTCTTACAGAAGTGGGCGATCAAATGATGGATGTCAAAGGTCGACAACAAAATCAGCATTGGAATACCTAACATGCTTGATTTTTTTGTGTGCAGAAAGTGGGCAACCAAGTGAACAAAAAACGTTATACAACGTTATATATAACATTTCTTTTAATGCTCTTTACTATGGCAAAACGTTATATAACGTTTGTATACAACATTATTTTGACGCAAAATAAAAAAATTTTGGTCAGCTGAAAATATGCTCGTTATTCTATCAAAACACTTAGTTGAAGGATTTATGTAGGGAGGAATTGGGAAATATACTGTCAAGTGGACGTACCATAAATAAAATAAACATGGAACTTGGAAGATATCTAGAAAACATATCCCCAAATATGCATACTACTGGACGATAAACACCTGAAATCGTGCACTCTCCTTATCGTATAGTGGACACACACCTATAATAACGTATATATAATTAACACTGACAGAATTACCAACGCAATACTTATCTTTGCAGACTTTACGGATCTGGGCGTTGGGGATTTTGAGATGAGCGTTACCACGCAAGTAGACACGCTTGTGGTACAGGTGAGTGGAGCTAAATGTGATAAATAATCAGTCAATACCAATTTCAATTGTGCTACTTAGATGCTCTGCTTGATTGCACAACATGACTAGATATAATAGAATTGACCGAATTTGATGGCAATTGGCACTCTCAGTACATGAGCATAGAGGACAGGCGAGTGATGTACATAGGACTGTGACACTTTCCCATCATGCTTCTAGAAATCCTTATGTATATCATTTTGGATTGATTTCCTCGTACATTAACAAGCAAGAATGGCCCTCATGACAAGCGAATACAGTTTGCCTTAATATGCGCTATATGGATACATTCCCTTACAGGCCGCACCGACCGAGGAGGAGTACGACTTGTGGGTGTTCGTGTCACGTGATGCCACCTGGGATGCCCAGGACACAGAGGTGTACTACAACACCCACACCGACACGTTCTCACACACCGACCTGGCCTTAAATGTAAGCACAGGCTCTAACTGATCAGCTTGGTTATGCTGAGAGTGGATAACTGTATAGCACAAGTTCTGACAGCGCTAGACGTCCATTATCTTTATGCCCTATAGATTGTCCTACTGTACCATGGGTTTGGACATGGAGGGTAGCACCATCTAGTTAGTAATATACAAACTGGTAAGTCCACCATCATCTTTATAGTTCAGGTGGAGCCACAATTCTATGGCTAAATACATGGTGCAGTAGGCCATCTAGAGTATAAAGATGATAGGCGTCTTGCTCTGTCAGACCTTGTGCTATATACACTCATCTACCCTCAGTATAACCAAGCTGATCAGTTTAAGCCTGTGGATGTAAGCTACTCCTCAAAAACATCTCCAGAGTATCTGGTGACGCTCTAGGGGTAATAAGTAGTGACCTCTTTTGGGTATATCATATATAATTCCCCATAGAGAATGTAGACAGTTGGTCTCGTGGGGATTACATGATACACTTCTATATTCAGATTCTCAGGATATTCTTATTGTTATATCAGCACAAGTGTGTCATTTCCAATTGCACGTAAGACTTCAATATTTCCAAGCCATTTCCCCCCGGAAACCCTTGTTCATAATTTTTGAGAATAATGTGTCTCTATTCTGTCTCATGTAACCTACCGTGATTAGCTTCAGCCATGAATACTAAATTCCCGTGAGTAAATCGTGGCATTGAACCAGTGCTTTTGGCACTGTCATTTATAAAACATCGCTATGGGGATATCTTATGAACTGCTCTATAATGACAAGCTCACTATTTTAGTTTCCTCCTGTACTGCAGTAAGGAATAACCACACTTCCGTATTTGTTTATTCTAGACTGGCTCACACGTCCCCGTCTATGCCCCCTGTCAGAAAGTGTATTACATCGCCTGGGTTGAATTGACATCTGGAGTGGACCCAGATTACACCAACAACGTTAAGGCATTGGAGTTCACAATGCCTTGCACAGACGGTGAGAGGACTGATCACTTGAAGTTTTAGGATAGCACTTTATTTGAAACTTTTTTTAATTACTTCTATCTTACTTCTTACTTTATTGATAGCCTATGGAACAAAGATTAAAATCTGAATTGTTTTGTTTAGCAAAAGTTTGAAGACCAGGATGTCGGACGGTCCTGGTACAATGGAATTTTGGTCAAGAAAAATAGGATTGATGTGTTCTGAAAGACCGAAACTGTTTCCAGTGGCCTGAATAACGGTCGGACTTCATAGACTTAATCATATATATATATATATATATATATATATATATATATATATATATATATATATATATATATATATATATATATATATATGTATATATATATATATATTACTGAGTTATTACATACATCTCCATACTTCATATTGTACATGGCCATACATACTAACAATTAGCATCCCTATTTTTACGTATACATTTTGTACGTTTAGTGGAAGACCTGTACAGCATAGAGGCAACTGTGCACGCCCAGACAGACTTCACTGCGGACATGGAGGCTACCCTCACCTTCTCTGCCTACGTCAGGAACTTGAAGTCCACACCAATAAGTGCGGCCACTGCAGACATGATGAACTTTGACTTCACGGTTAGTGTTTTTTTGCTATCAACCACAAGAATTCTTGCTGTTTTGGAGACCCTTGACGGCTTCCGTATTTGAGGGCTGCATAACGCTATAATGTGCCTTGTCGTTTGCATCGTGCACTAATTTATCCCGTGTAAGTCAGTGCTGCATTCATGCATCATAATTGTTGAGGCCAAAACAAATAAAAAGGTACGTTACAGGTAACATGGGTAGAAAGTCTATGGTCGGTGGGTCAGATATCTTTTCTTTTTTTTCTTCTTTTTAAACATGAAAGTACTAAACCCTAGAAATGATGAAAGAGGTGTAGCAATATGAAAATGTCTTCAAAATTGCATAAAAAGCCCTAGGGTCGGCCCTGTTTTAGTAGGCTCGGTCGCGTGACCTGAAACAAACCTTTGTTTTTTATTGGCCTGATATGGAATTCTTTTACTTTAAACCCACCCATCCATCGGTAGCTGTACGCCAAGGTGGGGCCGGACTATGCGCGGGAGGAGATGGCCGAGGTGGCGCACTCCGGGTGGGACGTGTTTGGTGAGGAGGGTGCCCGGCGCTACCTGCAGGTGGCGGCCAGCCCTGGAGGAGCCACCTTCCGCCAGGTGCGCACCAACGTGACGCTGACGTCTGCCGTGTGCGCTATGGGCGTCACGCACCTGTTTGTAGGTGTGGAGAGCAGCTCCCTGCACAGTGAGTGCATCATGCACAACAACTACCACGCCGTCCCCATCTCCTGCCACCTCAGACGTGAGTAGAGCTCACGTGTTTACCTTGATATGCGGCACAGTGTACACAGAGAAAAGAAACAGCGTCAAAAGGGAGTCCAGGTTGCCTCCAGAATGACCCCCCCTGTCTAGGTGACTCTCTGGCTGACCTAAGGCAGTAACCTGGCCCGGGAGTCATATGACCCAGAGAGCTATATGACTCCCCCAGGTGACTCCCTTAGGTCAGCCAGAGAGTCACCTAGGATCCCTTAAGTGACCTGGACTCACATAAAGAGGGGGGTCATTCTTGAGGCAACCTGGACTCCCTTTTGACGCTGTTTATTCTCTGTGTGTATCAAGGTGCTACACCCTTTGTTGTCATGATGCAGGGATGCAGCATGCGAGTTTACAATACATGCATTTACACATCATGCCGATCATATGCGGTTGATGCAGTCGCAAAGGGTCAGTGGGATGCATACAATGAATACGAGTAGACTCGCCAGTGTTGTAATTGATATAATTAATTAACATTTGCATTTTAGTCTGATACCAATTATCGATATTTGGGCATTTTATGATGGGTTTCTATTAATAATTTGCAAGGATAAGAAAAGTAAACAAGACGTACTAACGGGCGCCGTGATGATAGTTCCGAAGGAGATCCTCATGTGGGTCAAAACGTTGATGATAAATAAGTTGTTTATTTTGGAATGACCTAATAATCTATTTCTCTGCAGCTTCCCACAAGGACCTGCGCGTTAGAAGTGACCGGAACGGAGGGGCCCGGTTCCGTTTCACACGTCAGAAGACAGTGACCTTGATTGATCACATGAATGTAAACCCGAGAACAGGAAATGACTTTGTACTAGAGGTTGAGGGTAGCTTCACAGGTAATTATTATTATGGTCACTAATACTTCAGCAGAGATTTCTAACCTAAATCAACATTCATGAGTGTGAAAATAACAATCTATGTCAACTAAGAACCTCATTTTTCATCGGCCATTGCCAATGTGGCTATTTGCAATTTAGGTATTATGAGACTGAAAGGGTTAAATCAATGTGATTGCCGTATTTGCCATGAAATGCACCCCCTCCCTTATTGCAGGTCCTGGGTCGGGATCTGCCTGGAGGGGGTTGACCCCTGATAGTGGGCCCGTGTTTGACGTGAGGTTCCAGCTGTCCACCCCAGACCCGACAGAGGCACCCCTCACCGTGCCACACACCGTCAGGGCCAGCAGCACCCACACACCCGTCACTGAGGACGCAGCTACTGTCTTTGTACTAAGTAAGTCAAGCCTGACATGTCAACCATGTTTGAATATAAGCTAAGTGTTTGCCCTTTGCTAAGGCCACTCAAAAAAAGTGGTTTCTCATCACCAAGGGCTAAAAAATGATGAGGGAGGATTTTTTTTTTTTTTTTTTTTTTTACCTTGCGGGCTTAACTGTATATAGGATAATATATGCTTTTTGTGACCAAAATTCACACTTTAGTAGTTAAGAGTTAATTGATATTAAAAAGTGAGGAAAATCTAAGTTATTTCTATCCCACTGCATTACTGGCAATTAATTGCATTAATTTGATACCAAATATGCCAATATTCTTTGCATTTCTATCATGTTTTTCATAAAAAACTGGCCCAAAAAAAAGCTGCATGATAACCTAATGTGATATATTCACTTCTCACCACTAGATGGCGTCCTGTTCTTCTCCCTGGGTCGGTTCGGCCACCTGTGTAACCAGGACAACCTGACGCTGACGGTGACGGTGGACCCTGATGACGTACATATGGAGACGGACGAGTACAACAACCAGGCCGTCATCACAGGCCTCCGGATAGCAGGCGACGAGGATGATGACAAATGTGACCGTAAGAATCAGGAGGACCTTTTAACAAATTATATAAGCTGGACCCTAGCAAAAAAAACACCCTATTTGTTAGCGACCATCCATACAGTCATTTTTAGCTATTACAAAACTATTCTAGTTAATAAACAAGGATTTTATATCAGAATTATGTGAAAAATATGCCATTTTTCATTTGTCTGGTTGCCCTGGTTACCATATTAGCCAGATCGTTACAAAAATTGCATTACCTGTTTTAAGCTATTAAGGGGTGCCTCCACCAAAGACCGTCCATCCGTCCGTCCATCAAATCCGTCCAAAAAAGCATTTTTTGACCAAAAACTGGACGGATTTGATGGACGGATGGACCAAAAGCACTTCCACCAAGGTCCGTCAGTCCATCCGTCCATCAAATTGATGGACGGAATGGCCGGACGGATTCCGTCCATCAATCCGTCCATCAATCCGTCCATTCCGTCCATCACAGATGACCCAAAATGACCAAAAAATGGACGGATTCTGTAGAAAAATGGACGGACGGAAATATCAAATTTTTTTGATATTCCCGTCCGTCCATTCTGTCCATCAATCCGTCCACCAATCCGTCCAGTTTGAGGTAAAAAACTGGACGGATTGGTAAGAAACTGGACGGATTGATGGACGGATTGGCCGGACGGATTCCGTCCATCAATCCGTCCACCAATCCGTCCATTTTTAGACCACAAACTGGACGGATTTGATGGACGGATGGATGGATGGACCTTGGTGGAAGTGCTTTTGGTCCATCCGTCCATCAAATCCGTCCAGTTTGTGGTCTAAAACTGCTTTTTTGGACGGATTTTATGGACGGACGGATGGACGGTCTTTGGTGGAGGCACCCCTTTAGACAACTTTATTGGTCAATGAACACGAATTTTATTGAAGTATATTGAAAAATGTTCCAAATATGGTGGTCATCTTGGATTTTGGGGAGTTCTAATGAAAAATCACCTTGTTTCTCCATCCAGATTGAAAAAATCTGTTGCCTGTTATATAAATATACCTTCATTTGTGTATACTTTAAAAAATATCAATTCTGCAAGAAATGATGCGCGGCAATCCGTTGACAATATTTCTTTCAAAAAAATTGTATTTCCGAAAATATGGTGCGGGAAAGCCGTAGACCAACTCTTTTTTTGGTCTGGCCTAATATACAGAAACTCATTTCTTAACACTCTGCATCCAATTCACCCACAGCCACACTACCACTGAAGGACTGGGGTGTGTCCGGCCTCAAGTTACACCCCCACTCCAGGTATGCCGAGTATAACGGGGACCAGGACATGCACCTGGAGTTCACCCTGGAGTGCCGCCTGAGGGGGGTGAGTCCTCCAGGGGCGGTACACCTGCGGCTGCTGCTGTCTGAGGTGCAGGAGGTGCACAGCGCCGGGCTGCAGTGGGAGGAGACGGGACTCAACCTGGTGCCGGTTACTGCCACCAGCTCTCTGTACACCGCACAGGGTAGGCACTCCTACTGTACGCCATATACAGCCTCCCAGGGGGCACAACATGCACTTCAGCATTGATTGAAGCAATGTTGAATCAATGCTGGATCAACATTGACAACCAGCTGTCAATGTTGATTCAATGATCAGTGCTGCCTACTGGTTGCACCAGTATGTTATACAGTTTTGTCGTTTATATTAGTAGCAAAAATCATGTGTTTCTATCCTGTGAAAGGCCCCCAATGGGGAGGGGGAGCTTACTATGTCGAATCAGTGGCGGATCCAGGATTTTCCAGAAAGGGGGGGCCCAGACCTGGCCAACCAGTGACTGTCTGTTCCAGTGGGCAAGCGAAGTGCAGCGCAAGCAAACCATACTAGGGGGGTTTAGGGGCATGCCTCCCCCCCCCCCCCCCAAAGAAAATGCTGATGGTCTGTATCTATATGGTATTGTCCCCTTCTCTCTTTTTTCCCCTCTTTTTTCCTCTCTTCTCTTTTTTTTTTTGGGGGGGGGGGGGCAAGGCCCGTCGCCCCCTCCTGGATCCGCCAATGCCGAATACAGTATAGTATGAAGCTTTGTTACTGTTATTTACCCAATTCATGGTACTCAAGGTATGTAAATCCACAGTAATTAATTATTCGTTGGATTCACACAGGTTTTCAGTTACAACAGAAGGGACATGCCCAGTGCATTCATTAAGCTAGTGAAATTCCTTGACATTTCAGTTTCAAGGAAACAGGCTATTGTGCCTGATATGGCTGAGGGTGTCATAGAGCGGTTCTGTGGTCGGTTTGTGTACCTGGGCCTGGTGATCAACCCTGACGCCATGCAGGCCGATGAGATGGACCCCGTCTACCCCAATGTGGACTGGATCCGACTCCGCCTAAACTGTCCAGCTACCTCAGGTAGGCAACTGTATTGGGCTCCTGTGGAGAAGGAGGGTCACTAAAGTTGAGTATAGGTGTTTGCAAAAGCTGGACTTCATTCTCCACTGTGAAGTCATCAAATAACCATGAAATTAGCCAATCCTAACCCGTTAAGGACGGTTGTCGCTAAAGGATGGCATTTGTTGCATGATGCACCAATGCCCCCCGACGAGTAACTCGCCAGCACTGCATTGGGGCATCATGCCGACCCTATGGGAGTGTCTCAGCCTGGTAGGGTCGTCACGATACTTGAATGCAGCACTGGCGAGTTACTCGCCATGGCTGCCCTAATGCATCATGCCGTCCTTAAAGGGTAAAAATACCAATTTTGATTAGAATCAATTAATAACCACATGGAAAAATAAAAAGATCCACTCAAATCAGTCCTACGACATGATGCATGGGTGCAGCACTGGCGAGTTACTCACCAATGCGTGGTTATACATCATGTTGACAAATCGGTTGATTTGAAATACTGTATGCTGCATCAAAGTATTATGATGCCCTTCACAGGTTAAGTAAGTTTAATGACTGATCAGCATGTCATAACCAAACTCAATCAACAGACAAACCTTTATACAACCATAGCTTCTATTTACCAGGTGTCGGCATTCTGAGAATGGACGTTGCCCCAGGGACCCTGAGCCCGAGCAGCTCCGCCATAGATGTGAACATCACTCTGATTAATAAGAATGACACCATCCTGAGCAGCTCCCCACCCAGCATGGCCATCTACATGACGCTCAGAGATGCCGACATGGCCAACACTTCAGCTGCAGTGGTGGCTGCTGCGGCGGCGCCCATCACCTTAACAGAAGACTGGGTGACAGGGCAGTATGTCCTGTTTGAGTTCACTGCTTCATCTGCACTGGCTCCCGACCTCACGACCCTGTGTGACGGCATCATAGGTAAGACCGTCTTTATAATGGATATCAGTGTTGAAAATGATAATCATTTTTGTGAAACAATTATTATCATTTGATATGTATTAACAACAGAACAAACAAAGCAATGACATTACTCTACTAATTACAACAAAACATTCACGTCCATAAGTCTGTGGAGTCACATGAGACCTCAATTATTGCCGGGACTATAAAGTCTATATTCCCAGCACAATAATGTCATAATGCACTGCCTGTCTCTAAAATGGTATGAACGCATCTAAATGTACAGTGACCTAGTGGGGTTATATTGATACACCATTTTGAAAAAGAAGTGTGAATTTGCAGCAACGGTCTAAGACAAAAATTGGAAATGAAATGCTTGTCATGATGTCCCAAAAGTAAACCACCTGATGTTCCTCCATGGTATAGGTGCTCGGTACGTCTGTATTAGTATAGGGATGGATGGAGACCCCACAGCTGATGACGATGAAGCATGCTTTGATGTACTGACCGGCCCTGTGTCTCTAGACTGCCCCAGAGGTAAACTTCCTATACATGGACAAAGGTGCACGAGTAGAGGTCCTTACTGATGGTTATTTCACGAGGCGAGTGAAATAACCATCAGTAAGGACCTCTACAGGTGTTCCTTTGTGTTTATTTCATGTCATTATTAACAATATTCGTCAGAATTCCACTTATTTGCTCTGAAACAGCTAATTTTCAGTGGTAAAATCAACAAATTTGATGATTTTACAGGCCGTTAAATACGTGCCAGGAGTTATTTCACGGGGGGTGTTAAATACGGCATTCCTTGGTTAAGTCAATGGGAGTGCCATAAATTGTATATAATGTATGTCCTGCGTGTCATGAAGAGGTTTGGTTCTCTTACAATTATCTTTGTTGATCGAAATACTTTCTAATAAAGGTTATTGACACAGGCTCTAGACATAGACCCTGATATAATAGCTAACCTCACTCAGTGATAGTAGTATACTGAAGGTGCAGTTAGACTCGGGCGACCACAGTAAGTAGTACATGGAAAAAGGTGATCGGTCCAGGTCGTTTTGATTTACGGAACAGAAATTAATTATCAAAATACTACAATCTGTATCATTGCGACAAAGGGTATAGCACACTAAATTACTATGTCGCCCCTAAAATGTATTGGCTCTTGAACTGTCAAATTAATTCGCATGGCATACCACTCCTGTATATCTACACATGTATGTATGTGTATGCCTTGTTTGCCCCCCAGACGGCGTGGTGACCGGCCTGGAGGTCGGCCTGACAGACACAGTGGCCTTCTACCAGGACGCAGACATTGAGTTCACCTTCAACATGACCTTCACCATGACTGGCCATGCCCTACCGCCACCTCGTGGCCCTCAGGGACTCGTCACGGCCGAATTCTACGTCAGTGCAGATCCGGTGTGTGACCCTAGCGCCGACACACTGGTCGGCAACTGGAGCATGGCGCGCATGCTAAACCCTGTCCAGACCCTGGATAACGGGACCGAGGTAATCCTGAGGGGCGCCTCCACGGCCAGAATACTTGGTGACGACTGCGTAGAAGTGGACCTGCATCTGTGTGCCCATTACGTCATTAGTCCTGACGTACTTCCGACGTACCGTGACAGTGATACGTCCACGGACTGCGTTTGTGCTCTTATCAGTGAGGTTACGCCATGTGCGCCAGGTAAGTCCTATTATTATAGACGCCCGGATGAAGAAACTGTATGTCTTTAAGTTTATGAAAATAAATGATCGGGAGTGCCGTGAGCATAATTTGAAAATACATATAGGACATATCGATCTGGCTTCTATTTTTCTGACATAAGACAAACTAATAGCCACTGCATCCCTCCCTCTTGCATGTGGCTACATTTGTAAGACACTGTACTGCATCCCTCCCTCTTGCATGTGGCTAATACTGCTATAAGTGACTGCATCCCTCTCTCTGGCATGTTACAACATTTGTAAGACACTGTACTGCATCCCTCCCTCTTGCATGTGGCTAATACTGCTATAAGTGACTGCATCCCTCTCTCTGGCATGTTACAACATTTGTAAGACACTGTACTGCATCCCTCCCTCTTGCATGTGGCTAATACTGCTATAAGTGACTGCATCCCTCTCTCTGGCATGTTACTACATTTGTAAGACACTGTACTGCATCCCTCCTTCTTGCATGTGGCTAATACTGCTATAAGTGACTGCATCCCTTCCCTTCCCGGACGATGGCTAAAACCCTGTTCATGTTCTTCCAGGGGTGGACATTAGGCCGAAGTTCTTCGGAGTACACACTAAGGCTTTCAAGCCAGGTGACAGCCTGTCCTTTGATCTGTTTGTCGGAATTGAGAAGTCCGAAGCCAACATCACATTCATGGGTGGATTCTACCTGTCAACCGACGACACATTTGATCCCACTGATACCCCCGTAGGCAGACCCCTTGCATATTATGTGTCTAATATGTCTATACATGTATGAATTACGTGTAAACTATCCGAGTATTATATTCCTGATATGAACATACATATTAGTGGATATAACCCATATAGGAGCTGCAGATACACTAAAAACTTTTCACTTTTTATCTCTAGTAAAGTAAATATGTAAGCATATCTAACATATTTTAGAGGAATTCACACAGATTTACAATATTGATAGTTGATCATTTTATTTTCCTTCCAATGAATCTTACTACAGGCATCAATGGTGTGTTTTATTACCAGATACCGTATGCGTACTTCACGGTTGACCCTGCCCGGACAGTGCTAGGTCGTAACCTTCCAGGCGGCAACCATACGTTAAACCTGAACGGCTTCCCTCTCGTCATCCCCAAACACATTATCACCTCTTCCAGTCTATGTGGCCGAGTCTACATTCTCTATTATGCAGATATAGGTTGGTATGATTAAGTTAGATAGCAACTTACAGTCAAGCAGTTAGATATGTATGACATAAAATCTTAAAGAGTTAACGCCTAAGTTTCTGGTATGGGGAAAGGGGACTATGATTAAATTTACAACGTCAAATTGCCGAAATGTGATCAACACACGGTTACTGTGTTATATTTAACAGATGACTAACGATTAAATTTACCATAGACATGGGTACACTCTCAGAAAAGTCAGCGTCATTGTCGTTAAAACCACTCCCACCTAAAAGCCTGGCATTCAGGTGAGAGTGCAGTGCATCAATGCTATACGGTACAAGGTGAGAGTGGTTTTAGCGACAATGACGCTGACTTTTCCGTGTATGTACCATGGATTCAAACAGGTATTTTTACAGCGTGTATCTACTAATATGCATTTATAGTTTGCACCGTAACACGGAGCCCTGGAAGTGACATCTTAAATATCTTTTGTTATCTGACCACTATTCCTTTTCATGCACCTGCAGACTTTTTTTATACTGATATAAATTATTTTTTAACATATTAGTAAATGAGGTATGGAACAACATCTTGTTTCATTTCGAAGAGGTTTGTTTTTTTAGTCCTATCATTGGACCTGTAATCGATCACAAACCATGTTTGATTTAGCATTATGCCTTCATCCTACATGATTCTCAACGAATCATGATTCAAAAATCATGCGTAAACCACTTTTACCTTTTTTCCATTGAAGATAATGAAGTTAACGAGAAGTATGAAAATAACAACGTCTTTGCTGATGAGGTTACGCTCGTTTGCGATGGAGGTCAGTGTATTTTGATTATACAAATCAATCGATAATGCAACCTAGAATGTACAGTGATACTAAATACCCATTCAACCAATTATCGTTCTAAATTTCGATTTTGAACCGCCAATGCGCAGTTTAAGATAAGGTGTCATCTAGTCTTCTGTATAATATAGT
This sequence comes from Harmothoe impar, assembly GCA_947462335.1. Lineage (NCBI taxonomy): Eukaryota > Metazoa > Annelida > Polychaeta > Phyllodocida > Polynoidae > Harmothoe > Harmothoe impar. Next base: position 90,823,976 of record OX381705.1, read on the forward strand.
TCTGAAATAACAAGGGAACACATCGCACCTGGCTACAATCCTGGTAACAAAGGGTTTCCAGTTCATATTTGGTGATTATAGTTAGTATCATTTCTTAAACTCTAGAACAAATTGCTTGCCCCTTCAACCCTTCCACCACTGGATTCATTGCAAGGACATTATTTTATTACCAAAGCCGTCCTTATTGTGGTAAAAGGGGGCCCTAATGCTATATGACCTTTGTCATTATGGTACATCAGTGCAGCTCTGCCAGGTAACACACCAGTGTTGTTTATTGATGCATCATGGCGACCCTTAAGGATTGCTACACTCCTGTAGGGTGGGCATGATGCAAGGATTAACCGGGTCATTTCCCTTTGGCCAGATCTTATCGGGATACCAGGCATCAGGAACCACATTGAGCTGCATGAGTTCTCCTTCCGGGCCCCTGAGCAGCTCGCCGCAGGGAGAGACTCACACCTGCTCGTGGGTTTCAAAGCTGATAACGCGGGGGAGGATCTGCCTGTGCCGTCAGTGCTCGCCCCCACCTACAGCCTGGTACTGACAGCCGTAGATGGAACCCCCACAGGGGCTCTACTGGTCAACGATGTCCGCGCATGGCAGCTACCTCAGCTGTACTATGAACATATGAGAAGTGGACAACGACATGATTTCAATCATGTCAAGGTGTGTTATCTTAGAGTATGATATTACATGTTCTGTCTGTTTAGTTTTGCTTGAATGTCGCTTCATTCTGATATATTTCACCTTTTAAGGACTGTCTATATGGATCTGTAACTCCTACACCAATACGTTATTGCAGGTCACTATACCAAAGGGACGTTTCACCAAGGCGCTGTGCAAGGCCATGACGGCCATCACCCTATGTCTTCTACACGACGGGGATAACGTTGACGACCACTGTCTCACCTCACCCGTCCCTGAAAGCATAAAGAACTGCCAGACAAGCTGTAAGCATTTTCTTGTTTACTACACGTATTGTGAAGTTTTTCAGGATATTATCTAGTGACCCATAAATTCTCAGCTTGTGTCTGAAACTAGTCTGCTGGGGATCTGAAATGCAAAGTGGTATATGTGTTCCCGGATTCAGTAGAGGTTCCCACAATAGTAAGCAATATTACATATTTGTACATATTTCGGTGGGCTAAACCTTTTATAGCCGGAGCCCTCCAACGCATGTGCTGGTAGCGTTATAAGGGTAGGGTAGGTTCACCCTGAGTCAAACTCATACCTTGAGTATATGCATCTGGTGACAATAAACTCCCACTGATTTAAGAATTCAAGTGTTTTCCAAATATATACTGCTCATTGCATCCACATCATCACTCTTTTTCATACTGTAAAATCAGTCAGAAGTACTCCTGTTTGACCTGTTTTGGCAAACAGAGAATGAAAATCTCCCCACTGTTCATACTCTGTGGTAGTTGATTTGAAGTGTTTGTCCCTTTCATACACAGTGTCAATCAGTTTTGTGAGCTGCATATGTATCTAAATCACACAAATCATGTCTTAATTGAGCAAAATTAATTTCCTGAATTATATTTAGGACTGATTTCGTAAGGTATACCCATTTCACCTCGAGTCAGCCATGAATTCACCCTAAGTCAGCCACATCATACCTTAAGTCAACCATGCGGTTTTCTTCTCGGGAATCTTCCCTGGAATTCTCTCACCTTGAATTTCTGTCCAAGAACATTTATTCTACCCTTGTGAATACCTCCTCCTTCCAGAATACCCTCTTCTACTGCAGGGTTAAGGATGGCAGGCCTACTTGTGTATTGTATAGAGGGCAAGGGTGAAACACAAAAAAGAGGGGGGGAAAGGGGGTGAGAAGGCAGAGCCCCCGATATATTCAATAGAACTCCATACTGCATGTCTATGATGTTATATTTGGTCCTCATTGCTCATACAAGTAATATTTACTTGTATTGATAGCTCATAATGCAATTGTATTCACCTAAGGTACAGTACTGACTTTGTCTTGATTATTCCATATTCAATAAATCATTTTCTTCTCTATTGTTAGTTGTAACATATTGATATATGATGCATGCATTCATCCATCTATGAAAATCAGAAAATTACTGGTTTATTCCACATATTTCTGGTCGTTGAAATATGGCTGACTCAAGGTGCATTTTGGCTGACTTAGGGTGAAAAGGGGCAATTCTGAATACTCTGATAAATCATGGAATCAAATACTGTAAACTGATATATGGCATTGTAAGACATCATGAAAGTTACTCTCCAGAGCAATACCTAAAGTTTGGTTCAATTGTGAAGGATATGCACAAAAAACTCTAGGAGCAGTTAGACCTGAAAGGTAGCTCATGAAAAAACATGAATCAGACCGGTTGAAAGTGGTGAACCTACCCTTCATAACTTGTATGTTTGAGGCTTATGTCTATGCTGGCATGTCTTATTCCCTTAGTCCAGACAAGGTACGTAGCTATAATCCAGTAAAACACCAGGGGAAAATACATGAGTGAATCAGGTGTTGTGTAGTAATAGGTGAAGAAAGTTTCAGTGACCTTGGTCAGGCCCCAGGTGAATACTCACCATTTAGCTTGGTATTAACATAATGAGAAATCGAGGTACATTTTGCTGAAAACAAGTGAAATGTGTTTGCCATCCCCCAAGAGGGGTCGACATATTTTAAGCCCCACCCCCCCCTATTGTATAAGAATGAGCACTGCTATAGTTCCATGATTAGGGTAATTTATATACACAATAACCAAAGAGTAAAGACTACTATCATTTGCTCGTTGACATAATGCATTTGATTTCAAATGCAGAATGGTATGTCATCATTGAACGTGATCAACCCATCGGTTTGCATTGGCCTACCATGCCAGAAAAATAAAAGAATATGCAGCCTTTTTACTGCTAAAATTGCATTTTTGGCTACCTTCAGATCTCCGGGATTTGACGATGACTGACTTTAATGCCCCGCCCAGGTTCGGCATGGGGGAGACACTGAATGTCTCTCTGGAGTATGGCATACACCTCGGGTCGGACGCCATCGACATAATGCCTCTTGACTTCCGGTCAGGAATCTATGTCACACATGATGAAAATGAACATCCGCTGAACGGAATTTTACTATTTGAGGTCTTTTCCGATGCTTGTAAGTTCCTGTGTGTTCCATATTCCAAAGCCAATAATCAATCTAAGCCAATTCGATTTTATGTTATTCTTATCCGAGTAAGCCCACGCCCTTATCCCCTTAAGGGTCACATCGAGCTTTAATGTGCTATTCTTTTGATGCATTCGTATGATGCAATCTCACAATGCACTCTGCAGCCCTGGTGCATTCATAGACCATGACGACAAAAAGCATATCACATTAAATTACTCTTCTTCCATTAACGCCAGTGTCATAACAAAGGTATTTGATCAACCATGTCATATTACCACCTTTTTTGATTGAAAGTATGTCTACTCAGAAAAAAAGTGGTTTAGAACTCATCATCAAGGTCTGAGAAATCTGACGAGCGAGGCTTTTTAAAAAATTATTTTTTTTACTCACAGACCAAGAGGTATAGGATAATAATAATACTTTTTTGTGGCAAAAATTCACATCTTATTGGTTAAGAATTAATTGATTCTTAAATGTTAAGAGTTATTTCTGTGTAAGTTATTTCTATACGTTTGTATTTCTGGCATTATTAGCTTTAACTTGATACCAAAAATGACCATTATTTTTGTGCATTTTTATCAAGTTTTTTATCAAAATTTGGCAAGAAATAGGTTTTCCTCGAAACCTGATTTTTATGAAGCGCGCGGTGATGAGAAACTTTTTTAATGAGTGGCCTAACACATGTATTTGCGGATTGATGACCGCTCTGACAGCTGCCGCGGCCGGTGGGTCCCTCTGGTGGCGACAGGAGGCATCAGGGGCGCCGGAGTTTCCTCCAGGAGACGAGTATTGTGGCCTCCAGTACCTGATTGTCGTGGTGGACTCCGGAGAAGACATCCTCGAGCCACAGGAGGACAACAACCACATCACCAAGCCTGTCACCATCGGTTGCCCGAATGGTGAGGTGCAATCACTATTAAAAGAAAAGACATCTCACCCTAAGTCTAATGGGTCACTCTATCAATCTATCAATAGTATTGATACCAATAAACAATGTCATGTGAAAGGCACTTTTAAAATATGCAGTACCATAAATCCCAGCGAATTACCTGCACCTCACGTATTTATAAACCGCACTCAGACTTTGGGGGAATGCTATAACCCGCACTTGGAGTCTGAAAGTTGCAATTTTAGTATGTTCAACATATCATCTATACTATAGTCATGGACCATGGACTATTTCATCAATACTAGGCCTTGCTGAGACTGGTTAGCTCAGCTAGTACACAGCATACATGCTTCTAATTCACATTAAAACGTTTTAAAGCATGTTCTGCAATGGACCTGAACCACCACACAACAGCTTCTAAATATGACTACAGGGTCCCGTCATCAGTTTGGCCAAATTATCATCAACAACATATCAACACCTCAGTAGACTTCATGAGATATTCACCGCAGCTAATATAGTTTAAAACGTAGTATTATATTGCAGATGTTTCTGTAGGTGCGTATTACTTACATAGATAATGTTAATTCTATGTCACATATGTCCACATATCATATACTACAATGTTATTACCAGATCAATGGAGTATGAGAACGCTGACCTTTGAGACAGCAGAAGGTCAACTGGTGGAGAACATTGGTGTGTCCTTCACTCTGGAGAGCAGCGTGGAGTGCGTTGCGGATGGATGCTCTATCGAAGCTGGCACAGATAGCGTCATGTTCACCGTGAGATATGATAACAGCACGGAGGACTGGTTCAGCATCACAAGTACCTACGACGGAGATGTCTCACCATCTCTTGACGATGGGTTCAGGAGCGGTGAACTAAGGTATTGAGTTTAATGCTGATAAGGACCCATAAACCAGTCTTTGCGAAAACCTATTCATCCCACAAGACATTCGGTCCTGCAAATTGTCATGGGGTGTGGATCCTCCTTTTTCCTTGGTTCCTCACATGACTTTTACCCTTTTTTGGTCAATTTTAGAGTCTGCAGAGAGGCTGACTAGTACTTTCATGTTAAATAAACAAATCCGACCTACCGACCCTAGATTTTCTGCCCATGTTACCTGAAACAAACCTTTTTTTGGCCCTATCATAGGCCAAACACATTTTTCCTTGAATGAATGCAAAAGTTGATCAATCATCATGCCGAAATAGTTCAAACATTTTCATGCTGTTTATTATAACTATGGATAACATAATCGTATGGCTGTTACATTATGGATGTTATCTGCATGCTTGAATTAACTTTCATCAACAGAAGCTTCAATATTCGTGGTATAATAACATTGGAGGAGAATGCCTGTCCGGCTGACGGTCTGGTCTACCTGACGGTATTTGCCAACTCCAGTGTGGACTATAGTGAGACAGTACTTGGCAACAACCAGCGACGTGTTGCCTACCCATGTTCTCCAGGTGTGTCTACAGCTCTTAAACATTTGTGTGTTTTAACCCTTTAATCCTTTAAGGACAGCATGATACCTTAATGCATCATGCCCTTGGTCGTCATGATGCATGAATTCTACACTGGTGAGTAACTCGCCTGAGCTGCATTCAAGCATCATGCCAACCCTACGATGTTGAGACACTCCATAAGGGTCGGTGTGATACTCATCGGGGCTGCATTGACAAATGTCAACTTTTAGTGACAACCGTCCTTAAAGGGTTAATGACGGTATATGACATAAAGGCGCTATGCCCTCATGCAGCATGATGCATAAATGCAGTTCTGGCATTCAACAATCATGCCTTCCTTGTAAGCGAATTGCGCTTCACTTGAGATGAGAGATATGTCTCTGTGGAAAAGCTTCCTTGTTGTGAACAGACAGAATGTGGAGCTCTTACCTTGTGAAGGAGTTACAGGCACATCCTTGTTCTAGAAGGAGATCATGTCTTTGCCTAGTACATGAATACAGCCCTGGCAAGTATACTCGCCAGGGCTGCATTGGTATATCATGATAACAAAAGGCATTGTTTGGTACTTCAACAGGTAAAAGTTACTGACTTCTTTTACCATTTAGCCTCCCCCTCATGGAATACAATTAGATGCGTAGGATGACAAGAAGCACTTATCTATTCGCTTAGCGATAATTTAGATGTATTTTAGAAGTGCAATTGTTAGATAGTGTTAATACTTGAGATCGGTACCCCCATTATGTCATTTGTATGTTCCCATGTACATGATATGTCTGACTGCTCAGGTCTGCGTTTGGATGAGACACTACGGGACCTGCTTGCCTACCATGCTGCCCTACCTGGTGTCGCCATGGGAACCATATCTGGCCTCCCACCGGACCTACCCATTGTCAATCAGGACGATAGAATACCATTCGAAGTGACATTCCAGGTATGGGACCATTTATACATGATAGCAGTCAGGTCAAGCTTCAATGCTGTCGTTTATACCTCGTATGTAAAAAGAAATGATGACATGGTTATCGAGAATTCTCGCACATAAGCTAACCCTGGTATAAGCCGCACCCCCAACTTAAGATTTTCTTATAGGCCGCTACGAATTGCTACTTTTGTACTGTACTATACAAGTAAAAAGCCTCGTATAAGCCGCACCTAGACTTTGGGACAGTCCTATAAGCTGCCCATCCCGGGGTTCTGGCCCTGGTACAAGCCGCGGCTTCCACACGAGAATTGACTGTATGTATTGCCCTTCAGAAAAGGTTGCTTTTCATTGATGGTGCAGTAACTTATCATGACGAGTGTTATTATGATCAACGGGGAATCTGGTTGCCTTCTACCTTTTCTACTTCGCCTAGTTGTCTTTATACACTAGGTAACCGGTGCACCTATACCAGTTGACTGTGGCCTACCACCACCGCTGCCCTTTGGCTTTGCCTTCTTCTTCTCTGATGACGAAGAGCTGGGACCCACGGATGACCCCGCCATGTTCGAGCTACCTGCGGGCGTTGCTGACGTATTATGTAACCTCCCCCAGGACCCCATGTACACAGTCAGTCTATCAGATGTCTATGGTAAGTGCTGTGTAACCTCCCCCAGGACCCCATGTACACAGTCAGTCTATCAGATGTCTATGGTAAGTGCTATGTAACCTCCCCCAGGACCCCATGTACACAGTCAGTCTGTCAGATGTCTATGGTAAGTGCTATGTAACCTCCCCCAGGTCCCCATGTACACAGTCAGTCTATCAGATGTCTATGGTAAGTGCTATGTAACCTCCCCCAGGACCCCATGTACACAGTCAGTCTGTCAGATGTCTATGGTAAGTGCTGTGTAACCTCCCCCAGGACCCCATGTACACAGTCAGTCTATCAGATGTCTATGGTAAGTGCTATGTAACCTCCCCCAGGACCCCATGTACACAGTCAGTCTGTCAGATGTCTATGGTAAGTGCTATGTAACCTCCCCCAGGTCCCCATGTACACAGTCAGTCTATCAGATGTCTATGGTAAGTGCTATGTAACCTCCCCCAGGACCCCATGTACACAGTCAGTCTGTCAGATGTCTATGGTAAGTGCTATGTAACCTCCCCCAGGACCCCATGTACACAGTCAGTCTATCAGATGTCTATGGTAAGTGCTGTGTAACCTCCCCCAGGACCCCATGTACACAGTCAGTCTATCAGATGTCTATGGTAAGTGTAACCTCCCCCAGGACCCCATGTACACAGTCAGTCTGTCAGATGTCTATGGTAAGTGTAACCTCCCCCAGGACCCCATGTACACAGTCAGTCTATCAGATGTCTATGGTAAGTGTAACCTCCCCCAGGACCCCATGTACACAGTCAGTCTATCAGATGTCTATGGTAAGTGCTGTGTAACCTCCCCCAGGACCCCATGTACACAGTCAGTCTGTCAGATGTCTATGGTAAGTGTAACCTCCCCCAGGACCCCATGTACACAGTCAGTCTATCAGATGTCTATGGTAAGTGTAACCTCCCCCAGGACCCCATGTACACAGTCAGTCTATCAGATGTCTATGGTAAGTGTAACCTCCCCCAGGACCCCATGTACACAGTCAGTCTGTCAGATGTCTATGGTAAGTGTAACCTCCCCCAGCATCTTACTGCCACAAATCTAAGGACGGGCTTGGATCATTCCATCAGTGAGAACAGAAATGGCAACAGGGACATTTGTAAGTCTGTACTCTCTTCTGGGTTAGTCCCAGACCTGTCCAGGACCCCATGTACACAGTCAGTCTATCAGATGTCTATTGGGTTAAGTGCCCCCCAGGACCCCATGTACGTCCCATGTACTATCAGATCTATGCATCTATTTAGACGTTTATAGTAAGTAGATAAAGTGGTAAACTCAGGCTATAGTTGCTTAGATATATAGCCTCATTCAGTCATTGCTACACCTGGCTTTCCTACCGAAGGTGCTATCCCTGCTAGTCATTGTAACAGCCTGACTTTTCTAACCCGAGTTTTGTAATGCCTGCTCATTGATGTAACAGCCTGACTTCTCTATCCAAGGTTTTGTAATCCCTCCTGGCCGGTGTGGACACCAGAATCTGATATTGCACCTGGATGATTCAAACAGACTCATAGAAGCCTCTGAGGATAACAACTATGCCCTCACCCCACTCTATGTAGCCTGCGAAAGGGGTAAGCCATAGCTTGATTAGTATCGAATAAGTACACATACAATTACATTTTGTTATCAATTAGGTTGCACAGTTTTCGTAGTTCTCAATTGTATAACAACACCATTTAAGGGGCACTCTCACCATTCGCGCTTAACAACATAGTAGAATACAACAGTACTAGAATTGTGCCACTTTAATATAATATATGCATTGCCTATATGCAATGGCTTGTTTGATTATTCGACCCACTTCATGCTGATTAATACCATAATTAATACTCTTAATTCCTCCTTAACCTTGATCATACCTATAGAGGTGTTGTCACTGGACGAGTTAGATGTGAGCCTGATGGGAACCTTGTGTCCTGGGATGGCCACTGACCTGTCTATCAGTGTGGTGTTCACCAATAAGGGCATGTACCCCGTCAGCTCCCAGACCACCGTGCCTGTGGCCGCCAAGGTCTACCTGTCACAAGACGCCAGCCTGGACGCCAATGACAGAAATATCAGCGACAACGTCGTTACAGCTTTAGCTGACGGTAAGAGTTGTTACACATGACTATCGACTATCTACTCATCCAATGAAGCTTTTAAAGTGACATGGTCCAATGATTATGGCTCAAAAATCAATTTCGTTAAAAATGAACCGGAATGTTCCTTATGACCATACGTCATGTACTACCTACTTTATTTTAAAATCTCATTACCTAGGATTCAGCCTAGAATTCGACTTATTATCAGATTATGGCTCAATATACTAATTTTGGTGTGTACGCTATTGAAAATACACTGTAAATGCTATACTTGGGCCATATCTGACTCTCTAATTGGGCTCTTATTGCACATAGATGGCATTGTATTGTGCCCTCTCTGCAAATAAATGGGAAAAAATCGGACCATGTCACTTTAACTTTTAAATGCTGTGATGCCTTTATACGATATGCCATTGGTCTTCACGAGACATGGATGCACCCCTTGCGAGTAACTCGCCAGATTTGCATACAATCATCAACCAACCCGATATAGTATCATCGAATGAATGCAACCCTTGTGAGTAGACTCATCTACAGTGGCCCAGGAGGGCCATAAAAAAGTGATTTTGAAAAAAAAAGTGATTTAGTAAAAAACGTTTTTTTGATAAAAGATGTTTTTTCAAATCACTTTTTTTCTGGAAAAGTTGCTGTCAACTGTCAAGTTGACACTTGACACCATGTTTTTGAAAAACAGATGTTTTTTTCAAATCACTTTTTTTCAAGAAAACATGCTGTCAACTGTCAAGTTGACAGTTGACACCAAGGTTTTGAAAAAAGATGTTTTTTCAAATCACTTTTTTTCTGGAAAAGTTGCTGTCAACTGTCAAGTTGACACTTGACACCATGTTTTTGAAAAAAAGATGTTTTTTTCAAATCACTTTTTTTAAAGAAAACATGCTGTCAACTGTCAAGTTGACAGTTGACACCAAGGTTTTGAAAAAAGATGTTTTTTCAAATCACATTTTTTTCTAGAAAAGTTGCTGTCAACTGTCAACTTGACAGTTGACAGCAACTTTTTCAGAAAAAAACAGGACTTTGGGCATTTCATTTTCTTAACCCTTTTGTTAAAGTAAAACAGGTTACTTTCTTTTCCAAAATAGCTGCTGTCAAGTGTCAACCTGACAGTTGACAGCAACTTTTCTAGAAAAAAAGTGATTTGAAAAAATATCTTTTTTCTAAAACTTGGTGTCAACTGTCAAGTTGACAGTTGACAGCAACTTTCCTAGAAAAAAAAGTGATTTGAAAAAGATCTTTTTTTCAAAAACATGGTGTCACGTGTCAACTTGACAGTTGACAGCAACTTTTCTAAAAGAAAAAGTGATTTGAAAAAACTTTTTTTTTTTTAAACTTGGTGTCAACTGTCAAGTTGACAGTTGACAGCAACTTTCCTAGAAAAAAAAGTGATTTGAAAAAGATCTTTTATCAAAACACAGTTTTTTTCAAAATCACTTTTCTTTTCAAAATCACTTTTTTTTTGGCCCTCCTGGGCCACTGTACTCATCAGGTCTGCATTCAAAACATGAATGCATCATGCCTACAAATCGCACAGCCCATCAAGGCAAAATGCGGTCCATAAGGGGTCAGGCCCAGATAGTATTTAGGGCTTTACTTATCAGGGTACAATTCATATATTGCTGATGTGCTAAAATTAGAGTTATTTTTGTTTATTATGACCTTCTTAAGCTGATGTCTATTAACATGTGTCTTCAGCGGTAAAGGAGCAGCTGATGAGAGGGGTTTCTCCGGGCAAGTCGCTGAGTCTGGACTTCACGATTGAAGGGCTTGTTATCCCTGAGGACCTGTGTACCCAGTCCCAGTACCTGATCGTCAAGGTTGAGGCTGTAGCAGGCACTCTGCAGGTGGATGCCGACCTCTCCAACAACTACCGCGCCTTCCCTCTAGATGTCAACTGTCTAGGTAGGGTATCAAATAGTCTGCTAAGGCCACTCCAGAAAATATCATTGTTTCTCATTACTAAGCCAAGATAAATATTACGAGGGCGCTTCTTTTTTTTTTTTTTTGCTGAAGACCAAATAGGTAGGGGGATCTAGGCTCTCAGAATCTTGACATTTGCATTTTAATGATTAAGTAATTAATAATCTACAAACGTTTTGAATAGGTATATTTCCTTAAGCCCATTGTATTCGCACCACTATAAGCTTCAATTTGATACAAAATATGACAATTTTTGTCTATTTTCATCAACTTTTCCCTTGAAATTTGCAACAGCAAGAAATCAAAAAAAAATCTCCAAAACACGACTTTAGTGACGTGCACGGTGATGAGAAAGAGGGATATCATTTGTAGTGGCCTAAATATTTGGTGTTCACAAAAAGTTTAAACCATGGAGAGTAGTATTGTATGTATCGGAACGGGACTATAGTTAAGTACTGTTTATTACTCAATCGACCTGCAGCCAATGAGAGGCCTCCCTTTTGGCGGGAAATTCAAAAGCAGCCAATGAGAGGCCTCCCTTTTGGCGGGAAATTCAAATAGGTCACGTGACCGGAAGTGACCTACTTCCGGTCACGTGACCTTTGGGCGGGAAATTCAAATAGGTCACGTGACCGGAAGTGACCTACTTAAGAGGGTCACGTGACCACCATGTTGGCGGGAAATTCAAATAGGTCACGTGACTGGAAGTGACCTACTTAAGGGGGTCACGTGACTACTAGGTTGGCGCGAATTTCAAAATAAGTCACTTGAGATTTTTATGGATAAATAAATTTTAAAAAAGAAAAAAAGCAAGCTGAAAGCTTGCTAAAAAATAATTTAAAAATGTGGCTCTTTTTTTTAGGGGGGGGAGGGGCACTCTGGGGGGCACTCTTTAAGATGCATGGGGGGGGAGGGGGGGAGGGGGGGAGGGGAAGGGTTTTTTAAGAGTGAGACTCGCTTCTCTGCCCTCTCTTTTAGAGGGCAGAGAGGCGAGTCTACTGGTTCGTCTACTTACAATGAAATGTATCATGATTGCGTTTATGATGATGTGCATCATGATGTGACTATCTTACAACTTTATAAGAAATAAGCAAGGTCTCTCTCCTATACATGGGCATACTTACACTGACTATTTGTAAACTAATGAATGGGACTTCCTCGTTAAAATCAGTATCTACAACTCTTTCAATCTTAAGGCTTTTTTTTGAGTTTATTCTTTTGTTCAATTTTGGGCCCACCTCAAAAGAGGAATAGGCCCTCGCTTGCTCATCAGAGCCGGGGTGTAGAAGGCCCCTGCCCTGTCGGGTACGTTCTGAGATAGATCCCCCTCTGGTACGTTTTTGGTTACTTTGGAGCTCTCAGTCGACTGTCTTATCCACCTTAAAAAAACCAGACTTTCGGTGTCTCATGATAAAACGGGTGCCTTATACTAAGTGCTGGATTACTTTCTCATTTTTTTATTGTTCTATCCGATGCTTATTTAATTTTTGCACTGATAAAAACGGCTAGCTTGTACAAACACGCGGTCTATTTATGCGTTAAGTGTAGAAAATGAACAGAACAGTGCACAGAAAATAGAGCTACCGACTACATTTCGCCCAGTCACTCAGCGGAGAACAAAAGAACTACTGACGTAGTGTACCCGCTATTCCGACAGTTGGCGCCACCGTTATACTTTTCCCGCGTGCGACATGAAGCCCTGGGGTGGGTACTGGCTGTTTGGTTGTAGGTACCGAAACATAAAAAACTACAGCCAGCCCATGTCATGGTGAGACAGCTCTCTTATTCCCCCTTGAGTAGCGTCCGTAGGGCCTATGACAAAACCTAGTCCCGTACACTGAGCAGCTTCAGGTCTGAAGGCTCATACAGAAAAATGTGTGGGTGTGTGGGTGTGTGGGTGTGTGGGTTGCTTTACGCCTTAGTTAACAGCTATGGTCATTTCAAGGGCGGTGATGGTGATCGAATCTATGGCCCTTTTACCGAGACAAGGGTTTCTTTTACATCCCACACTACATAGCAGAGAGACGTCTAGCAGATTCAGAGTGGATAGAATTTATCCACTGACCACGGGAGCCCCAGACAGCCGGTGACCAGTGGTGGTGGTGGAAGGGGTCAGGGGCAGTTTGTAGTAATCTGATACATCCTGGTCAGATACCACCACTAACCTTACCCCTTCTAACTGTGCCTGCAAACCCAAAATATTTGAATACCTGATTGAATTGATGTTATTCTTTAATAAGCATGACATGCATGTCATGTGCTTCACATAGGTACTTTATTTATGATTCAACTCCTACCAGAAGCCAGTATATAAGAAAATGTTTGATACAACGTTATCATGTTATACATTTTTGTATTACTGCTTCTAGAAAGAGTTGAGGCTTAATTAATTTACCTCTGTGGAACACAGAACATGAATAATATATCTATTTTAGAATTTCATCAAATTAATGAAGCCTTTTATCATCTTTGATTGTGAGGCATACGCTTTTCTTACACACAACAGCTGTCATCTATCAAGGGGCTCTGGATGGGGGGTCCCCATGTCGAATGTCGATCTTAGAAAATGGCCATGTCAATGTCACTTAATAATGCTCATATCCCATGTCGATTTTAAGAATTGCTCATGTCGCCTGTCACTATGATTTTTGGGCCTCATGTCACTTGTCATTAGGCCTCATGTCGTTTGTCGATTATAAGAAATGACCATGTCGCCATGTCGAATTTGGTGGTCCACACCCATTATCAAGTGTCAGGGCATGTTGGCTGCTTGACCACATAGTCTGTCATCACCCTTGTTTCTGTGCCTTATCTAAACAGCTAATTAGTGGCCGCTAGCCGAGAGTACCTCCCTGGTCACCTCTCCCAAATCTGCTAGACGCCTCACTGATAGGGGTGTGTGGGTGTGTGGGTCTGTGTGTGTCTGTTCGGTCTGTGTGTGCACGCGTCTTGCACTCTAGTCTTGCGGACCACTGTTAAGACTGTGGTTGGAGAGCGCGACATAGCCGCTCGCTACACTCTCCAAACAGGGGTCCGCAAGACTAGGCCAGATCGCGCTCTTGCTTAAAGGTGCACCTCAACTCAGTGCGCCTTTAACAGCCGTCCCAAATAGGTGAAGTTCTTGACGCGGCACAGCGCCTCCCACCAGTAGCCAATCAGCACGCCGAACGCCGGACACACCCCCACCGTGTGAGCCTCTAAGTAGGTCACACGAATCATACTAAGATGCCGAGGTCTTCAGTCGGTTCGTCGCGACGGCCGCGAGTGATTGCGCGGTCGTCTAGATTCACTGCCTTGATTGGCAGAGGGGGGGGCTGATTACCCCCCGTCGGATGAATTGCGGCGAAACCATAATCAATTTTTCGCTGTTTTAGATAAAAGAGATCCAGAGCTATCCGCTCGTCCAAGAATTATTTTTCTATCAGCCCGGGATCACCCTCAAATTAAGGCCTAAAGTCCAAAAACCCAAAATTTTTTCCCTATGGGATTTCAAGGTCTAAGCGTTTTTTGTAGCCCCAAGGAGCAGCTCACGGGTTCGAACCCTGTAAACGCCTTGACGCGCTTTCGTCGCCTTAGGCGACGTGGCTAGACGTCTTGACTAAAACTTAGTGAGGGTTCGAACCCAGAACGTCCGTATTAGACGCCTAATTTCTACTAGCCCCGAAAACGAGAGTATCACATCTATATAGGTCAACCATGTTAGCCTTGGTTTAAGTGCATGCAGAACCGTGTATTGTGCATTTATGCAGCATACAGATATGGAGACAGGCTGCTACAGTGTCAAATTGATCGACATTGTATGTAACTGGACATGAAGAAGGATAATTTTTACTTAGTTTTCTAAAAAAGAGGGTAGTTCTCGGTACTCCTCCAGCAGCAGTGGTAGAGGGGTCGGACAGGTACTTAACCCTATTTATAGGGGCGCTAAGGTAGGGAGTTTGATAAATTTTTGAAAAATGAGTTAAAAAATACATATTGGTTCCATTAGTATAGATCCCTATGAGAGCTTTTCAGATCTGTAAAAGATCAGGAGTTTCTATCCTGCCTAGATCCAGAAATAACATGGTGAATGCAACTGAACATATTTCCCATTTCTGTGATCTAGGCAGGAGAGGGGCACTTTCACAGCAGTTAGGGGTTCTGTAGCTCTAGCCCTCCTAGGCACCCTTCTAACTCAGACAGAACAGGTTAACTTAAAATGGCTAGGGACATCATTGGGCAGAGGCACATACATCTGGATTTCACATACGTCTTCAAGAACACAATTACCAACATCCCCATGGTAACAAGTTTTAACAACTCATATTTATTTATTACATTTTGACATGAAGAATGTCACCATAATATTGTAGGCTACAGAAAACAGAGACTCTTATCTTTCTCCACTAATGGTTCCATTCATGTTGACTGCCATGATATTGTGATTAAAATGAGGGGTTTGTGTTTTTTATAGCTCAAGAAATGAGGTCAGGGGGGCTATTTTTATGCAATGCATCAGTGGGGGTGCTATTAGGAAGGGTTCATATTGGATCACAGAAACGGGCAGACTACAGCGTTATTCACATCTTTTGACAGGGACTTGGTTGGTTGTTGGGCTGCTTTACGCCCTAATTAACAGCTGAGGTCATTTCAAGGGGGGTGATGGTGATCGAATCTATGGATGCCTGAAGGTGGAAAGCACACACCCTACACTTTTACCGAGGCAATGGTGCTGCACAAAGGGTGTGGCGAGCTAGACTGGAGGATGTAATAACTAGGCGGCAGAGGGGCCAAAAAGACAATCACGTAGTAGTAGGTCTACTTAGATCTTGAGTAGCCGCCTTTGTGGTTATAATTACCTAGACTAGTTGGCTCTGCCAGCCTGGTCAAGTGAAAATTGGTAAAGAGACTATGAACTAAGCTAAGCTCGGATTTTAAAAATGGTCTATAAAAGTATAATAAAACTATAGCACCCTCTTAGATTTGATGATAAGACGCTGCCTACTAGGTATACGCATTTGTACAAGGATATCATTGTGTATAAAACACTCTTTTGGTACATCATCCCGACTCTACACGAGCACCATTTTCAACGACAGATAATGCTGTAGTTAGGGTGGCCGGAGGGTCGGCGTGAGGGCCCAGTGTGTATCTGATCCTATGTTAAATGACCCTTTTATGATATGCCATCATTTTCGATTCAAAGCAGATAGACACTTCTAGTAATTTGTTATCAACAGATCCTGAATGGGTCCATCCTATACAGGCTGGATAATGCATTATAAACTGTATTACATAATGTAATTCAGGGGCAATGTTGACAGACCTGAGGTTTTGAGTCTCCTTTAAGCTCATAACTGGGAAATCTCTTTAACCTGACCTTTGGGAGAATTTGCACTGGCTGATGGCAAATCCATGTATCAACGAGATTCCTTTTCTGTTTGAAGCATCTTGAATGCAGCTATCCCATGGAGGGTCCTATAACTACTTAGGATATTGTTATCTTTTTTGAGATAAGCCACCTAAATTGCGCATTTTCAGGGCTCATTTTTTTTTTATAGAAATCTTTAATTGGTAGTTTACGGTAAATTACTGAATATAGAGATAAATCAAGTTAAAATAATGCATTTTGAATGGAAATGATACAATCTACCGCCAGCCAGCGTCAGAGCATCTGCTGGGGGTCATATGAGGACCTCAGACCCCAATCTCAAGTATTAAAATCATATAAATAACACTAGAGGACACCTTCTGTCATACAGTTAGATAGAGAAATCTTAGTTCTCCCAATAGCCACTATAGCATGGCAGAGCTATAAGTAAGCCATGGGTATGGCATGTCTTCTCTATACAGATCTTCAGATCTGTCAGAAAGGTTTGAGGAGTGAGGTATATGTAATCAGCTACAGTTAGTTACCTAGTTACTCTATCAATATAACAGTGCTAATTTGTTAAATGCGAATATTGAGACATTCTAGACATACATAATACATGTGTGTCTAGTTTATTTTCAAAAATGCTCCGGCCACCCTACTGTAGTGAATTTCCCATCTCAAGGCGAGCCCCGCGCTGGGTGGTGCTTATGTCTCGTAAGAGCTCCATCTCATAAGTATTAGTTACCATCACCTCACACCCGTTTAACAACAGATTCAGGGTCTAATTATGGAGACCCTGGAGTAGGATTAACAATATATCCCAATGTCTGTGGTGGACATTTACGACATGCAGCCTGCGTCCTGGAGGTGATAGATCTGACCACAGGTCCGCAATATGGAGCTCCCCCTCTGAGAGTATCAAGGTTTGCGTATAGTCTCCTGCAGTTTAATCTGTTATCTCCTCCTTTGTCGACCTCGCCAAAATCCTGGGAGATTCACTTTAAACCTAAGTCCTACCCTTTTTTATTCTTTGTTTATTGTGTGTCCCCTAAAGAGGGGCCGCGGTGTTGATTAATTACACCACATGTTAAGCAGCATGAGATCAAACCTCCCTCAAAAGCGTCAAGGCTCAAAGTCCTGTTGGACGGGAACCCTGTGTTGCTTTCGAGGACGAATGGTTGAGTGATCCTACCGATCCGTCAGAGGTTCTGACTTTATATAGCTTTTATATCGCTTTAGATATGGTGTAGTATTTTCAATCTCACTATAGTTTAGTTGATATTTCAAAGAATCTGCCTCATTCTATCAGAAATACACAACGTTGACATGTTTCTTATATTCAATATATTAGAAGTGTGCTTTGTTGCTTATTATAGGTCATTATGCGTTTAAAATGTTCGCGAGTATCGTGGAAATGTACAAAAACCCTATTGTGGCGTCATCTGACGAAAAGAGCGGAGAACTATACTAGAGCATGTAATCGCCAGACCAGCAGGCGGCGGCAGAGTGGTCAAAAGACAATCTCGTAGTAGTAGGTCTACTTGCATGTTGAGTAGCCGCCCTTGTGGTTGTAATTACCTAGCCTAGTTGACCCTGCCGGCCTGGTCAAGTGAAATTAGTAAGGAGACCACCCATTAACGTGCTCCACAGTCTTTAGACAGTTAAGACTATAGTCAAGACTGGAGAATTTGGCGAGAAGCCCCTCTGGGAGGTCATAATCCTCAATGTTAGGTGTTAGCTCATTAACATCAGATACCATATTAACAACCCATTTAAATGTTCATTTTAATAGCAACTCACCCTATTCTGACAAAATCCTATTAGCAGGTAACCTCTGTATAAACCATACTGCAAACATCTGCTACTTCCAGCGTCTGCCTCGTGACTGATAGTGTACAACAAGACGAAGTGGGCAGAGATTAGAAAAAATGAGGCTCTTTATATAGCCGAGAGAGCAGCTAATCTGGATGTTCTAAGCTTGTTTTCACCTAGAGCCCCACCCTCTTCCAGAGAGAATCAAATCGCTTTTCACCTGAACCCTTCCACCCCTAATCCATCAGCATGAAAAGAGAGATAACGAGTGTAACGTGTGCTACATGTATATGGGATTATAGCTGGTGAAGAGATAAAGCCGAGTCACCTGTGTATACAAAGACTACAGGGGGTGATTAACGCCAGGTGTGACGCGCCAGCCCGTGAACGGATTATCTTTTAAGCTGACGCTTAAATTCAACTAGCCAGCCGCCGTCCACACCACTCACTGCGGCAAGAGGAGGTGCTTTTGTTTTACACTTGAGTCGCTTACCACACGGTCTCTACCTCACAGACAGACACGCGCCCCCTGTAGCTTTTTTTTTGTTTTTTTTGTATACACACGCTAATCTCATAACCCCCTTATCCGTTATACAGGTAACGGGTATTCTCTTTTAAAATAGCTGCCAGTCAGCTTAGCTCTAGAAGCAAGAAGGTGTGTATAGGTGCCTTATAAGTCGGCAGGGGGTAAATACTAGTGAAAAAGGAAGGCAGGTGTGCAGGTAGCTTTTCTAACAGACACGTGTGTGCAATAAGCTGCTTAAGTCTAAACCCTCCCGCAGTAGTCAGGCGGCATGTGAAAACTTACTTAACAGATCTCTTACATTGAGTAGAGTCTCTGTGCTGAGAGAGTCTTTTCAGCCATTTTAAGAGGATTATCTAGGACAGGGTACATAAGGAGTGAAACGCCGAATAGCAGCTACTCAGTCTCGTGCAGCACAAGCAGTAGCATCTGGCAGCGGCTTCAGCAGCAGCTGCACGTGCAGCACAAGCAGCTGGCAGCGGCTTCAGCAGCAGCTGCACGAGCAGCACAAGCAGCTGGCAGCGGCTTCAGCAGCAGCTGCACGAGCAGCACAAGCAGTAACATCTGTCAACAGCATCCGTGACATCGTCAGCAGCAGCAGCAGCAGCAGCAGCAGCAGCAACATCTGTCAACAGCAGCCCTCATGACATCGTCAGCAGCACAAGCAGCCAGCAGCTGCTGCAGCTGCTGCATGAGCAGCACAAGCAGCACAAGCAGCAGCACCGACAGCAGCAGCAGCAGCGGCAGTGTGGACCACTAAATTCGAGATGAAGCCTAGTGACATTTGACATGAAGCTTGAAAAACATAGTGACAGGTGACATGAACAATTCTTAAAATCGACATGAGATATGAGCATAATTAAGCGACATCGACATGCACCATGGCTATTTTTTAAGACAAACATCATATGTCATAGCCTCCTCATCCAAACCTCCACTAGTAGTGCTCTATAAGCACAAGCTTTGCCTTAAGAGAGCTGTAGCTGTGAACCCTCTCCTCCCCCCGTGCACACAGGTGAATTATCAGAGTCAGCCAATGGTGCCAATACCACTCTCATACAAGAGTCAGGCGCTGCTGGACTATAATAGATGAGTCAAGGACTGTTCTACTGAGGGTCAAGCAGGCTAAGTCGGACATTCAATGACAGGCAGGTCTTTAGCAAACTTGCTTGAAAGTCTGGACAGCATTGACAGACTGGGGCATAAGGATCTCGCATGGTCAGACTTTTCAAGCAAGTTTGCTAAAGTCACGTTATTGAATGTCCGACCTAGCCTGACTCTCAGTAGAACGGTCCTTGACCCATCTATTATAGTCCAGCAGTGCCCGACCCTTGTCTGAGAGCGGTTTAGGTGCCATTGGGTGCCTCTGATATTTGCCTCTGTGTAAGATGAGAAAAGGAGCTGTTGAAAGACTATATTTCAAGCTAGAAAACTGTAATTGTATAGGAGAGAGACCTTGCTTATTTCTTATAAAGTTGTAAGATAGTCACATCATGATGCACATCATCATAAACGCAATCATGATACATTTCATTGTAAGTAGACGAACCAGTAGACTCGCCTCTCTGCCCTCTAAAAGAGAGGGCAGAGAAGCGAGTCTCACTCTTAAAAAACCCTTCCCCTCCCCCCCTCCCCCCCCTCCCCCCCCATGCATCTTAAAGAGTGCCCCCCAGAGTGCCCCTCCCCCCCCTAAAAAAAAGAGCCACATTTTTAAATTATTTTTTAGCAAGCTTTCAGCTTGCTTTTTTTCTTTTTTAAAATTTATTTATCCATAAAAATCTCAAGTGACTTATTTTGAAATTCGCGCCAACCTAGTAGTCACGTGACCCCCTTAAGTAGGTCACTTCCAGTCACGTGACCTATTTGAATTTCCCGCCAACATGGTGGTCACGTGACCCTCTTAAGTAGGTCACTTCCAGTCACGTGACGTATTTGAATTTCCCGCCCAAAGGTCACGTGACCGGAAGTAGGTCACTTCCGGTCACGTGACCTATTTGAATTTCCCGCCAAAAGGGAGGCCTCTCATTGGCTGCTTTTGAATTTCCCGCCAAAAGGGAGGCCTCTGATTGGCTGCAGGTCGATTGAGTAATAAACAGTACTTAACTATAGTCCCGTTCCGATACATACTATACTACTATGGAGTATCCTTAAAACCATAGAGTATCCTTAAAACACCCAACTTTTTAATGGAACTGCTTTCTCTCCTAACCATTACACTCGATTTAGTGGGTAAAGAAAAGTGGAAAAGCGTATAGATGGGTGATAATGTTGAACTCATTAAAGATTAGTATGTTGGGTCCATAAAAACCCCATTGGACGGTTCAGTTTTTAATCAACTTAGAGTTTACCGTTATGGACACCATCTCTTGTTTAGACTTGCAAACTCATTGCTTTCATATTTTATACAGGAACTGATATGAGCACCACTATACTTGACACTGATGCTGGATTCAAAGGACAGGTATCATGGTCTAACCCCAGTATGATTCCAGGTCAGTTGACAAATCATCTTAGCTGATGTATGTATTTATATTCTACCATACCGTGGTGTATACCACCAGTAAGACTATAAACTTTGAAGCAGCATTTGCCGCCATGATGTACCAATTTCATGTTACATACATGCCTTGACTACCTAACCACACCATGACGACAAAGGATATAGTTGTACAATCCAACCATTTTAAAAAGCAACACTTGCAAATTGCTGTTATTTTGCGATTGTTCCCACTGTTGAGAAATTGTTAAAAAAACATTGTAGCAACCAGTAAAAAAACGAAATTGTATTCTGAGTAACGTCTATATTTATTGTTACTACGGTAAGTGGTTAGACCAAATTAAAAAAAAAACTGGGTTTTTCCTGGTCACACGACCGGGTCTGGCAAAACAGTGATGGGTCCCCCTTTTTTCACTTTTCCAAATATTTTGCTGCATGTCAGTTTTTACGGATTGTAAATTGGACAATATTTAAAGGGGAAATATGCTAAATCTAGCCCTTAATTGCGGAAATGCAAAGAAAATCCTTTAAAAAATCAACAGTTTACACCGCCACATACCGCCTGTGGGTGTCCAACAACCCCACCCTGGAGAGAAAGGTGGACTGGCTGCTGGAGGAGGGCTCCCTGCCTGTCACCACATCAACTGAGTACACCTTTGTGGGCGCGGCCCCCGCCCTGGAGGAGGCGCTGCAGACAGCCCCAGACACCTACTGCGGACTGGTGTACCTGGTGGGGGAGGTGGACGTATACAATGAGGTGGAGGAATGTAATGAGGACAATAACGTCATAACGAGTGCTGAAGTACTAAAAGTCTGTGATGATCTCGATGACAACAGAGGTAAGTCTATTACAATGTCGTCCCTCTGGTGTTGATAAATTCCGCAGCAGTAGGTATGGAATGCAGCTCTGGTGCACAGCCAAAAATAATTATCTTGAAATGAGATCCTAATTTTTGGCTGTGTGGGTGGTCTCGTCAGTGCTGCACTTATGATCAGGGAAAAAGAAATCCCATGAGTTCGGCAGTTGTTCTGAATGACCACTCGGGTCATGCATCTTATATAGACCAGTATTATCTGTTGCCGTAATGGCTGAGTTGAAATTATGAAATCAATGCCAAAAACCCATTACATGATTCTAGGAAATAATCCCTCATGTTTTGATGCCCTCAGATATCATGACACATCAAATAGCGTCAATCAGCAAGGGGAAGTTGGCCTCTAACGGCGGGTTCCATTTGACCCTGGACATGTTGGTCCACTGCTACTCCACAGACACCAGCCTGTGTAAGAACGCACCCGCTGAAGCCAACGCCATCTACTTCTACTTCACACTCAGGGTACTACATCTCTGTCCATTTAAGGCCTCTCCAAAGATATCCTTGTTTCTCATCACTAAGCCATGACAAACGTGACGAGGGCGCTTTTTTACTTTTTTTTTGCTGATGACCAAATGGGTAGGAGGATCTGGGATCTCCGAAAATTTTACATTGACATCTTAAAGGATAAGAAATTCATAATCTACACACGTTTTGAAAAGGGTATATTTCCTCTAAACCATTCTATTTGCGACACTGTAAGCTTCAATTTGATACCAAATATGCCCATATTTTATTATCAACTTTTCCTTAAAATTTGCAAAAAAAAAAAATCAAAAAAAAATCTCTAAAACACAATTTTCTTGACGCGCGCAGTGATGAGAAACAAGGATATTATTTGGATTGTCCTAATTTTGATAACTTGGATTACGGGATGTTATAGCTAAACAAAAGGCCCCCCTCCCCTAACACAATATCAGCTCATTCAGCCCCTTGGGTACGAATTCGGGTTTTCGCAGTATGCAAGTTAAAATGTTTAGACAATTATCCATGATTATGGCGTGGATGTCGATGCAGATTTCCTTCACATAAACTTACGCGTATTTCATTAACAGGATATTGTGTTAAGTTACAATGTATAGTTTTGTTTTATCATTAGTATAACTTATTGATACATTCAATATGACTTGTACAATCACTTTACCACGTGGACGGACACTATCGTAGGTCCATCCAACAGCCGGTTTATCCAGCTTATTCAGCTCTTTTCTTTTCCTGTTTCCTTCTTTCTTATCATGTCACAGCTCCTAGACGAGGATTTATTCCTAGCGACCGATATGTCTCCAAACGTTATCAATGATAACGATCAAATGGGCGACAGGCTAGACACAGGTTTGTATCTCTATATCTACATTAATATGGAAGACACCCATATGAATGAGAGGCTATAATCAATTATAAAGACAAAGGTCCAGGGTATGAGGTCAATTTGTATCGTTCTTCACGAGTTGGGATCTGGATGCCTCCCACGACGGTACAGGCGGAGTGTGGTACCACACTAGTGAAGAACATGCAAAGTGACCTCATGGAGTTGGCCTTTTGCATTTATTACATGAATTTGAAAACTGATAAAACTGCCAATAGCAGGTCATGCTATACGGCTACACCATATTCCATGGAGGCAAGAAATATGGGGATTCTAGTTCTTAAGCGTTCTTCTAGTTCTCATTATTGTATTCACCATTATATTTATATAATAAAGTACGTTACAACCACATTCTGTAAAATGTATACATCCCCTAGACTATTATCATTAGTTATTCTTAGTTTTAACCCTTGAAGAGCCACTCACTGTGTGATACAATATGCCCTATGCATGTTCTCTTTGCATGTTCTTAAATGCCTAAACTCTCATGCTTACTAAAGCAAGATTCAAGTGTGCAGGAAATATGATTTTGACTTTATACTCCAGGTCCCAAGACTATACCGATAGACGGTGACTTCATCCTGTCAGATATTAATGCCTGTGAGCGGGTCAGGTACCTGGAGGTGACTCTGGAGAAGGGCTCGGGCCTGAACATCGACCTGGGGCCTCCCAAGACCAGGCTCGTGCCGTGCACCTTCAGCTGTGACTTCCGTGAGTATTGCGTGCTATCTCATTTCAAGAAAATAAGATTATCAAACTGGCGGACAAACCACTTGCGGACAAACCACTTGTTGTAAGAAAATATTTTCTCAAGTGGTTTGTCCGCCAGTCGAGTTTAATAATCCTACTTTCTTGAAATGAGATAATTATTTTTGGTATGGTGTTTTGTCATATGGACGTCCATGATTCTACATTATCATTTTGGATGCATTCAGATGTAATCAACAGTTATATTTACATCACATGTACTATGTATACACTTTCATTAGTTACTCAGACGAATGGCACATCAAATAGATTGCCTATACACATATAACCCACCTTCTTGTACTGGTCAATGTGCTATTCCTATAGCAGAATACGTTGTACAATGTTATCAACATGGCAGGCACGGTGGACCTCAGCGTTAAAACACTGGCTGGGAGTGTGGACTTCGCGAACTCTGAGCTGACTTTAGAGCTCCAGGTGGATGTGGTGAGTGAAGACTGGCCCAAGAACAGCGACCCTGACCTGCCAACCTTCACCTATATCATCGGCGTCAAATGTACGTATTCCTCTGCTACTCCACCCCTGGGGTTTCTTTCAGAGCGACCGACGTATCTGCTGGGTCCCTTTCACAATAAATCACATTAGAATACATAAAAATATGTATCTATGTACCACCTATAAACGATGAGGAATACCATCGTCAATTGCAAAATATGGCACTATTGACGGTTTTCTTTTTAAGACAGATTTGGCAGTTGTTCTGAAAGAGAACCCAGGGCACTAACCCTCATTTTAGCGGTCTTTTTGCAGTATATAATGTAACTTACCAATGGAGTTACTACACTCCGAAAGGGTCGGTACATCATAACAACAATTAAAGAGCAAGCAGTGAAGCTAATATTATCTTTAAGAATAATTCCAGGCATACCTGTGTTAATAATTGGGTCGTAGTTGTACAAGCCAATAATGTGTTTCAAGTAATGTTCTTTCTATTGTAGCCGCTGATACCGGTGGTAGAGAGATAAAGAACATAGGCTATGTCCCGAGTGATGCTGTTAGAAGGACGCTAGCTGCGGACCTTGTCACGGGCACCCTGACCCTCTCAGAGGTAAACCGTTTAGATCAGATGCGTTATATTAGGCAAAAAAAAAAGGTTTGTTTCAGGTCACCCGACCGACCCTATGTAAAGAGGGCCGACCCTAGGTTTTTTTATGCAATTTTGAAGAAATTTTTATATTTTTACACTTTTTGGGGGTAAATTTTAGGTTTTCAAAAGTTTTGAAAAAAATCGTCCCGTTTTCATACTTTTTTGGGTCAATTTTAGGGTTATGTAAAAAAAAAGTAAAAAAAAAAAAAATCCGACCTGCCGACCCTAGAGTTTCATCCCATGTTACCTGTGTAGTGGTTCGGAATCTCAGAAAGAGAACAAGAACGTCAGTTTCCAAGTGCGAAGTAGAAAGCGTGTTTTATTCAACGTATCCCTATTACAATTGAATCTAGTCTTAACCCGAAGGGTAAGACGAAGCAGTCCTGGTTCAATCTAGCGATTGGGGTAGGGTAATGCGGGGAGTCAGCCGGGCCTGCACTGACTGGCGACTATACGAGGAGGGGAGGTTTATATACCCCCTTTGGGTGTGAAATGAACATGGTCACGTGTCGGTTGGCTCCCGCCTGAAACGTGGTGCGCAGTACCCGAGAGAGGACAGTCGCCCCCTCTGGGATACCGCCCACACTAACGCCAGGCGGGAACAACCCGAACTTAATCCTCCTCGGTCACCTGGATATAAATGATTACCGTAGTAAACCCCTACACTACCCCCCCTAGACAACACTAGGTGTGGTAAAAACCTGAGTAGTAGACTCATAATAAAAATAGTTTGACAACCAGAAGTAGTTTGTCTACACACTATACACAAAGGGTTTTACTACCATTAGTCATATGTAATATATGATGAACAATATTAATGGAATTAAGGCATTACACTGTCATAGAAACCTTATGATATGACCTTTACGTTTAAGTAGTACCCGAAGTAGTTACTAACAGTTTGTAACTATCTTCTGATAGGAAATACATATATAGTCCTGATAAGGACCTTTAAAGATATAATCGGCAAGTGTACCAATTCCGAAGAATTATTACCAGTCCTAAAAAGGACTCACAAGCCTAAAAAAAATTACATAGGGATACATGATAACTTTTCTCCGCACCAGAATCAAAATTTTCATCACCTCCGTTTTTCATAACAAAATATATATACAACTAGATATACATACTCTTATTTACACCCACCCGAAGTGGTTAACGTTTGAACACAGTCATGGTTTATACAGATCTTTGGTATTATCCTGAGTATCATAAACTATCGTAGTGTATCAGCACCATAAATATATATTAGTAACATGGACGAGAATGTACGTTTTAATAAATAATCTGGAACTGCAGCGGTATACTGCAGAACCTCACAAAAAGTGCTATGTTGACTTTATAAGAAGTCGGATACTGGGCTGATCTCCGGATCTGCTTCGGGACGAGTACGCGAGGTGCTCTCCTCTTCATCTTGGACGACTGAGTGAGTTGCTCTCCTCTTCATCTTGGACGACTGAGTGAGGTGCTCTCCTCTTCATCTTGGACGACTGAGTGAGGTGCTCTCCTCTTCGGGTCTACCAGCAAATGGTAGACTCCTGTAGGTGCGATGTATGTTAAAACGTTTACATATGTGGAAATATTATTAACACTTGGTATGGATATCATTACCTCAGAACCTAAAGGTTCTTTTAATATGAAGGGATAGTCCCTTCATATTTACCTTCGGCTTCCGTAGCCGAAGAGTTCCTGAAACAACTACAGCTGTATTCAGTTATCCCGAAGGAGCTTTGTTTCAGCCTTCGGGTACCTCCTTCTTTTGGATGGCATCTTTCAGCTGATCCATGCTCCCATCCCAGTCCGAGAATTTCATCCCGAGGCAAATTTTAAATTTGGCCTTCATCTCCCGGATTTCTTCCTGGAGCTCTTTACACTCCTCTCGGACTGTAGCTTCCAGCACAGCGGCTTTGTCGCGCTGTGCTTCCAAGAACCTGGTCTTGGTAACTACCTCATCGGCAGTGTCCTTCTGAAGGCTCTCCTTTTCCTTCCGGTGACACTTCCTCACCCCCTCTATGAAGTGTTGTACCACCCTCTTGTGGTAATCCTCAGCCATCACCCGCTGTTCCTTCTGGAAGTCATCCAGAATCTCCTGTCCTATCTGATTGGACAGCGGAGCATCCTTAGGAAAGTAGGATGCTATCGGTGTTACATTAAGAGTGGCCGCAGGCTTCTCCTTCTTGGGTTTGACCTCCTGTGTTTTAACAGGAGGATCCATGGTTGGTTTCCCAACCTCAGTCGGCTTCCCTGGTGGTGGAGCCGGCTTCTGGGGTGGTATCGCCGGAGCTGGTACTGGACCTTTCGGTGGCGGAGGAGGAGGTCTCATAGTCTCCCCATCCGGCCCAGTGATCCGGTGAGCAGGCTTGAATGCCTTGTGTGATGGCGGCTGTTGTTGGTGCCGCGAAGCATCCCTACTGGCATGCTTTAACACCTGCTGGTGTATTCCTGTAGGAGCGGATGGTTCCGTCCGTCCCGAAGCAGATGAAGGTCTGCTTGTCGGGCCTCCTCGGTAACCGGCGTCGGGTAGGACACCTCCCTGGGCAGACGAGGTGGACGCCACATGTCGCACCAAGTCGTACCAGGACCGGGAGGGTTCCTCCCCAGGACTCCTGCGTCCCCGTCGGGCCAGCTCCCTATCAACCTCCCTCTGGCGAGCGAGTTCATTCTCGCGCCTTCGGGTGTCTTGGGGGGTCTGGCCGAGCGTCTGAGACTCCTGTCCAGGCGCCAAGTCCATCTCCGGATAGTCAGTATGTCTATCCGCAGATGCCTCATAGCTACGACCACTATGAGAGGACTCCGTGTAATAACGGGAGTCAATCTCCTCCAGGCTGAGGGTCCCCCCTCTTCTCACGTGAGTAGCCGGGCTGGTGGACCGAGACCGTCCCCGATCACCTTTCGGCTGCTCCCCCCGACCCCGGTAGTAGTCCCTCGGGTCGGGTTCTCTCCCACCTCTCCCCCGGCCTCGATTAGCAGACCGACGGAACATCTCGGGTGGGTATTGGTCCGGATCCAAGTCAAACTTCCGTGAACCCGGGACCTTCGCAAACCTCGCTACTGTGAGCTTCGATTTGCTTTCTGCTACCTCGCAGAAATACGCCTTAGAAGAATTAAGGCTCTTCGGATCCTTCTTCAGGACATCTCTGAACGCGTCTATTACGCGTTCATGCAGGGCCATTACCTTGGCTCTGGCCTCACCACCTCCAATATTATGGAGCATGGTCATGTGCTTGATCAAGCGTCCACGCCTAGGATGCAGGTGACCCGAACAGGTAGTGGTACCTGCCCCCTCCGGATCGCACTGGTACACCATATAGTGGTGGGTGTGGTTTTCCACTAAGTGGCGCAGGTACCTCGCCCTAGTGGTGAAGGATACCTGTAATTCCAGAGATGACTGGCATTTCTGGAATGGACACTCAAGGTGGTCCCGGTCCCAATGTCGGACAGCCCAGCGGATCTTTGCCTTCTGATCCCTGGTATAATAGGTTTCCGGGAAGAAATCTATTTTCTTAAGCCAGTCCTCGTAGAACTCGCTCACGAGAGGATCCCTTTGGGTGGCTCTGCACCAATCCTCATCGTCGGATCTCCCATTCAAATTGATTACGGGCGGGATGGAGAAACGCCCCGATCCTTTTGCGCATTCCCCCCAGTAAGAGGGAATGAATCCCTGAAATCCACCTCTGGCGTTATTCCAGATGTGTTTTTCCAGGGCAGTACCCGACTCGCTCCCCGAGCTGGCGTCGGACTGATGTCCAGCAGCCACCTTCGGGTCGGGCGTCGGGTCGGTTTGGGTGACTGTGGTCACTGGGTCCTTCGTCTGGGAAGGAGATTTTGGAGCCGCAATGTCCATATCGTCCTCCCCTGTAGCAGACTTCCCTTGGGAAGTACTGCTCGTATCAGATTTATCCGATACTGACCCATCGGTCACAATCCGCTGGGCGTCTGGTACTCTCTTTAACCGGGCTGCCTCATTCCTCAAGGCTTGGCGACCCCGAGGCTGGACAAAAGGGGATTCACCTTTTGTAACTACCACAGTCCGGATATCCTGACCGTGGGGACTGCTAGTGCGGGTTGCAGGGTCACCCCTTCGGATGTCCCTGCTGGCTTTAGCTGCAGCCTTCTCCTCTGCCTGAGTCAAACTCTTAGTCCGAGTCTTGACCATTTCCTCCACCGTCTCGATGATGGCTTCGTGACGGCTGAGGTCCTTCTCCGCCATGATTGTTTTCATGCGGTTATAGTCTATCTGATAGACCTCGTAGGATAAGTTGGACCGTATTAAGTCCCTATATCCTTCAACCGATCTCGGTTCCAACATCCCTACCGGGTTGTATCTGCGGTAGCACCCTACCGCGAGGGTAGTGGCGCCGAATGCCCCACACGAAGTGTCATCCGAGATGGGTGTCATCCGAGGCACACACATCCCGACGTCAGCCATCTCGGCGTCAAACAAGCCCTTCCGAAGTGCTTTACACACCCGGAGGCCTTGCTGTAGATTTTCCCAGGTGGCAAACCACTCTGGGGGCATGATGCGGAGAGCTCCCGCATCAATAAATTCTTGCAACATATCCACTATGTCGTTAGGGATAGGTCTGGCTAGGCCTATCTCCGTGGCGCACATCACGTCTGGATGGAGATTCATCTCCCTTCCATCGTAGCAACTTTTATCAGTTGACTTCACCAGGCTAGCTGGCTTCTCATCCTTCGGGTGGTTATCCGGGTTGATGTTCGGATTACCACACCTATCCCACGTATCCTTCAGATGTTGGGCCTCCTCCTGCTCTATTTTTAGAGCAAGAAGACGATCTTTTTCATGAAGACTCCTTCGTTCAGCCTCGGTGAGTGCTGATTCAGACGTGGATACATCCATGTCTTCCTCTCCAAGGAGCTGCTCCTCGGAGAGAGTAACAGGGCTGGCGGCACCAGCACTGTCTTCGTGGGGCAAATCGGCCATGTTGCGTGGCCGTTCCCCTCCGCCCAACTCGAGCTGCCGTGAGGCCATGCTGGGTTGGGCGCTCTTATTTATACTAAATAAGAGTCCTAACTATTACTACAGGTCTTTGTGGAGGACCTGTTCTCCTTTTGAAACGTATTCACCTACTTTTGACGCTTTAATTCGGTTCTTATTAGATCCTCCTCGTTGGCCAGCACCCTGTGCCGGCGAAGATTCGAAATCTAATGAACCAAAACGACCTCTTTGCGCAGAGGTCACGCGCATCCACGCGCGTCTCGGGCCCTCCGCGAGACTGCCCTAACTAGGTCACTCATTGACCCAGTTCTTTTCCCGTGCCCGTAGGGCGCCGGTGCTTTTTATTATAAACAGGTGCTTCGGGTAGTAGCCGAACCATTCGCAACCAGCAGCTCTGCTGGAGTATTAGTGAGGTTTTTATGGGAAGCATGCCCGCAAACCCACCGGATTATCCGCTCACCACCCACTGGTACCCTGCTGGGGGGTTTACACGCTCCATACCCGGTCACTCGTGTATATTCCAACATTTAACAGATGACAACACAAAACAATTTCTCGGAAAAAGAGGAAATAAATTTATAATTTTTCCCGCCAGGAATTTCTTCCCTCCCTCTCCTAACATAGTACAGGACAACACACTCGTTGTGTACTAGCTTAGGTTACCGCAGCCCTTTCTAACAGGCGGGGACTGCGTCGGGTACCTCCCATGGGTATTTTCTTTGACCTAGCTCCCGAAGGCGCCTTTTCAGAGGCAGGGTTAGCCGTCCCCTTTCTCTTCCGCCTAGGTTTGCTTACAGCTAGCGAGACTTTTTCCTTCTTCTGCACCTTCGGATCACTGCCCCCCAACTTCCTAGGCCTTCCTCGGCCACGTTTCGGGGTTATTTGATCCATTTTCCTGCTTTTTACTTCTTGGAGTAATTCATCTACTCCTAATCCATACGTTTCTGTGGTCAGATCCCTCCCCTTCCAGGGACGGAGCCGAGCCACGTTGGATTTATAGATCCGCCCAATTAAGGATCTAATCATGACAGTACAGTCACTTACTACTCTAGTCACTACAAATGGACCATCCCAGTTGCTTGCCAATTTTAAATTGGATAGAGGTTCGTGTAGTCTTACTACTTTATCCCCTACCTTGAACCGACGGACTTTTAGTCCATGGTCATAACCAGTCTTCTGCCACTTCGCGTTCTTTTGTAACTCAGTTCTAACAAGTTCGTATGCGAATTTGAACTGGTCTCTTAGTGATTC
This sequence comes from Harmothoe impar, assembly GCA_947462335.1. NCBI lineage: Eukaryota > Metazoa > Annelida > Polychaeta > Phyllodocida > Polynoidae > Harmothoe > Harmothoe impar. The sequence continues at coordinate 90,855,583 of OX381705.1, forward strand.
CACAAACATCACGTGACAGGGTGCGTCGGGATTCAACCCGACCACTCCAAAAACAAGATCGGCTGGCATGATCATGTCCTCCCCAAACACTAATAAGTTTGGGGTGCAATTGGTGCTTTTATGAACAGTGCTGTTGTATGCATGGCATACATATTCACATTGTTCATCCCAATCAGTCATACTTTCATTCACCAAGGGTTTCAGAACCTGAATCAGCGTTCTGTTGAACCTTTCCACCATCCCATCACTCTGGGGTCGGTAAGGATTGGTTCGGGTCTTACAGATGGCTAACCCATGGCACATTTCCTGCCATAGATCCGACTCAAATTCCCGGCCTTGGTCACTATGCATCATCAGAGGCACTCCTAGGTGTAATACCCAACCTTTCACAAAGGCCTTCGCACAGGTCGCTGCTTTGTGATCGGGTAAGGGGAACACCCGCGTATACTTAGTATAGTAGTCAGTGACTACCATCATACACGTGTTACCATCAGGGGTTGTTTTAAAACCACTGATGATGTCGATTGCTATCCTCGCAAACCTAACTCCGAACAGTTCCTGGGACAAGGGCATTTTACCCATCCCAGGGCCGGGTTTATTTTTACAGCAATCGGGACACGTGGCGATCCAACGTAATAAGTCAGTGCTCATTCCTGGCCAGTAGTATCTTCGGGACAGTCGTTCTAATGAACGTTTCTTCCCAAAGTGACCACTGGTCATATGACCGTGACAATAATACATCAAATCCCTCCTCATACCGGAGGGGATCACTACCTGTCTGATCCTTCTTCCCGAAGGATTGATCTTCCATCTATATAGAACACCTTCGGATACTTCCAGCTCTGTCCATTGAGCTAAAAATCTCCTCATCTCTCTATTTTCTAGCGAGATTTCAGGTCGAACAGGTTTGATCCCCTTAGGAATCAACCCGAGCAACCTGCCTACGTTCGGGTCCTTCTCCTGGAACCTTCGGATAGTCTCCATAGACCATTGAAGGATACCAGTTCCCCTGGATTCCAGTGGCAACCGGACTCCAGCTAGGACCGCCCCGTGGGCTCCACAATCATCACATTTCTCATTTCCACAACTCCTGATGGGTCTGCGGGACAGTGCATCAGCATTTACATGCTTCACACCGGGTCGGTGTTGGATCTGCTTCTGTTCCAACCCGAACTCCGATAAGTGTGCTAACCACCGACCTATCATACCTTCAGCATCCTTAAAATTAAGTAACCACCTCAAGGAGGAATGGTCAGTCCTCAGCGTGAAATCTGAGCCCCACAAAAAATGTTTATATTTCTTTGTGTAAACAATCACTGCCAAGAGTTCCCTCTTGGTGGTACAGTAATTCCTCTGTGACTTGTTCATGGTGTTGCTAGCAAAAGCAATGGGAACTTCCTTTCCGTCTTGGACCTGACTCAAAGCAGCTCCAATGCTCTCATTGCTGGCATCAGTATCCAGGATGAAATGACCGGCGGCCGTCGGATATTTCAACACTGGTGTTTCAACAAAGAGTCTTTTGATGGATTCAAAAGACTCGTCTTGCTCTTTTCCCCATGGAAAAACTTCCTTACGCCTACCAGGTGTCCAATGAGACAGTGACTGGATAGGATAGCTCACCTGGGCATAGCCTGGTAAGAAATCTCGATAATACGAGCAGAACCCGAGGAATGAACGGACATCCTTGGGACACCTGGGTTTTTCCCACTCCGTCACACTTCGGATCTTCTCCGGGTCTGCTTTCACACCCTGTGTGGAAATGATTCTCCCCAGATAATTAATATCTTTCTTAAACAACTGACATTTCTTAGGTTTTAATTTCAACCCATTACTCATTATCCTCTGGAGGACTTCTTCCAGGTTGTCTAGACAACCTTGGAATGTTTTTCCGAAGATAATGACGTCATCTAGGTAAACTAGACATTTCTTCCATAGTAGATCGCTCAGTAATGTCTCCATCATGGCCTCGAAGGTGGCTGGCGCATTGCACAACCCGAAGGGCATGACGTTGTACTGGAACAATCCTACATGGCTAGAGAAGGCCGTCTTCTCCATGTCGGCAGGCTTCATTCCGACCTGCCAGTACCCAGACTGTAAGTCTATGGTACAGTACCATTCATTTCCTCCTAGTGAGTCAATGGTTTCATCAATCCTCGGCAGAGGATATGAGTTCTTCTTCGTCATCCCATTCAGTTTCCTGTAGTCAATACAGAACCGTATGGTCCCATCTTTTTTGGTGACCATACAGACTGGACTGCTCCAGGGGCTGGAACTGGGTACAATAACATGATCCTTAATCATCTTATTGATCTCAGTTTCTGCTACCTCCTTCTTCTTCAGAGGTAGCCGACGGTAAGGAATTTTAAAGGGGGAACTTTCCCCCACGTCAATTCCGTGTAGGACTTTATCAGTTCGTCCTAAGGGTTCTCCTGGGAACGCGAAGGCCCTCCGGCAACGTTTTAACATTACCCGAAGGTCCTTCTGCTCCTTCGGATCTAGTTCCGAAGCATCTAGAATTAGCTTTTCTAATTCCTCTTCAATTACGGCCGTACCCGGCGGCTCTTCGGATGGCAACCCCAGAAGGCTGCTGGTGACCGCCTCCGCGAGTACCACACTGCCTACTTTAGCGCCTTTCTGGAGATATACCATATGAACACCAGGATTGGAAATGGGGACAAGGGTCCATTGGGCATTTCCCACCAACGTATCAGCAGATTCCAACCCGAGGGATTGGAGATAAGCTACGTCGGGTTCCATGACCCCGGCCCTTCCTCTTAGTTCAGAGGAAGCGCTTATTAACACATCACATGTGGTTCCCGGTGGAAGTTTCACCGTCTGTGCGACACTTGCTACACTACTGATAACTCTCAGCACACATTGTACTTTGATATTATAGGGACTCTGTATGGACAATTCACCTGTCTTCGGGTTCAACATCATCCCGAACAGGTCGGCAAAGTCCATCCCTATAATACCATCATCCTCGATCTCAGCAATGGTTGGGGAGAATACAAACTCCTTCCCCACCACCGAGATACACAGGAAAGTACGTCCAAACGTCCGCAATCTGCTACCGTCGGCTGTGCACGCATTTACCCTCATTTTAAGGTCATCATTTGTGCCCAGCAGAAGAGTGTAGAACTTCCGAGAGATGATGGAGTGGCTGGCTCCAGTATCTATCAGAAATTCCCCGACTCTACCCTTCACAGAAGCGGCTAAATACCACCTTTTTCCTCCATTCAATGAAGGGTTACTAGTGAACTTCTGTAAGTCACTCTCAGTACCTAGATCTAATCCACGCCCTCTTATGTATTCCAGGCAAGGGTGATCTAGGGGGAGCCTGGTTCCACAAACCATTGCACTATACTCCTCCGCATCAGCACCGGGTTTCCCCGACTCACTTCCCGAATGTATGACTGGAATGCTGATGGCCCCGGCCCCAGGGTTCCCAAGCTGCGCCTGCTTGTCCCCCATATGTCCGGGCGTCACTACTGAGTGTGAACTTACTCCCGTTCCGTCAGGAGTATCATGGCATATTTCCTTCGGGATCTCTGAGTCGCCTTCCTCAGGGATCCCCTTTAATTTTCCGAGTTCTTTCCGGAGAATCGCATCACAGGTTTCTCAGCTGTGCATGAGGAGGCATAATGCCCCTTCTCCTGACATCTGTAGCATGTTACAGTACTCAGTTCGGGTTTAACCCTCCTTTCCTCTTTCTTATCAAACATCGCCATCATACGCTGCATCATGGCTTCTACCAATCCGAGGGACTGGTCGGGTTCCGATTTCTTCGGAACATTGGGTTCTGGTGGACCCGAGGGAGGTTTGGAAGGGATCTTTGAATTGTCCCCTGGAGGTTTCTCTGGCTTTTTGCTAGAGGATGATTTGTCAAAAGGTTTCCGCCTTTTGTTATCACCGGACTTTTTGTCCCGGCGCTTCCCACTGAAGGCTACCGCCCCAATGGTCTCCTCTCCTTCGGAATCCTCACCCGAGGATCCCCCGCTGCTACTATAGTCAACTACCGCTGACGTTCGGGATTGGTTGGGCACCAATCCGGCAAGAAGAACTTTCTTCTTCTCATAACCATCTATGGCTAAAAATAGATCGGCTAGGGAGGAATCGCTTTTCCAAGCTTTTCTGGTTAGTTCCTGATGATCAGGGTCGCTCAGTCCGCTAATAAACCGGACAAAGAGAGTCTCGATATAGTAATCGGCGTCTCTAGCCCATTCGGGTCTTGCCTGATGCAGAATCCGTTGAAGCTCTAGACCATATATCTTTGGGGACTCTTTTGGTTTCTGGGTTCGTCCCTTGAAGACCAACCAGTGATCCACGGTCACCAGGTTCCCAAAGATATATACAGCAGTACTTTCGAGCTGATCATATGTACCCGAAGGGCCATATGTACTTCTCCATTGTGAGACTGCTGATTTACCTGGCCCATCATTTAGCCAGATCACGAAGGCTCCTAATGAGTCTTCTTTAGACCACCCATTGTATTTGCAGTCATCCACAAATATTTGGTATTCATCTTTCCAGGGTCCTTTCCCTTTGTAGGGTTTGGTGATCCTGGCGGTCCGTCGGGCACCCCTGGTGACCCCTTCTATCAGCTGATCTGATAGATTCCGGCTCCAGTCCATTATTTCAGTGGCATCTTGTCCCCGGCTATAGCTATCTAGGCCAAGGCTCTTGATACAAGGATCAGTATCATAAACCTGTCTCAATCCGGGAGCCATTGAGGTTCTTCGGGTCAATGGTCGGACTGGAGAGACTGGTTCGCACCCGGGAAACCGGGTGGGTCGAGGGCGAGAAGTGGTACCCGGATAAGGGGGAACACTCCCGGTGGTTGTTTGGTCATGGGTTTGGGGTCTAGGCCGACTTCCCTGACCAGTTGTGGGTCTATCAGGACTATCAGTACGGGGGTACTGTCGGTTCTGATCCCTAGACCATCCAGCAGAAGGTCCTTCCCCTGCTCTCTTGCCTCGGGTTGCATGCCCCCGGGTTTGATTTCCCGGAGTTCTCCCTTCTCGGGTCTCTGCCTCCTGGTTATGATGAAAAATCAGGTCACCCCAATTATCATAACCATACCACCCCCCTTGTTGATCCTCATGGGTGGTGGTGTTCTTGCTCGTACCCGAAGGGGGTGGAACAGCTCCATACTGAGATGGACTATCCCCAGCGAAGGGGTTCAAGGTGTCATAACTATCGACCCCCGGCGCACTTCCCGCGGAATATGCCGTCGGATCGATGGTTACCGAAGGTCCCGTCGGAGCAGGGGGAGCAGATGTATAGTAGACATCCTTCTCTACCTGTCCTCCGGAAGGGTATCGGGTGGTGGGCTTTAGAACTCCTTGGAGTGGAGGGTTCTCCACTCCTTCCCCAGGGGTGAGGGTCACCTCTGGGTCAGGTACCTTCTGGTTACTTAGGTAGAGTTCCAACTCTACTCGTCTAGCTTCCAGTATAGATACCGCCTTCATGCCCTCTAGTTTCTTCTGATCTAACTCTTCGTTTGCTTCTAGGATAGCGGTTCTTACTGCCTCATTGTCTTCCACCTGCTGGTTGCGAGCGTCCTTGGCGGCGTGCCATTCCCTAGAGTATCTTTCTAGGTCCGCCTGATACTGTTGTTGACAGGCATAAGACTTCCGGTTAGCTTGACCTAACTCGGATAATCTTTTCTTTTCCGCTTTCAGGGTTTCCTGATTTTTCTCCATCTGGTCTTGCACCAGTTGGTTGTCACGGGTCAACTGATCCGTTCTCCACTCCATATCCTGATGGACCTGTCTACTCTCTAGGATGTACCTATTCCTTTCAGAGATCAACGAAACCAATTCGTCGTGCAGAGCATCGTACTGCTTGTTCATTTCTTCCTTGTTCCGGTAATCGTTGTCCCGGTCCAAGGTGTCGTCCTGATCAAGATCAGGTTGGGTCCCGACGATGGGACCTCCTTCGGGTACGACCCGAAGGGGTTGTGGCGGTATTTCTAATACCGTCGGGTCCAGAAATGAGCCTTTCTGGTTCGCCCTTTTCTTTCCTCCGGGAAAGAAAACGGAGTCCGTCGTGTTGAACAAAGAACGCCCAGTGTTCAACATGATTTGGCCCTGAGTGGCAATGAAGTTCGGTGTGAACCCCCTCGCTTCCTCCGGTTCCATCTGGTCCACTCGGGTGGATTCCAGTTCTCCTTCTTCCAAAGTCGCTCCTGGATTTAAAGCTCCTTCGGTTTCACGCATGAAACCCTCGAAGCTGGTCGGAACAACTGGGTTGTTCCGCTCCGGGACGTTACCGTCCCCATACTCTCCTACTCCGGCCAGGTTCACCTGACTGCTACTTCGAAACTGATCCTGGTCACGGCACCAGTGTAGTGGTTCGGAATCTCAGAAAGAGAACAAGAACGTCAGTTTCCAAGTGCGAAGTAGAAAGCGTGTTTTATTCAACGTATCCCTATTACAATTGAATCTAGTCTTAACCCGAAGGGTAAGACGAAGCAGTCCTGGTTCAATCTAGCGATTGGGGTAGGGTAATGCGGGGAGTCAGCCGGGCCTGCACTGACTGGCGACTATACGAGGAGGGGAGGTTTATATACCCCCTTTGGGTGTGAAATGAACATGGTCACGTGTCGGTTGGCTCCCGCCTGAAACGTGGTGCGCAGTACCCGAGAGAGGACAGTCGCCCCCTCTGGGATACCGCCCACACTAACGCCAGGCGGGAACAACCCGAACTTAATCCTCCTCGGTCACCTGGATATAAATGATTACCGTAGTAAACCCCTACACCTGAAACAAAACCTTTTTTTTATTTGGCCTTAACTACAAATATGATATACTTTCATATCTTAATATCGGTGACCCATTCCTTTGTTCCAGCACCTCTTCTATTGATGTAGTGTGCTGTCCAGTATAGATAACATATGCCTCCATGCAGGAGTTTAATTAAATAATTGGGTTCATAGCTATACTGTAGCGACGTCAGCTTGGAGAAACACCCCATGGAGAATGAGCATCAGTTTCTCCATGGGGATGTGAGAACGGCCATTCTGGTACTTAAGCATAGTAGCTTCGTTTCTCCACATGAAATAAATGAATGGTCTTCATGTCCCTCTGTAGACTACCAGTAACGTGGACTGGGACGCCCTCCGTACCATGTGTGGACGGGAGGACATTACGCTAACTGTGGACCTGGATGTAGCCGGTGACTTGGCCGAGACGGATGAGGAAAACAACAACAAGGTGGCAGACACCACATTTGCCATAGAAGACTGCACACGTAGGCACATTTTTATTTTTGAAGTATATTTATTGGATTTAATTGGTTGGTACCAAAAACTAGCTTGGGCGCATTGCCCTTCTGCCGCCAGCACGCCTATCCATACAGAAAAGTCATTGACGGTGTTTAATGATATATATGGCTATGACTTTCTTCATGTCGGTGTAATATAAACCATTTACACTATGTTCATACAGTTTAAAAAAACTATACAATGTCTTGGCGAAGAGAATGATAAAGATGATGGAATGAGATGAGATGAGGTTTGACGTATGTCGAGTAATGTATTATAGTTCATTTACAAAGCAGCAGGGGTAATCTTTCTCAATAGCACACTTAAATTTCCAAAGGGTTTCTATGGTCGTGTAACATGCCTTAAGACTATTCCATCTCATGATGGCTCTATACAGACAGCTTCTGGTTACAGTTTCATCGACCTTGGTATAGACAGTATTTTACCCTGTTGATACCTGGTAGGAAGGATCCTCTTACCGATCTATTTATCCATCTGGGCTAAAGTGGAAGCATAGAACAAGAGATGCATATCTCTTCTGTGGTTAAGCCATATACATTTACTATTAACATGTAACTATATTGTGTTCATGACACTTTGGCATTTTGTTTGGCATAATTACTTGCCAATCAACCTTAAATGATAATAATTGTCTTTCATAATGTCCCCAATACATGGCACTTATGGACATGTTGTAAACACCACTCCACCCCTACATCCCTTACAATATTCTCTAGACTATTCCACTACTGAATACTACTAAAACGTAAGGGTATTACTGTGCAAGGCTTCAGTTGTGACACACTACTATTTGTATACTATATTTGTATATATAGTAGATATGGTACAAGTGTGTTGCTGTGATATACGCCGAGGGTAAGCTAATTGTTCAAGGAGCGATCCGAGGATAATTACCATTATTCAAGGCCTATATCACTTATGCAGTTCCTCGTGCATATATTCATTATCTGACTTATAGCAGTGATTGGTTTGTGATGTGTACGTATCATACAGACAGGCAGTTTATGTTCATCCAGTCAGCTGTGGTATTATATATAAATAATATTGCTATTGCGTGTTGGTCGTCTTGCAGCTGGCATTGACTTCATGCTGACTAAGTTTGAGTTGGGGCGCTACAGTCTGTCGTCAGGAGACCTGGTGGCGGTGGATGTGGATGTGCGGGTGGTGCTCACTGGTAGTGTGGGTCTCCTACAGAGGGATGCAGCTCTAGCACTCAAAAACTACGACGTCACATTGGCCTTAGTAAACCAGATTGAGAACCCAACAGAAGGTGAATATTATATCACATGATCGAGTGATCGAGAAAACGTGCAACAAATATCGTTACATCAAATTTAAACTATCAATTGATTGATTTCACTGTTAATGAAGCTTTTTATAAAAGAAAAAAAGGAAAAAGGAACAAGGTCAGATATGTTCGGTATATAATAGGTCGATAATAGTATTAACAAATATCAATCTCAAAACTGGCAAGAATATAAGATATTTAAGATATATAATGTATACATATGGAAGTGTGACATATGAATTCACAAGATACCATCCTTAGTTATCAGCCCCCCCCCCCCCATGTTTTATTTCAGTGTACCCCTTACCATACCCCCTGTATGACCTACCGGAGCTGTCGGCACAGATCTTCCCTGTGGACGGCAGTGAGAGGGCCACCATACACGACCACCTGCTGGATGAGATGGCTGCCCGGCCCCTTCATATCCCTGCCGAGCCTTCTATATGTGGGACACCTGCACCCAAGTCATGGTAAGTCTCTGAGTACCCTCTCAACGCAGTCGTTCTGATCATCTGTAGGTGTCCTTATCAACACCACGGTTCACACCATGGTTATATCGTATACCCTCACTTATACCACAGCGGGCACGGAGAACAAAGCATTTCACACCTCTTATATACTGCATACAGCTAGTGGTATAAAGTCTGGCCTAGTACCTTCGCTGTATTTTGCGTACAGATCGGTACACGTCTTATAACTACTACATAACACAGGTTTAAGTTCAGTCACCCTCCGAGCTTATGCTATGATAACGGTGGTAGGGTGGTTGGTGCGGGGCACCAGTGAGTTATTTTGACATACACTCAGGTCATTTTAGGTAAACCTTTTTATAACACACGATGTTGCTCGGGACCCTACATACTCAGAAAATTCAGCGTCATTGTCGCTAGAACCACTCTCACATGAAAGACAGGCAGTGCCTGATAGTCAGGCAATGCCTGACTTTCATGTGAGAGTGCCTGACTTTCATGTCCGTCCGTCAGTTGATCCGTGTATATTTGACGGATGCGTCACCTTTCTTTGACGGATCCATTGACGGACGGATCAGTGGAAGCCAAATTACTCATCATGAAGACCCAAAAAATGATCCACTGATCCGTCTGTCAACGGATCCGTCTACAGGCGGATCAGTGGAAGCAGGAATATGGGAATCCGTCCGTCAACAGGTGACGGATCCGTCAACATTTTGGCGGATCCGTCAAGGGACGGGAATATCAAAAGTTTTTGATATTGCCATCCATCACTAGGCATTGGGCCATTTAGTATTATGTTGAGCCAACAAATGCCTTAAGGTCAAATCCCACAACGCGAGAGAGGGCTGGGAAATGTTGCAAATTGGTAGTATCACCGAATTTGGGGCCTACATTGGCCAAGACATGTCCAAATTGGTGACAAAGTGTTGCCTATGTCTTGTGATTTTGGAAATTGCAAGTATCAAAAAAGTTAGATATTTTCCCCCAGAAGACCTAGAAAATGTTGCATATTGGAGTATGTCAAGGTTTCTTGCTATATTGCAATGGTTGTGTCACTGATTAATCATTACCCAAATCCCACCTGATCCATGTATAAGAGATTTTGCTCTACGATTTATAATGTCTAGCTATACATATATTGGTGAATGTAATTGCAGATAATGTAATTGCATCAATTTTCCTTAAGATTTGAATATTAAAGTCCCTTCTGTTGCGAATTCAAACAGTATACCATGTCCAACATGGCCCAAATCGCGACACTTTCTCTGTCCAAATCGGGTACAGTGGGATTTGGAGAGGCCTAAAATCGGGGGACAAGTGTTGCGATTTACAATATTGGCAACAGTTGCCCCTTGTTATTATGTCAATAATCAACGCTTTCTGGTCCATTTTTTGCGTTGTGGGATTTGACCTTTAACCTTTCGGAATACTATCGCGAATAATAACCACGCCCAGCAGAATTATGTAAAAAATCCCAAGCTTTACTTAACTGACGTAGCTATATTCTATTTCCACATTAGGTTTGTGCGGGTATGTGTGACAATGACTGAACAGACTCTACCCACTGGCACGGTGATCACAGCATCCTACGACAAGATGCCATCTAACAACTGTGAATACCTCACTGTCAACATCGGGTGTAAACGTACGTAGACTTTTAACTCATTGATTGTGTGAGATTGCACCCACTGTCGTCATGATAGCCCTGACCAGCTCAGGAGGATTTTCATTCCATTCACACTTCGCAGTACACACAGGGATTAGTTGAAAGTTGAAACAACATTGACAACTGCTGTATTATAGGTGATCACCAAGTCGGCAATGTTGATTCAACATTGCTTTCTGTGGCACTGTGGTATTTGCGTAGTAACGATGACAAGGTAGTTTACCCCTCAACCACAGATATAAAGGTGCCCTCTATGGTATTTGGTGGCGACTCACTATTTCATATCGTGCTAACAGGAAATCATTTAAATGTGTCCCATAAGGTCAAATTCCACAACGCGAAAGAGGGTCAGAAAATGTTGTGAATTGGACTTCTTGCCGATTTTAGGCACTATATTGTCTAAGACAGGCCTAAATTGGCAAGCAAGTGTTGCCTCTGTCTTGTGATTTGGAAAATACCAAGGATCAAAAGAGTTAGATATTTTCGCCTAGAAGGCCTAGAGAATGTTGCTTATTGGAATCTGTCAAGGTGTCTTGCTATATCGCAATGGTTGTGTCACTGATAAATCATTACCCAAATCCCACATGCTCCATGTATACAGGGGATTTGCTCTGCGATTCATAGTGCTTAGCTATGCATATAATGGTGAATATAGTTGCAGATAATGTAATTGCATGAACATTCCTTAATATTTGAATACTAAAGACCCTTCTGTTGCGAATTCAAACCCTACACCATGCCCAACATGGCTCAAATTGCAACACTTTCCCTGCCCAAATCACCTAGTGTGGGATTTGGAGGGTGCCAGTCATGCGACAGAAATGTTGCGATTTCAAATATCAGAGACAGTCAAACAATCCCACAGTACCAATAGTCAACATTTCAGACCCATTTATCCTGTTGTGGGATTTGACCTATACCACATGGCATGGTTTGGTCATAATTAAATGTCTGTGTCCTTTTCTTCCAGTGGACCAGCTCGCTCTATATCAAGCAACGGCCCTTCAGATGCCCGACGAATATTGGTCAGAAGCGGGATACGACCTCCTGTTCGATGTAAGTCACGACTTTCGTTGTGTGCGTATATAATGAGTCAGAAATCCGAAAAATGACCCAATTTTGGTCCCTATTCTGGATCACAACAAAATTTAGGCAAACTCAATGCATCTTTATGCAAGTTTATTTTATTAAAAGACATGTATCTCATGTCCCAGAATCCACTTGAGGGAGAGCTTATCTCCCAGGGGGTCTGTTTTTATTCACCATCAAACAGAACCCGGAGTTATCGTTACGGACTTTCCGTGAAAAATACCAAACCATGTGTAAAACTGTGAATAAACACTACAATAACTTCTAATCTGGTACATATGTTGCCACAATACGTATGATTAGGCATGCCAAGTTTGAAAACCATAGACCAAAGACTTTCATTTTTAAAAGGCGACCAACTCTTCGAGACGCGTGGATTTTGGTGAAATTTAAAGATAAGAATGCCAACTTTACTCTAATTTCTTTAAAAATGCTCTGTTTATCATTAAATTGGCTGTGTGTTATCTTCAACATGTCTGCTATCAATATTAGGCTTAGTTTTGCATATGTGAAGACTCTGTCTGTGTTGGTACAACGAGCCATATTCATGGAGTTTCCGTTACGGACTTTCCGGTTTTTGGTAGTACTTGGATAACAGAGGCTCCATATAATTTTGAAATACCACAAAAGCACCTGTTTACCCTTATTACATTACACAAACATGTCCTGTATTAGAATAAATAACATTAACTATCATACTATGGTTATTAGTAGAATAGTAAGGCATCTACCAGGAGGTACACGAGTCCAGGAAACCAGAGTTTTCGTTACGGACTTTCCGGAATTGGAAGCTCATAGCACAATAGGTATCACACATCTCAAACATCTTCCATGCTTATCTATCTTATATCTATGTGTTCAAAACAGGTTGGACTAGCAAATTAGCCATATAAAACCCATGTTATCATATATTCTGACTATACAATATTGCTTGGAAGACAAAATTTCAAAATTTCTTCATGAAAACTCACATAAGGCATATAAAGTCAAAAATAAATCTTTTAGTATTCAGGAAATGACTATTTGGGATGAAGTTAGTAACATAGGGGCATCTTGTGTTAAAATACTAGGACGATTGGCCAGGTGGAAGTACATTTTTTTTTAATCAACAGTTAACGTTACGGACTTTCCTAAACACAAACTTTACCCTGACAAATTGAAAAAGCAGATTTCCTTTTTCTTTTAGTGCTCAGATAGTTAGAATAGCTGTCCCTTTGACATCTAGTCCAGAAATGAGGAAAATAAGTTGATTATCAACGATTCTATGAGTATTTTTCTCATTGCCAATGAAAGTCCGTAACGAAAACGAAAGTCCGTAACGAAAACAAGCATTTTGACCTGCAGTTATCAAATCCAAGTACCCACTGTGGTTTTAACACTCTAGAATGATGTGTTGAGGCTGTGGGTATAATATGAAGCACAAAAACCAGCATTGATACCTATGATTATGGCCTGAGTGGGGTATTTGGAATGATATGTGGTCAAATTGTGTGCACAGTCTAACTTAACCACCCCTCAGGTAAACTAAAACCTATACAACTGGCTCAAAACTTCACCTAGCTATGTAGCAAGGTGGGCTGTACAATATTTATCATACAATGAACAGTAGATGGACAATATCACAGCAGCAGGAGGACTTTTACAGTACCCCCTGGTTTTCGTTACGGACTTTCATTATTGTTACGGACTTTCTTGATTACGCACCAAAATGCCCTTACTGTGTACACAGAAGTAATATTAGGCTATTCTAGCCATCCAGATGGAGGGAATATGTACCAGCCATGAATATCAATTGCTTTTAAATAGTAGCTTGGGGGTATTTTGTGTTATGTACAGGAAAATGTATGTGAAAGTCTGTCACGTTAATGGATCACCAAAGTCACTCTTTTGGACCTGCAGTTGAGAAAAATTTGCGGATCATCCCAATTTTTTTTTCATGATTAGAGCCCATAATCCCCTACATATTAGGTGTAAAAGCAATATTGGGGTGGATTTGCAAGTATGCAATCTATCACATCAATAGTTTTCGTTACGGACTTTCAGCGAGGAGCATTTCACAAATGAACCACCACTGTGAAAATTTCGCGAAAGATATTGCCGTAAAAACTCCTGAATATTTGAGGTAACATATATACCTAATGGACTGAGCTGTTTGGGATGGGTTGTAATAGTCTTAGTGGTTTTGGGGGGCTTTCAAAAAATGAAAAATTAGGGGGGAACACTGATTTTGGGGTATTTTTCACCTTTGAGGGGTCATAACTCAATAAATTTTGGTCCGACAATTTTTTTCTTTTTTTTTCCTGAAAGCCTAGAGTGTTTCCTTCTACATGATATCAGAAGAAAAAGTATGGTGCAGGCAGTTCTATTTTTATGGCTGTTGGAAGGTGAAAAACCCCAAAAGACCACCAGTTGGTACGTGTATTGGGGGTCTGACTCATATACTCATACACAGGATATAGGGCCTGATACAATAATGTAGCTCTTGCGAAGAGATTCGGCAGGGCTTCATTCATACCGTAGCTAATATTGGGTGGGCTTAGGCGCTAAGATCCGGTTTTAGGTGTCTCAGACTAGGTCTTGGGGCCTAAAACCAGGTTTCAGGGAAGTTGGCCCATTTGACTTGCCGTGATCATATCTGTGATGCGGCCCTTAAAGGGTTGAATTCCAACCTTGATAATACATTTCTTGTCTATTCCATCAGCTCATCATCACCAACCTTGACGCAGACATCCCTATGTCGCCGGGTGGCCTGTTTAAGGTTAACCTGCACTTCTCGGCCAGCAGTGAGTGGGACCCAACCAACCTCAACCCCAACCCGGCCAAGTTGTATCCCGAGGGGAGCGACATAGAGTTCCGGTACGCCGACCCTGTCAGGAAGGACGCCCTGGTCAGACTACCACGTCTACAAGGTGAACACGGGTTTACAGCATGGCTGTCTGTCACTCTGTCCATCTCTCTCCATCCAACTGTCTGTCTCTGTCTAATAGTCTGTCTGCCTCGCCGTCTCTTCCTCTCCCTCCTCTTCCCATTAAATTTTACCACTATCTCTCATCGTCTGTCTCTGTTTGAATCAGTCTCTCTGTCTCTGACACTCTGTCTCTGTCTGTCTGTCTGTCGGTATGTCGGTCTGTCGGTCGGTCGGTCTGTCTGGCTGTCGGTCGGTCTGTCTGGCTGTCACTCTGTCTCTGTCTCTTTCTCTCTTGCTATATGTCTGTCTCCATATTGCAATCTATACACACGTAGTCGATGTATGGTACAAGTTCGTCGCTTTATAAGTGCCATGAGCGATCATCGTATTTAGTAGTTTTATTCATATAGCATGTTGTTCCCCCTCTGGCAGGCACGGTGTATATCTCTGCTGCCGAGTGTGAAGCAGCTACGGCGTTGACGGCAGACCCGACCCTGTTCGTGCAGCTGGTGCTGGAGCCTACCGCCGTCAGGTACTCCATCTCCGCCGATAACGATGTGCTCAAGATCAGCCTACCCAGGAATAGGCTGCGATGTCAAGCAGGTCAGTAAAAGAGCCCTTCTATTTCTATGCTCCTGTTTTATGTTTTATCTTGGTCCATTGCTACATGCATGTGGAAATGGGGTTTTACATCGGGTTGCTGGTGTACATAATGTAAGGTATACATCGCCATAGATGTAGTACAGTAATAATGTCAGTATGTCTGTGACATATTTCCAAGTATTAGCAATCGGACAATGATTCACTGCCATTATTGAGTTCTTTCTTGTTTCATAAACAGCTAACGTCGATTTGAAAATTCGGAGATTCGAACTGGAGGGGACCGAAGAAGTACAAATCGTCAATGCCGACACCTTTACCTTCTTTTCTATAACTATGGAGCACACACGGGTAGGTGACATTTAGCACTTTAAGGACAGCATAGTGCTTCAATATCCTATGCCCTTTGTCTTTAGTATGCATGAATGCCATCCTGGTGAATAACTCACCGGACCTATGCTGAACATATGGGGTCGATAACATACACCATCTGATGGGGAAGAAAATATCATTCATTGCTATACGATAAATGTAGTTTAATGTAACATTTTAGGAGAAAACACCCATTTGAATTCAGGTGAATCAGAATACATTTGTATTAATTCATGTAAACATTGTACTTCTGGTTGACATCAGACATCCTCAGGGGGGATTCCAGCCTCTAACAATGGCCTGAGTTACAACTTCAAGTTCTGCCTGAGTAACAACGACGTGTTGGACGACACAGACCACTGCCTGGACCCTGAATACACAGAGGACCAGCTGAGGTACCTGGTGAAGGGCATTAACGACAAGACACCAGCCACCATCGGTCAGTTCAAACAGCCACCTGTCTCGTTGCATTAGGGCATTTATATCTTGAGTGGCGTTGAGCTCAAACTATAGCTAACTTATTTTGTATATAATGTAATAGTTAGACTGTGGTTATGAAAGGGTATGTGAAGGTATGTGGAAATGACCAAGTTGTGCATTCCTTTATCTTACCGCTTCGCTGTGGTTTAAATGTATGGTGCCTGCCGCTCTGCAGTTTAGTTATATTTTGAGTTAGCCTCACATAACCATTGTCTATCTGCTTTAAACCACAGCTGTGAGGCCATGTGAGTCTAAGTGGAAATAACCAAGGTCTAAATTACTTTGTCTTAACCCTCCGCTGTGGTTTAAATAACTTAACCCACGGTGGGCGGCTAAGACAAAGGCATCACACGTTGGGTATATTGCATACCCGAGGGATAAGTCAGATAGACAACACCTGGCCAGGGTCCTTCCATATACCCACTGCCCACTGGTCAGCGACTCGGTGTATAACACCTCGTCTTGACCCTGTGGGGCACACTGTAAAAAAAATGTCGTCAAAATGACGGTGAATCACCGGCAACTTTTTGGACATAACTTTCACCGTCAATTTTACGTAGAATCACTGTTAATTTTACGTTGAATCACCATTATTTTACGTTGAATCACCATTAATAGATTAAGAGTATTTAAATATACAGAGATTCAGCGTTATTGCTAGTGCTATTACAGACTTTGGGAATATTCTATAAGCCTCACAGGGAGTCTGATTATGGTGACTTCGGTTTTTGTAGTATACATCTAAAAACTTACAGATAAGCCATTCTTTGGCTTTGCCCTGATCCTATATGCCACATTGACGATCTGACTTGCATACTAGCCGTGGCCTATATACAAAGTTTTACTCTATAGGATTGATACAAGGCAGAATTTCCAGAGGTGGGGATATATGCATAGTATGTTATCACAATATTGGTGTATAGATCCATACAGCTACTTTCCTCTGGATATCATCAAGTGATCCTGGTATTTTGTTAAACGTATCACAAGATTGAATTGTTAGATTGTCAACTGATAGAATAATTGAAAATTACCATTATTTCAACATGTATACTTCACTTCAAGGGTTCACACTCTCCAGAAAAATCTTCTTACAAACCAGGCCACCTATCTATGAAAGGGCCCACTATATGTGGCTCCCTCTGGGATTTGACATTAGAAGATGAATTTACGTTGAATCATTGTAATCCAAACCAGGTTAGCACTTAACAAGGATCCACTGTGAAATGGCTGATATATACGATGCTTCATCGTATTCCAAATGATGGTGAATCAGCGTTAAATTTTACAAAGGAAATCTGTAAAAAGTACATCTATTTTTTACAGTGCAGTGGGTATATGGAAGAACTGTGTCCAGGTGTAGTCTATCTAACACTTAGATTCTCGGGAAGGTACATGAATTTGAAAAGTACTGAAACGTGCTGCGCCGCTTTGTCGCTCCAGTTCAAAATATTATCAGAATAATCGAATGTTTATTGCAAAGGGAGGGAGGTTCAAATACTGTCTTCAATGGGAAGTTATTGTGCTATACTAAAGTAATCTTGTGTTACAATTTACTGCATATTTAAATTGATGCCTCTTATTCCCCATGGGTTTCCAACAGAGTTTAATGGCGATAACCTGATGGTGGACATCTCATCAAATACAGAAATGACTTTTTACTGTGGAAGATGTCATCTATTTGCCAAGATCACAGACTTGAAGAATACTGTGAATATAGATCCCAATTTGGAAAATAACTACAAAGGTCGCCCGATCATCCTCAAGTGCCCAGGAGGTAATTTTGTTCCCAGATACATTAAATTAAATCTCCTTAGTCGGTGATGGATTCCTGAGTGTTATCCTAAGATGGATTAAGGATATAACTATGTGCTGTATGTAGCTCTGTGTGCAGAGGTATATAGTTTGTATAATTGTACAATGTTCTGCAGACAGAATGTGTGTATCAAGTTTTATACATTATTTCTAATGATCATAGTTGAATTGGGGGCTGCTTATTCCACGGCATTGTGCCTCAATGCGTTATGCCCTTTGGCGTCATGATGCGTGAATGCAGCGCTATAGCGAGTAGGTCTACATATTGCAAGCGCGGTATTCACGCATCATGCCAACCATAATAGGTTGCTACACTCCCAATGGGTCAGCATGATGCGCGAATGCAGTGATGGCGAGTTGCTTGCTGGTGATAGTACATTGAAATGTTGCGCTAAGGCAACATGTTGTTTATATTTTTATTGGCTGAAAAATCTGAAATAATGCAGTAGGTCTTTCATTCAAGAGCCAAAGGTGACTTTCTGTCAGAGATAAGCCTGGATAGAGTATGTTGTCAATATAATAATAACAAATTCAATACAGATCACCATGTGTTGTCTCACTGTGTTCTTCTGTCATCCTTAAAGACCCAATGTCATTTTACACTAATTCATGCCCTGCAGACGTTGTGGCGATCCACTCTGCTCGTCTGGTATTGGTACCACCCCAACGTCAGTTCTTCTCCCAGACGGCAACCGAGTTCTACTTTTCGGTCGTAGTCAACTCTATGGTGGACGTAGATCAGCCCAGTGCACCTGGACAGAAGTGTTATTTCAGGGTAAGCTAGTCACTTACGTAACACGTCAAGCGTATGACCCACACCCCCAACTCAGGAAAAACATATAACCCGATCTGGGGCTCGATTCATAACAATGTCCGACAGCTCAGTAAGGCTACGATCACAAAATAACATGTCTGTAGGGAAAAGAGGGCAAATCGTATTTTTTTACAGGTAGTAGTCAGGGCATCATCCAAGGCTGTAGTACAAATAATTTGATATCATTTCACAATGAGATCGTAGGACACATGCCCATAACATAATCATACGACTACCCAGCAAAGGGTGGTTTTAACAATAAGTAATCTAAAAATTAATTACTGTATTGTAGAAGGACATAAGAATATTACACATACTACGATTTAGGGGTAAATAGTTAAATAATGATTTTCAAAAAATGGGTAATATTGTGAATCTATGAGGCACACATTCTCACAAGGTGATCTACATGTCAATATCAGACATAACATCTTGGTTTGGTACAAAACAAACCATTATTAAAGAATTTTTAGATGGCTGAGATGACTTTAGAGTCTGTCTCAGCCGTATGTTGTGAAATGGGCATTTTCTCCCTTACAACCATCATATACAGGTATTCTGTGCAGTAGGACAATTGGGAAATTTGCTCCAATTTTCTTTTGAAATGCACCCCTTTTTTTGTACCACAGCATTCTACAATTCGAATGAGATAAGCTAGTCAAATGAGATAAGCTGGTCGAAAGAGTGGTTATTTTTCTCCACCCTTACAACTGTTATTCAACTGTCGTAGGTTTGACACAAAATAACCCCTAGACGATTAGCAATGGTCGTAGCAGTAAAATAGCCCTCTATGTCGTAGAAACTTATGAATCGAGCCCCTGGGTTTCTAATTTGTGGGGATCTGTAGTATATATAATTATAAAACCCCTTGTATAACCCGTACCCTATAATATATGCATGTCTGACACACAATTAAAGCTGGGGGTGGTTTACGGTATAGTTACCTACATGTTGGACCTAGACCAGCCCGGCTGGTGCACCATTCCATTACCCAACAACTTTAGTTACATTCCCTTTGGAATGGTCTTTTTTTCACCAGCAATACAGTGATCTCTATAACCATTGATTTTCATTGCTTTCAGTTCTTTGCCTCACCGGTTTCGACTTTCAAGCCGGAAGATATTGAAATGGATGTATTGAAAATGGATGTGGAAGGATTACATGATCCCTTACTGGCACGCGAAGTTCGTGAATTTACTGGTACTGTTAAGCTGGACATGGCCCCGGTAGCAACTGCAAAAACAGAGCCCAAGTGAGCATCTTCCCTTGAAGGGTCTCAACTCATTTTTCATCTTGATACACAAAAGTACCCCCTGCAACATGATGGATTAACGCAGCCCTGCGAGTTACTCCCAAAGGCTGCATTCATTTATAATAACAGCAAGAGCCGCATAGTTAATCAAAGGGCATACATCATGATGGTTATATTGCATTAAAGCATTATATGCGGACCTTAAATGGTAAAATGACTAAGATGCATACAGTCACCACTGATCAGGCTGCACTCACAAATTAAACTTTTCTCTAGACTGTGACTGTCATAAAATAAACGAGTCAAAAACTCGTCTAAGTGAGGGTCTTGTAGCTGGAGATAGAAGACTCATTTGGCATGTGCCAGCTCAAAACCCGACATTTGCCAGCTCCAGATTCTATTTGTGGGATGGTAACCTGATAGGTTAGACAACTTTTGACTTGTTTATTTTATGACAGTCACTTAGACGAGTCTGGAGACAAGTTTACTTTTTCAGTGTGCCGTGTGATACATTTGTTTGGTGCCATTCCCCAGGTACATCCTGGTGCTGTTTATGCTGGCTGGGAGGCAGGTGGAGTCGGAGGCCATCGTCCTCAACAACTATGAAGTTATTCCCTTACACGGCCTGTTCAACGACACCAGAGGTAGGCTCCCACACACAGAAAAGTAAAGGTATCAACTGTGTCTCTTTGGCTCTGGTAGAATAGATTGTCAAACTATTAATGACTCTGCTAATATGCAGGGTCAACGTGAGTTGACTCTGATAGTACAGAGTCAATTTAAGTTGAGACTGACCGTGCAGAGTCAACTCAAGTTGACCCGTCATATATGTAGAGTCATTAGCAATTTGACTCTCTATTTTACCAGAGCCATGTGGGAGACACAGTTGACACCTTTACTTTTCTGTGTTCACCCACACAGTTAGAATGTAGCCAAAGTCGGTCATCTACTAACCACTGAAATGGCTTTATCGGCACATCTTTTGTTTAACATTGTTGTGTTTGGGTAAACGATACAACAGGAATGCAATGTGATTGGAGCTTATGCTTGGTTTTAAGCATTTCTATTAGCAATTACATTATTTACCCAAATAAAACAATTTAAAACAAAGAATCGGCCGGCAAAATCCATTCCATTTGCAGGTGGACGACTAGTCAGGGCAGCATTATAATCATTCACTATTGTAGGAAAATGTCAGGCTTAGGCATTTTTAAAATTCTGCATCGAAAGTCAAATTACTGAACTATTGAAATGTATATTTTGTAGCTCGACAACAAAATTTGTTTAATAACTGAGTAAACTATTTTATAGTAATGTAGAGTTCGTCTCTATGTAATTCGATTAAATAAGGACTCGAACTGCAGTTTTCATGTAGAGATGCAAGTAAAAGGGTTTATTAGGACGTTACCCTGTACAGTAATGCTAATCTTTCATATGTGGTTCGTTCAGAGGTATATGTTTCTCTCAGTATACTATAACACAGTCAGAGACCTGAGAAGGTCTGCCAGAGCAAGGGGGTGAGGACAGCTTATATACTGTCCGCCTCCGATAGGGGTGCCCCCTGGCTCTGGCTGCCCGAACTACTCTGTAGGCGTTTGATTGACTTATAATATTAGTGTCCCTACACCACCCCCCCCAGACAATACATACGCTTATTCTTTTAAATATATACAATTTAATATAAACTCATACAACTGAGTTTATTCGTAAAAGCGTTATGTTACGTCTTGAACACATTAGGGTTTATAAGAATATACAAAACTAATATTATGTACATAGGTGGTATTATATTCGAACGGCTCGACTCACTTCGAATTATTAGGACACATACGTAGTATACATGCAAACATATTTAGATAATTGACTAGTACAACTTGACATCTCTCATGATTTACAAAAAAACAGGAAACAAAAAATTGAAGATCCGGGCAGCCATCCTAACCTTTTAGATATTAGTTAGGCACGAAGTTCCATCCTTTCGGGGGGAACTCGGGTTTTCGGTGCTCTCCTCTTCAACAGCCGCCCTGTCCCAAACTGGACAGGCACGTTCATTCGAACGGGTTAGTGGCGCTCTCCTCTTCTTTTTCGGACTGCTATCTCTGTTCTGACTGAACAGACACGTTCCTCCGAATGGGTGATTGGTGCTCTCCTCTTCATATGTCTGGTCACCCGATTTCCTCCTGCGTATTCCTGTTACTGCTGTTCGATGGTTCAGTAGACATTCATACCCCACCAACTCATTCTCTTTCGAATATCACTTCAATCATAAGCTACCACTCTCGGGTTTCACTCTTCATCACCCTGGTTCTTTAGGAGTTCCAGGGCAGATTCTCGAGTGCCATCCCATTCATCAATGAACACCCCGAACACCTGCTGAAACTTGACATTCATTGCCTCGTTTCGGTCGGTGCACTCCTGCAATCTCTTATTAGATAATGCAGTCTTCGCCGCGGCTAACTTGGCCTCATTCCGAATCTTAGCAGTTTCGGCTGCCAATAGAACCTCATTTTCCTTTTCTAAAGCCGTTCGGTATGAGGCTTCCTGTTCCACCAGTGAGCGGGCGAATAGGTTCGCCACCCCCTGGTTATAACGGACAGCCAGTTCTCTCTGTGCGTCTTGGAAAGTATCCACCGCCGCTTGGGCTTGGGCACAAACTACTTTGTCAGCTGGATCAAAGTAGAGATCCACTGGTCGTGTGCTCAGTCGGGGCCTATTGTCCGGAATCTGAGTCATCTCAGGTTCGACACGCTGAGATACATTCTGGCCGGCTAATTCCGGGTAGTTGTCCGATCCCGGCGTTGGGGCAGGATCTTTCGGGCCCAACCAAGCAGGTGTCAGATCATTCTGGGTAGAGGATGATGCTGCTGAGGAAGGGCGTGAGCCCGACCCCCCACTCATAGGTGACTGATACTCAGTCGAATCCTTCCTCCGCTGTTGAGTTGACCTGGAGTCCCGTCCCACTGCTAGTGGTTTCTTGAACTCCGGGTTCTCAGGCGAATCGGATCTGTGTTTCTTGCCCCTTCCACTCGCCGGGCTACGGCTAGCCCTCCTCTTTTCGTCTATCTTGGCTTTAGGTGGATCACCCCGCCATTCACACACTCTAGAGTAAAGTTCATTCGACATTTTGAACTTTCCTCGGGCACGTACTAGTGCAATCCTTGCACAGAGTTTGCCTTTCGTTGATTCATGTACATTACAGAATGATTCGGTCTTCACATCGATCTTTTTGAAGTCCGAAGGGAGCATTCTGTTGTACTCCATCATGACTTTATCGTGCAGGGACATTACCTTCTCACGTGCTGCACTCAGTCCGGGGCTGTGGGAGTACTTTAGATGACGAATCATCATGCCCCTTCTCGGAGTAACGCAACCATTGCAGGTCGCGCTATCCCTCTGTCCTTCGCAATTAGCACATTCATATACCACAGCGTGGTGAAAGTGCCTTTCGTAAAGATGACGCAGGAAACGCATCCGAGTTGGATACGTCCTGCCCGTTCCCTTCTCCTCAATACAAATGGTGAACGGGCAATGCCGCCCACCGTCCTTCATATACCAACAAAGGTATGCCCAGCGTAATTTCGACTTCTGGTCTCTGATATAATAGCTCTCTGGATATTTCAGTATCTGTTTGAACCATTCGTCATAAAATTCGGATGACAAAGGATCGTCTTCGGTTTTCCCGTATCATCATCACTTTCATCGTTCTTTTTGCGAGGCTCGGGGCAACCGTAGGCTTTCTTGCCCTTCGCACACTCTTCGAACGAACCTGGAATGAAGTGCGCAAACTTTGCTGCACTGTTCTTCCAAATTCGCTGCAATCATTCGTCATCCTCCTCAACTTCCCCTTCATTCTTCTCCTCCTCCTCCTTCTCCTCTTCCTCTTCCGGCACCTCCTCATTCGGTATTTCCATCTTTTCCTCCGGATCATTTTTGCTTGGATCCGGATCAGTCTCTGGTGGTTCGCGACCCGAGTCTGGTCCAGACTCATCGTCCGGACTGTCCTCGGGTTCGGTCACCTTAGCTGCTTTCTTTGCACTGGCTTTACCAATTATACTGCCCACGCTAGCAGTGGCAGCAGCCTGAACGGCAGCCATTCGTCCCTTCAGTGGATCGTCACTAGGAGGGTCTTTCTTGCCTATTGCCTTGGTGACTTTGGTAACCACCGTCTTCGGCACAGTCATTTTAATATCCTTCTTTGATTCTTTCAACTTCTTCTTCTCCTTCACCGACAGGACCGTGTGGAAAACACCCTGGTCGCTGTCGGATTCGGTGTCGGTCAAAGTCTTTTTCCTTCCCCTTCCCTTCACACTTTTCACTTTCGATTTCTTCGAACTCCCCTCCCCATCGGTTTCACTTTCCATCGAAAGGCTGCCCTTTTGCTTGGCTGCCTTCAGGATAGCTTTCCCCTTTCGGATGGACGCTAAACGTTCCTTATGCTGAGCTGCAGTTAGTTCCTCCTCCAGCCCCGGTACGTACGCCCGAGTGGCATAAGTTCCTTCTCGAATCATCGTGGAGATGACCTCATTCACTTTCTCCTCCGGATCTCCACACTCCTTCAGACGACGAAGTAATTCGTCCCCATCCAGAGTGTAAAGCCTCGGGACCTCCGAATTGGCAGCTCGTTCCACCCAGTCTTCGGCATTCCTGGGTTCTTTTTCGGTGTCGGGTTCCCGGTATAGGACATCCCCCACGATATCCATTCCGGTAACCCCCATCCCCGTATGATCCGTCAGTACATACGGGACGTTCGGAAGACGATGTTGTCGATGTGCGATTTCGCAATCGAACATAGCCCTCCGGAACGACTGGCTCACTTGCAGCCCAGCCTCAGTCTGATTATAAAACTGCAGCCATTCTGATGGCAGGGCTGCATATTCGGTCGGCGATAAGAAGTGCCGAACACAGTCTCTGGTTGCTGCGTTCCAACACTTTCGATCCCCCTTCAGAATTCGGGCATGGATATGTATCTCTCGGCCATCGTACCGTGACTTGAACCCGTCCAGATTGGGTTCGAGCAGCGGCGTGTCCGATCGTTCCAGTATTTCTTCAATCTCCATTCCCATAGTGGTCTCTTCTTCCTCGGAGTTATCCTCATTCAACACGTGTTCCTCCGTCTTTGTTACCGGCGACATCGCCTCAGTCTCCATAAACATTTCGGACACCTCGGTGAGGGCCGATCTTTCAGAGTGAGAGCCAGACGCCGAAGCCATTGTGACACTCGCTTTCTTTCCAAAATATCTTTATATATAGAGAATGACAGGTACCAGGACCCTCTCTACGGGCTCCTGGCTACTCCACCCACCTTCTAATCACCGATATCTCTTAATACAGTCTTTATAACCTCGCTTTTGTGTGATCTGCTACGCTTCCCTTGCTCTCTCCGGCGAACCGTAAACAAATATGGCAGATCGTTGACCCGCGTCGACCTTTGCGCACGCGCGCCGGTCTCGCGAGATACCGCGCATTCCACGAGACTTCATTGTTTTCCCGCGCTTGCCAAACGTAAACAATCATTCACTTCTCCCGTGCGTCACGCATTACGATCAGGTAATTATAGCACTGATATCCTCACTGTCCTGTCGAATTCATCTCGAGTCATTATGGATTAAAATACGGATAGCAACTACTAAACCGCCGGATTACCCGTCCATTACCCACTGGCACATTCACAGGTGAGTTTGTTGGATTTCCGGCTTTTTCGTGATCATTCCTACATATAAGACGAATTACCAGGTTACCCCGATAATTATGACAACATTTAAGTGATTACATCGTTGTGTTTTCAGGTTAGGTAACAGCACCCCTTACTCTCAACCTAGGGCTGCGACGAACCCCCACCGGATTCTCTTTACACCTGACATTCGGAGAGGTTATCTTCCGTTCCCTCTTAGCCACAGAGGGGACAGTCCTTCTCTTCCTGTCTACACCTGCCGAGACATTCTTTGCTTTCTCCGAACTTTTTGGAGATTGTTTAATTTGCACCGTTTCCTTCTTCACTTTCCTGGGCCTACCTGGACCCCTCTTCTCGATTACTCTATCTAACTCCCTTTTCATTTCCTCTTTCTCCTCCTGTCCCATCTTGAACATTTCGATGGAGTACTCTCTCCCCTTCCATGGTTTCAACCGGGCCACATTCGATTTCTGATTCCTCCCGAAGGTATCTCTCATCAAGACTGTATCATCACTTATTCTCTGGGTAATCCTCCACGGACCATCCCAATTGTCTCTCAGCTTGATGCCGACCAGAGGTTCGTGGTATCTCGCTACTAAGTCCCCCACCGCAAACCGCCGAACCTTTAGATTAGTATTATAGCCCACTTTCTGCCATTTAGCTGTCTTTCCCAACTCTTTTCTTACTAATTCATAAGCCTTCCTAAATTGTTCTTTCAACGCTTCCACAAACATGATCTGACACGGGACATCTGGGTTCATTCCAACTACTCCGAACACTAGGTCCGCTGGCATAATCAGATCCTCTCCGAATACTAACAGATTCGGGGAGCAGTTCGTACTCGCGTGTACCTTGCTATTATAAGCATGGCAAACAAAGTCACATTGCTCATCCCAATCATCCATTTTCTGATTTATCAAACTCTTCAGGACCTGTATTAGGGTACGATTAAATCTTTCCACCTGACCATCACTCTGTGGTCTATACGGATTGGTTCGGGTCTTGCAAATGGCCAATTGATGACACATTTCCTGCCATAGATTCGATTCGAACTCTCTCCCTTGGTCGCTATGCAACATCAGAGGCACTCCCAAGTACAGGATCCATCCCTTTACCAACATTCTCGCACAAGTTGCTGCTTTATGATCCTTCATCGGAAATACCTTCGTATATTTCGTATAGTAATCCGTTACTACCATCATACATGTATTTCCTTCCGGAGTTGTCACAAATCCTGTAATTATATCCACTCTTGCGAACCTTACTCCAAACAATTCCTGGGTTAAGGGCATTTTACCCAGCCCAGGCCCTGGCTTGCTCGTACAACATTTCGGACAAGTGTCTATCCATCTCAACAGATCCGTACTCATACCTGGCCAGTAATACATTCTAGCCAGCCTTTCCAGGGACCTTTTCCTACCAAAATGGCCACTGGTCCGATGCCCATGGCAAAAGAACATTATATCCCTTCGCATGGCAGTAGGAATAAAGATCTGTCTTGATTTATTTCCCAAAGCATTCGTCTTCCACCTATAAATCAGTCCATTTACCACCTCTAACTCCGTCCATTGAGCTATTAGTCGCCTCATCTCCCTGTTCTCCAACGATATTGCTGGCCGAGTTGGGACCCTTCCTTCTTGAAGTAACATCTTCAGACGGATACTATTCGCATCTTTCTCCTGGAAGCTCTGAATGGAGTTCTCGTCCCATTCCAGTATCACTGGTTCGAGATCTCTAAAAGGCTTTCGGATTCCTGCCAGCACGGCATTATGCTTCCCACAATCATCACATCCGTCATTCTGACATTTCTTCACTGGGATTCGCGACAACGCATCAGCGTTCACATGCTTAGCCCCCTTTCTATGCTGAATTTGGCTGTGGTCCAATCCGAACTCAGATAGGTGTGCCAACCACCGTCCTATCATACCTTCCGCATCTTTAAAATTCAATAACCACCGCAGGGAGGAATGATCCGTATGTAACGTAAAATCGGATCCCCACAAGAAGTGTTTATATTTCTTTGTATACACTACCACTGCCAATAATTCTCTTTTTGTCGTACAATAATTTCTTTGCGCTTTACTCATTGTATTGCTTGCAAATGCTATAGGAACTTCCTTCCCCTCTTGGACTTGAGACAAAGCCGCCCCTATACTCTCATTGCTCGCATCAGTGTCTAATATGAAATGACCATCCGCAGTGGGGTATTTCAACACCGGTGTTTCCACAAACAGCCGTTTAATCATTTCAAATGATTCCCCTTGTTCCTTCCCCCATGGGAACTTCTCCTTACGCCTCCCCGGGGTCCAGTGCGACAGACATTGGATTGGATAACTTATCCGGGAATATCCTGGTAAGAAATCTCGATAATAAGAACAAAACCCTAAGAAGGATCTCACTTCTTTCGGCCCCTTGGGAATGCTCCAATCCGTAACCGTCTTAACCTTCTCCGGATCAGCCTTCACCCCTTCCGTAGAGATGATCCGTCCTAGATAGCTAATACTTTTCTGAAACATATTGCACTTTTTAGGCTTCAGCTTCAATCCATTCGAGATTATCCGCTGCAACACCAACTTCAGGTTTCCCAGGCATTCATCAAATGTCTTTCCGAATATTATCACATCATCCAGATACACCAGACATTTCTTCCATAACAAGTCACTCAGTAAGGTTTCCATCATTGCTTCAAACGTGGCCGGAGGGTTACATAGTCCGAATGGCATCACGTTATACTGGTACAACCCTACATGGCTTGAAAACGCCGTTTTCTCCTTGTCCTCTTCTTTCATTCCCACCTGCCAATAGCCAGACTGCAAATCAATCGTGCAAAACCATTCATTTCCTCCGAGGGAATCAATGGTCTCATCGATCCGGGGGAGAGGATACGAATTCTTCTTAGTCAGGCCATTCAGCTTCCGGTAGTCTATACAGAATCGGATACTCCCATCCTTCTTGGTCACCATACATACAGGACTACTCCAAGGACTGGTGCTAGGGGTTATCACCCCCTCCGCCAACATTTTCGTAATCTCTTCTTCCGCTACCACTTTCTTTGCCAGCGGAAGACGTCGATATGGTATCTTTACTGGATTCGCCCCTTCCGTGTTGATCGAGTGTAGGACTCGATCCGTTCGTCCTAACGGCTCTCAGGGCCGTGCGAAAGCCGAACCACACTCAGTCAACATCTCCTTCAGGGCACTCCTCTGTCCGTCTGTCTCTACTCCGGACCTTTCTATTAACTGATTGCTAATCCTTCCTCAATCGCTTCACTGTTCGGGACCAGTCCGTTTCCTTTCTCAAAGCTACTGGTGACCGCTTCCGCGGATATCACTTCTCCCACTACAGTGCCTTTCTCTAGGTAGACGGTTTTCGAGCCCGGGTTCGTTATGGGGGCTACTCCCCATGCTATATTTCCTATCAGGGTGTCGGCCGATTCCAATCCCTTCTTTCCCAACACCGTCACATTAGGTTCGAAAACTCCCGGAACGCCCCTCTTCATCCTACTGGAGGCTATCAAGACATCACATGCCATTCCGGGAGGTATTTTTACCGTCTGTACCACACTCGCTACACCACTAACTTCTCGTGCCAGGCATTGTATCCTGTCTTTATAAGGATGATTCAATTTCAATACTCCACTGACGGGGTCCAATTTTGCCCCATATAAGGAAGCGAAATTCATCCCTATGATCCCGTCGTCCTCAATCCCAGCAACAGTAGGGGAAATAATATATTCCCTACCGCCCACCAAGATGATCATACAAGTCCTACCAAACGTTCGTATCTTGCTCCCGTCAGCCGCACATGCATTCACCCTCGTTGTGAGGTCATCATCCATGTTCGACACCAGATCGAAGAATCTCTTTGACATAGCGGAGTGGCTAGCTCCTGTACCCAATACAAATTCCCCCATTCTGCCGTTTACAGATACAGACGGACACATACCATCTCTTTCCTCCCATCATCGAGGGATTACTTGCGAACCGTTTGACGTCGTCTGTCATGTCAAAGTCGAATCCGAATCCTTTCAAATACTCCAGACACGGATGACCTTGGGGAAGGCGGACCCCCCCGATCATGGATAGTTCCTCTATCCAATCTTCCTCTTTATTGGTGATCGGTTTCCCTACTTTGCTCTCCCTGGCAATTGTCTCACCAATACCCCCAGCCCCACATGTTTTCGACTTATTAGCATTTCCCATGCTGCTGGGCGGATACATTACAGATTCCTCAATCACGTTCGTATGGATTGTACCCTGGCATACTTTATTCGGGGTCGTCAGTTTGCCTTCACGGACAACCCCCTCTAATTTTCCGTCTCCTCTCTCTTTCGTTCTCTCCAAACAGGTTTATCCGCCGTACATTCGGCTGCGAAATGTCCGGTCTCCTGACATCTGAAACACTTCACCGTCGCCCTATCTAGCTTCGGTCGTTTCCGATAGTCCAACAATCCTTTCATTTCTTCCATCATGGCCATCAGCCGCTTTTCGTTCTCGGACGACTCCACCACCAGGGGTTTAGGGGCAGGTTTAGAGCTTCCCTCCACCGGCTTCTCTTTCTCAGGTGGCTTACTAGCGTTCCTCTTCCACCTATTCTTTCTGTCCTTCTTGTCGCCTCCGATGGCCGCGATTCTTTCTTCATCCGAACTATCATTCGAATCACTCTCTTCGGTAGTGGCCACATGTGCTGACGCCACTCTTTGGTTGGGCACGAACCCAGCAAGTAGTCGTTTCTTCTTCTCATGCTGATCAATAGCCAAAAAGAAGTCTACCATTGATGAACCTCGTCCCCATTCCTTCTGTACGAGTTCAGCATGGGACGGATCCCTCAATCCCTTGATGAAGTGTGTGAATAGTTCATCTAAGAAAAATTCGTCGTCACGCCTCCAATAAGGCCGGGCCTTTTGCAACAACCTTTGAAGTTCTAGACCGAACACTTTCGGAGACTCCTTCGGTTTTTGCGTCCGTACCTGGAACTCCGACCAAGGATCATTCGCTGACAACACACCAAAGATATGTATGGCTGCTGCCACCAATTGGTCATAATCTCCGGATTCTCCATACGTCCCCCGCCAATCATCTACCGCTATTCGTCCCGGACCTTCACTCAACCATTTAATGAGGGGACCCAAGGAAGCCTCCTTGTCCCACCCATGGTAACGGTTGTCGTCACAGAAGTCTTGGTAGCTTTCCTTCCAATTCTCCCCATTGAAGCGCCGGGGAGTACGAACAGGCTTCCGGGCACTGTTATGACTCCATACCAGTCGATCCGATTGCCTCCGGCTCTATTCCATAATTTCAGACTCATCCTCCCGAGTCCGACTGCAACAGTTTATCCCCATCCCTTGTATACAAGGATCGGATTCCACTATCGCAGCAACCCTCGGGCCCATGGATGCTCGTTTTGTCAACCTCCGTGGGGCAGGGACCGGTCTTGGTGTCCCTCCCCTTGGATTGGGATGGGTTCGATCAGGACTAGAGGGGTAGCCTCCAAATGAGCCGGGGTCTGGCACAGTCCCTGTTCCTCCTCCGGGGTTAAACCCTGGGTTCGGAACACCACCCGATCCCCCGCTCGGAATTGATCCACCCCCTTCATTATAGGACTGACGTCCTTCGTTCAATCCGACTCCGGGTAAGGGTGCCTGGTACTGGTAGGTTATGTTATATATCGGTGGAGGTGGTACCGTATAGTTGTGTCCTGCCAATGTATCATCCGCGAAGGGATGCAGAGAGCCGTAGCTATGATTCATTCGTTTGGGTGGGACCTCGCTCGTAATATCATGGGTACCAGAGATCTCTTTCTCCTCTGTTCCCCCATAAGTTACCTTACGGTCGGCCTCATTCGGGGCAGCTCTCCCTTGGTTCCGTGCATACTTACCGTCCGAAACGATACCCCGTGTTTCCACCGGATCCACGGTTGTTAATATCGGGCTAGGTGTGGATGCGACATGCTTAGGTTGGTTCTCGGCTACTAGCCTCCTCTCCCCTGCGGATTTCATCCATCTGACTCTGATAGGCCAAATAGGTGTCATTTATTTCTTCTTTCTTCTTCTGAATACTTTCCAGGTCAGCCTTCATGTCAATTTGGGCTTGCTTCAAAGCCTCCCGTTCTTGCTCGAACTGTTCCCTCAAGGCCTGGCCGGACTTTTCTTCTTTTGAATAGTCCGCCTTGATTTTCTTTACCCTCTGGGACTGTCACTCGATCTCGCTCTCGTAGGTATCCCGAAGATCACGACTTCTGCGAACCTCTTCCCTATCTTTCTGGAGTTGCGCCTGCTCTTCTGTCAGATTGTGTTGGACACACTTAACCTTCTGTTGAACCTTGGCTAACTGAGAGGTTTCGAGTGCCAACTGCTCACTGATATATTTTCTATCTGCCTGTATTCTGGCTTTTACCTCTTTCAATTCCTCCGCTTCTTTCTGGTTCTGGGCGATTACCCTAGCTTTTTCGTCTGCCAGACGGATCAGATCCTCATTCATGGCTGTATACCGATCCCTCATTTCCTCCTCCTTTGCTTTTAACTTTTCGCACTAGGCATCATAATCAGGGATCTGTCGGCCTCTTCTGGACAGGTCTCTTTCCATATGTCCGAGGTTCGGTTCGGAGGGAAGCACGTCCGCCCATGGGTTCCCTCTGAACGGATTGGTGTTCGGAATCGTTCTTATGGGAGTGTATTCTCCCGGAGTTCGAAAAACCAAACTCCTCTTCGAGATCCTTTCTTGTCTGGGGTGTGCATCCTAGATGCCACATTCCAGATTTCGTTTATTTGGGCTACTGTAAGATCCAGTTCCCCATCCTCCAGTTCGGTCCCGGATCCTTCCTCCCCCCCTTTCCTTGACTGAGCCTCTGCCAGGGTCAGTCCGCTATCTCCTACATAAAAATCCTGGTCACGGCACCAGTGTAGAGTTCGTCTCTATGTAATTCGATTAAATAAGGACTCGAACTGCAGTTTTCATGTAGAGATGCAAGTAAAAGGGTTTATTAGGACGTTACCCTGTACAGTAATGCTAATCTTTCATATGTGGTTCGTTCAGAGGTATATGTTTCTCTCAGTATACTATAACACAGTCAGAGACCTGAGAAGGTCTGCCAGAGCAAGGGGGTGAGGACAGCTTATATACTGTCCGCCTCCGATAGGGGTGCCCCCTGGCTCTGGCTGCCCGAACTACTCTGTAGGCGTTCGATTAACTTATAATATTAGTGTCCCTACAGTAATATTAGGACTACAACAATTTTTGATGGTTTTAAAGATATTTGAAACAGGTTTTGCATATGTATCCTTTATCTTTATGTATCACTATAGGTATCACTATAGTGTGCTCTCCCTTTATGATTATTATTAATACATTCTGGTTGTTCCTTGCAGATACCGATGACCTTGCAGTATCATACTTTGAACTACTAAGTGGGACGGAATACACACTGGGAATAGCAGCCAATTATTCATTTGTCATGGGCGTATGTATCCATCAAGTGGCATGACACTAAAATAAAAGCAGAACAGAAAAAATATTATGTTTTACAACCATAATTTATATTCAATTTGCAATTCCAGTCTTTTTAGTATTGTTTTGACACTGTTAAACCAAATTAAGCAGATGGATACAAGTTATGCACCAATCCCCCCTCTCGTTTACAGGCCCACTCAACATATAGTGATGACACAACGATAAACAGACAGCTGCGTCTGGTACGACTTGTGAAGATCGCCGTCCTGCTGTCCCGGGATGAGGAGGTGGATGACTCGGATGTGGTTATTGGGTCCTTTGTCTATTTCTTTTTGACACACAACTTCACACGCTACACAGTGGTAAGCAACATCCTCATCTCAGGCAGTGTAATTATTGATGCTGTATCTTACTGATGAATCCTTGCATGCTTCTTTAATGTTGTGTGGCCTTTATTGTCATGATGCATGAATGTTGAATCTACTCGCCAGGACTGTATCGATGCTGCACTATGCATCATCCTCCTCTGGTAACTACCGAAGCCGACAAGCCGACTTGTAAATTGATTTTTTTTTTACATTTGTGCATTGTTCATGCAATTTCTCAAAAACATTTTTTCTTTTACTGTCAACTTTGAAAATTAGTGCTGTCAACTGTCAACTTCAAAAAAACACATAGCTGTCAACACTTTTTATCATTTTGTCGCCAGAACTACATGCTCTCCAAGCACATTTTACTAAAGTTACTTGGAGAGCATTATCTTGATTGACTTGACAGTGAGAGCAGTCAAGTTGACACTGACAGCACCTATTTTTTTTTATCAAGTTGACAGTTGACAGCACCAATTTTCTTATGTTGACAGTAAATTATTTTGAGAAATTTGATAAACGATTAATGTTTTTTTTTTGGGGTGACCCTTGTCGACTTCCGTAGGTAACAATGATGCACAAATACAGCTTCCAGGACTAAGGCATGTATATATAATAGATATATCCTTAATTAAGTAAGCGCTGCCTTATTGGCAGCAATCTGACGGAGGCATGTAACATCTTCATCTTATATTTTGCGCTAACCCTGGCATCCATGTGCACCCTAACAGAACATCCCCGGGAGCCTGAAACCTGCTCTATGTGGCCGAGTGTTCATGATCGTCATGGCTGACTGGGACGACAAGATCTGGGAGGCTGATGAGAGAAACAACTACCAGGCTCTACCCATAGACATCTTCTGTCCCTATGGTGAGTTGTGTGCTATCACTAAACACTGCAAACAAGATCTCAGGCAGAACTCGTGCAGTTCTTGAGTCACAACTCGGGAAGAATTGTGCACATATCTGGTACGAGAATATGTGAGCCGCTTTTGACTATGTCATATTCTGTGGAATTCCACATTATTTATATCAAACAGAACTTGGGAATTGAACATTCGCAACTGGGAATCTGGGTAAGTCACATGCAATGACACAAGAAAGGCACGAGATATTCCCAAGAATTGTGAACATATCCTTATCAATCAGAAGTTGGGAATTGAACATTTGCAGCTGGGTAGAATCTGGGTAGGTCGCGAATGTTCAATTCCCGAGTTCTGTCCCTGTGGTGAGTTGGATACTAAACACGGCAGGCTAGCGGACTGTAGTGCTAGAGAATTTAACATCTTCTGTCCCTATATGTGGTGCGTTGTAGCCTATGCACTACAGACTGTGTCACTATAATGCTAGAGAAGTTATCCATATTAAGGGTCGCATCGTACTCTACTAGTATGTGCCATGTTCTTTGACATGTATGCATGCAGGGCTGCATCCATGCATTAAATCACTATGCGGTCCTTAAAGGGTTAAATATACATTTGTACATGTACCTATGGCTCAGTCTCATGACTTTGTAACAGTTGAAACGTCTTTGACCGGTGTCATCTTTGACCGGTGTCGTCTTTGACGGGTGTAGTCTTTGACCGGGTAGGGATTAAAATTAAGGAATAAGTAGTATATAGTAAAGAAATTTAAGCTTCAACTTCTTCATGTAATAAACAGTCTATGGTTGTTTTACCCAATTTTCTTTAAAATTTTTTATGCACATATTAAGGTCCATTTTGGGCTTTTTTCTTCAGCCGGTCAAAGACGTCACTTGGAATTTTACTTAAACTTTAAACAGCTTATTATTATCATTGCATAATACTTTAAACAGCTGCACTGTCCAAAGTATCATGCAATAAGAAGGGCCACCAAGTACATAACATCATATACATATAAAAAAAAATTTTTTAATGGAAAACAAACCTTTTCTATAAACCCGGTCAAAGACGACACCGGTCAAAGACGACACCGGTCAAAGACGACAACGGTCAAAGACGACACCGGTCAAAGACGTTTCAACTGTTACAAACTCATGAGACTGAGCCCTATGTCTCAGGTACATCGTTCATTGAGTGGTGCTAATCTGTTACTTATGTTTTAGATATACTGGAGATGAGAAATGTCCGTGTCACGGAAGCTAGCAAGGACACCTTCTTCAAGAGTCCTGCAGGAATTAGCCTGTTCTTTGATATCCTGCCGTTCGTGGACCTAGAGCCAGAACTGGAGCGAAGGGCACTTTCTTTATTGGTATGTAAACTAGTGTAATATCTGCTATGTAGTCCTTAACCCCGCAGATCTTACTGCACGTCCAGTAACAGTCAGAGTGCAGTCGGGACAGGTACTCAGCCCTATATATAGGGGCGCCGGGGCTTTAAAGGGCTAAAGAAGCACTTCTGGTATGCATATTATGACATTTTATAGCACCTATGTATAAGTATAAGCGTGTATACTGGAATAGCACCGGTGTTGATACATGTCTCTCCCTTTTGTCAAGATTTGTGCACGTAAGCCGGGCAGTACGGTCTGCCATGACGTGACCCCAGCTACCAGCTGGGTGGAAGGGCTGACTGGAGACGACGTGATGTTCAACGCGCCCCTGGTAACTCTGGGGCTACAGAGTTTCTGGATAAAGAACCACCTAGACATGACGGGCGCCTGTGAGTCTGAGGTGGAGCCCCTGGAGGATGGGCAGATGGAGTTAGTGTTAAAGATGCTGCCCGGGGACTCAGACCACCCCCTGCCTGGCCTGGTGGACGGCGTACTGGAGAACAACATGGACGTGGTCTCATTCAAGTGTCAATGTACAGGCGGTAAGTGTCCAGTATATGTCGAAATCACAGTGGCATAGGCAAGGGGGGGCTTTCTGTAAAAAATACATCTCCAAAATTGAGTAAATATTCTAGGGTCTTCCCATTTCTGAACCCAGGATAAGCCCTTATTTTAACATAAGGCTGGGTTGCCTGAAACGTAGCCTTGCCTTGAATGATTGTGTTATTTTGAGGTCTAATTAATAATTATATACACACAAATCCCCGAACCGTACTCTCCCAGATAGGGGAGTTTGGGGCAGAACTGCCCCCTGTCAGAACTAACGGGGACTCGACCACTACTTTTATGTACAATTATAATGTAAGCGTGTATTTGTATGTATGTATGATATGATGTATGTATATATATATATATATATATATATATATATATATATATATATATATATATATATATATATATATATATATATATATATATATATATATATATATATATATATATATATATCATTCTCCATCATACATAAAACACCAGGTTAAAGACAAGTTGATTTCCGTATTGCCATTATCACTCTTTGATTTAACACAGAAACTCTTATGTTGCTAAAATAGAGAGAGAGGGGTATTAACGTATTTCGACGTTCACATGTTAGTAATGCATTCTCTTCCGATTATCTATTCATGTACAGGTTACATCGACTTCTCTGTAATGGAATTCCGCCTCGGTACCCACTTAGATATGACAACGCAACTGGGATTGGATCAAAATCCCTTCATATTTATAGTGGTAGTTAAAGCGAGTGAGTATACAACCATTCATCTTTCGGTGTATGTATGTGTCGTGGGAATCTAAATTAAGATAAGGGTTTATCAGTTAATCAATGTTAACTGATGACATAAAGCTCATAGCTCATACCAACTAGCTTACTTAGGGGAGGTATGTATCTCGTGCGCTAGCCCTTAAATCCATTATAATAGAACTAGGTTTTACACAATTTTAAACTTTTAAACAAATGACAACTGAGTTCAAACCTCTTCCCCTTCGAGGTTCTTTTGCAGAATAGGATACTAATTACCTAGAATAAAACCTGCACTAAATTAAATAGCATAAGAAATTTTAAATCTTGAGAGGTGGCCGTTTCATGAAAAAAAGTTTAAAAGCTTATTGTACTCCAGATGCCATCCTACACTGAAATATATTCATTGATTAAATCACTTGTTAAGTCAATCAACATATATTTGGCCAAGCTTAAAAATGATATTCTCAGAAGACTTCGTTTAAATGACAATTCTCACATGATATATTCATGCAACACAGTTTCAAACAGCCGCCAAACGATCTGGTCGATACAGTGTAGCTAAAGAAGGATAACATCAGTTTCTGTTTACACCACATTGCAGACCCTGTCACCATCTACAACGACAAGATCCACCAGCCGAAGCCCATCTTTAACTTCAGACTGCTGTTGGTGACCACCCTGGTGCGGACCCTGCACTTTGAGGCGGACGGCACGGAGGTGACGGCCACCAGTGTATTGACAGACATATTAGACTACCCCACCGAACACTATGATGAAATCAACAAGAGAATACTACCAGAAGATATCATCACCCTCTCTGGTAGGCTAACATGATGAATGAGTTGAATGAACTAGGATTTCTAATGGAAACCCTATGTTTCCCCTCCATATTCCTTTCTTAGTACATCTGTCTGCTAGTATTAGATGAGGTCAAAGATAAGGTTTGTTTCAGGTCACTCGACCGACCCTATCAAAACAGGGCCGACCGTACATCTTTTTAGGCAATTTGGAAGAAGTTTTCGTAGTTTTACCCTTTTTTGGTCAATTTGAGGGTCTTCGGAGAGACTGGTTAATACTTTCATGTAAAAAAAAAAAAAAGGTTTACAAAAGAATCCGACCTACCGACCTTACATTTTTGTTCCATCTTAATACCTGAAACAAGGCTTTTTATGCCTTATATCATTGCTGTGGTATCGACCAAATACCATGAGAAAGATAATTCAGATGCCCTTTGTACCTTCGTGATGACCTTGCTCAGACATACTACAGTAATACTCCTTGTCGTCCGACCACAGATACATCTGGTGGATTCAACCTGTCCCAGGAGGCCTTCTTCAAACTGTGTTTGGCCGAGTCGGTGTCCCTGGGTATTAAGGTAGACAGCGGCGATGACGTACTGGAGACGGATGAATCTAACAATGCCGTATCTCTGGTTAGACTAATCAGGCCAAACGGCACCAAATGTGAAGGTACTGTTCGCAAATTTAGCACTTGCTATAGCTTTGAGATATTTCTATTCTCGTTCGAACTGTCAATATGGGGATATTGTTCTGTTATTTAAAGTTGAAGCTGATCATAGTCACAACCCTTTAAGAGACGCATAGTGCCTTATTATTTCATGGTGAATACGGCCTGTCAAGGTTAAAGCAATGGAAGTGCCCTTTCCCAGGGAAGCGTGCAATAACTCTAGGCCGTTTTTAACACTGTGGCCGTATTGCACGCTTCCAAGGGTCACACAACTCTCGGTAGATTCAAAACAATAGTCCAGTGTCATTATAATTGTAAAACCGTGAAATGGGCATCAAATACGCATGAAATAAGCATGAAAAAACATAAAACAAATACAGAGCGTCACTTAAAAGTGACCTCGTCAGTGGTTATTTCACTTGTGGTGATTGGGCCGTATTGCACTAGGCACCAATTGTTAAATAACCACAGACTCAGTAACTTTAGCATGCAGCTCTGTTTATATATGTCATGTCCTTTCTCATTATGATGCATGAATGTAGAACTGGATAGTACTACAGTCATTTAGTCTATTCCGACCAGTCGGGCATGCAGCGCGCCGTCCAATCAGCATACTGTACTGGTGAGTTACTCACCAGGCCAGCTTGCATGCCTCATGGCGACAACCTAGTGGGCACAAAATTCAGTCCAACGTTGAATCAACATTGAATCAATATTGACAACTTTTTAACAATGTTGATTCAATGTTCTGTGCCCAATGGGAAAGGGCATGCCGCAAGAACAGTCTTTATGAAAATATGCAGGACAGCGGCAATGTCCTCCTAAAATGCCACCGGTCCAGCAGATTCACAAGTGTAGCAGGACAGAATGTCCAGTCACAAGTTGGGGATCTCTAAACTAAAATAATTTAGTTGGGTTTTTAAACATGAAACATGTTTGTCAATATACTGTGTAAAAGTATGTATTTTCATGATTTAGCCATAGATGATTACAAATAAAAAAGATTTTCAATGGACAAAACTATTTTATACTTAAAATGCATAAATTGTCAGATATGTAGCTATCGGGTCCTTCAAAAATGTAGCCAGTCCTGCAACATTGAAAATTTGCGGGACTAGATGTCCTGTGGGATGTAAACGTTTTCGCAAAGACTGCAAGAAAGCACAATTACATATATATGCAGCCCTTGAATATGGTCATGTCTCCCACAGGTCAGGACTTTGCCGTCAAGACGTTCGCGGTGAAGGGCCTGTCGTACAACCTGCTGCGGGGTGAGCAGCCCCTCATGTACGACCTTAAGGTGAACACTTACCTGTCCGGGGTGGCGGACGTCACCCGTAAGACCATTAACGGTCTGCCGAGCGGCGGCTCCTGGAGGCACTTCGACGTCTGGATCTTCCTGTCACGTGATAAGAGCCCCTTCATGACCCCTGAGGACGATGTGCTGCTGCACCTGGAGCTGTCTGACTCACAGACGGAGGCACTCAAGGTGAGAAGCCCTC
The DNA here is from genome assembly GCA_947462335.1 of Harmothoe impar. Lineage (NCBI taxonomy): Eukaryota > Metazoa > Annelida > Polychaeta > Phyllodocida > Polynoidae > Harmothoe > Harmothoe impar. The sequence goes on from OX381705.1 coordinate 90,895,639, forward strand.
CATATGCAAATACATGATAGCTCTCCTGGATGCGAAGACAAATGTTCAGAGCGCAATCTTAACCTATAGAATCTTAAATCTTAATGTATAATCTGATGGCTCCCATTGTATCTGCCACCTAGTGTCACATACCCACACTATGCTACCTGAGGTTTGCCTTTATAGTATATACCCTGCACCCAGCTGAGACAATATAAACATCTAAAAAGAAAGAAAAGGAAGGGAAAGCAATGGTGTTTGGGGGGCAGAGCCCCCGATTACATACTAGTTAACTAGCCTATCCTACCATGGACTGTGTAGGCGTATCACTACTAGTGACACCATCTTCATTTACTTAGTAATACTTTTAAGACAGTCTAAAATAGTTTAAGATAGGATTAGGATAGTTTAAGATAGTGTTAAGGTTACGCTCTGAACGTTTGTCTGCACACCTAGGAGAGCTATCAACGTGCAACCCGCCCAAACTCTCTGCCAACACACACCATAATTATAATTGACCTCCATGTTATTCACATTTCACCATTTAATTAGTAAGCATAAATGTGGATAACAGTGTCAGTGCTGAGTAGTATAGGGAGGAGGGTTTTGTGTATGCAGCTTACCTAAAGAGCTATTCGTCTGATTAACTGAAGCTAGTGTGAATATATAGTCCCTTTCGTACCCCTATGTAGCCTCCCGATCCTCTCACATCAGTTTAACGTCTAAGCCCTAAGTTAGCGACTGGTATCTATTCTAGCGTGAATACAGAGTTCAGAATATGAGATATTGCCTTGATTGATTATATGGACTGCATGGTGTTCAAATGATTTGAATGGCCTTAATTACGAAATGTATGGTGTTAATCATGATGTATGAATATAACCTGGGTGAGTAACTCACTAGTTAAGTGTTTCATTCAGGGATTATTAAGACAAAGGGCATGGTGAGGTCCTGAAGGGCTAAATATATAGATCGGGTTGTGGTATTCTATATAAGTGCCATGGCACTCCATGACGAATGTGTGTGATGAACATTGTGTTGATGCATCAACATAGTGTTAATGCATGATAGTTTTATCTCAGGATGTTCCATGATTGCCTTACAGAAATCCTACACTGGGTACCAGGAGATGGCCCTGGATGGTTTCCTCACTGTGCCCATTAACGAGACCACCTACCCCTACTGCTGGACCCACATCAGTCTAGGTGTATTCATACGCCTGGGCCCTGAGCACAGGGTGCAGGAACTCACAGCCACCAATAACATGGCCTTCTATGATTGCATCTTTGATTGCGGAAGTAAGTGACCAGTTTTTGCGAGAAAAAAATTGGCATGCACAACAGTTGGTCCTGCAGCTAGCCAATATTGCAGGACCGGATAGATTTCTACAGGCCAGATATCAGAATCAAAGTTTTAGAAGAAAATAGCATTTATAGAAGAAAATAATAACAAACAAATTGTTATAATTTGCCTAGAATATTAGAGTGCACTCTAAAACTTGTAACATCAGTTCTAGTTAGAATATTTGAATTTTGGAAAGCCCAGAATTTAAAGGACATCAGGTCCTGCAACACAAGTCATTCTGCCGGACCAGAACCATTTTAGGCGGACATTGCCACTGTCCTGTAGGATTTGGCAAAGACTGAGTGACTGTAGGGTCTCGACAAGGGTTTAGATGTTATATACATGTTGCCCTGATTTTTCAATGTTTCACTTGTCTCGGGACTGGTTCATAGGTACTTCCCAGCCTGCCGAAGTCTAATGTATTCCAATGCTTTAGTTTTGAGCGTGCAGTCTAACAACCTATGGTAGCACCATTTTGCCATGGTCATTTCCAACCGAAGGACACATAGCTAGCCGCTGCTGCAGCCAATTTCTATGCTGATAACCAACAGTAGTATACCAAACTGTAATGTGGCATAGTCCTATGATTAGGGCTCAAAAATATATTTTGCTAAGAATGAACCAGACTGTTCAATATGGCCATACTTTATGTCCTACCTACTTTATCAAACATTATTCCACAGAATTCAGCGTAGATATCAGCTTATTATCAGTTTTTGCTCACTTTAAAACTGTTGGAGTGCATGCTATAAGTCCACCAATTGAAAATAGATTGTAAAAGCCTATACCTGTGTTCATGGGACCTTCTTAATTGCCTCTTATTGCCCATCAAAAGTAATATATCACGCCTCATCCTCCAAATATGATATTGTAATGCCTTTTTGAACAGATTTAAGTAGAAACCAAAATGTGGGAAAAATCGGACCATGCCACTTTAATAGTTACATTACAGACTTTAGCTGTAACGTGTACTCCATATTAGAATCTCCTCCCTTCTTTCCACTAAGATGCCCTGGATGAGTGCGAGCGGGGCCTGCACAACTGCCACAGTAACGCCACATGTGAGGACCGGGATTACAGCTACACCGACCCGCGCAGGGACTGGTTAGTTAACAATCTGCCAGACGAGGAAAAACCAAAGTTCCTCTGTGAATGCAATCCGGGATACAAAGGCAACGGTACATTTTGTGAGAGTAAGTTATCATCTTTACCCCTCAGGATATCCTTGGTATTTAGCAGGCATACTACACCAGCATGTAGTTCTAATTAAGAGGCACTGCTGTCACAGGTAATGGGTAATCAGTCAGCAATTAAAGGAACAGAGTAGAGTAAAATGTAAAATAGCATAAATGTTACTGCTTGTAAATGTAATTTACAAAGTATGTTTGTTGTTGGTTAATTTTTATTGGCATTAATTTCGTAGTATACAGAGGACGATTTTCAAATAAATGCCAAGGAAGTAATAAAAGCTACTACTTCAAAAGAGATGAGGTTGCTTTATAAATAGCAAAAAAAGTCAATGCTCGAGTGACAGTCTCAGTGTTCATTTTATATTCAGGATAAATCTAGCATATGTCATAAATGATAAGTATAATACGTAAAGTTCAGGGCATGGTGGTTCAACATGGAGGGATGAACGACAGTGACATGTGTCAGATCACGAGCGGGGCGTCTGGTAGTCTCTTCAGTGAGTCTAGGAACCTGCTTGGGTCTTCCAGGGTCTGTGTTGCAGCTTCCAGTCTGTTCCAAAGAGGCAGGCCTCGCCAAAGTGGGGACCTTTCGTAGATGTCCTTTTTGACGCGCGGGACTTTCAGATGCACTTTGTCCATGCCGCGCAGTACTCTGGGGCGACGCAGGATGTGTTCCTCATCTTTGGACCTTTTGTGGAGGAGGCAGAGTAGTTGGCGGTTCCTTGTGGTTGCTACCGTGCTGACTCCAAGGCCCGCGTGTAGACCGGCTATATCCACACCCCTGGGGTCTCTTATCCTCTCACATATTCGCAAGCCATTGTTTTGCAGGGTCTGCAATTTCCTTACTGCCCAGATGGGTCCCCCTCCACTCAGAAACCCACAGTAGTCAATGATGGACCTTATCATGTGCACATACACAGATGATGCCGCATGCCTGTCAGAGTTAGACCGCAACCTCCTCAATTGATCTAGTCGCACCCGAACCAAGCTGATCACCTTTTTCAAGTGCGAGCTCAGGGACAGGTGTGTGTCGATCAAGGCACCAAGGTAGTTGAACTCCCGTACAACCTGGAGCTGTGTATCATCCATGTAGAGTACCACGTTGGACAAGTCTGGGACGGAGCGCGAGGAGTATGACCACATCACCTTTGCCTTTTCTGTATTGACCGTCAGTTTGTTCTTCTTGCACCAGCCTGACAGGGCGTTGAGATTTTCCTGCATCAATACTTTGATTGTGTCCACATCCCTGCCAGAGACCAGTACAGCTAGGTCATCTGCATAGAGATATGAGGTTCCATGTCGGATGACCTCACAGACATCGTTGACGTAAGCCACGAACAGCAGCGGCCCGAGGACGGACCCCTGTGGAACGCCCCTGTTGACTGTGGCCTTGCTGGATAGTTGGTCGTTGGCCCGCGTTTGCTGTTTCCTGTCACACAGGTAATTCCTGATCCAGCCTAAGAAGCTGGGGCCTAGTTCTAGAACTTCTAGCTTGTCTAAGAGGATGCCATGGTCGACCGTGTCGAACGCCTTCCTCATATCGAGGAAGACCACGGCCGACCGATGGCTCCTATTCCTGGCCGTGTAGATGTCCATCACCAGGTCATTGACGGCGTCTTGGGTTGAGCGTCCCGGTACAAAGCCATTTTGCTGTCTTGCTAGCAGATTGTTTCTAAACAGATGGGAGAGTAGCTGTTGATGTACCACCTTTTCTGTCATTTTGTTACAAACGTTCAGTAGACAAATCGGGCGCCAGTTTCCCACGTCACTGCTCCTGCCTGATTTGGGTAGTGGTATTATAGTGCCCACCTTCCACTTGTCCGGTATAGTCTGTGTCGAGATGGAGGTATTAACAATTCGAGTTGCCACCTCCGGCATGTGTGTGAAGCAGTCCTTTAACACCCTGGTTTTCATATTCGGGATGCTAGAGCTTTTGTCCGCACTGAGGGTAGAGACAATTTTCCTCATTTGGACAATGTCACTTTGTCGTAGCTCACAGCGGTCTGCCTCCGCTACACCCAGTGCCAGCGGGGGGATAGGTACATGGATCCCCTGGAACGGTTCAGCTAGCGCACCAGGTGGGTGCCCGCGCGCTGGTACTGTCGGGTCGGCAGCGTTGGGGTCCTCTTGGGCAGCTCGATCATCTTGGGCGGGTCGGTCGTCTTCTACAAACGCCTGTTCTAACTGGTCCCCTATAGAGCAGTAGTAGTGATTGATAAATTCTGCTGTATCATGTTCACATACTTCCAAATTGGTGGCCGGGTCAATAAGCCTGATAGCCATGTCAGGCGAGGTGCCCTTCCATAGCCGGTTTATGACAGCCCAGAAGCGCTTTGGATCATGAATAAAGCGCCGCAGGTTGTCAACCACCGATTTCCGCTTGTTGTCGGCCAGTTTAGACCCAATCAGCTTGTTCAGTCGGTTAGCCTGCGCTAGGTGAACATTGTAGAGGCCTCTTCCTACTCTTCTAGAGCGTCTCAGACACTTCTTGCGTCTATGTACCAGGTTGTTGACCTCAGGTGTGAATTCTGGCTTATCTGGGTTTTTGATACGCATCTGCCTAATTGGACAGGTGGAGTCCAGATAGGAGGTGATGTCTTGTATCACACGGCAGTACACATCTGTGGGATCGTCCTGAGCTGTGACGGCATCCTTCAGCCCAGAGGCCTCGAGATGTGCGAGCAGTCCATCCGTTGTGTAATTTCGGTACGACCTACCCAGCACAGTTTTCACCAAGGTCTTTGTCTTTGCCTGTTTCTTGATGGCATATATTGGCCAGTGGTCGCTTATTGAGTCATCCAGCAGGCCATGACTGTCAATGTGGCTGCTGTTGGTGTATATGTGATCCAAGGTAGAACAACCGTGTATCGGGTGTCGATATGTTGGACCAGTGTGTAGTCGGTTCAGCCCACAGTCCCGTAGGAATTTGGACATGTGCCTGAACTTGGAGGTGCGTTGGGCCTGATAGTTGACGTTAAAGTCACCTAAGACCCATATCTCGCGATTTCCGATAATTGGCAGCCTCAACATCTCTGTTAATTGTTTGTAGGCCGATTTGCAGTTACCTCTCGGTCTTTTATATGCGGAGATGATAACGCGTTGTCGTTGTCCTGGGTAGTTGGTCATGATGCCAACAGCCTCTAGGTCCTTGTTTGCCCTGCATAGCTGGGGACAGAGCTGAGTGTAAATGGCGTACTCATATCTCACATAGCACGCCACCCCACCCCCCCCTCCTTCTGCGGCTATCAGGTCTGTCGGTTCTATAAATTGCCATGTTCGGCATGTTTATGGTGCCCGTGGGTATTGAGTCATTCAACCAAGTTTCACAGACACAAATGTAATCCAGATTATATGCTAGGGTGTGTAGTCTTGACACCTTTTTCTCTAGGCTGCGTGCATTTATTGACATTATGCGCAGTCCGTTACTGTCTCTAAGTGTATCAAAGCTTATGCGGGCCATGATAACAATGATAACTAATTGTCTATCACTCGAGGTTAATAACTGCAGTTGTAGTGGCCCTAGGGCCGAGGGGGTGCGAAGACCTAGCCGCCGTGTGACACTCGGCAGACTAGGAGAGGCTGGTCGGTGGGTAATTCCCTGTGACCTGCCTAAGTGGGGATCAGTAGTGTCTGTGGTTGGAGACACTAGATCCAGAGGTGCAGATATGTCCGTTTCAGATTCATAAATTAGTAGTGCAGTGGCGAATAATACTAGTCCGCATATGCTTATCATGAGCATCAAGGCTTCACTTCTACGCCCACGTGAAATTATGTAGAGTGTATGACTGACAAAAAAGTGGTCAGCTATGTGAGAATTGGCACTCCTCCTAATTTGAGGTGCTCTCAATTTTATGTGTGCAACAGTTTAATTGGGCAGATTAACGAGCCCTCTTCGAATGTATGTCACCTGAGATGTTGCTGTTTATACCGTAGTACAGTCAACTCCCTCCTAACGACCACCCCTCTAGGGCGACCACCTCACCATTGCGACCACTTTTGGAAAGTCCCAACCGTTTTTCCCTTTATTTTAATATAGAAAACTCCCTCTAATGCGACCACCCCTCTAATGCGACCACCCCACCCTCCGACCGCCAAATTTCCAGTCTCTAATAGCATTTAAACCCCTCTAATGCGACCACTAGGGTTTCTATCCCTCTCCACTCGGATCAATGTACAGGTGTGTGAGGTGGCCCCTCTCCCTCTCCACCTCGCCACAGTAGAGGTGTGTGAGGTGGCCTCTCTCCCTCTCCACCTCGCCACAGTAGAGGTGTGTGAGGTGGCCTCTCTCCCTCTCCCTGTCCACCCCCGGCACACTACAGGTGTGTGAGGTGGCCTCTCTCCCTCTCCCTCTCCACCCCCGGCACACTACAGGTGTGTGAGGTGGCCTCTCTCCCTCTCCCTCTCCACCCCCGGCACACTACAGGTGTGTGAGGTGGCCTCTCTCCCTTTCCCTCTCCACCCCCGGCACACTACAGGTGTGTGAGGTGGCCTCTCTCCTTCTCCCTGTCCACCCCCGGCACACTACAGGTGTGTGAGGTGGCCTCTCTCCCTCTCCACCCCCGGCACACTACAGGTGTGTGAGGTGGCCTCTCTCCTTCTCCCTGTCCACCCCCGGCACACTACAGGTGTGTGAGGTGGCCTCTCTCCCTCTCCCTCTCCACCCCCGGCACACTACAGGTGTGTGAGGTGGCCTCTCTCCCTCTCCCTGTCCACCCCCGGCACACTACAGGTGTGTGAGGTGGCCTCTCTCCCTCTCCCTGTCCACCCCCGGCACACTACAGGTGTGTGAGGTGGCCTCTCTCCCTCTCCCTGTCCACCCCCGGCACACTACAGGTGTGTGAGGTGGCCTCTCTCCCTCTCCCTCTCCACCCCCGGCACACTACAGGTGTGTGAGGTGGCCTCTCTCCCTCTCCCTCTCCACCTCGCCACACTACAGGTGTGTGAGGTGCCCCCCCAACCCCCGTTTTGGTTTTTCTTTCCTCTTCTATTCTTGTCAGGATTTCTTGTTCCATGTTGCCCTGTTTATAGCGGTACATTCTGACCAGCCAAGTGGTACATTCCGACCAGTAGGATGGTAGATTCAGACCATTTGAGGGGTACATTCCGACCAGGTGATGGTACATTCTGACAGTGGTACATTCAGGCAGTGGTACATTCCGTCTAAACACCTCATAGAGCCCTATAGCGACCAGAGGAGTAAGTTCTGCATGCATACATCATGCCGACTGTCTGAGGAGTGTATCAACCCCATAGGGTCGGCATGCTGCTTGAATACAGCACTGGCGAGTTACTGACATAGATATGGTTAATAATGGTCTTAAACACTTCCTAATAATGGCATTTTATAATGGTTGGGAAACAATTATAAGAAATAATAACTTCCATATTTATTTGTGCATAACCTTGACTCTCCCCAGTGCGACCACCCCGCCATTACGACCACTTTTGGATAGTCCCAAGGGTGGTCGCAATAGAGGGAGTTGACTGTAATGAGGCTTGCTCCCTCATCGCCGTACTTTCAGGCAGTCAATTAATAGCAAAATGTAGAGCTATATGAGCAATTATTGCCAACAAAAATAGTAGCAAAGGATAGACACTCCTCAGTGAGGTGTTCTCATTTTGTGAGGTTTATTATGCGCTGGAGTTGATCATTAGAAGACAAAATCGGTGCTCCTTTAGTGTGTCAGGCACTCTTAGTTTTTCAATATACGCTAATGATTCAACTCAAAGTCTTAAGTGTTCTATGGCTAGTAGTCTATACACACATTCTTATATATATGTGGCGGGCTATCTGATTTTCGGCTCCGCGAGTGGTTTATGCTCTTTTTCGTTGCATGTGGGAAACATTGAGAGGGCCACTGGGGGTCTTCAGAGTTCACACATTGTTGACAGGCAAGTGTCACGAGTAGCTTTAGTAACTTTGACAACTGTAACTGTAGTAACTACTCAGCAAGCATTGGTCCCTGGGGCCCATATGTGTTTTACTTGGGCCAGCCGGGCTTGCCCATATCTGGGTTATGGTCCTTATTGTCCTTTTTTTCATAAATACATTGTAAATATTTCAAAAGATGCTGACACCTGATTTTCCTCCCAAAACCAACATTTATTGTATATACTTATAGAGTGAAATAAATCCTGGCTTGAGCTGGGCACTTTGGATCTCAGCTGACCCATCTGGGCTCCCACCTATAGCCCTGGACAAAAAAGATCATAACCCAGATATGGGCAAATCAGCTTGTCCCGGCAAATACACATATGGGTCCCACTAAGCAATGTTGGCTGGATACATGTGAAGTTATTGCTTGCAGATGTAATGTACAGAGTACAACTATAACTGTTGTAACTACATGTGTGTGTTACTCCTTGTAGATGTAATGTATATACACATGCCCATACACAACTGTCACTACATGTACATGTGGATATGTGTTACTTCTTGTAGATATAGATGAATGTACAGAGCGGGACGACGGGCGGCCCCTACACAACTGTCACCTAAAGAATAACAGCAAGTGTGTAGACACGGAGGGCAGTTTTGACTGTGAATGTGACGATGGATTCGAGAGTCGAGAGGACGTGTGGCAAGGATCTCTTTGCATCGGTATAGTACACAATTCTGAAGGGTTGCATAGACCTTTGATGTACCCTTTGTTGCCATTATGCATGCATGCAACATCAGAAAGGGAATGGGATACACTGTAAATATATTCAGTTGAATATACCGAGATCAATGCAAAACTTTACATTGGATCATCGTAAATGTGATTACTTTGAGGCAATGTTAAGCCAACCAATTTTACTGTGAATATCTGTAATCCAGTACAGTGAAACACAGTTTATTCATAAATGGTAAAGCTATGTCTTGTAAAAATATTCCGTTGAATATACAGAGAATCAATGTAAAATTTTATGGTGGATCATCATTATATATTATTACAGTGGGGCAATGTAAAATCGATCAATTTTACTTTGAATACCCGAAATTCAGCACAGTTTATTTTACAGTAAAACACAGTTTATTTATTTTACAGCCTGTATTACAGATATAAATACTGTGCCCTGCCTGTATAACAGATACAGATACTGTACCCTGCCTGTATTACAGATATAGATACTGCACCCTACCTGTATTACAGATATAGATACTGTACCCTGCCTGTATTACAGATATAGATACTGCACCCTGCCTGTATTACAGATACAGATACTGTACCCTGCCTGTATTACAGATATAGATACTGTACCCTGCCTGTATTACAGATACAGATACTGTACCCTGCCTGTATTACAGATATAGATACTGTACCCTGCCTGTATTACAGATATAGATACTGTACCCTGCCTGTATTACAGATATAGATACTGCACCCTGCCTGTATTACAGATACAGATACTGCACCCTGCCTGTATGACAGATATAGATACTGCACCCTGCCTGTGTTACAGATATAGATACTGCACCCTGCCTGTATTATAGATATAGATACTGCACCCTGCCTGTATTACAGATATAGATACTGCACCCTGCCTGTATTACAGATATAGATACTGCACCCTGCCTGTATTACAGATATAGATACTGCACCCTGCCTGTGTTACAGATATAGATACTGTACCCTGCCTGTATTACAGATATAGATACTGTACCCTGCCTGTATGACAGATATAAATACTGCACCCTGCCTGTATTACAGATATAGATACTGTACCCTGCCTGTATTACAGATATAGATACTGTAACGTACCCTGCCTGTATTACAGATATAGATGAGTGTGCCGCGGCGCAGGGGGAGGGGATGGAGATGGAGGACCTGGCCGGCTGCCACGACAAGGCCATATGTAACAACACCTACGGCTCCCACCAGTGTCTGTGTAAACCCGGCTTCTCCGGAAACGGAACACACTGTGATAGTAAGTCAGACTTGTAACACGTACACTGCTATCTCCGTGTAATGTACAGTAAGTAAAGAGGATTTCCTGAGTACAGGTCACAGAGCTAAGTGTGAGTCTGCCTGAGCAATTTCAGCCACGATCATGGCCCTCCACCTCCGGAACGGTATGTGAATTGTGTCCATATGAAATAAAATGTCTATTTGGCTCAACATTTATAAGAATGCCACTAAACTGTTATTTCGTAAACTAGATTTTGCTCACTAGTAATCCTGATGCTCATGGCATGTGAATAAGATGTGAGATAAACATTTGCAATACCTGAGCCCACTGGCACAGGTACACCTTTTCACACTGGCAAAGCAAGTCATCCAAGTGAACAAGACACCTGTGAAAAACAACGCTTATATTATGTCTTTTTAACCCTTCCTCTACCGTACACGCATTATTGCGAGTTTACTGTACAGGACCGTACACGCATTTATGCGAGTTACTCGCCGATTTTCGGCCGATTTTTGCCGATTTTTGACCCTCCATGGTTTGCCTAAAAGTTGGTAGAATCCCACAATTTTTTCTGACAGTAATCTATGGCATATTGTCTCTGCATATCTTAATCGGTGTGTACATACATCCAATATCTCAGAAATGCTGGGCATCTCAACTTTGATGATCTTTAACTTTTTTCAATATGATTTGAGCAATATTTAAGGCAAAGATCTAAAAAAAAAAGTCAAACAATATTTTTTGGGGGTGAAAAATGGTTTTGTCCAATTTTTCATGCTGAAATAAAGGTACCAAAAGTTAAGGTCTATTCTGATGCATTCTGGCCTAAATGTAAGTTTCAATGGCAACATATACACTAAAATAAACTGTATTTAATTTCAAATAGGGCTTTATCTCCCCAATTGGAACACTTAGGGCGATTTGGGTATCTTACTTTCTGGTTATTCAATATCGTTCATCTTGTCATAGGTGTACTTCTAGTTTGAATATCTACAAAATTCTTTCAGTCTCTAAAAGGTAAGACCATCCCCTAAATCCAAATATTCCATTTGAATTCTATCTGAAAAAATCTGGTCTTGGGATGGGTGTCTTTATGTGGAGCCTGGTAAAGGAAGAGTTAAAGCTTTAGATCTATATGGTGACAGTTTTGAAACTGTGAAGCATTAGTAAATATTATTTTGCTGATTGGGTTATTTCATATAGGCTTTTCTCATTGTGTGCCTACAGATATTGACGAGTGTCAGAGTGACCCGTGCCACAGTGGCGGCACCTGTCGGGACTACGAGGACGGCTTCTGGTGTGAGTGCCCGCAACACTATAGTGGCGAACTCTGTGATGATGGTTAGTATCTCATTTGAAATGTACACTGTAAAAGGTTACTGTATTTAAAAAGCACAATGTGCTGTGCATTTAGAGTACTTTTTGCTGTAGTTGGTATTATCAAGAAGACATTACCTTTATAGGCTATATAATGTTGGGTTTGTGAGTGCCCGCAACACTATGGTTAGTATCTTATTTTGTGATTTATCCAAGGAACAATTTCTTTCACTTGGCTCTGCCTAGCTTTCTAAAAAAGGTTTCTCATAATATAAGCAGGCACTAATAATATTGGTTTACTCAGGAGCTAAAATGTGGGATAAAATATATCTATTGGATTTTCGCGAACACTTTAGTTGTCACTTTATGATACTAAATATACTATTACTTCCCGACACATGATTTCTGTGACGCACATCGGGATGATAACCTGGTTTCTTTTCCAGTCTTTACTAAATAAAATTCACCCTGCAGGACATGCAGTAATTTAGTTAAATCATATCTTACAAAATAAGCACCCTGGGCGGGCTCCGAAAATTTTAGTGGCATATCAAATTGTAGAAAATTATTATTATTGGACTGATAATCATATTCCTGTTTGACCCTCCAGTTTCCCTCATAATGGTCTGATTTACACAAAAACAAGAACCAAAATGTAGGTAAATTTCCTGGCAGTCCAGCCGGACATTCGTACCCGTACATTCGGTCCGGCCACACTAAACCTTTTGCCGGACCTGTGACATTTCTGCCGGATACTTCCCATGCCCGGCAGGATTTCAAGAAGACTGTAAAGGCCCTATAAAACTATACTGTAGCCTATGAGAAAGAACTATTGTTACTTCCCAACTAACACTATTTCACATCAAAGTAATATTTTCAAAGTTGCACAACGTTTGGCCATAATAAAGAGCCATATATAAACGTTGTATAACAGTTTCTGTTTACTGGGTTGCTACTATAATAAGTGTGAAATATAATTTCCCCTTTACACAGTGAATGGGAACTGGGGAGAGTGGAGCACGTGGTCAGACTGCAGCCCTAAGTGTGGTAACGGCCAGGCACGGAGAGCCAGAGCCTGCGACAACCCAGCACCCCTAAAGGACGGCCTCAACTGTAAGGTAGAGAACGACGTGCGGACCAAACAGATGAAGATGTGCTACACAGACTGTGACGACCCAGGTAAACCTTGTGTATGCTCATCATGTATTGGTTTTAATTTGCTTAGGGATATTAAACACACTCCATGTATAATAATAAATTATTATAATATGTATATAACACTAGGTACTTTTATGTATACATACAGAACCAGTTTTGAAGAGCTTTACGTATATATACATGAAATATATAAATGGATATGATAATGTTCTTAAGATTTAGTTTCTTGAGATGGCAGTTACATATTGGCCATGTTACATGACACGTTATGTCCCTTTTATAGACCCAGGTCCAGACGTGGATGACGAGTGCTCTGAGGGCTACCACTTGGTCCGGCGTCAAGATGGATCATCTGTCTGTGACGGTAAGACACACTTATAAGAATATAATTTCAAAATTAATTTTTTGTAATGATAAAACAGCAGATTTGCAAATTTCGCTGGCATTGCCAATAATTGGCCTTAGATACCAAAGCCGTTCAAAGGCTATTTTTTGTAACATATTTAAAGGTGGGTTAACAGGGTACGTTCTGCTGTATTTATATTATATTTAATATGTTTGAAGGTGGGTTATCAGTGCACGTTCTGCTGTGGTTATTATATATATATATATATATATATATATATATATATATATATATATATATATATATATATATATATATATACACAAATATATATTCAATGGTAGACTAACAGTGTACGTCCTGCTGTGTTTAGACATAGATGAGTGCACCCCGGTGGCAGGCCGCATCCTACACGACTGTGACTCTATCGGCATCTGCACCAACCTGGAGGGCAGCTACCAGTGTTCCTGTAGGGACGGCTTCTACATGGATGGACGCTTCTGTAAAGGTAACAGTCACCACTCACTTTGTTGTATTAACACGCTGTTTGTCTGAGATCAGTTAATGGTATTGGGTGTATGCATGCGTGTGACATTTCTGAGCAACTCAGTATAATTACCCTGCTGCTGATGCATGGCTATGGCCCTCGCGACTCTACTCTACATTCATGCATCATAGGATGACAGGGGGTATAGCACAATGAAGCACTGTGTGGGCCTTAAAGGTTTGACTGGTGCATGTGGACTAATATGTGTCGCATTGTCTACACGTCTTGTCATTAATAAGTCTGTCTGAATGCCTATCTATGTATGTAGGATGCATGTAAATCCAGTTATACAGTTCTGATATACATCCTGTAGAAACCAACACCCTGTTCACATTTATTAATTTGTTGAGGTTGCAGATTATCACAACTTGACTCCTACAATTGGTGCTAATGACATCCTAATTGCTTACATACTAAACCTCATTCTCTGTGGAAACTATGACTGCATATCTCATTCCCACCACAGGTGTTCAATTGCTTCTTAAGAACAAGCTGCTATCATTGTGTTGGCTAGACCTTTATTCTTCACATACCTTGTGTCTGCAGTATCATCAGCAGGAGACACAAATGTAAATCTGATGATATAAAAAAACGCATGATGTATCATGTTAGACTCGTTCGATCGCAAACGTTCATGCGACATATACCTACAAAATCTGTTTCGTTCGTAAGCATTAATTAAATTCTTATCAAAATGGATTAATGCATATAAAAACGTCCAAAATAAAATGAATTAGCCTCATCATGTTACATATAATGTTCATTGACAGACATCAACGAGTGCGCCAGCCCGACAGACAACGCGTGTGACGTGAATGCAGAGTGTATCAACACGGGAGGCTCCTACCGCTGTAAGTGTCACCCCGGCTACAAGCAGGACGACGACAACACCGGCATCTGTATCGGTAGGTGACATGGCTTCATTCTTGTGGGCTACACTGGGTCTATACAGGGGCCTCCAAAAAAAGAAAAAAAGAGGGGAAGGGAAATGAAAGAAGAAGGGAGGTGGGAAGAGGAAACATTAAACATTATAAATGCTTGATTGTGACTATTTGTGGGAGGCATTTATTCCTGGATCCACCCTGTTATACGTACTTCTATTGTGGTGTTAAGGGATATCACCCTCGCCCTGTGTCATTCCAATATATATCGTTTTGATATAGAGATGGGGAAATAGTTTTCTAGACAGTTTGCTTTGGTCTTCAGAAATGTGTGTTGTTAGTCATGTGCAGTTAAACAATGGATGGCAGAGAGCGGTAAAGTATGGCTCAGTATATGTTAAATTTACCTGGATGTGAATAAGCTTATCTACAACATAACTATGTAAGACGCTAACCATCTAAGGGCTGCATAGTGTGTTAATGCACTGTGTCGTTTGTCGTCATGATGCACACATGCAGAACTGGTTTACTCACCAGGGCATCATCAGACTGATCATGACGACAAAGGGGAGAACACATTAAAACACTAAGCAGCCATTAACAGTCTTAAATTAACTAAACCTCTATTGTATTCAGAGGACCGCTTACTGCCTTGTGGTGCCGAGGCGGGAGACACGGAAGTGACGTCAGAGTCGTTGTTATACCAGGGGGAGCTAGTGTCGCCGCTAATCTGTATACCATACGGCCTGCCGCTGTTCGACCACATCCTGGCCGAATGTCTCTACGTGAGTTACTGACATCAACACATAGTGTCTTAGACATATGTAGGAAATACTAGCATTAAATTGACAGCTATGCCATATCAATTATACAGCCTAGATTGTAAATAGCAACTCTCTGTCATAATACTACCGCAAAACCTTGCGTAGAAGCCGCGGCTTGTACGCGAGTCAGAGCCAGCTTTCTTTTGATACCAAACATGCCTATATGGGGTGCGGTCGACGTTTTATACGAGAGTTTTTATAAGTATAGTATAGCACTAAATTAACGATTTTCAGATACCCTATTAGGCTTATAGGATTTCCCAAAGTTAGGGGTGCGGCTAATACGCGAGGTTTTACGGTATGATCAATCCATAAAAGTAAAAATCATACTTTATGCTATACATGTTTGGTTTAGAACTATCTTGATTTCTTTCAATTAATCCGAGAGACAGACATCAATGCTAACAATGTATAATATGTCTATAGTCTCTGACATAATCCTGTAAGTCTTTAATCCCGCCTCTGTGAGGCCTGTGGAAGTGTGCATTTATATCTTAGATATCTTGATTAGGAAGTCCCCTTTTACATCAGTCTTTCTCTGTCTGCAGATTACAGAAAACGGCGTTATAGTGGCCACTAACGGCCTTCTAGATACAGAACGGAAGGACCCACGCAAACAGCCACGTGACCTGACGACCTTGACCTTCCCTACTGAGCAGAAGGAGCGCGCCATCTTCGCCCCCTGGTGGGCTGACGGCGAGGTTAAACACAACGCCTCAACTGTGAGTAGCACATTGTTAAAGATACTTACAATACTGTACTTTACAAAAGAACGTTACATCAAAGGTAATAATACATGCGTCATGCATGTGTGTCGTTCATCATGATTAATTGACCCGGGGTCATATGGCAATTGCATATGGCCACACCAGACAGTATAGGGGACGTCAACATGGTTTAATGATTAATATTGATATGTTTGTTTCGGCAAGCAAAGAACATGCATGCCTACATAGATAACGATAGGGAGCAGAGGGAGGGGATTATAACATAATTTATTAACAATACATAGAGAATGAGAGAAAGCCCCTTTACCACAAATAAGATTGAAGCCTTTGGATGTGAGTTTGACCCCTTACAATTGGCAGGTGTGGTATCAGGGTGTGATTTTGACCCCTTACAATTGGCAGGTGTGGTATCAGGGTGTGATTTTGACCCCTTACAATGGGCAGGTGTGGTATCAGGGTGTGATTTTGACCCCTTACAATTGGCAGGTATGGTATCAGGAACACAACAAGTTTGACCCCCACATCTATAGCAGAGTGAAGGACATGATGGAGGAGATGCAGACCTGTCACTTCAGTCCAGACTACATGCTCAAGGTCACATGGAAACACATGGCGCCCTACTACCGCAGTTTTGATCAGGAGGCAAGTGGACAAAATGATCATTCTTTAGGGTTTCTTTAGAGAACGATATTTACCAATCAATAGTGATATATTCCCCTTTAGATACCATGCCGGAACTCCTAAGGGAAGTTAAGTTTGCGGGGAGTTGTGGGCTCGTAACCAATATTGCGGGCCATATAGCACCCGGGCTAGTTTTAGTGACCCCCCCCCCCTACATATGCATTCATTTACATCAGTGATAGCAAGGATCACTCGATCTCTAAGTGAGTTGTTTTCGTCTAGAGAATGAAACACCTTAGATATGAGCCTCAGTTGAATCATACATTTATGGTATGGTACTTGCAGCGAAACACTTTCCAAGCAGTCATCGCTACCGACAACAAGCACACATGTCTCATCTACCTCTACGACCAGAAAAAAATGAAATGGGACCCGCAGGAAAGGTAAGGACATAAGCCGGCTGATGTGGTCCCTTAATCCCCTGATATTAAATCCCTCATAAAGAAAAAGTATCACCTACCGTATATAAAATATAGTGAGTTACTTCCAGAACAAGGATAGATAGAGCAATATTGCTGAAACTAACATTCCACATACACCAAACATTGCTACCGGCCTACCGTCAATATACATCCATGGTTACATGATAATTATGATATTGGTGTTTGACCTTTTGTACGCACGAGCTTCATATCTCAAAGGTGCCAGGGTAAAATGACTGGGTAATATGATAATAATTATTATTCTTATCGTTGCTATATAAAAGAAAGAGAATATGAATTGCTCTTAACCATGTCTTGGATCTTGTGTGTAACTTTGTGCAGAAAAGTTTTTTTTCCAAATTAGAAAATCTACACAATTATACGATAAGTATAACCCAAAGACTTACCTATGTACAACCTTTTCAACTTCATGGCTCATAGTGTGTTAACTAGTGCATGTAATACCCATTACACTATTGGATACGCAAAACACGTATTACTAACTTCCCCAATGCCCTATACTCTGTTATAATGCCTCCCACCAACAGGAGGGTGCGCCCGGCTGCGCCTCCCATGGTCGGCTACTCAGTCTACTCGGCAGAGGGCGTGACGGTGAACCGCTCGGAGCCCCTCGGCAGCTCTATATACAGGATAGACGGTGTGAAGCTACGTCCTAACGTCACCAACACCACTGGTATCGTGTCCTACCGCCTGGACGACAACGACGTCACATACAACAACCCACGCCGCCAGTGTCTGGACTGGTATTATGTGAGTGTTAACCCTTTAAGGGTCACACAGTGTCTTTTTTTAATGCGCTTTGTTACAATGATGCGTGAATGCAGCCCTGTTAAGTGACCCTTAACGGCTGAATCCAAGCATTACGCCGACCCTACGGGGTTGATACACTTCCGAAGGGTCGGTATGGTGCATGAATCCAGCCTTGTGATAAGATTTATATATTCCGACCAAACGGGATTGGTACATTCTCAAAGGGTCGACATGATGGTTGGCATGAATGCAGCCTTATAAGGTTTGAGAGAGAGAGATAGAGCATATAGTTATCAAACTCTAATCTTCCCTGCAAAATGTGTGTACACATAATGTAGACATTTACCTGTGCTTGTAGCATAAAACGACCATACACTAAGGTTTTGCGCCTAAGTATGTACCACTATTGATTCTTGTCTAACGGCGGGTCTAAAATATTGAGTTGAATTGTGCAAAAACTCGCATGTTGTCAACATGATTATCATGATAACCGTCATCATACATTTATTTATGTTTCTCTACATCTAAAAGAAAAAAAAGTATCAACAGTTGATAAAGGATGTACACCTTTTTTATAATTTGATACCTCATCTCACAACAATAATAAATTATTCTCAAATGCAGAATGAGCCCGACATTTCTACATGGGGATCTGAGCTGGCGGGTAAATGTCCTCACTATAGGGATCAGGCCAACAATGACAGTCGCTTTGTCAGTGAAAGCACCGAGTCCGCCAGTCACCGGTGTTTCAATCTTCGCTTCCCACTTGACAATGGTAATTATTTTAAATCTTATTAATCTGGTATTGTTCACATTGTCATATTCACATTTAAGCGTTCTTTTACGAGTCGTATAATGCATCAGAATGATATGTCCTTTTTCATCATAATGCATGAATGCAGTCTCAGGCAAACAACGCACAGTGCTACATTCATGTATCATACTGACCTGTCGGGAGTGCATCTAACCCATAGGGTCAGCATGATGTATGAATGCAGCTCTGGTGAGTAGACTGGCCACAGCTATACCACAGCTGCATTCATACATCATAACGCTGAAGGACATGGTGTATAACACCTGCTGATTAATGTGTCTACTCTGTATAACTTCTCTACCAATATTTGAAGTACAGATTACATGTGATCGTTGTAATAATTTCTTAAGACAACCAGCACAACACTGAAGTCAGTATAATTAAAAGATATGTTTCACATTTTTTCTAATGCTATTCGCAGGAGCAGATATTCGTTGTTGCTACGACCACGCCTCTGGTGCTATCTTAGATGAGAACGCAGCCTGCTTCAGTGCGGTCAGTCAGACCGGCTTCTACAGTTATGGCTTCGTCTACCGCTACTCTAAGGTATTCATTACAACAAGAGCTTGATGCATTAAAGGACTAACAGGGTTCCTCCTAAATATAACTTTAAGATTGAAGTATATAAACACAACGTTAGTTGGGCTAGAAATTGCATCACAGCCAAAAATAATTTTCTCATTTTCAGAAAATATTTCTTGTTTTAAGTAAAATAAACTTAAAACAAGTTTGTCCGTAGGATAACAAAATTTTACTTGAAAGCATGGTTTAGTTTAATATACTTACAGTAAGAAAAACAAACAAGAAAAACAAACAAGAAAGAAATTCTTAAATCAAGTATTTTATACTGGAATCAAGATGATATTTCCTGACATATTTCTCAAAATAAGAAAATATTTCTTACGGAATAGACCTTTTTTCTAGAAAACCCTTTTCTTAAGTAAGTTTTAATTTCTTATTTAAGTAAATAAACAAGATTGATGTTCTTGCCTGGGAAAGGGGTATGATTATTTTTAATTCTAGACTTAGAGGGAACGGATTGATGCCAGAGCATCAGAAAGACGTTCATCAGATTAATGCAGCTTTTTGTAGCTACAATAGAAGTTTAAGCAAACAGACCTTTATTCAAAGTCATTTCACTTCATGTAATGGGACAGGTAATCCTTCCCTTTATCTAAATGCTGTTATCAAGCAAATGGTGTCTCTTATCATTTCTCCCTATAGTTATTATAATTCTTTCACTGGAACAAGGGTTCTTAGATCAAATTAATCCCTAACAAATTTCCCTTTTTCCAACACATTTTTACCCTCTTCTGTTTCTTTGGGACTTAATTTAAGGCAGAAATGTATACCCTGTTTGATAGGAAAGTTGTTGTATTGCATAGTGGTGGCCTCTTGTGGCACAACATGTAACTAATGTTCTTAATTTAAGAAAATAATTCTTATTTAGTAGTCTGATCCCTATGGAACCTAACTTAACTCACATTCCACACATATAAAATTCCCAAATAATGAAAGGAATTTGGTGAAGGCATTAAGCATGGTCATAACCAGCACATGATAGAGTATACTTGCATATTTTTTGCCCTAATTGACACTTTAGACACATGGTTTCAGGTTAATTCTTAACTGAGCAGATTTTCAAGACATGGCAATCTTAAATCTAGAAATAGAACTTTCTTATTTCAGGAATACAAGATATAATCTTGTTGGGTGCACAAATGACCAGTTTTAAGAAAATTCCTAAAGAAAAATAATCCTGAATACTTGTTTCTAGAAGAAAACTAGAAAAATATAAGATTTTTTTTTTAGCTTCCCCTTTCTGAAAACAAGATAAATGTAAAAACTCAGAATGAGTTTATTCCTTGAATCAAGAAAATTTAATCTTGATTCTAGTATTTTCTTGGGGTAAGAAAATAATTTTTGGCTGTGTGTTGTCAGTCATATCATCCGAGAGACTGATGGCCATCGGTGCGGTTTATTGCCACCGCCGACTGGGGGACTTCTACCCATAATCTGTCCCACTTGCTCATAATAATTATGTACATGG
Organism: Harmothoe impar; assembly: GCA_947462335.1. Lineage (NCBI taxonomy): Eukaryota > Metazoa > Annelida > Polychaeta > Phyllodocida > Polynoidae > Harmothoe > Harmothoe impar. Next base: position 90,916,584 of record OX381705.1, read on the forward strand.
ATCTCTTGCTATAGCTGTTTTAAAACAGTTCTAGTGATAATAGAATTACAATCACTGCCAAAAATGAATATCTCATTTCAAGAAAATAAGATTATCAAACTCGACTGGCGGACAAACCACTTGTGTTAAGAAATTGGTTTGTCCGCCAGACGAGTTTAATAATATTATTTTTTTGAATGAAATAATTATTTTTGGCTGTGATTTCTTTAGCATTGTTACTCGAGATCCACGAAATCCATTTTGCATGTAATAACAAATTTTCTGCATTTTCTAAAACTAGCCTGAACAGCTTGCAAACAGTGACCACGAGCTGCACGACCACCGCCCGTTCCGCTGGTGCTGCAAGGAGGCCCCTGACGGCCAGAGGGACTTCTGTAAATACTACCTGGAGAAACGACCCTTGGCCACCTCACACAACTACGACCGACTCATCCCAGGTAGGGCCACACGATGCAACATGTCTAGTCTGTGTCAGTAGCTTTAATACTGGGGTGTATGTCCTAACATGGGCCTGTATAGTCTGTATACTGATGCTGATAGGGCCAGAAAAATGGTTTGTTTCAGGTAAAATGGCAAGAAAATGTAGGGTGGGTAGGTCGGAGTTTATTTTTAAACATGAATGCACTAGCCAACCTTTTTGAATACCCGAAAATTGACCAAAAAAGGGTAAAAGTGCAAAAATGTCTTCAAAATTGCATAAAAAAACGTAGGGTTTGCCCTGACCTGAAACAAACCTTTTTCTTTGCCTAGGTTTGGAGAAGCCTAGAGGACACAGGTACGGGGTAGGGGAATTAGCAACTGTGTCCTATAACTATTAACCATCTAAGGACTGCAGGATGTCCTGTCGTCGTTATGCATAAGTGCATCCTTGCTTGTTTAATTGCCAATGCTGCATCCACGCATAATGTCGACCACGTAGGGTCAGCTTGATGCTTGGATGCAGTCTTAGCTTCATGTAGTCGACTCACCTGAGATGCATTCATCTATGGTGATAAAGGACATGGTGCACTAGCATACTATATGACCGATCAGCTTACTACATACTCCTACATCAGTCGTATGTATACATATAAAGTTATGCTTGTTTCTGCTTGCAGCCATGGTGCATGGAAATGTTCACTATCAGACATTTGATGGTAAAACTGAGACGTTTGATGGCTTTGGAGAGTATGTTGCCTTCAGTTCCATGTTCCAGAGACCCTACCTTGTGCTACAGACGCGCCATGACATACATCCAGACACCAACAAATCGTCCGTTTATGTCAGGTAATGTCGTTGTTCATATACTACTGGGATACTGATGGTTCATTCTGACCCAAATTCGATTTATATTTTGATATATATCTAAATATACTACTTACATAACAGCCTGATGCTGACACCGTATTACATATTACTTACATGACCGCCTTACTCTAACACCACATTACATATACATGTACTATGGCCATGACTTAAACATTACATTACATATACATGTACTACTATTATCACAATCTGAATCAAATACCATATTACATATACTACTTACATGACAGCCTGACTCAAAAACTACATTGCATATATTATCAACATGACAGCCTGACTCAAATACCATATTACATATACCACTTACATGACAGCCTGACTCAAATACCATATTACATACTACCAACATGACAGCCTGACTCCAGCACGATATTACATATACTACTAACATGACAGCCTGACTCAAATACCATATTACATATACCACTAACATGACAGCCTGACTCAAATACCATATTACTATGGATTACATATATTACTTACATTATAACCTGAATCAAACATCATACTAAACCCAAATGTCAGCATTGTTGATGAAGCAGCCCTAACGACTCATTATTCCTGGATACATACATCATGCCGACATGTTGCATTAAAGCCCTATGGTGTTCATGAGGCCTACTCTGTTCAAAGCCACAGATCTCAGTACCCCTCCAGCAACAGTCGGAGTGGGGTCGGGGCAGGTACTCGACCCTATTTATAGAGGCGCTGGGGCTTTAACAAGATTAGGTAAGGGTTATGCTATAGTGCGACGGAAAGCGCTAGGAAACATAATTATGTACATCCTACCACTGGCCGTGTCTCACAAACTTGGGCCAATGTTTTTGTCTCTGACCGGGAGCCGTCTCTAACCAGGTGCCATCTCTGACTGGGTGCCATTTCTAACCAGCTGTCAGAAAAAAGGCGTCTTAAAAAAACTATATTCATCTATATATATATATAAGGATTTGTAAAAACGTCATGGCGGTTGTTATATAATTACAACTAGCCTCCTTTGACCTTATCATGCCAAAGCGGTCAGAGACGGCACCCGGTCAGAGACGGCACCCGGTCAGAGATGGCACCCAGTCAGAGACAAAAACATTGGCCTAAATTCGTTAGACACAGCCCACTATATACTCCCAGCACGCCGACAGCCACGTGTTGTATACCCCTTGTTGTTGTTACAGCGCAGTGGCAATGCAGGTCCATAGCCGACTGTCCCCGGTGGTAGAGATCTACAGTCAGAGCGCCGACGACACCCTCCTCACCATAGTGAACGGTGAGGCATGGACTGAGGGGATGGCTACCCCACCTGGGATATACATGGCGGCAAAGGGTGAGTTAAACATGTCGTTATTAAACTCAGGAACTACTCTCAGCATCAGCATTACTAAGACAGTACTTAGACCCTAACAAATATGCATGCTATGAATTTAATAGGTTTCTCCACTTGAATGCAGTGCTGTATGAATACCTCATCCTAGACTCCTGAGCGGCTGACATGAGGCACTAAGACAGTGCTGGTGATACTCTCCGGTTCTGCATCAGGCCATTATTAGGATATACGCACCATACCATCCTTTAGTTAAGAGTTAACCAGTATCATGTACGATATGTAAGCTAGTGGTTGGTGATACCTTTCACACTAAAGGGCAGTATAGTGCTTTAATGTCGTGATCATACATTCACCCATGGTTTGGCGTTATGATGCATACATGAATTTAAAGTGGCATAATCACCGGGCGTATCCCACTCACAATTCTAGTCTACTATGTGGTAAGTGCGAGTGATGAGAATGCCCCTTTAAGTACCATGCAGGCTGTTAAGGCTTACTTCCATTCCTCCTGTGTGTTACCAGATGACACCACAGGTGACCATGGCCTGGTGGTGGTGTACAAGGAGGGGATGGTACTCCAGGTGTCCATCAACTCCAGCCGGTTACGTACCACGCTCATGTTACCCAAATCCTACAACGACGGCCGCTGGCAGGGCTTGTTGGGGAATGCTGACGGTTACTCTGACAACGACAACCCACCAGGCACCAACCTAGAGAGATGTACGTGCTATAGAATCATAGTGGCTCTCTTTTGTACTTCTTGTTAATTCGATTTTATTGCAGGGAATTTGGATTTCAAGCATTTATTCCGAATCATTTTCCTTCAACCTGAAGTTGCACTATGCTTGATAATGACCTGAGTATATACCCTTCTGGGCTTTTGATAGGCGCACAGCAAATTGCATGTCCAGATTTAAATACATATTCTAATAAGCTATTCTACAATTCGCATTGATACAGTATTCGTATATGTTTGATGTTATTTTCCAGGGTCTTTACAACTAGTCTACGGCAGTTCTCTTCTCGGTTCTAATGCCAATGACAGAACCTTGTTCGCTCTCTATGGATCCCCCTATATATCCGCCTCCATGAACATTCACAATGCTCTGAGTTACTACGACATTCACTGGACGCCCACCACTCACCTAGACCTGAACAATGTAGACGCAGCGGACCAAGCCATGTGTCGACCAGTCAACCGTATAGAGTCCAATTTCCCATGCATCTTCGATACACATGTCAGCGGGGAGAGACCACTTGGTCTATTGACATTACAGTCGGAACTAGCATTTGAGGAGCTAAGCAAATTGTTCAGTAAGTCAAGTAATCCATCCCCTCTTTTATAATCAGTCTGTTGATGTAGTAACTCGCCAGCGCCATGCACATTCAATGCCCTAACCCAGTAGGCACAGAGCATTGAATGAACATTGATAACTGGTTGTCAATGTTGAATCAACATTGGACTGAATTATCTGCCCACTTGGAAGGGGTTGATGCACTCATGAAGGGTTGGCATGATGCACAAATGCCGAGTCACTCACAGGCTATGCATTGGTGCAACATAATGACTATACCCGAGCAAAATAGGGCGACCTTGTGCAAGCATTGGGGATACCCCGGCCAACCCTATCGGATTGACTCAGGTATAGCCAAGGCAGGCACAATGTCACCCTAGTGAATTGGGAAATGTCATCGGCAACATGCTTAAACATCATTCTTATCAAGGATCTCGAAGTCTTTTTACTCGTACTGCACTGAAAATCCATAGATTGAAAGGGTTAGTCAGTACAGACTAACCCAGGTTGGTCATATGAGTGTTAGTCACAATGGCAAAGTTATATTCAAAAATGACCAAGGGGTCAGTCAGTAGTGGCTAACCTAGGTCCATCATTGGTGTGTTGTATTTGTATGCCACTAGTTGGGGCCACTTGTGATGACCACTCAGTGGCTCCCCCTGGAACTAAAAAGACTAAGGTGGGTTGGTCAGTAGTGACCAACCTGGCAATAATAACTAATCTAGGTTGGTGGTATAGGGATCCAAAAAATGACTAACTAGGTTGGGCACTAGTGACTGAGAGGTTGGGCGTATAGGGATCCTAGGAATATCAGTGTGTGCTGGTCTAATAACGAGTGGCATGTTACTTGTTTATGAAAGTGAAGCGTTAAAAGATTAATACTAAACCTCCCCACCACCACCACCCTCAGGAGACGAGCCCCCGCGGTTCGACCAGCGGAGTGACTACGTGATACAGGTGCGGGTCGGGGAGCCGTTCACCGTACGTCTTGTGGCCACCAAGGCGGGTGCCGAGCAACTTACCTTCTCCGCCAGCTTCAGGGACGACCGCTTCGAGCAGCTCGACACGGACCAGAAGCAGCTGCCGACCCTGGAGGGGGAGCATCCAGGCACGCAGGAGGCCGTGTTCACGTACACCATAGACACGGTACAGGGGTACCTGCTCAGCTTCGTGGTGGAGGATGAGGACGGGGCCAGCTGTAAGCTCAACGTGCAGATCCATCAGTGTTACTGCAAGAATGGCGGCAAGTGTGAGTACGGCGTCAGCAAGGTGAGTATCTCGTTTTCCTTTCAGTCAATGAAGTAGGAGTTACTGTAAGGCCAAAAGAAAAAGGTTTGTTTCAGATCATCCCGACCGACTCTAGAAAAACAGGGCCGACCCTACATTTTAGTTATGCAATTTTGAAGAAATATTTGCATTTTACCCTTTTTTGGTCAATTTTTGGGTATTCAAAAAAGTTGGCTAGTACATTCATGTAAAAAGAAAATTTAAAAAGAGGAGAAAAAATCCGACCTACCGACCCTACGTTTTCTTCACAAGTTACCTGAAACGAACCTTCTTATTTGGGCCTAATCATAATTATTCATATTATTTCTAAACCTCTGTAAAATCAGGTACTTCTAACCATCTGTGCGTACATGGTTACTGGAACCATGGGAGGGGGGTTCTATGATATATAACCATCGCCTATTATTATGGTTATTTATGATTGTAGATTGTAGTTACCTGATTCCATATCATCCTCAACTTGTCCTATGATAACAGACAAAGGTTCATGAGTTTTAGTCTGTTGACTTCATGAGTTGAAGGGGGGGGCACCCCCTTCAACAAGTGAAATAACCCTTAAACAGACTAAAGCGAGTGTGCCTTTGTGCTTATTTTTTATCCCTTCCAATTCAAATTTTCAAAATTATGGTAGGGTGAAGTCTGATGATGTCATAGGGCTGTGAAATACAGCCGTGGGTTATTTCTCAGGAGGTGTGAAATACTGGGCTCTTTGATTTAACCAATGAGGCTGCTGTATTCCATAAAAGATAATGGGCTGTATTCTGCTGCAGGATCTGGGAGACTGTAGCTCGGTGGCCTCCTGCGCCTGTCCTCCAGGGTGGACGGGTGACGACTGTGGGCAGGATCTGGATGGATGCACACTCATGCCCTGCTATGGAGGTGAGCAAATCGCACACAACTCTATCGTTAACATTGCGGTTTCCGCTAGTGAAGCTAATCTGGACAGTCTCTGAAACATAACTATGGTGTCTGTGACTAAGATTATCCTGGACCTTATGTAGTTCCAACAAATGACTGCACTAAGTGCTTCAAAACCAGATCTTTTCTAGACCCTGTATATTGACCTTCTATCTGGCCATTTTTCTAAATGAATAAAACGCCTGGAGGTTTCATATCTCCACATGGCATTCAACATCATCAAGATGATCAAAACAGGGATTATTCACCTAACCAGTTGGGATACTAACTTGAAAGGATGGCATGTTGCCTTGAGCCACAACCATGGGTCAGTCGGAATGGTCTAATCCTAAATGCTGTCTAAATCCCACGATCCAATGGAGTGATCAATAAAATTTAGCACTGAAGTGTAAAGTTAGTTTTCTCAATAGCCACAAATGCAGGTATGGGTGCGCTCCACTTAGGCCACGTAGAAAAAATAAAATGGTTTCTCATCACCGCGCACACCACAAAAATCAGGCTTTGAGGAAAACACTTTTCTTTCTTTTTGCAAATTTCTGATGAAAAAATGATAAAAATGGACAAACATTGGCATATTTGATATCAAATTAAAGCTTATACTGACAGCAATACAGTGGAGAAGAAATAACTTACACTTTCCCCATTTTCAAAGATCAATAAATTCGTAACTACTAAAATGTGGATTTCAGTCACCAAAAACGTATTTCATCCTATTCATTTTAGCCCGTGAATAATAAAAGAAGCCTCCATCATCAGCTTTTTCAGTCATTGGTGATGAGAAACCACTTTTTTTGAGTGGCCTAATAATTGTGGTATGTACTGGGAAAAGGGACCTAAGTGCACCCTGCACTAAGGGCCCTCTTCGCAGATTATGTCACATATATTCCCATGTGTGGCCTACATGAGTTACTACCTGTGGATGTTATACAGGGTGCACGGACGTCAAACCAGAGGACGTACAGACAGAGGACGGCGTAGAGGAGTTCACATGTGCCGCCTGCCCTGCCGACATGGACGGTGACGGAGAGAACTGTTACGGTAAGGAGACCAGTATTTGGGTTTATTATGTTTCCTTAATACGGCTAGAAGTAGATACCAAGCCAGCATTGCTATAACAATAGCTTCAATCTGGACTGCCCACTTGATCGATTTCTTTCCTTTTCTACCATTTTACAGAGTGACATGGTTAGTTTTAGTACACAGATAATTCCCCAGTCTGTAGCCTTAACAACTTTATCAAAAAAGGTCCACCTTGTCCAAGGCTTACAAAACACATAGAGTAGCCAATAGGATCTATCACATAATATGTGTGTCTTTTTTCTTTCAGAAGTCAATGAGTGTAAACTGGAGGAGGGCGATCCCCATGAGAGCCGGAAACACAAGTGTGAACAGACGTGCGTGGACCTGCCGGTGGAGTACTACTGCATGTGTCAGGACGGCTTCATCCTACAGGAGGACAATACCTGTACAGGTAGGGCATTACCAGGTCCTGTTGACTTTAAAGTGGCATAAGGCCAAAAAAAAAAGAAGATTGTTTCAGGTAACATGGGCAGAAAATGTAGGGTCGGTAGGTCGGATTTTTTTTCTTCAACATGAAAGTACCAACCGGCCTCTCTGAAGACCCTAAAACTGACCAAAAAAGGGTAAAATTACGGAAGTTTCTTCAAAATTGCATGACAAATCGTAGGGTCGGCCCTGTTTTGATAGGGTGGGTCGGGTGACCTGATACAAACATTTTTTTTGGCCTAATCACCGAGCGTATCCCACTTACAATTCTAGTTCTGTTCTAGTCTACTATGTGGTTACGTCCGAGAATGCCCCTTTAATTTATCGGATGATAATTATGATGTTTTAGTTCTATGTGCCCTTTCTTGTTATATATCGTACATAAAGGCAAACCTTGTGAGTCTACTAGCCAGGGTTGCACTTATGTATCTTGCTGGTCTTTCGAGAATGTATCAACCCTGTAGGTTCGGCATGATACTTGGATGCAGCACTGGTGAGTTATATGCCAGGGCATATAGACGACAAATGGGCATATGACATTAAAACCTCAAAATAAACGGGCCTGCGACTGACTCAGAGCGTGTAGAGCAACTAAAGTGACATGTGCACATGGTCCTTGGACAACCACAGGCTATGCTCTTGACTTGAACGCAAGCAAACTATGTAGTATATTTATGTACTGACAAAACACGATGAAATAGACTTTATTATTGTGATTGTTTATTTACTTAAAATCATGCCGTTAACTCTTTAATCGCTATACTTTATTTACAATGAATGTGTATATTATCTCCGAAGGATTAATCAGCCAATTGTTTCCACTGAAGAAAATGTAATTATGTTGGCAATAAAAACCCTTGAATTTGAATTGAATTGAATTGACTAAAATGGTGCTAACCAATCAATGTTCAATTATCACTCCAGACCGGTCAGAATGTGTATCACCAACGCTGAATACGTGTGACAGAATAAATGGGAAGTGCCTGGACAACATCCCCGGGACCCACACCTGTGTTTGTGAAGAAGGCTTTACCAAGCTGCCCAACAACCAATGCGCTGGTTTGACACTTACCCCACTCTCATCGATTACCAAAGAATAAAACGTTTTGGGTTATAAAAGAAAAAAATATGAAAAGAAATAAGTCGTATTTGTAATATTTCGTTAAAACAATAACGTTTTTTATAAGTTACATTTTTAGGTAATACAAGGATATATTAGTATTTTAATTAAATATCACACTTCTAGTCTCACTGAAACAATACAACACCCCAAAATACGCTCAAACCAAAATAACGTTCATAACGTTACATAACGCATTGCCATAGTAATGAGCCATAGAGAACTATAACTTTATATAACATAGCATTATTTTCTCATTGAGTAATCCGTGATTAACAATTATTGGCTATTTCCGCAGATGTCAATGAATGCATAGAACGAGTACATGGCAAACCTCTGCATAAGTGTCAGCAGGTTTGCCGCAATACAAATGGCGCTTATGAATGCTTGTGCAAGAGGGGCTATCGCACATCAACCGAGGACTCCACTCGATGCATTGGTGAGGTTTACCTCCATGTTTTCCTTGGACATTCTGTTCCCAAAGATGTTATGAGTACTGGGAAACCTGGAATTTAAATGATGAATCATATCTCTATGAGTCTAGATACTGATCTAAAGGTGATGTCTTACAGATATTGATGAGTCCACGTACTGATATAAAGGTGATGTCTTACAGATATCAATGAGTCTGTGTAATGATATAAAGGTGATGCCTTACAGATGAGTCTATGTACTGATATAAAGGTAATGTCTTACAGATGAGTCTGTGTACTGATATAAAGGTGATGCCTTACAGATGAGTCTGTGTACTGATATAAAGGTAATGTCTTACAGATGAGTCTGTGTACTGATATAAAGGTGATGCCTTACAGATGAGTCTATGTACTGATATAAAGGTGATGCCTTACAGATATCAATGAGTCTGTGTACTGATATAAAGGTGATGCCTTACAGATGAGTCTGTGTACTGATATAAAGGTGATGCCTTACAGATGAGTCTATGTACTGATATAAAGGTGATGTCTTACAGATATCAATGAGTCTGTGTAATGATATAAAGGTGATGCCTTACAGATGAGTCTATGTACTGATATAAAGGTAATGTCTTACAGATGAGTCTGTGTACTGATATAAAGGTGATGCCTTACAGATGAGTCTGTGTACTGATATAAAGGTAATGTCTTACAGATGAGTCTGTGTACTGATATAAAGGTGATGCCTTACAGATGAGTCTATGTACTGATATAAAGGTGATGTCTTACAGATATCAATGAGTCTGTGTACTGATATAAAGGTGATGCCTTACAGATGAGTCTATGTACTGATATAAAGGTAATGTCTTACAGATGAGTCTGTGTACTGATATAAAGGTGATGCCTTACAGATGAGTCTGTGTACTGATATAAAGGTAATGTCTTACAGATGAGTCTGTGTACTGATATAAAGGTGATGCCTTACAGATGAGTCTATGTACTGATATAAAGGTGATGCCTTACAGATATTGATGAGTGTGCGGAGGACATTGATGAGTGCGATACATTCTGCACCAATACCAACGGTGACTACGTGTGCTCCTGCGACGACGGCTTCATCTTACAACCTGATGGTTGTGTTCGTAAGTCTCATAGGATAACTATCAAATGCCAACAGATAGGAGAGTCCGTTATTTTAATGCTCACCATGGAGAAGTCCTAATTTAAGCATAGTTAGAAAAACTATATAATAGCACTTGAAGCGCTGAAACACCTCGGAAATATATTTTTTCCACTTTCTACACAATTATTCCGAGGCGAACTGTCTCCTGGCTAGAGTAAATTGGTAGCACCCCACACTATTTGATAAGGTGCAGTATGTGCATTCGCTATCAAGAGTTGGTGAGTAACTCGCCTGAGCACTCTTCGCTATCGTTTTTTACAGCTCGGCCTGATAAGACATGCCGACCTGAGCATGATATCTGTACACGTGACCCTAAGGCCTCCTGTAGCTGGATTGATAACGTAGCAACGTGTCACTGTAAGGGGGGTTACCGTGCCAGTGATGAGGAGTACCCTGTCTGTATTGGTAAGTACCCCAACCACATTATTGTCTCCACTGTATAAGAATGTGCCTCTACATGGGTACCCAGAATTTTGACCATGTCGCTGTGTCGATTTTTAGTAGAAAAGGGCCGTGTCGATTTTTATCCCATACACTGTCCATGTCCGTCGATTTTAAAAGGGCTATGTCACCCGTGTCGATTTTTAATATTAACTATGTAGAGGCACAAACACTATGTTACACCTGTGTATACAAAATATACCAAGACCAAGTGCCCCCCCCCCCGGGCAAAGCATTCTCACACCCTCTGCAGGTGTGAGAATGCTGCTCGGACTAGGTGTGAGAGCCCACCAGCATACATCATTTCATAACTCACCCACTATTGTGCATTGTCCACACTATGTCAGTCGATTTTTATGCATAGGTTATATGTGTCTGTCGATTTTTATTTCAAAGATTTCTGTGTCCGTCGATTTTTAAAAGGGCCGTGTCGCGCGTGTCGATTTTTAAAAGGGCCGTGTCGCCGTGTCGCCCGTGTCGATTTTTACCCATGTAGAGGCACAAGAATTTCAGTTATTATGCTAAAGGGAAGAGAGCGCCAAAGTAGATGCTAAAATGCTAGACCACCCTTGCTAAGTTTACGTGCACACCTGACTTATATTTAGAATAACCTAGATGGATTCCTCCACATGCAGGAGGCTGTGTCTCATGAGATCGATACAATTGAAACGTCGATGATACTTATTAACTATTATACTGGGTAGAAAAAACAAACAAACATAAAAGGTGGCTAACGAAAACAGGAGCAGCCTATTCAAAGTAGATGATCTCTACAAATGGCATAATCACGTGTCTAGGGTAATATCTGTGTAAATAGTGTAATCTTCATTACGCATATTATATGGATGTATACTATTTGATTTATGCTTAATATCACTGATAGATAGTACTCAAAACAACATGAATGTATCTGTGACATATATCTACCATGTGAATAGTTCTTTTAAACTTGAACTTGAGTACGGCAAGTAGATAAATATAACAATATCAATATAAATTTGGTTTTATACTGCGTAAAAAATATCCTTTCACTTTTCTCCTCATTTCTTACTACATAGGCCTCATTAATTTTATTTTATCCGATTTTAATGTTTCCCGGTTAACGACTACACCTGATCAAAGACGTTGCAATTGTAACGATCTCCTTGTGGGCCTCTATTCCCCAGCAAATTACCCTATGTGTAAAGGCTTGAACAATGCGCTATATTCCGCATAATCTGTGTTTGAAGATGCTACATCGTTGTATTACAGGAGTAACATAATTATAACGTAGGGTAGAGGTATCCAGTGTCTAAAATACATTAACTACTTACAGATATAGATGAATGCATGACCAACCTCCACAACTGTGACGACCTGGCGGACTGCGTTAACATTAATGGTAGCTTCAGCTGCCTCTGTAAGACCGGCTTTGCTGCTGCCGAGGGGACAACCGAGTGTAATGGTAGGTAGCCACACACACAGGGTACATGTACAAGTATAAAACCCGGGGGGAAGGGGGCACTTGAATTTTTTTTTGACACGGGTGTGTGGCTGGACCTTCGACACACCTTACTCTTGTCATGGCGATTTTTACCTCAAAATGTTACCCTTGTCATGGTATTTTCAGCTCCTAGGTTTGGGGGGAAAAGTAATAAAATGAAGAGTTTGGATGCAAAACGACATAAGCGCCAAAATACAAAAACGGGAGAAAACTACTTAGAGCCATAGGCTAGGGCAAACTAAAAAAAATTATTCAAACTGTCCTCCTTTAGTACATAGGGCCTGCCTAAAATACGTTTTTTTTGCAAAACGACATAAATCCATAAGCAGTTTTTTTTTGCAAAATGACATAAATCCACCTCACCAGACAATGTTTTTGTGTGTATGGCTCTTAATTCCTGCATGTATAACGTCTAAAATGGCCATTATTATATATGATGTTGCTCTCTATTGCTAAAAGTATCATCTCAAAATGAAATTAGCACTCTTACTTTGAAGAAATATGAAATATGGACCCAAAAGTCAAACTTCATGAATAATATTGTGGATTTATGTCGTTTTGCAAAAAAACTGCTTTTGGATTAATGTTGTTTTGCAAAAAAACATAATTGAGCATATATTTAAATCAAAGAAATATGATGCTAGGATCTTTTAAAATCACTTGTTGGTGTTTAATCTATAGCATACTCAACCATGAAATTTTAAAAATTTAAATAAGTAATGCCTGTTACTGATTTAGGGGTACATACAGAAAAACAGCTTTTGGATTTATGTCATTTTGCAAATAAACTTAAAAATGACATTAAATCATCCATTTTCTCTGTTTTTCCATAATGTTACCGGAAACACAAATTTATTTTTTGGCCTTACCTGTAGATGTGGATGAGTGCCTGGATAACCCGTGCCGCCCAGGGCCCTGTATCAACACCTACGGATCCTACTACTGCCCCTGTCCTGAGAACCTGGACCGGGCCGAAAACGGAACAGATTGTATAGGTAAGTCAACTAATGGATTTGAAACAGACAATCTAGGTTTGACAATCTTGATAGGTAAGCCTGAGCTTATTATAGTTAGGGTTATGGTAAAGATAAGCGAAATCGTACACATCAACCACTCCCCAAGGAGGCCCCGCAACCACAGCTTACAACCTGTTAACGCCTCTGAGATCAAAGCAGGGCCAGAATAAATTCAGCGTTTTCCATACATTGACTAAAAGAATGGTTCAGCCAGAGGGAAGCAGTCTTTGGAAAGGGGACCATGAGCATTGTCCAGCTATAACATATTCACCCTATCTTGTGCTTGTAAGAGCTGAGCTCCTAGCCCTCAAGCGCCCTCTTGTGAATGAAAACTGAACTATATCCAAATGTGCTTTTGGCCTCACGTCAACCATGACGGTCAAGCTTAAAACCGGTATTGGTTCAAACTGTCAACAGTGGACACATGTCCTCTCATTGACATTTCTAACTGACAATAGTGGAAACCTTTACTCTATTGACAGTTGAAGCTGCCACTGGTGTAAAATAATGTTCCTTCATTGGCAGAAGCTTTGTTGTTAGTGTTATTCTTGGTAGAATATAACCGTTGGTCTGCACCTCTTATCTTTATCCTTTGCAGATCGGAATGAGTGTGAAGCAGGGCAGCTTAACCCATGTGACCAGCTCACCTCCACCTGCAGAAATCTGGACGGGTCACACAGCTGTGACTGCAATCCGGGCTTCCACAAGGATGCCGACCTGTGCATACGTGAGTAACTCAGCTGCAGCTCGGCGTTTGAGAATGTAGAAAAGAGCAGTTACCCAGTAGGAACGACATGATGCATCAAAGCATCATGATACCCTGTGGGGACGACATGATGCATCAAGGCATCATGATGCCCTGTGCTGTGGGGACGACATGATGCATCAAGGCATCGTGGTGCACCAGAGATGAACTCTGCAGTGCTACATTGAGTGCATCACTATGATCCTTGGCGACTTGATCAACCCCATAGTGTTTGCATGATGCATGAATGTAGCTACTGCAGGTTAACCGCTGGGGGCCCCTCACCACTACCCCACTCTAACCGCTTCTAGGGTATTATCCCTTACAAATACGACTGCAACCACTCCCCATCTCCCACTAAGCTTTGACGAACCAAGGGCGCACCAAGCCCCTCCCCCCCCCAACCCCCTCGACCCAGCTGGCAATGTATGCCTCGTCCCTAATAATTAGAAACTAAAGACTCTTATAATGATCTCTCAATGACCCCATTCCATGTATTTAAAACTACGTTGTAACTTCTATTTGTATGTGTTTACAGCTATAATTGAATGTCCAAGTGACTCCTGCCAGGACCGGTGTGAAGACACCCTGATGGGGTATAGGTGTTTCTGCTCCAAAGGATATACTGAAGATCCACAAGACAAAAATAAATGTATAGGTGAGATTCAAGGATATACTAAGTAACACATATTGCACCAGTACCTAAGACGAGCTTAGTTTTACGGTAACAGGGTGTGTTTGTGTGGCAACAGAGCATATACTTATATGCGGTGTATACATTTGTATGGTAACTATTGCCTTTCAAATAACTTTCTTGAGGTTGACCATGCTCTATCATTTGAGAGTAACAATCACCAATACCACTTTTCTATTTTCCTTTACAGATATTGACGAATGTATGCTACCAGATAATAGTAGTCGTTGCACGCATACCTGTCTCAACACCATTGGTTCCTACCAGTGCTCTTGTAGAGAGCACTTCACTCTCGACAGCGCAGATAGCCACAAGTGTATACGTAAATAGTCCTTTATGTGTATTGGTATCTTTACTTTGTGTTGGTGTTATCGCTCTTAAAGCATGGACAAAGCATAATGTTGGTCGATATCATTGAAGTCCTTATACTTCAACGTTAGTTTTTACACATCCTACAAAGCCCAACATTACAACTGTATTTTCATCGATATCATAGATTGCACCCAGTCATAGATTGCAAACAGTCATGGATTGCACCCGGTCATAGATTGTACCCAGTCATAGATTGCACCCGGTCATATATTGCACCTGGTCATAGATTGTACCCAGTCATAGATTGCACCCGGTCATAGATTGCACCCGGTCATAGATGAAAACATTGGCCCAAGTCCGTGAGACACAGCCTTATCATCCCTCTTATCATTCACCTCATCTTCCTGACAGCCAACGAGGGCTGCGAGTCGCTGTGTGGTGGTGGTAAATGCCGCATCGATGTGGATGGACGCCGAATGTGTGACTGTGATGCAGGATACCAACAAAGCAATAATTTTAACCTACTGGCCGAATGCACAAGTAAGGGTAGCTCTCCACACATCTAGAGTCAACTCAAAGTTTACATAATGGAGATATATGATGTAGAATGCAGTGTTGTTAAATATAGGTTATCCAGTACTTTAGAGGCAGCATACCGTTTCAAGGCACCATACCCAGATGCCCTTCGTCTTAGAACTTGATGGCTTGAGGGTTACTTGCTGAAACAAGTTGTGTTCATGTCTATAGGCCCCACTACGACTTATGTATATTTACGGGCAAAACTAGTGAATCGATCCATAATTCTACAACCCCACCGCCTCGATGTGTGAAACCATGTTCTGCTCCATATTTTCAGATATCAATGAATGTAGCCAGAACCATGGATGTGAAAGGTCCCAGTGCCAGGACCAGACCCCTGGTTACCAATGTGTTCCTCCACAGGGCTACGAGACCACCGTCAACGGGCTCTCCAGTGTTGGTGAGCAGACAGTTGAAGCAGCTCTGATGCACTTGAGTGGTGCATAGTCAATTAATGCATCATGCCTTTGGATGTCATGATGCATGAATACGGCCTTGGCGAGTAACTCGCCAGGCCTACGTTCACACCTATGCTGAACCTACCAGATTGATATACATCTTCCGTAAACTAAACTCTATGAGAATAACTCATTGAACATAAGCATATGAGACACCTATTATGATTAGTAAAATACAGAAAATGTCCTGTCTATTAGTGTACATGGATCTCTGTAGGGCATGGAGACATGAATGCATCATTGGCCTTTCTTCTTCAGACATTGATGAGTGCATCATGGACAGCCACAACTGCAGCACCCTGACCTCTACCTGCAGGAACACCAACGGCAGTTATGAGTGTGTCTGTAACACAGGCTTCCACATGCTGAACGGCATATGCACAGGTGAGCATCATCAGGTGTTTATTGATGGATACTAAGGCTGGAAGGCTGTTACTTTGTCATCTGTGCTCTGGCGACTCTTAGGGAGTGGTTATTTTTTAACAACAGGGGGGTTGATGGATTTTTGTGTGAGCTTGGCGAGTAAACTCGCCAGGCGTCATAATGTCTAATTATTAAGATATGATATGAGACGCACCGGATGTAACGAAATAAACTCTGTAAAAGTATGAGACAAAATCTTTGAGAGCACAAAAAAGATAATGCTTTTTCCATGTTAATTAAATGCACTTTGTCTTACCTACAGATGTTGACGAGTGTGCTAAGGTAAAGCGTCAAGAGGTGCGCTGTGCCAACTACGACATTGCTGACTGTGTCAACGTTCCAGGATCCTACTTCTGTAGGTGTAAACCTGGCTACAGGGGCAACGGCACCTACTGTACAGGTAAGGGATGTGTGCTTCTAATTCTGTAGGTGTAAACCTGGCTACAGGGGCAACGGCACACAGAAAAGTGAGAGTCATTGTCGCTAAAACTACCCTCACCTGAGGGTCAGGCACTGCCTCAGGTGAGGTGAGGGTGAGGGTTGTTTAAGTGACAATGACTCTCACTTTTCTGAGGGTGTACTGTACAGGTAAGGGATGTGTGTCTCTAATTCTGTAGGTGTAAACCTGGCTACAGGGACCTACTGTACAGGTAAGGGATGTGTGTCTCTACTTCTGTAGGTGTAAACCTGGCTACAGGGGCAACGGCACCTACTGTACAGGTAATGGATGCGTGTCTCTAATTCTGTAGGTGTAAACCTGGCTACAGGGGCAATGGCACCTACTGTACAGGTAATGGATGCGTGTCTCTAATTCTGTAGGTGTAAACCTGGCTACAGGGGCAATGGCACCTACTGTACAGGTAAGGGATGTGTGTCTCTAATTCGGTAGGTGTAAACCTGGCTACAGGGGCAACGGCACCTTCTTTACAGGTAAGGGGTGTGTGCTTCTAATTCTGTAGGTGTAAACCTGGCTACAGGGACCTACTGTACAGGTAAGGGATGTGTGCTTCTAATTCTGTAGGTGTAAACCTGGCTACAGGGGCAACGGCACCTACTGTACAGGTAAGGGGTGTGTGTCCCTAATTCTGTAGGTGTAAACCTGGCTACAGGGGCAACGGCACCTACTGTACAGGTAAGGGGTGTGTGTCCCTAATTCTGTAGGTGTAAACCTGGCTACAGGGGCAACGGCACCTACTGTACAGGTAAGGGGTGTGTGTCTCTAATTCTGTAGGTGTAAACCTGGCTACAGGGGCAACGGCACCTACTGTACAGGTAAGGGGTGTGTGTCCCTAATTCTGTAGGTGTAAACCTGGCTACAGGGGCAACGGCACCTACTGTACAGGTAAGGGGTGTGTGTCCCTAATTCTGTAGGTGTAAACCTGGCTACAGGGGCAACGGCACCTTCTGCACAGGTAAGGGGTGTGTGCCTCATTATGAGTATGTTGCTTGTTTGATTTACACTGGATTCATCTTAAGATTTCTGAGATCTCTGAGATATGTTATATATAGGATTTACGATAAAGCAAGATAATTGGGTCCAATCTAATCTAAAGGAAACGTTTCACACCCCCTAACTCTATAAGGTCTGTCCAGGTGTTATCATCAGCTTATTCATTAACCCTCTAATTGTTTCAGACTGGGATGAGTGTTCAGATGAAGTGCAGAGATGTAACAGGAAAACTGAAGTTTGTGTAAATGGCGTTGGCTCCTTCTACTGCACCTGTGCCCCGGGATACAAGCTGCAGTGGGACGCAGAGGCAGAGGACTACACCTGTCAGGGTAAGTAGAGGTTCATGTAGGATAATAGGTGTATGCTGCAACACTTATTCCTAGCAGCCATTTTCTCTAGTTACAATCACTGTCATGACAGCCAGCCAGACAGCCAGGTGTGGCAGCCCAGGAACATAGTGGGCCCTATATATATCTGGGACCTAGATAAGACCCATTGAGCAATGTTGGCAGTTAGCTACTAATAGTCTAATGTGGTATCGATGTCATCTACCCTACACTCATCTTCATTGGACTATAGACTATTATATAGCAGGGCCCATGCACTCCTCATAAATTCTTCACACTCTTGTAGAGTATGCTTAGCTACACTAGATTGACCAAATTGAGTGAGTTGTAACTTATTAGGGGGTGCAGTGAAAAACACATTCGACCCACCTTAGAGGCGGGCTGGGGAGGTTACAACCCAGCAGGGGGGCTGGGACATTTTACCTGTCTCCATATACATATCTATATACAGGATGGGACCCTAAAGAAATGATATCCCAAAAATTGCATTAACAAATACATTGCTTTAAATAACACTAAATTTTTGGCTTTCTAGACATTGATGAGTGCATGAGCCCGACGTTGAACCTGTGCCAACCACGGGAGCGGTGCGTCAACAAGCTGGGGTCGTTCCGGTGTCACTGTCAGCATAACGAAGTGCCGATGAATGATGGAGTCACATGCCAAGGTACGTACTGCAAACATAACTCCATTTATACCACACTTGGCTGGCAGAACAAAAGAAATGCCCCGACTGTATATGACTAACAAAAGGTGAGAAAAACATTCCCCACTAGTGTGGCATAAGTTAATTATACAACAACCACAGCCGTTTACTCAGGATAATTACTTAGTCTCAGCTGAGTACACTTGTCCGCGACTCATAATCAGCCTTGACTGTTGTCATTATCCTAAGTAAAGGGCTCTGGGTGTAGTATAACTACTACTTAAATCCATGTGAGCGCGTCTTAGTTAAGGTAATATGATACATGGAATATAGATATCCTTAGGAGCGCCAGTGCTTTCTGTAGTGGGACAGCCATAACGTACTGATGTGGGGTCTAAAAAGGGCCCTCCAAACGCCAGTGCTTTCTGTCAGGGGACCCCCAGAACGTACTGATGTGGGGTGTAAAAAGGGCCCTCCAAATGCCAGTGCTTTCTGTCAGGGGACCCCCAGAACGTATTATGTGTAATGGATTTTTCAAGTTTTTGGCTCCCAGAACGTAATGATGTGTATTCAAGGACTGATTTTCCTCTTTATTTAATTTAAATGCCCATGCCTAATACTCATTGGTACACTCTGAAAGCTCTAGCTGGAAAACCAAAACGTTTTAGAACGTTTTGGCACTTCTGTTATGAAACATAGTAGATAAATAAAATTTGGTCCAAAATATGTTCCAAATACACATTGGTACACTCTGGTAGTTCTACTTGTAAAAGCAAAACGTTTCAGAACGTTTTGGCATGTCTGTAGAATATACATTATCTGGTCTGATATAGATTCCAAATACACATAAACCCACTCTGGCGGCACAGTTGCCAAGACAAAAACGTTTTAGAACGTTTTGGTACTTCTGTAGGGTGTACATTAACTGGTCTGATATAGGTTCCAAATACACATAAACCCACTCTGGTGGCACAGTTGCCAAGACAAAACGTTTTAGAACGTTTTGGCACTTCTGGAGGGTGTACATTAACTGGTCTGATATAGGTTCTAAATACACATAAACCAACTATGGCGGCACAGTTGCTAAGACAAAACGTTTTAGAACGTTTTGGCACTTCTGTAGGGTGTACATTAATTGGTCTGATATATATAGGTTCCAACCATGGCGGCACAGTTGCTGAAACAAAACATTTTAGAACATATAGCCGCCTACAACCTTATGTACAATTAACCATAGCAGTAGGGCGACTTTGCCACCACAAGCCTCACGTATACCGCTTTTGTCATTAGAAAGTCGAATGAATTATCTAATTTGAGTACAGTACGTTATTTCTCATTTCTGACAGCAGAATCGTAATCGCCAGAAGAAGCTACCCTACTTTCATATATTGGAAGTCATATATAATCGAATTCCGGGTGGTGGCTGTAGGTGAGCAGGTGGCTGTGGGAAAGCAGGTGGCTGGGGTGAGCAGGTGGCTGTGAGCGTTAGCGCCCGGCAGCGTGTAACCACTGTTTTACGTCTCAGCCGAAAAGCGAGTCGATCGGAGCGTCAGCAGCGACACCATATTCGTTGCAGTTTCGCCTTGTCTATGCCTTTGCCGTCGCTCTATATTGAATTTCCAATTCTCCGCTCTCCCCGCCTCCCTTTTTCCCTTTTCCATTTTTCCCTTTAGCCCGTTCTCCCTTTATCCAGTTCTCTGTTTCTCCCTTTCTCTGTTTCTCCCGTTCTCCGTTTCTCCCGTTCTCCGTTCCTCCCGTTCTCCGTTTCTCCCGTTCTCCGTTTCTCCCGTTCTCCGTTTCTCCCGTTCTCCGTTTCTCCCGTTCTCCGTTTCTCCCGTTCTCCGTTTCTCCTGTTCTCCTTTTCTCCCGTTCTCCGTTTATCCCGTTCTCCCTTTCCCCGTTTATCCTGTTATCCGTTTATCGTTTATCCAGTTATCCGTTTGTCGTTTATAGCGTTCACCGTTTATCCCGTTCACCGTTTATCCCGTTCTCCTTCTATCCCTTTCTCCCGTTCTCCCTTTCTCCCGTTTTCCCTTTCTCCATTTATCCCTTTCTCTGTTTATCCCGTTCTCTGTTTATCCCGCCCTCCGTTTATCCCGTTCTCATATTTCAGACATGTAGTGAAAAGTCAAAATGTAAATAACTATTGGTATTGGTACAAATGTTTCTAAGGTCATGTGACCTTGCCTATCTCCTGTTCTCCGTTCATCCCCCTCTCCCTTTATCCCGTTCTCTCTTAATCCATTCATCCCCTTCTCCGCTTTCCGTTTGTCCCGTTCTCCCGTTCTCCCTTTATCCCGTTCTCCATTTCTTCCTTTCGCCCTTTATCCCATTCTCCGTTTCTCCCGTTCTCCGTTTCTCCCGTTCTCCGTTTCTCCCGTTCTCCGTTTATCCCGTTCTCCGTTTATCCCGTTCTCCGTTTATCCCGTTCTCCGTTTATCCCGTTCTCCCTTTCCCCGTTTATCCTGTTATCCGTTTATCGTTTATCCAGTTATCCGTTTGTCGTTTATAGCGTTCACCGTTTATCCCGTTCTCCTTCTATCCCTTTCTCCCGTTCTCCCTTTCTCCTGTTTTCCCTTTCTCCATTTATCCCTTTCTCCGTTTATCCCGTTCTCTGTTTATCCCGCTCTCCGTTTATCCCGTTCTCATATTTCAGACATGTAGTGAAAAGTCAAAATGTAAATAACTATTGGTATTGGTACAAATGTTTCTAAGGTCATGTGACCTTGCCTATCTCCTGTTCTCCGTTCATCCCCTTCTCCCTTTATCCCGTTCTCTCTTAATCCATTCATCCCCTTCTCCGCTTTACGTTTGTCCCGTTCTCCCTTTCTCCCGTTCTCCATTTCTTCCTTTCGCCCCTTATCCCGTTCACCGTTTATAGCGTTCACCGTTTATCCCGTTCTCAGTTTATCCCGTTCTCTGTTTATCCCATTCTCAGTTTACCCGTTCCCCATTTAGCCCCTCCTCCGTTTAGCCCCTTCTCCGTTTAGCCCCTTCTCCGTTTAGCCCCTTCTCCGTTTAGCCCCTTCTCCCATTCTCCTGTTCTCCCTTTATCCTGTTCTCCCTTTATCCCGTTCTCCCTTTATCCCATTCTCCCTTTATCCCGTTCTCCCATTATCCCGTTCTCCCTTTATCCCGTTCTCCCTTTATCCCATTCTCCCTTAATCCCATTCGCCCGTTATCCCGTTTGCCCATTATCCCGTTCGCCCTTTATCCCATTCTCCGTTTATCCCCTTCTCAATTTATCCCCTTCTCCGTTTATCCCCTTCTCCGTTTATCCAATTCTCCCTTTATCCCCTTCTCCCTTTCTCCCTTTCTCCCGTTCTCCGTTTCTCCCGTTCTCTGATTATCCCGTTCTCCGTTTCTCCCATTCTCCATTTATCCCGTTCTCCGTTTATCCCGTTCTCCGTTTCTCCCGTTCTCCCTTTCTCCCGTTCTCCTGTTCGCCCGTTCTCCCTTTCTCCGTTTCTCCTGTTCTCCGTTTCTCCCGTTCTCCGTTTCTCCCTTTCTCTGTTTCTCCCTTTCTCTGTTTCTCCCGTTCTCCATTTCTCCTGTTCTCCGTTTCTCCCGTTCTCCGTTTCTCCCGTTCTCCATTTCTCCTGTTCTCCGTTTCTCCCGTTCTCCGTTTCTCCCGTTCTCCGTTTATCCGTTTATCCCGTTATCCGTTTATCCAGTTTGTCGTTTATAGCGTTCACCGTTTATCCCTTTCACCGTTTATCCCGTTCTCCGTTTATCCTGTTCTCCTGTTCTCCCTTTCTCCTGTTCCCCCTTTCTCCTGTTTTCTCTTTCTCAGTTTATCCCGTTCCCCGTTTATCCCGTTCTCTGTTTATCCCGTTCTCCTTTTATCCCGTTCTCCGTTTATCCCGTTCTCCCTTTCCCCGTTTATCCCGTTCTCCTTTCCTCCCGTTCTCCGTTTCTCCCATTCCCCATTTATCCGTTTCTCCCATTCTCTGTTTATCCCGTTATCCGTTTATCCCGTTTGTTGTTTATAGCGTTCACCGTTTATCCCTTTCACCGTTCTCCCGTTCCCAATCAAATCAAATAGGTAGCAGTACCATTCATAAGTACCAAGAGAAAACGGGATCAGGGATGGGCTTTTGGAGAACGTGAAAAAGGAGAGCGGGAAGTGGGGGGATCAGGGAGCGGGGGGATTGGGGAGCAGGGGGAGCGGGGAAAGGGGGGAGTGGGGGGATCAGGGAAAGGGAGGATTGGGGAAAGGGGGGATAAGGGAAAGGAGGGATTGGGGAAAGGGGGGATAAGGGAAAGGAGGGATTGGGGAAAGGGGGGATCGGGGAGTGGACAGAGTGGTGGGATCGGGGATCAGGGATCGGGGGGAGAGGGGAGCAAGGGGAGAGGGGAAAGGTGGGATCGGGGAGTGCATGGAGTGGGGGGATCAGGGAGAGGGGGGATCAGGGAGAGGGGGGATCAGGGAGAGGGGGGATCAGGGAGAGGGGGGAGCGGGGGGAGAGGGGAAGGGGGGATCGGGGAGCAGACAGAGTGGGGGGATCGGGGATCAGGGATCGGGGGGAGAGGGGAGCAAGGGGAGAGGGGAAAGGTGGGATCGGGGAGTGCATGGAGTGGGGGGATCAGGGAGAGGGGGGATCAGGGAGAGGGGGGAGCGGGGGGAGAGGGGAAGGGGGGATCGGGGAGCAGACAGAGTGGGGGGATCGGGGATCAGGGATCAGGGGGAGAGGGGAGCAAGGGGAGAGGGGAAAGGTGGGATCGGGGAGTGCATGGAGTGGGGGGATCAGGGAGAGGGGGGATCAGGGAGAGGGGGGATCAGGGAGAGGGGGGATCAGGGAGAGGGGGGATCAGGGAGAGGGGGGATCAGGGAGAGGGGGGATCAGGGAGTGGGGGGATCAGGGAGAGGGGGGATCAGGGAGTGGGGGGGATCAGGGAGAGGGGGGATCAGGGAGAGGGGGGATCAGGGAGAGGGGGGATCAGGGAGAGGGGGGGTCGGGGAGAGGGGGGATCGGGGAGGGAGGGGATCGGGGAGGGAGGGGATCGGGGAGGGAGGGGAACAAGGAGAGGGGAGATCGGGGGGAGATGGGGGAGAGTGAGGAGAGGGGAAAGTGGGGATCGAGGAGGGAAGGGGAGGGGAGGGGAGGGGAGTATAAGAGCACAATAGATCCTCCACTGCCATAACGTTCTAAAACGTTTTATTTTCAAGTTGTAGTATAAGAGCAAAATAGATCCCTCACTGCCATAACGTTCTAAAACGTTTTATTTTCAAGTTGTAGTATAAGAGCAAAATAGATCCCCCACTGCCATAACGTTCTAAAACGTTTTATTTTTAAGTTGTAGTATAAGAGCACAATAGGCCTCCCACTGCCATAACGTTCTAAAACGTTTTATTTTCAAGTTGTAGCATAAGAGCACAATAGGCCCCCCACTGCCATAACGTTCTAAAACGTTTTACTTCTAAGTTGTAGTATAAAAAACGTATCAAAACGTTTTAATGCTATCCTGTGCATATCACAGGCAGAAGTGCCAAGTCCTGATGATGTGTATTTGGAAAAACTGCTAATTAGCATGAAATTCATGATATCATATGGTATAACTGATGAAATCTTTAAATGATGCTCAACTAGAAGCATTTAACCATACTGACAACTCAAAATAATTTAGATTAAGGTATAATACCATCACAAGATGAACTACTATATTTAACATGTTATTTCAAATATTGCAAAATTAAGATATAATCGATTTTCAAGGTTAATTACTACTGATAAAGCATCAAATTATGAAGTATATAAAGGCAGTAGTCATAAAACCATTTATCATACATTAACATTATAAAAGAAATATGAACAATCTAGTATAATCTAGGCATTATATATTGCATTGAAATCCTTGAAATGTGTGAAAACCAGTGGCATTTGGGGCCATCATCCATCCAAATTCCTGGCATTTGGAGGGCCCTTTTTAGACCCCACATCAGTACACTCTGGGGGCCCCCTGGCAAAAAGCACTGGCATTTTGAGGGCCATTTTAACACCCCACATCAGTACGTTCTGGGGGTCCCCTGACATAAAGCACTGGCGTTTGGAGGGCCGTTTTTACACCCCACATCAGTACGCTATGTTTGTGCTAAGGATATGCATTATAGTTCTACTTTTATCACCACATGTCTTATTTCAATTGGTTAAAACGTTTACCAAAAAAGGTATTTTCCTTGCAGACAAACACGAATGCAGTGCAGAAGATCAGCGGAAGTGTGGAGACTTTGTGTGTAGGGGAGGACACTGTGTCTGTCCATACTCCAAACAGGGGTCTGCTACTTCTGTCACCTGTGAAGGTATACCAGTCTTTTGCAGCTTCTCTCTATTATATTATTTTACTCAATCTAGTGTCAAAGAATTTGATCTCCTAATCTCTGGTTCGTTTTCAGATGTTAACGAGTGTCTAATGGACCCATGTAACCCAGAGAACAGTGAATGTCAGAACATGGACCCCGACTTCCGATGCACCTGTAATGACGCAAAAAATGCTGTACCTGACCAGGACGGCCTCGGGTGTATAGGTCAGTAGTCAGCCATTACAGCTGCATTCTCACCACTCACGTGTAACCACATAGTAGACCAGGACAGTACTAAAATCTGACTGGTAGATACTTGGTGATTATGCCGCTGTTATGCTGATTTAGTCCATTTTAAGTCAATAGTCACTTTCTTTATACTACCCAGTGTTGTACAGAGCCCATCCTGAGCCAATGTCCACTCCCCCTATACTACTCGGTATTGTACAGAGCCCATCGAGAGTCAATTTCCACTTCCCTATACTTCTCGGTATTTTACAGAGCCCATCCTGAGTCAATGTCCACTCTGCCTATACTACTCGGTATTGTACAGACCCCATCCTGAGTCAATGTCCACTCCCCCTATACTACCGAGTGTTGTACAGACCCCATCCTGAGTCAATGTCCACTCCCCCTATACTACCCGGTATTGTACAGAGCCCATCCTGAGTCAATGTCCACTCTGCCTATACTACTCGGTATTGTACAGACCCCATCCTGAGTCAATGTCCACTCCCCCTATACTACCGAGTGTTGTACAGACCCCATCCTGAGTCAATGTCCACTCCCCCTATACTACCCGGTATTGTACAGACCCCATCCTGAGTCAATGTCAACTCTCCCTATACTACTCGGTATTGTACAGACCCCATCCTGAGTCAATGTCAACTCTCCCTATACTACTCGGTATTGTACAGACCCCATCCTGAGTCAATGTCCACTCTCCCTATACTACTCGGTATTGTACAGAGCCCATCGAGAGTCAATTTCCACTTTCCCTATACTACTCAGTGTTGTACAGATCCCTTCGAGAGTCAATGTCCACTTTCCCTATCCTACTCAGTATTGTGCAGGGCCCATTATGTGTGAATGTCCACTTTCCCTATACCACTCAGTGTTGTACACAGCCCATCCTGGGTCCACATTTCATGTTTTATTTGTTCTAACCCCATCAGAGACCAACGGTGACTGGGGGGCGTGGAGTACGTGGTCTGAGTGCACATACCTGTGTGCAGGAAAAAAGAGCAGACACCGTGTGTGTGACAACCCACTGGGCGCCAACAGGACCTGCAGCCCCGGGGCAAGCCACCAAACAAAACTGTGCAATGAGCAAGACACTACAGGAAGCTGCAAAGGTAGGTCATTGGAGTATAGGGGTTCCTAGTAAACAAAAAACGTTAAACAATATTTTATAAAGCTATTCAACGTTACATAACGTTTCTCTAAGGCTCCTTACTATGGTATAACGTTATATACAGTTTTAAAACGTTATTTTGACGTAAAATAACGTGTTAGCTAGGTTGTAGCCATAGAAATCACGGCGGGGGGGGGGGGGGGTAGGAACCATGAAATGTAGCAATTTTAAAGCTATCCATAATGTTTGCACATACAAATTTATCTTCTATTTTATATGACGCCTACTGGTCTATTTTTATTTGGGGACTGGAATTTTCCTATTGGAATTCAAAAATTAGTTCACTTCCATCGCTAAACTCTTTGTCCTATATGTTTTACAGTGAGGAGCATTACGAAATGCTCCTTCATGGATCTCAATCTGCCTTGTGAAAAGGTAGGTTTACTTTAGGATCCTTAGTCGGCATAATGTATCAATGTAGCCCTGGCGAGGATACTCACCAGTCATACATTTAAGGGTTAAGAAGGCAATAAGCACCGCGAAGCAAAGTGTCCCTTCATAAAGGGTTAAACTTCAAATTCTAAAAGGAAATGAAAAGCAGCGATGCCCTTACCATCGTAAATTTCTGTAGTTAGATATAATCCCATTTTCTTCATATATGCCTTCTCTCTGCTTGTAGTTTGAAGAGATTGAGGAGTCACTTGTAACTGCAATAAGCTATGCCCTGAACAATGCGGAAAGTCTACACCCTTACAATGAGACCTATAAGACGTATTGTAAATCGGAACCAAGGTGGGTACTACAGGGATATGACGATCGCGTTTTTCCTGTCTAGAAGAGCTGCACCAAAGTCAATATCAATACACGAGTAATAAAAGACCAGATGTAGAGCTGAAGCTAATATAATGAATTTTGTTTATTATATACTCGTTGCCAAAATACTAGAAATTGTAATCAGATGTGAATGCTGCCGATTCTTTTATCTGCAGACTCGACTTTGATGCAGAGCACCTGACCATACCAAGCGACATTAAATTGACTGGGAGCTATCCCCGGGCGTTAGATGGGGACCCTTCTAAGAGCAGGTGAGAAGAATACCCCTATCAATATTTAACCAATATTGTATGGCTAACGCCCTCACAAGGGGTTGTATGGCTCAATATCGGCATGAGTAGCACGAGTGACGATATTGAGCCATACAACCCCGAGTGAGGCCGTTAGCCATACAATATTAGGTTTATTATACGATTTTTCGATTCATATGTCCTTATTTACCTTTAAAACATCCTAATTTCGCCATTTTGAAGGATATATACGCAGATTGTATCCAGCAAGGTGGGCGCCATGTTGGTTTTGACATCCCACCAACCCTGCTCGCTGATTGGTGGAGCCTGGCCACGTCATGCTTTCAATCTCCAACACTGAGTCCAACATAGAATTTGTAAGGGGGCCAGCTTGGGGCGGTGTTATAAACAGCGTTTCCCTCCACGTTCACCACAGCCGGATAGGCATAGGCACTAGCGTCTTCGCCTCACACACCAGGGGTCCCCGGATCGAATCTGGTTGGAAACGAACCATTTTCCAAATGCCTATATGTATGTGAAAAAAAATCCGTAGAATTATTTTAACGAATGGGGAAGTAAAGTCCAACTTCTACCTTTATAGTAAAAATAAAATTAGAAAAAAATATTGATTTTCAAAGAAATTATACCAAAAAAATGTCTTTTCTTCTGTAACTCGGTAAATAATGGTCCTACAGGGCTGGAAATCCGCCTGTAGACTCCATGTTTCGCCACCTCCCTCTACCAACGCCTCCACGGCGTGGTGGCTAGCGCGTCGGACTTAGAGTCTCGATGTAGCGTGTTCGAGTCTCCATGAAACCTCGGATCTCATGGGTGACGATATTTCCGACGAAATCGTTCTGATATTCGCTAAATTCTCCTAAATCGTTCTGATATCCAGAATATCGGAACAATTTCACCTCCCCAAGTGTGCGGTATGCACCAATATCAGAACGGGAATATCACCTAAAAAGCACGATCAGAGCCAAGATCGTATAATAACCCTAGATACAGAACACTACACATAGGGTAAACCGCCCATATGTGGCCCTGTTGAGGAGCTGAAACCCACAAGACTGACTTTGATACAAGATTACATGTAGAAAGAGTGATCCAATCCTCATGAAGTATGCAGCACTTTTCATTGGGACACTGTTTGGAATGCTATAGACAAGTAAAAAATCTTGATTTCTACGTAATATATTGTGAAAATGCTGATTAAAGTAAGGTACCCTTTGGACATTGAATTGGTACCATGACTGGCCCACCTTGTACCTTGAGTGGCCCGCTCCAATAAAACACTGTTTATGCATCTGTCACTTGGTAAATATGGTAACAATGTTATGTCCCATTAAAATATAATGAAATATAGCCTCATGCACATTGTTAGTTCCAATAGCAAGCCTATGAATATGCTTTAAGCCTACTCTCCTATCTTGCCTTCTTTGGGGCTGCCTTCTGTTCTGTTAACCTCTAGGCATTATTATGCCAATTTCTGCTTCTGGGGGCATAGTGTACCACTGAACAAAAAAGAATTAATATTCAGTAACTTTTCTATGTATAACATTATTTTATGTTCTTATATGGTTCACCAAAAAACATTTGTATTCATAATGTCTACATTTAATGAGCTACAGCATGGTTGCTAAAGGTCTCAACTGTGGGGAGTCTGGAACCAGGGACCTCTCACACTAAAGTTCTAAGCCTTGCCTATGTAGCCACGGAGGCCGGACAAGTGTGGGGAGTGTAGAAGTGCCCCCACTTTTTGTTCACTCAGCCCGAAGCTGTGGCTATAAGGTATAACCTATCCAAATAGGGACCTTTAGCAATCCTGACATAGCTCATGAAACATAGACATAAGGTCCCTTAATACAGAAGGCCTGGATCTGAATTCCCAAGGTACATACTCAGTCTCAATGTCATACAAGTATAGCTTTCAGCAGTTCTAACACCATATCCAGAATAGAGTAGGGGTACAGCATTAGCCTGGCATATGGAAGATCCTGGGTTCGATACTCAATGGAGCAGTTGATTTCTATGTTAATTTATAGTCAAAATAATGAAAAAAACGTTTTTCCCACATCATTATCATATTTTGTTTATTGGGTTCTAGGGGGCAATCCATTTATTTTGTATTCAATCCTCAAATAGATTTCACCCTACACCTAGCATAGCACAGCCTATACTGTTGGCGGGCCACTCATGGTTGAGTCTCTGGGCCACTTTAGGTACTCCTGTACTGGTGACAATCAATTAGCAAAAACTACCTAATTAATATAGGATTTTCACCGAATGAAGATGGCATGTCAATGTAAAGGTAATATGTGTGGAAAATGAGGTGAAAGTTTGGATCTTACTGGAAAACTATAGGCACACTGTTGAGGTATACAAAGTCTTTTTCTTGAAAGCTATCAATGAAAAGAGGGCTACATGTCACACAGACATGTCATGTTTGGCACTCTGTAGAAAACACTGTGGCTACTCTATGGAAAATATAAACTGTGATATTGGTACATAATTGTCTCTTCTTTCACACCTGTATTAATAAATTTGGGAAATATAACCATAAAGACTGATGTATAGAGGTATAGATGGGCCACTATAGGTACTTGTCATGCAGGGGGGCCACTCAGGGGCGGTTTACCCTAGAGCATACAAAGCCGTCTATTTTTTCTGATCTTTATCTTTGGATTTAGCACTAAGAAGATCCTTTATAGATATACAGAAAGTGAACTATCTATATATCTGACGTAGTACAGCAGCCTTAAGAAAGACTAGCACAGTGGGAGTATTTCTATTGTTTAAAATACAGCCTGACCTACTTAAACCAAAGATAAAAACATGATATTCCGTAAGCTTGTTACTGCTTACCAAAATAAATCTGAGTCTGCTTTAGTTGATCTTGAGAAATTACTGTTTTAGGAGGCTCAGACCTAGCACACCCCAGCCCCATTTTTCATTTTCTCCTTATAGATGGCCTCATTATAGCACACAGTATGTATACAGGAGCGGAACGAATTGAGTAATTCCTATGTTGATTTTCATAATACACAGTCATTTTATGTAGAACCTGGAGGATTTTGGGAATACTAGTTAATGTAAAGGGTTCAACGTTTTTGAAATAGTTTAAACAGAAACAACATCTAATGATGTATGCCATTGCTAAATCTTGTCTTCAATTCCATGGTTTGTTACAACAGGGTGGCTATATGTGTAACAATGGACCGGTTCTGCTCCATGTATGGCGCCTCCCGTACCCGCCGGTCCCTGCCTGAGCCGGGCAGCTCCAGGCACCACCACATCTCCCGCCGCGACACCTACAGCGTGGTAGGACAGCGCGAGCTGCTCACCAACCAGACCTACTTCTTACCTACTGAGCTGCTCCAGGAGGTCCTTGCCTTGTCCAATGGCAGCGACTCCCTCTTCTTGGCCTTCCTGAATGACGTGAGAATCTGCCAATAGTATTCATACCTCTGAGGATGTTCTATGCACTCCTTACACCAGTCTACACCTGCTCTATGTGCTACTTACACCAGTCTACATCTGCTTTATGCACTACTTACACTAGTCTACATCTGCTCTATGCACTACTTACACCAGTCTACATCTGCTCTATGCACTACTTACACCAGTCTACATCTGCTCTATGTACTACTTACACCAGTATACATCTGCTCTATGCACTACTTACACCAGTCTACATCTGCTCTATGTACTACTTACACCAGTATACATCTGCTCTATGCACTACTTACACCAGTCTACATCTGCTTTATGTACTACACCAGTCTACATCTGCTCTATGTAATACCTACACCAGTCTACATCTGCTCTATTTACTACCTACACCAGTATACATCTGTTCTAAACACGACTTACACCAGTCTAATCTGTTCTAAACACTACTTCCACCAGTCTACATCTGCTCTATGTACTACTTACACCAGTCTACATCTGTTCTATGTACTACTGTGCCTCTCCATGGGTAAAAATCGACACGGGCGACACGGCGACCCGGCCCCTTTAGGCCATTTTAAAAATCGACGCACACAGGAAAATTAGGGGTAAAAATCGACCAACAGAGATTTTTCTCTAAGTTCTTATATACCTAAAAATCGACACAATGACATGTCACTTTTTCTAAAAATCGACACGGCGACACAATCAAAATTCTGGGGACCCATGTAGAGGCACACTACTTACACCAGTCTACATCTGTTCTATGCACTACTGTGCCTCTCCATGGGTAAAAATCGACACGGGCGACACGGCGACCCGGCCCCTTTAGGCCATTTTAAAAATCGACGCACACAGGAAAATTAGGGGTAAAAATCGACCAACAGAGATTTTTCTCTAAGTTCTCATATACCTAAAAATCGACACAATGACATGTCACTTTTTCTAAAAATCGACACGGCGACACATTCAAAATTCTGGGGACCCATGTAGAGGCACACTACTTACACCAGTCTACATCTGTTCTATGCACTACTTACCGCAGTCTGCATCCGTTCTATGTACTACTTACACCAATGTTTCATGTGTACAATTCACAGCTGTGTCTTTAGGTTGACACAGAATCCTAACCATGTATGAGCTTGTCAAACATTGTACATTTTCAGTTGTTCTCAGACATTTGATACCAGGGTAGTTAATCAAATGTCATTTCTGTCTCACTGACACAGGAGCTGTACGATGCTCGACTCAGGGAGTTGATTGGTGTCCTCGATATCACTGTGGTAGAGGCCTATGATGAGGACCAAACCATCACTACCACCACGCCAGTGCCCACCCTCCCACCGTTCACCCTGCCACCCTGGGCCATTGCTCTTATCGTCATAGTATCATCCCTGCTTATTATTATCGTGGTCGTCCTCCTAATCCTCTATTGTTCAAAGTAAGTTTGTAGTTTAACTCCTAGGACTCTTGTCTAAACTGTTCATCAGGGTCACTCGATATGCTTTAGTATTCTATACATTAGACACTGATAAGTTCATCAAATAAATACTACACATAATTTGGCTTTGAGATTAGATTTTCCCTTTGAATAACATCATTCACTTTATTTTTTATGGAATACTGCAGTGCCATTGACTTAAAGATGGTGTATCAACAAGTACACTTCCCAAACTTTTTCCTTAAAAGGAATGCCATGGGTTCTAATTTAATTTTAGCTGATAAACATTTACTCAATATTTGCAAGATATTTGTTTATAAATATATGATTTGAGATAATTAACAATAAAGCCTTTTCACCTCACTGACTCAGTCACTCCCCCAGGTGAGTACAGGGGAAACTAGCCTGATAGAGAAAGCACTGAGCCATGCAGTACCACAACATAGGGAGTTTTAGTGTCGACCTACAGCAAAATGATTGCCCTACATAAAATTATGTTAATTTTATGGATTTAGACTCTGCCAATTGTTTTAAAATGTAGGGAGTATGTATAGGATAGGATATGCAATAGTAATATGGCATGATTAAAAAGTCACGAAATTTTAGCTGATACACCATCTTTAACCAAGGAAGGCCGTATTACACCCCCCCATGAAATAACCAATGGCCGTATTTCACGGCCCTATGACGTCATCAAAATGGCGGTTTGTTTACATTTGAACGCTGTAGGAAAAGGTTATTTCAGCTAAATTAGGCCCTACCCCCTATAAATAATTTAATTTGAATAAAAAAACATAAAAAATTAACACAAAGGCACACTCGTTTTAGTCTGTTGATTGGGTTATTTCACTTGTTAGATGTCACGCTGCATTTCACTCGGCCTTCGGCCTCGTGAAATACGGCCTGACATCTAACTCGTGAAATAACCCAGCCAACAGACTAAAACTTGTGAACCTCTGTCTATGTATTTCACGTTAACAGGAAGAAGAACGCCAACAGTGGACGGATTTCACCATCAGATGAGACTATTCTAAATTACTGAGAACCAATATTCAGACAAAATACTTGATCAAAATAAAACAAACACAACTGGTCCGGTTTAGCCCTAACACCTATCAACCAGCCCTACCTTAGTTTCAAAGTTCAACTAAACACGTAAATCTTGGGAACCTGATAAGGAAGTAATCAATCTCAGTTTTCTCCAAATAATTTGGCTTTGAGATTAGATTTCCCCTTTGAATAGCATCATTCACTGTATTTCACGTTAACAGGAAGAAGAACGCCAACAGTGGACGGATTTCACCATCAGATGAGTAAAGAGGTTTGTCAGGATCGAACCATAGACTAATACTACCAAATGCTACACCGCTAGTTTAAAGGTTATGCAGATAGTGGATTTCGACGAGACACAATGGTTATTATTACCATTAAAGTAAAGCTGTAATCCTTTTACAAAAATAATCGCTTTCGTTGGTGATAAATGAAATAGAATCAACAGAACAACCCAGATTGATTTTTTAATAAATACTATTTCTATTAATCCCATCCTGTGACATTAGTAGAGGTTGTATAGCTATTCCTTCTAGATCGAAAAGGTAATTTAACATACTTGATAAGATATGAATGTATCTGAACACACAGGGCTCGGGTTTATCTTCACGAATGCCTCCACAGGCTCCAACTGGCGCCTTCGGCAAGAGTTATTCAGTAGCAATAAGGAATAGGGTAAAGGTCCGACAGTCTGATGCCTCCACATGGGTAAACCACATTCTTGACTGTGTCACAGTGTCGATCTTTAGCAAGGGGGGCGTGTCGTTGTGTCGATTTTTATATGTATAGAATATAGTAGGACCTTATAAAAATGCCTGTGTCCGTCGATTTTTAAAAGGGCCGTGTCCACTTTCCCTATACTACCCAGTGTTGCACAGAGCCAATTCTGATTCGTGTCCACTTTCTCTATACTATTCAGCGTTGTACAGAGTCTCTCCTGTGTCAATGTCCACTTACCCTATACTACTCAGTGTTGTACACAGCCCATCCTGAGTTACCATTCAATGTTTTGCTTGTTCTAACCCCATCAGAGACCAACGGTAACTGGGGTGCATGGAGCACCTGGTCTGAGTGCACATACCTTTTTAAACACTAACATAATTCTTTTTTAAAGTTAGTCATAACGTAATCACGTTCCGTAACGTAAATTTTGTTTTGTAACACCCCCTGTAGTTACCAGAATTCTCTAGTGTACCTTGGTGCCTTAAGGTCGAACTAAAGGTCTGAAGAATGTGGGCCCGGGGACCTAGATGAAGAAGGGACGACGGACTGTCAGACCTTTACCCTTAGTTAAGGCTACTGGATAACTATAACAAGCCGCCAGTTGGAGCCTCTGCACGTCTCAACCACCGTAAATTCTCGCGTAGAAGCCGCGGCCTGTACGCGAGTCAGACTCAGCTTTCTTTTGATACCAAACATGCCTATATAGGGTGCGGCTTATACGAGAGTTTTTATTAGTATACTACAGTACCAAAATCGCAATATTCAGACCCCATCTGTGGCTTATATAATTTGTCAAAGTTAGGGGTGCGGCTTATACGCGAGTTAGGCTTATACGCGAGAATTTACGGCACTACATATTTTAGAGATCATACGGACATACATCTTTCCAATGAATTGTCTCCATTGATATGACTTTTTCCAGTGTTTGTCACGTATACCGTACTAAATTATCGTTATCTTGTATTGAGGTATACCATATTGCGAATTAAACATATTGGTTTGAAAATCAGGAACATGAAGTGCAAATATATAGAATTTAATTAATTACGTTGCTGTGTTATATTGTTATATCAAATACATTGCTCGGAAGATACTGTGATATTTGTCATTAAACTGTACATATAGAAAGTATTGTTCGCTTAACATTTTACGTTGCAAAGTGGTTTTGAGTGGAATATATGTATTTGTGTATCTGAAGTCACCTTTGTATATAGATATATTTTCGTGATACATCTTGACTATGGTATGCATGCAATACAATGCGCCATTGAATAAATATACACAGACAATATAATTATATAATTGTGTGCAAGTTTTCTTTAAATTTTTCCTCCATAGACAAGATTTAACAGCCAAAGTCCACCTGTTTACATCTGTGCTGTACTTGGGTATCGGCGAAATCTATTTGGATATATTTCGTGGGTTAATAGTGATCAGCTTCCGATTAACTTCCGATTGTTGTTCAGATCGGCACATGGATACATATTCGGTATGCACTGTTATAGAGTAGTACATCAGAAGCACAGCAGCAGTGTAGTTTCAGTTTTGAAACTATTCAATTTAATTACAGATATACATACCCCTTTTGCTGCTATACTACTGCGTATTATGTGGGACATACGATGAGCGGGTATTAGAATGTGCATCCTAGTTCAATTATGACGACATTTCATGTTTAATACATTGATAACTACATAGTGTTCATGAATGGTTGGCAGTGCTGTAGATGGGCTATAACATGTAATTACACTCATTATTACAGTGCATATCCATAGAATTACATATATTTACATGACCAATATCATATCACATATACATATTATTTTGAGCTCAGTCTGGTTATGATCTCACGGCATCAATCAAATTGTTTTTCCATTACACATAGCACAAAACCGCCCCTATGGCATGCAAGTTTCATTAGAAATGTATATTACTGAAAATGCACTCATGTGGTATATAGAATTCAAATAATAATTGGGGACATAAATCGATCATATCAATTCTTTATAACTAAGATCCATGCTGTATTGATAGTCAGAGAAATACAATATTGGGCTAGAGCCACCATTGTCATTCTGGTCATCTATCGGCCACTGAGTGGCATCACAGTCATAGTCCATCACACATCAAGCTGGTACAACTCCAGTATCTACCAAGCCCATACCCCTCACTTACACACATGCTGATATGAACCTTTAAAGGCGACATAGTGCTGTAATGTAGCATGCCCATTTTGTCGTCATGATAGGCCTACATGAATGCAGCCCTGCTAAATGTCTCATGCTGATACATTCCTCATAGGTAGACATTGCAGCAATGCAACGCTGGTAATTTACTCACCAGCATTGCATTGTGCATCATGACAACAAAAGCAGCTGATGCATGATGCTGTCCGTGTAGTGCTAACTACATGAGACCTCCCTGGAGGAGAACTCTCCGCTCAGGACGCGCTGCACACTCTGTGTGGTAGAGATGCCTCCGACCATGGCGCCGACCACCAGGAACAAGCCTCCCAGCAGGCCGCGCCGCACCGCCTTAGCCGACCTCCACACCGAGTACTCCACCACGAAACACACACCTGCACACACGGGGGAAACATGACACGTTCAATAAGGGCGGATTAATCCTTAAGGGATACATAGTGCTTTAATATGACATGTCCCTTGTTGCCATGATGCATCAATGCAGCACGACAGTCCTGAATTGATGCATCATGGCGAGCCTTAACATTGTAGGGTCGGTATCGTGCTGGGAGAGGCTGCCATTTTGACACAAACATAATGCCCGCAGAAGGTCCAAGTGTTTTACATTTGTAAAGGGAGTGAACTATGTTTGCGGAATATTGCCATCTTCAATAGGGAATCATGGAGATGGTAAAACCTTTTTCTCTTTTTTTTTTTTTGGGGGGGGGATATATATTTTTTTTTTTTAAAGAGGAAAATGTGATTGGCAATATAAATTTTCAGTAGTGGGGTGTATTCTGTTATTGACAGTTCCTCACGCAAACTCTCTATAGTGAAAGTTCGCTGTTTCTCGCCTGCAGACAACAGCGATCAAAACTGTCGATCAAATTTGATGTGATATACAACATTACATTTTGATCGAAATGTCAATTAGCGACCAATCTAATATTAAAACATCATTAAATGACTGAGCTGCCCTTACACGGTTAATGATTGATACTAGGACTGTTCCTACCTGGGATGATGAAGACAAAGATGGCGCCGGAGAAGCCGAGCAGACTGATCATCCCCCCAATAGAGGGCACGGCCAGGGCTATCAGCAGCGACCCTGAGAAGAGCACCACGGTAGCCGTGTTCCGCCGACAGGTCTCCGACCAGCGGCCACTGCACACACTCACCATCATGGAGTCCACCACAGACCTGCAGCCAGAAACCAACATGTGCACAACAAGAATAGGGTAAAACTTGGACTAACTTCCCCATACTCCCAAAAATGTATGGAGGGTATTACACTATGGGGGTGGATATGGTCGATATAACACATAGAGCCCAGAGTACCACTCCTTCCTCCACTTCGACTATAGCTGAAGGGACAGTAAGTTGAGGGTCTGAAACCCTTTAAGAAACGCATAGGGATTTAAATTTGAAAAATACAGCAGTCCAACATTATAGCACTCCAATGCACTATATGGGTATATAATATCTAAAACTGGACATCGACATCCATGTATCAGAGTCCTTCTAACAGAAAGCTATATTCAGTCTCATCAAAGTAGAAATCCATAGGTTGCTATATGTAGGAGAAGGCCATGTTCATGCCTATGCATGTCCATGAGTGTCTGCATTCATGCTACAATTTCCCTTTTTTGCGATTTGGAAATTTTTTCTCGCCAAATAGGGGGTTTTTAGGCAAATTTCACTTTTTGCGATTTTGAACTTTTTTCTCGCCAAATAGGTGTTTTTTAGACAAATTTCACTTTTTTGCGATTTTGAACTTTTTTCTCGCCAATTACGGGGCTTTTAGAGAAATTTCACTTTTTTTCAATGTTGAACTTTTTTTTGCCAAAAGCTGTGGAATCTTCCTCGATGCGTGATCCCATTGATGGACTCTTGATAGACCCATGCATAGTGAAGACCTACATAGTGGACACGAGGTCAAGTTAAAAAGTGCAAGTCACTTGTTTTGCAACTTGCACTGAACTGAACCTAATAGCCCTTAACTTGATTGTCAACAATCAATTAAACTATGACAAAACTCCCTCTATTTTGAAAACCAAATACACTATCAAATGATATATATTTTTTCAAAATAACACCCTGTGTAGAATGGCCCTATACTCAGGAATCCTACTGTGAATTAAATTGAAATTGGATGTAAGCCCGGAAAAAAGTGAGCCCCTTCTTTGCTGCCATAGCCAAATTGTGACCATGTCTCTCGGCAAACTATGCCCCCTTCTCTCGGCAAACTGTGGCTCCTTCTCTCGGTAAACTATGCCCCCTTCTCTCGGCAAACTGTGGCCACTTCTCTCGGCAAACTATGCCCCCTTCTCTCAGCAAACTATGGCCCTTTCTCTCGGCAAACTATGCCCCCTTCTCTCGGCAAACTGTGGCCATTTCTCTCGGCGATCTGAGCCTTACTTTCACGTGAAACTGGTCCAACCAAACCAAAAATAATATGGGCTCTACAGGAAGTGATGTCACTTCTTGGTAACATCGCTAGCTAACGCAGCGACGTTGCTTGGTGACGTAGCGGCGTAGCTAAGACTGTGACGTCACTGACTGGAACTCTCCATCCAGAAGTTTAGTCGAGTTACATTGAGAATGTACTAATGTATTGGAATGTGCTAGGAGAATGTGAAAATCGCCATGAAATCAGCCATTTTGTCTGATCTAAAAGTTTTTACAGCATTATGCAGACATCTGTCGTCTTTGATGATGACAGATATAATTTCTTTTCAATTCATCTTCAGGTGAGTCATTGATCTTCATAAAAGCAGATGAGCTGTCAATATTTTAAAGATCAATATTCATGATGTACTTGGGAATCATCAATTGAATTTGTGAACTTGATGCTGCAAATCCTAAATGAATTCTGACCACTGCATAAAGTGAGACAGGGCTTTGCAAAGCCCAGGTGGGTCTCACTTTAAAAAAAAATCAAATTTGAATTATAAATACCTGAAAACTAAGGTTCCAGTGTTTTCTACCCTCATATTACACATTGGCATAGAGAATATATTGACACCTAGTCAGGATTTTGCGCTAGGAGCAATCTGTGAGGCGAAAAACAGCCAAAATGAGCCACTGGTCTGAAGTATAAAACTGGGCATCGATCACTGTAGAGCTACAAAGAGACCGGTGTAGTGGGTCACCGCTGTACTATTTCTATGGAACCAGTTTGAGTTATGTTTGGTATATGTGTTGTCGTGTATCCAGGCCGCACTCCTGTCTACTGCCGAGTATAAGGTTATATAAGCCCACACCTGAGGATTGGTGGAGCGCGGCCTGGTTATGTGCATTGAGCCGTGACCGCCACGTGTCACCCGACATATCTCGGGTACAGTGTCGGCTCGGATGCACCGGCGCGTGGTTACCCGGAGTTCCTCGGGAACTCAAGTGTTTACGAGTAATGAAGAGAATTACATAGCGACCAGTACATAAGACCTGGGGTTCTGCTAATCGAGGACCCAGTCTTGCTGCGCACTTCGGCCAGCTCGACTGCTCCACAACAGAGCTTCCCCGAACTCTGTTGTACCTTTTAGGCCTAGTCCTGTCGCTGCTTCCACCTTGGTCACCCTGCGTCTTTCTCTGTTCCACCCTCTGGGGGAACTAGAGGAGATAGACGCATTGGTGTACAACTCCGGGTACAGAACTCCCTCTGTGGAGTCTGATCCAAGTGGAGTTAACCAAGATGGAAGAGAGCCTTGGAACTCGGGAATTATGTACTAGACCATGAGCGTATACCTCCTGTATGTTCATATGACCACTGGTGTTCAGAAGCCTATTTGATTATTGCTATCCGTCTGTATGATTACGAGCCGTATGTCAGAATGAATAAAGTGTAATTTCTGAACAACCTATTTTCGAATCTGGAGTTTTTCATAGCCGATGTCTATCTTAGAATAGCCAACAGCTACACCGGGAATCAATGTCCAGTAATGAATCATTTCATAATCAGTATGCGGTGGTTAGCTAAGGGTTCTACCTACCTGGTGCAGAAGAGGACGATGGGGTAGGTGGTGACGGCTTTAATGGCCAGCATGACGGCCCCTATGATGACCAGTGGGTCTGAGGCAGGGTAGTTAGTGAGCATGTCAGCAGAGACGTGGGAGCCAAAGGTGAGCACGCCGAACACGCCCACCATGGTGTAGACGGAGAGGGACAGCAACACGGCCATCACTACGGCCTTAGTGTAGTGCTGCATGTGCGGCTTCTGTGTCGTGTGGAACAGCGGTACTGCCTCGATATGCGCCTGCAAACAAGACAAAAAAAAACTGATAAACCTGGGTAGCATAATTATAATCACTTTAAGCTTACCGTGTCAGTAATGTGGTGAGATATGAAATGGATATGAATTTGATTTTATATGTTATGCGGTAAACGACTTAGGCAAAGTTTCATGGACTTATTTCGAAGGTTTTCTGATCCAATTGTAAAGCGGTTTAGAGTCAAGATTTGATTTTACAGGCATTTTTCATTCTGGCCAAACTTATTACTGTCTTATGGTAATAATCAAGAAATACCTACCTCAAAACTGAAGCATATCGTAGGGACCACCTTGAACACATCTCCCCAGTTTGATAACCTAACAGGTTCAGGGCTGCAAAATGGTATTCACATGAGTGTTATTACATTATCAACTTGAAACGTCCAGTCTAGGTCTGTTCTCATGTACAAATAGAAACTGAGGGGCATACTACGCCGGGACGGGGGGGGGGGTATGTAAGGTAATACAAGCCCTCACACACAGGAGAGTGGTATTATTTTGTATATCAATTTTTAGCTAATGAGAATTTGATTCAAAAATATTAAACATGCAGCTACAAAAAGTACAAATATACATAAATCCATAATCTAAAAGTGTATAATTACATGTATTGTTATGATGTCATACATGTTGTTAGCAAAAATCAACTTTAGTATAGTAGAAAACAAATCCTACCTTACTCCTTCGATGTCAGGACCGAAATAATACCAAATGACGATGAACACGAGGTAGGCTGTCGTTAAAATCCCTACATATCTGAAAGTAGATAGTATGACAATTCGAAAGTTGTACGATACAGAGGAAGTGCTAAATGTGATGGCCAATGTGATTTGAATGTAATTTCAAAATGCCCTCTATCGACATGGTGCATGAATACAGCCCTGGCAAGCCTACTCGGGAAACATTGCATTCATACATCATGACAATCATTTGCGAGTATATCAACTCTGTAGGGTGTTGCGTTCAAGCATCATGCCGAAACTACGCGGTTGATACACTCCCAACATTACAGATGAATGTATCATGAAGAGAAACATCATAGCGGATGAAATTAAAGCACTATGCGGCCATTGAAGCCTTAACAATAGCATATTAACTAGCTGAACTCACGATACAAATTTGAAGTCCGCAATGTTCCTAATGAAGCAGAGCGGGAGGATGAAGAGCACGGCGATGAGGGGCACGGTGAAGGTGCGGTCTCCGTACCACAAGCTGCAGAAGTCCTGCCCCAACCACGCCTGCATCACTGCAAACAACCACAGAGGAAACAGCTGGCTTGGATACTCAAAAAAGTGTAATGACAAGGGCTTTTTTGTTTTATTCTTTTTTTGATAGGGCCCAACAAGTAGACAATTATAGGCTTTTAAATTTGATGGGGAATAACTCATATTTAAAAGTTATGGATATGTAAATCATAGCTCATTCTATTACTGACACTTTAAGCTCTAATTTGATAACAGATATGCACATATTTGTTTTCTATTCTTCTAATAAATGTCTTTTGTTGTCTAACTCCCAAAATCCGATTTGCCTTAAGCGTATAGTGACTTTAGTGGCTTTACGGGAAGGTAAAACTATTTTTTGTAAAATAAAGAAATGAAACCCTTCATTTCTACATTAGAATAGTTTCACATAGGATTTGCAGCTTCTTTGTATGTGACATAATAAGGATGGGTTTCAAATCAACATGTGTATGAATAGGATTGTATGCCATGGCTGTTGTCACTTTAGTAATTTTTTTTTTTTTTTTTTTGGTAGGTTAATCTTTTTTATTCTGTCTCACCTTACATGAGTGATATCTTTGTACATCAAACGCTCTTATCATCCACGACAAGAGTCTCCGGTAAATGTAATAAGCTTCCTTATCTTCATGACAAGTATAAGCACCTTTGTGTATACAGATACTTGGGTAATTGGGTATTAACAGGTTTGACAGAATAATTAAGAAGGGTTGCTTTTAAGCCTTGCGGCTTATTCAAGGGCAGCAACCGTTCCTGGTTTAAATTACGTTACCTCGTAGTCCTTAGTGGAACCCTTAATATATACCTGTGTTAACTAGCCAAAACGACATGATCAATATGTCAATGTCCTATGTAACCATGAAAAAATAGAGCTCAGCAAGTCACCTTTCTGTATCAACTCATAAAGTGATTCTTTGGCACTTAGTCATGAGAGGAAAGAGTAGAGATACATCGAGATCAGGCCTTTTCAAAGCTTAGGTTTATTTAAAAATAGGAATTTTGAAATCTCAATTTTGAATTTGTCAAGAGTTACAGTCTTTCTATCTTCAGGGTCTAAATCATTCCAAACTAATGCAAGCGTATGCTCCAAACTTCTGGTGTAGGCACCACCATGTGCTGTAAAATATTTTAATAAAGGACCATCCCAGGCACGTGTTACCAAGTTTCTGTTATCTTTATATACATCTTTCCTTGATCTAATGTAGGCCTCTTTCAACTGATGGGCATACATTCTATCCTCTAGAGTATTTAACTTTCCAGCAGCATGTATTTGATATGTGGGTGTTAAGTAATCTACTCTTTGTGCAACCTTCAAGCCACGATTCTGAGCCTTTTGCCTTTTTTTTAATAAGTCCTTCTTTGCTCCAGCATAAAGTATGTCTCCATATTCTAATATGGGTAATATGTATGTCTTATACAATAAGATGGCAGTACAAACATCAATAAAAGCATTTAACCTAGCCATTTGATATGTCCTGAAGGACACTGTTCTTAATTGGTCACATATAAATTTCTCATAAGTTAACTCTTTATCAAGTATGACACCGAGGTATTTATATTGCTCAACCTCAAATATTGATGTACCATTGATGTCTAATTTACAATTGAACCAAGTAGCTCTGCCTGAAAAACACATAAATTTGGTCTTCTTGTTGTTAATTGTTAGCTTATTCATGTGGCACCATTTATAGTACTCGTTAAGATCCTCTTGCATTAACCTGTTGACTTCTTTTTGGCTGTTTCCACTCAAATATAGAACCGTATCATCGGCGTACAATAGTACTTTACTGTGTTTGCAAATATTTTCCATCTCATTAACATACAATAAGAACAATAACGGCCCCAAAATAGATCCCTGTGGC
Source organism: Harmothoe impar (assembly GCA_947462335.1). NCBI lineage: Eukaryota > Metazoa > Annelida > Polychaeta > Phyllodocida > Polynoidae > Harmothoe > Harmothoe impar. The sequence goes on from OX381705.1 coordinate 90,960,465, forward strand.
ACTCCACAAACAATATCAGCCTTTGGTGATTTATTGCCATTGGCCAACGTACATTGTTGCCGTCCTCTTAAGTATTCTTTTAACCAAATGCCCGCCTTTCCCACTATCCCATACATGTCACATTTTCGTAATAGAATACTATGGTCTACGGTATCGAATGCTTTTTTTAAGTCTATAAATACGGCTATTGTATTCCTACCCACATTCCTTTCCCTTAATATATCATCTGTTAAAACTCCAATTGTTTGAATAGTTGAGTGATTTTTCCTGTATCCCCCTTGAATATCTGATAATAAATTATTAGCATCTAAATAATCTGAAATATTTCTATGGACTATTTTTTCTAGTAACTTAGAGGGTAGAGGTAATAATGAAATTGGTCTGTAATTTTCTACTAAAGTTAAATTACCATCCTTAGGAATGGGAACTATTGTAGCATACTTCCAATCACTTGGTATTCCATGTCCATCCAGTGAACATTTGAACAAATGTGTCATTTGTGTGACCAGGAATTCAAATGCGTCCTTCATTACTCTACTGTTAATTTCCAGAAACCCAGATGATTTGTGCGTTTTGATGTTCTGTATTAATTTGCCAACCTCATCCTCTGATGTAGTTAGTACTCTCAATTCGCTATCAACCCTCTGAAAGATAGGCTCCCATACAGACTTGTTATCTTTAGACAACTTTGGACCTATATTTGTAAAATAGGTATTAATTTCGTCAGCCACTTCCCCAGGATTTAACATGTCGCCTGTCAAACTAGAGATAAGAGCAATATTCTTCTTGCTTTTACTATTGGGTAATAAATCATTTATTTCACGCCAAAATTGCTTGGGATTGTTACGATGTTCATGTAACTTATCTTTTATGAAATTTCCCTTAGTTTTGATAACTTGCTTTGAAGCTTTATTCCTATCCTTATTTGCTTGTTTCAGCGCGTCATAGTTTTTAGACTTTTTGGCTTTTGTGACAACTCTGTCCTTTTCTTTCAGCTCTGACAACAAGTCATTGTTAAGCCATTCCTTCCTGTCTTGCTTAACCTTGTATTTCGTCCAAGGACACAATACGTCTAAGACATGTTTTATTCTTGAGAAAATAATATCCCACAGCACTTCCACATTTGTGGTTTGGAAAAACACATTCCAATTGAACACTCTCAACGCCTTAATTAGGTTATCTTTAGAATAATTTTTCATCCGTCTACAATCGATGAAATCCTTGAGTATAGTCTTAACCCTATCAACTTTTGAGGTAACATAAATCATATCGTGGTCACTAGGACCAAACTGAATAGTACCAGCTTCAAACACAGTGTCTATGTTTGTGAACAATAAATCGAGACAAGTTTGACTCTTTGCGTACCTTGTTGGTATGTTTATGAAATTTAACAGGCCAAAACCCATCATTCCCTGTTTTAAAGTTGTAACCTCGTCATCTTCAGTGTTTAACATGTTTTTATTCATGTCACCCAATACAAATATTTCATATTTATGTAGTCTTGTGAACCTGGATAGGATTTCTTTCATTTTATTCCAGAAAGACGTGAAATTACCTTTAGGAGGTCTATACACATTTAAAATTAATATGTTTCTCTTTTTCTCTCTTTTAATTACAACCGGTAATAGTTCTAAATCTAATGTGTCACTGTAATTCACCTCGGCTCTTCATCTTTAGAATGTGGTGGTATCAGGCATGCTAGTCCTTTAAAGATGCAATCGCACCTAATTTTAGGAAAATTTCTGTTGGCATAATGTGCGCATTCTCACCATAATATTCTCCCAATTTGCAAGTTTTTAAGGCAATTTGGTGTCATTTAATCACTGTAAAAGGGCAAAAAATCTGACAATCTGAGTAACTGTCTGGCGGACTTAAATGCCCCTGACCACATTGTATAATATTCAGCAAGGGTACCAGCCCCTCAAGTATCTTTGTTGTAGTCAAACCACCCACCCAGAACGCAGGACTGAAGGAGCTAATGACCCTTGACAGCCTGCTGACTGGGGAGTAGTGCTGACCTGCAAGGGTAGGTTTGTATTATCTAGTACAAATGGGTGAGTGGATAACTCTATCAACTAAGGGAAAACAATTATTTATAAGTATTTTCCCCAGTAATGTAAGTTATTTGATGTGTTGACAAAATATATTGAAAAACAAATTCATTCATATAATATAAAGTGCAATACATTGTCCCTGTTCAACTGTTCATCATGCTCACTTTTTTTATATGAATCAACCCATACTCGTTATGCAAGGTCCAATATACACACAATCAGTGGGCTGATAGACTGCTCTAGCCTGGGCACCTGGCAGCTTTCCCTTCTTACCACATTGAAATATAGCCTTCATTTCGTTTTCCTCATGTTCTTTATAAATGTAGCATTCTATGTTAAATGAGGTATCCTGAACAATAGGGCATTAGGTAATGGTACCCATGTGCAAATATGATAGAAGTGTTGTGTAAACGGTATTTGGTGCAATACCATCTTTAAATCTTTCGTAGTCCCTGTGCAGTTTAGACACCAGTTTTGCATTTAGGCTTATAATTCAGGTAATTGAATTAGAAAAATGCTTAATTCATGTAGCAAGAGTATGTACAATGAAGGACTTACCAGAGTCTGCCTGGTCAGCTATAATAACCAGGAAGGTGACACAGGTCCCAAAGTTGTGAACTAGTATAAAGAAGTTGATGGAGATGAGACCCGTCCGTCCAGTATAATACTCGACTAGGTCCTGTGGGTATCAATGTAAAAGGCGTACATGATATTACTTAGAGAGCCTCAGTAGTGGTATATGTTCCAGCTCTTAAAATCAGACGTGATTAAATGTTCATAATGTGTCCTCAATGCTATTTAAATGTAAACCACATTGTGCAAATTCACATTTTTCCATTGACAACTTGCTAACCTGTTAATTATCTCAAAAGCAACTATTTACAAAAACATCATCAATACAAAGTTTAATTTTCATAGTTCATAGTTAGATTCAATAACTTAGTTGCCTTACCTCTAACGTTTCTTTCCCACATTTGTTTGTACATTGTCCGAGCATGATTAAGCCTAGTATGACGAATACTATACATATCTGAAAGAACATACAATAAGTTTGATATTAGACAACAGTAGAATCCTAACATTCAGAGTTATTACAAGTCCCTACCCTATTAGTATTATTAGAGGCCAAACCCGGCAGGCCCACCCATTGATTCACTCCTGAATGGTCGGCATGATGTATCAACGCAGCCCTGGGGCGAATCAACCCACCATGACAAAGGCCATACGGAGTAGTACATTAAATCACTATGTGGCCCTTAAACTTAAAGGTATAACCATTTTGGGCTTCCAGATGACTTATATAAAACGTTATGGTAATTGGCTATGTCCAAAACATAGACAAATGCCAACACCCATTGATACCGTCTCTGTTGTATTTCACAAGTGGGGGATGCGCCCCAGCCACCCCAACAAGTGAAATACATCAGAGCGGTATCTATGTAAATGGCATTTGTGTTATTTTTTATTTGAAGCAATTTTATGAAGAAACGACTACTTTTTCTTAGCCCATTGAATAAGGCAACATTTTATACAATGGGGGGCATTGCATACGGCCTTCCAGTCCTAACGCATAGTTGATCCTGTATTTCCATAAAATACAGCTCTATCCCTGATGGTTCTGCAGGTGGTGTATTTAACCAATAATTACCTTTAAAATGTCCTAATTTCGCCATTTTGAAGGATATTTATGTAGACTAGATCAAGCAAGGAGGGGGCCATGTTGATTTTGACATCCTACCAACCTGATCGCTGGTTGGTGGAGTTAAAACGGCACAGCCAATGAGAGGACACGATACAAAAAGGCTTTGGCACCTGAGCGCGGGGCGCATTCGTTAGATAGACTAGAAGTTAACCAGCGTTTCCCCTGCTATGTACCATATCTGCCATGGCCGAGCGGTTAGCGCGTATGGCTCACACGCAGGGGGTACCCGGTTCGAACCTGAGGGTGGACGAGTGGAAACGTAGCAATTTTAAAGGGCCTATATGTATGTGAAAAACCCCCCCTAAAATTATTTTAACGACTAGGTAAATAAAGTCCAACTACTACCTTTATAGTAAAAAAAAAAATATAAATAAATTTAGATTTTAGGAGAAATTACATCAAAAAGAGTGTTTTCTTCCATAACTCGCTAAATAATGCCCCTACAGGGCTGAAAGTCCGTCTATAGACTCCTCATTTCATCCCCCACATATTCCAGCGCCCCGACGGCGTAGCACGTAGAGTATCCGACTTCAAGTCTTGGAGTAGAGTGTTCGAATCACCATGAAACCTCGGATTTTATGTGTGACGAAATTTTGGAATCGCTCAGGACCACCGGAAACGGGACGATATCCCCCGGAAACGTGCTGATATCCACCGGAAACATGCCGATATCACTAGATATCAGCACGGGGATATCACCTAAAAACCACAATGAGTCGTTCAATCGTATAATAATACTCACTAACTGTGCAGGCAGCGCCCAGTGCAGACCGCCGCTGTCCACAAAGGCCCGGGGGTAGTTGAGCAGCCCCACCCCGATGATGACGTTGGTTAGGATGAGGGCAGACACCGGCCATGACGTACCTGAAACATGAACACAGGCTTAGCGAGGGGGCATTGTTAGACAACAGAGGAGGTTGGAGGAATAGGGAACGTTAGATATTCTTGATTGTTTTTATCTATATGCAGTCCCTGCCAAAACATGCCAGACAGTGGCAATGTCCGCCTAAAATTGCTCTGGTCCAGCAGAAGGGCTCGTGTCCTTCACATTCTGGGCTTGCCAAAAATGAAAGAATTGTTCAAATATCCCAACTAGAACTGAAGTTACAAGTCCTAAAGTGCACACTAATATTCTAGGCAAATTAAAACATTATTTTGTTATCATTTTCTTTTATAAAATTCTTTTCTATTCTAAATAATTATTGTTCAAAAATTTCATTTTGGTATCTGGTCCTGCAAAAAGCTATCCGCTCCTGCAAAATTAGCTAGCTGCAGGACCGACTCTCCTGCATGGCGAAAAACCTTTCGCAACGACTGTATATGGGAGGTGCAGTGGGCAAACATACCTTTGGACTGTGATCCCTAGGTAACTGACCCATGAATCAGTCTGTTGTGGCATATATAAACAGCCAGATATGTATTTTCTGAGGCAAATATAATCATATACATGTATAATGTATTATCTTGTAAGGTAAAAGATTCAAATTTCTATATCCCATGGGCATTAAAAGTGAAGTCTAGAATAATGGCCTTGGTGTGTGACTATCATGGTAAGGTTACCTGGCCACGTGTAGGGTTTGTTTGGCCACACTGTGACGTAGTAGAGCTATATATGTAACGTTCCCTAATAGTCCAAGATTTTTAGACTTTAAGGTTAAACAAAATCGGAACAAGCCAATTTTTAGACAGAAGATGCCCAGAAGGGTACTGAACCACATACTAAAAGTCCTTGGACATCCTCCGTGTGCTCGCTCGGAAATTCAAGATGGCGTCCAGGATAGACAATATGCACTATTTCCCTCATTTATTTTCCATTTTGACTTTCCATAGGCCAATTTTAAGTTTACCTAGCCCCCCAAATTCAATTTCAAGTTTTCAATGGTCTTATCCTTTTGTTGTTAGGGCTGGCGGTTGCCTAGCAACAGATATATTTCGTATTGGATTTCTCTAGAAACTAGGGAAATTAACAGTCAGAAAGGTATTGTACCCATACTTACTGCATCTAAAGTGACCCCAATGGAGCAACGATGATATAACTGATTTGCTATGGTCCATTGTTACCTAGCAACAGCAGATATTTACCTAGCAACCACCTGGAAAGAGTGTATTTGGCTCTTTGGAAAATACTTTGGCTTTACAAAGGGCCATCTGAAAATCACCTACCCCCACAATCTATCAGGAGCTTTATTGATGGTTACATTTTTGTGTCGCTAAGGCAAGTGGTTGCCTAGCAACATACATTAAATATTATACCTCTAACCTAGAAACCAGTCAAAATATTAATCAGATATATTCATCTACCAATATCTCGACCCCACGACATGTAAAGGAGATCCTCCTTGTGCTTGTTCCGGAATTCAAGATGGCGTCCAGGATGGCCAATATATATGCACTATTTCCCATATTTTTTTCTATTTTGACTTTCCATGGGCCAATTTGAAGTTTACGCAGGCACCCTAAACCAATTTCAAGCTTTTCCATGGTATTATCCTTTTGTTGCTAGGGCTGGTGGTTGCCTAGCAACATGCATTTCATATTGGATTTCCCTAAAAACTAGGGCAATTAACCGTCCGAAAGGTAATGTACCTGGGATACTAACTGCATCTAAAGTGACAACAGAAGATATTTACCTAGCAACCTAGAGTGTTCATGCCTCTAAAATAGAATTTGGCTTTAAAAAGGGTAATGGTAGGATCACCTACCACCACAAACTATTGGAAACCTTTTGGATGGCATCATTATTGTGTTGCTGAGGTAAGTGGTTGCCTAGCAACACATCCTATATTGCTACTCCCCAAAACCCAGGGGAAATATCAATGAGAGGCATACTTCTACTACAACTACTACATATGAATGGACCTCATATGAAGTGGGATAATGAAATGTGTTGATATGGTGTGAAGTTGCCTAGCAACATCAGATATCTACCTCTCAACCAATGTGTTATAAAATCAAAGTATTTTCCAAAGAGCCAAATACAATCTTTCCAAGTGGTTGCTAGGTAAGTATCTGCTGTTGCTAGGCAACCATGGACTACAACAAATCATTTATATCATCCTTGCTCCATTGGGGTCACTTTAGATGAAGTAAGTAGGGGAATATGAATATGAAATGCCTGTTGCTAGGCAACCCCTAGCCCTAGCAACAAAAGGATAAGATCATGGAAAAGGTTGAAATTAGTTTAGGGGGCTAGGTAAATATCAAATTGGCCTATGGAAAGTCAAAATAGAAAAATAGTGCATATTGCCCAACCTGGACGCCATCTTGAATTCCGGAAGATTTCCTGGGACTTTTAGCATGTGTTTCAGTAGGCTCCTGGGGATGTTTCGGGGGTTGAGATATTGGTAGATAGATATCTCTGATTAATATTTCTGGTTTCTAGGTTAGAATTTTAATATAGAGTGTATGTTGCTAGGCAACCACTTTCCTTACCAACACAATAATATCACCATCAATGAAGCTTCCAATGGATTGTTTGGGTAGGTGATCTTCATATGGCCTTTTGTGAAGCCAAAGTATTTTCCAAAGAGCTAAATACACTCTTTCCAGGTGGTTGCTAGGTAAGTATTTGCTGTTGCTAGGTAACCATGGACTATAGCAAATCAGTTATATCATCGTTGCTCCATTGGGGTCACTTTAGAAGCAGTAAGTATGGGTACAATACCTTTCTGACTGTTAATTGCCCCAGTTTCTAGGGAAATCCAATAGGAAATACCTGTTGCTAGGCAACCACCAGCCCTAGCAACAAAAGGATAAGACCATTGAAAAGATTGAAATTGGTTTAGGGGGGGCTAGGTAAACTTCAAATTGGCCTATGGAAAGTCAAAAATAGAAAATGAATGAGGGAAATAGTGCATATTGCCTATCCTGGACGCCATCTTGAATTACCGAGCGAGCACAAGGAGGACGTCCGAGGACTTTTAGTATGTGGTTCAGTACCCTTCTGGGCATCTTCTGTCCAAAAATTGGCTTGTTCCGATTTTGTTTAACCTTAGGTCCTATTCTGAGCTAAAAATCTTGGACTATAAACAGGCTTAGCGAGGGCGGCATTGTTGGACAACAGAGGAGGGTGGAGGAATGAATGCATGACCCTTGCTGGGTTCGTGTGTGGTGTCAGTGTGGAGAGGGGGACTATATATAGAATGAGGGGACTTTTACCCTAACAGGAGGAAAAGTGTTGATAGCTAAAATAGCCCCTGCCTATTCACCCTATTCACCCCACAGCCACCCATGGCCAAGGGTCTGTAATAATCATGCCTGCCCCATTCCCCTCAGGCATACCTACCATTCACACTTTGTATACCGCAAAACCTCGCGTATAAGCCGAGGCTAGTACACGAATCAGATCGGCGGTGCGGTTTATAGGATCGGCCCATGGTCAGGGTGCTTATATGAGAGTTTTTGCTACTACGGTACAGTACTAAAAGTCACCATTATCAGATCTTTGATGCGGCTTATAGCAGTGTAGGATCAGCCCGAAGTCGGGTGAGGCTTATACGCTTATTATTTTTAAGAATCTACTATGAAAGGTGCCTTAAATTGAAAAATAGATTCTTTCTGGAGACATTTTGTGTTTTGCATAATATTATCAAATATCATTGAGAGGTCCATGGCGGGATAGCCTGGTGGGAAGGGGTCAAGACATAATGATTGCAAGCCAATAGACTGAGTCCATATTCCTTGATTTACCTGAGCAAGGGTAAAGTTTTATCTTAAATTCCTGGGAAAAAAAGATATATATGTATATATAGGCTTACTTTTAAAACGGCAATATAAATTCCATTGTGCCACACTAATTCAAACGACATCTGAGAACTCTAGCCTCTCTATGTCTACAATACACATGTGTGATTATGGGGAACGAATTCCCCCCTTACTATTGATTATTGTTCAGCATTCCTCCTGAATTCTCATCTGCCTATGGCTGTCGTGTATAAACAGGTTCTTAGGAATAAGTTAACAAGAATCAATAAGTGTGCCTCTACATGGGTAAAAATCGACACGGGCGACACGGCGACATGGCCGTTTTAGGCCTTTTTAAAAATCGACGGACACAGGATAATTAGGGATAAAAATCGACCCACAGGCATCTTTCTCTAAGTTCTTATATACCTAAAAATCGACACGAAGACACAGTTCTTCTGCTAAAAATCGACACAGCGACATGGTCAAAATTGTGGGTACCCATGTAGAGGCACATAAATGATTATATGGCTTATCATGGTTAGTAGAGTAAAGAAAATGACCTGTCTATTGCTGCAGCCTGTGTAGTTATCACTCTGGTGCTAAGGTATTAAAACAGTCAGTACACTGGTGAGTATCAATTGCACCCAAAACAACCACCGGCAGAAGGGAGCTACTGGTCACACCAATACAACTTGTGTAGACCAGAGAACTGCTAGTAAATAACAGCCAGCATCCTATATTTTGGTTGCCGGAGCCTTTAAACATAGGGTACCCTGTTCGCGCTTATAATATATAAGTTATATAAGCCCGCTGGGACGAACTGAAAATAGTGCCCTGACCAAAAGCATATACAGCATAGTCTCAGGCATAGTAGACTTAGGTTCGGTAGATTTCCCTGAAACGGCAATTTTTATCCCCCCCCCGCCACTACTTTCGGATATTGATAAGAGGTTTTTAATACAGGTTGTTATATGCATGGGAGATGCAGAGTATGAGGCGCAGATCGCCGACCTACTGTCAGTAGTACTGAATGCCACTTAATAAGTAGAAAGGGAAACTTCACAAATAACTTCACCAGATAGGTGGGGGGGGGGGGGGGGGTTAGAGAAAAAACATGACCCAGGCGTTAGAATTAAGTTAGATTAACAGGGAAGTCTCGTCTTGAAATGGTCCCCTAAATTAGTTGAACATGTACGTATCAGTAAAACGACGCATGGTGATACTCTTTCTGGTACCAATCCTCTTAAACCCGCAGTTCTTACTGCACGTCCAGTAACAGTCAGAGTGCAGTCGGGACAGGTACTCAGCTCTATATATAGGGGCGCTGGGACTTTAATAAAGCTGGTTCTACAGAGATACATCCATAGTAACAGGATGAGGACGTTGTGGGACGTTGAGTTGTTGGTCCTTGTCTTGTCAATCCTTACCGTGCCCTTGCTCAGGGAGTTTTTCACTGTCCGATCCGTGGTACTTTACACTGTAACTGTAGGACAAGGCGAGCTTTCTGTACGAGTTGGAGATATCGGATCGTGTCCCCAAGCGTCGTCTAGGTGCTGGTCCTAATAAGCACTGACTTTCCCCCTCACTCCAGAGCTCCGGGTCTGAGGCAGCTCCGGCCACCATGGTGTCTCGTGTGGGTGTGTGGATGTCTGGCCGTACAGGGTTGTATGCGGCAACTGGTCAGCAAACAGTACCCACCCACCTTTCATTGAACCGGGGCATTTAGCCCAGAGGGTGGCGGTCAGTAACGTCAGGCTATTTTAAGACCATTAGAAACCCCCACCTCCCCTATAAATGTCCAGAGTGCCGGTCCTTGCTCAACATTGACTGTTATTGTAGGGGCAGCAAGTGTTCTCCAATTGTCGATGGCTTTACCACCAATATCTATAAATATCTTACCAGTTTACAAACACCCTTAGTCAATTAAGGGTGAACCTAGTGTATATAAGGGACATGCCACTTCTGCTGGCCCCGGTGCTGGCCTCACTCGGCCTTTCTATTGTAGGTTTAGCAAGAGTTGGGCCTTTAATCCGACCCATATAGGTTTGGCCAGTCAGTGCTATAATTGGGGTGATTGGGGACTAAACAAACGCAGTGCCCTGTGTTAAGTAAAATCAGTAGGATCAGTCCAGGTAAAACCAGCCAGTGGGGATCACTTCTAAACCAAAACAGGACAGGATGTGGAGCTCTTACTCTATGAAAGAGTTACAAGGATATCTTAAGGCACAGGTGTGACTGTCTCTTAACTTACAAAGGTGGGGTTGTTTTGATCCCCATATGGATCCTCAACATGTAACAATCACCCATATATATATAGCACTCACTGATGTCCACTGGCTGGTTCTACCTGGACTGACCCTATTGTGGGTGCAGATGGGTCAAAAGCGACCTGGCGACCTGGGCCGTTTTGGAGGCGACTTTCGACCTAAGGCAATCATAAAAGTGACCTTGCGACTTTTGGACGTAATAGACAATAGGTTAAAGGTTCCAAAAAAGCGACTTTATGACCTGGGCCCCTTAATTTCGGCGACTTTCCGACCTCAGGGGGGGACCCATCTGCAGCCCCCCTATTGACTGCACCCAGCCGGGGGCACTGCGTTTGTTTGATCCCTAATCACCCTTAAATGTGGCTGCAGATGGGGTAAAAGCGTCCTGACGACCTGGGCTGTTTTGGAGGCGACTTTCGACCTAAGGCAATAATATAAGCGACCTGGCGACTTTTGGACAAAATTGACAATAGATCAAAGGGTCTAAAAAAGCGACTTTTTGACCTGGACCCCTTAATTTCCGATTTTCCGACCTCAGAGGGGACCCCTCTGCACCCCCTTAAAGGCCCAGCGCCCCTATATATAGAGCTGAGTACCTGTCCCGACTGCACTCTGACTGTTACTGCACCTGCAGTAAGAACTGCGGGTTTAAATAGCATTGTTCTACAACCACTACCACACTCACGTGCTCCGCCCATAGCACATGTGCACTATGGAAGTGACAGGTTTTGACAAGACCTCAGCTTGGCGAGTGTGTAGGCTATATGGGGTAACATGGGAAGGTGTGCAACTAGGAGTCCACCCTGGTCTTGGGACGTGACAATTAGACGAGTGCAGACTAGTAGTGTCCACAACATCCACTACATTTCGCCAAGCTGAGGTCTTGTTAAAACCTGTGATGGAAGTGGTTGTCAAATGCACAGAGAGGTGTTTCGTCTGAGTGGGGACAGCTTGAAACAACCCACACTAACGAACAGCCGTTCTTTATATTGTGTATTGTGCAATCATGTCCATTGTATTTTAGAGGGTCATAATTGCGTGTTTTTGTTGTTTTGGTGAGCTGTTTGTGGCACATGAGAAGTTACCAGGTGAGTATGATTGAATAGGTTATAGGCCGTTCAGACCGCACTGCCACTGCACAGACATTTGGACATTTTCCCTACTCCCCTGATTAAATCCCTCATTTATCAACACTTGGTTGTAATGGAAATACACATATGTTTGTCAAGCATTTGTTAGTTTTTTTGTTATTTTGTATGATGTTTTTATATCAATAAGTAAGTGGAAAGTAGGCAGAAAGGCCGTGTGTGCAGGCATCCCCTTTTGGCACTGCAAATAGGAAGGACTTCAGAAAACACTCTGCAGTTTTATTGATTTCCGGGGAAGGCTCTTGGGGTAGTGCTAGACCTAGATCCACAGCACAAACTGTTTTGAAAAGCATAGAATCACCTTTCAAATAGGGGAGCCTAAATGTGGACCTACCTTTGCTAAGAAGTAGTACATTCCCTATGTAAGACACTCTCCACTTACCTGGATCCCCACCACTTGCACTACAAAAGGGGAGGTCTATTTCGGGACCAATCCACTGCTGCAGTCATATAGGCTCAGACAGGACCCTCTTGTCCGCTCAAAACACCTTACTTTTTGCAAAGAAACATCAATCTGACCATGTTATAGTGGTGCTAGAATTATAATTCCTCCAGGATTGCCTTATTTAAGATCTCATCTATTTATCCTACACGAAAAATACAACTTTTTTGAGCTGATTAAAAATGGCCTGAACGTCCTATAGGTTACCTTTGAACCATTTAACACAGTACCTCATCCGTCTATCAAAGTCTAGTATATGCGGTAATTAGTGCTTCCTCACTGTCTTATATAAAGTATACCTGTATTGCCATTTTACTTGAGGCTGGAAGGATTACTTTGTCGCCGCAAATTTTCCATCGGGGCCCACGCAGCGCTTTCTATTTTCAACGTACCGTATCGTCTCATATAGGTGCCCGGGCAGCTATTTATTTGAACACCCTTGTACCCCCGGCTCCTAATCAAGGGAGGCAGTTATTCAAGGTCCGGCAGCTATTATCTTGGACAGCCTGGTTCTGGAGAATGTGGCCAAAGAGTCGTTATATTGCACTGTAAACATGCTGGTAATCCAGCCCTTTCAACAATTTTCTCACAAAACCCCAGTGTATGTAGCATTTTATCATAATCCCATAGATCTAAATAGCAAAGTAAACCATACTGATTCATATAATGTGCATCAAAGGATATCACCAGGCACCTATTCAAGGCCCGGCACCTATTGATTTCAAACCCCTATTACCCCCGGCTCTTATTCAAGGGAGGCTCCTATTCAAAACCCGGCACCTATATGCGACGATACGGTATATTATATTCAAACCTATATATCTTTGATAGATGTATATACATGATAGAAGTGTTACCCCTTTTTCTATGAATTTCTCCCCTCTATTAAATGTTCAGTAGGATCATTGGTATAGGATTCACTATACCCGGGCTATATCCATGTCCAATGCCCCTAGACATGCCCATCCTGTACTGATTGTCATCCCTTCTGTGCGGTCAGCTATCACCGATTCCTTACATGTGCAATATATTTATTGTGATCAATAGACAATGCAAAGGCAGTCCCGGGCCTAAAATAAAAAAAGATTTTATAATCATGACATTATGATCTTTTATTTTCACGTTTTATGTTTGTATTACCCTACATTGTATGGATTGGGCAATTAAGAGCGTATTTTGGCCTTGTGGGATTTACAAAATTGGATTATCTCATCCACTCAGGAAGGTCAGCTTTCATTGGTAAAAAAACAATGTCTATTTTGGCAAGCTAATTAAGCCTCGATTACCTTCTTTTAATGGTTTAAGATCGTCCAGCAGCAGTGGTAATCTCATGTAGGTATGGGATCCCATGTTGACGAGTTGTCCGTTCACATGCCATCTCAAACTGAATGAACCATCAGTGTAGTGCTTAACTTTAATGTGTATGGTGAAGACAGAATCTTCCGTGAGATGCAGCATGGATGCACTTAAGTTTACCACTACTGAAGTCGATAAAAAGTTATGTCCTAGATATTGAATTATAAATTTGTGTAAGTCATGCAAAAACGAGACATTATGCTGTCAACGACCCCATGGTATATTCACCAGACATTGTATGTATGTATGTATGCATTGGAGTTCATCATACCTCCACAAGATGTAGGTGCCTGCACACGTCAGGTAAAGCATGTATTCCACCAACGTCGGTTGTCCGAAATTTCGTCATCCGATAAAAGTCTATAATGCTAAACTTATGGGAGAATGTCGTCCGACGGACAGAGTCACGGCCAATTCCGTCGATGGAATACTGCCTTATCATTGGTACTCAATACATCTTGTAGAAGGCATTTTCTATAGGTTTCTCAGTAACAAACAGTATGCTCTTACAGTTGGCATATAAGATAAGATGCATTTTGAATAAGGTGAATAGATACACAGAGAAAAGTAAAGGAGTCACCATGACTCTGACAGCCAGGGTCAAAATTTGTCTCCCATGTGACAGGAAAGTCAAATAAGTTTGACACTCCGTTCCCAAGTGTTAGTTTTTTTGAGAGAATAATACTTAAACCCTTTCATTATTCAAAAATTAAGAGCTTGGATACCCACAAAATCAAGTGTCCGTCTCAAGGCATGTGTCCGACTCAACGAGAAGCTACCCTAAATCAATGTTGTCTATATGAACCAGGGATAATAGTATCTTTTACAAGTCAGTAGTGCATGTCACATCTTAACTTTCAATTCTTTGTGCTGGTGAAGGTTAAGGTCATAGGAAAATGAAAAAAACAATCATTTTGATAAATTAGGCTTCAATTTAGTAGGGTGTAGGCATCAATGGAATATAGCAACATGTGTTGCTAAAACAAAACCATCACTTAGCAACAATACTAAGTGACTGAGACTACTAAAGTACCAATCATCAATTAAGGGCGTTATGTATTATTGAAATTGAGCTATGTCGCTGTGAAAATGGCATTGTTAAGTAAATAACCAGCTAGAATGGCAGTTGCAAAGCATTCACTGGCCTTAAAGGTTACCGATAAATCTGCATTGCTAAGCAAATATATTATATCTAGAATGGCTGTTGCTAGGCAACGGCTCAGCCTAGCAACAAACCAATAACACCAAAGGATTCACAGGCCTTGATTTAAGTGGGTGGCTAAGTAGGGTCTAAAACCGGTGCAATATTGATGCTATGGGACATGGACTTTTGATTATTCGGTGGCCATCTTGGATTTTGGCCCATTCCACACACTTGTATAAATTCTAAATCAGGATATTATTTTGGGTCAGATAAAGCTATGTTGCCAAATTTTGCCCTAAAGAAGAGGTAGCCCTTTAGATTGTGACATATGCAGCTGTACTATGAGCAACGTTGGAATTACATTGTGTGTTTATATAAGGACTGTGCAAGTCGGTGCCTGCCTTCATAAATGGCTAGTCACACATGATTGACGAGTAAGACTTGTGCGTGGTATCGAATCCCACTAGTTGTGTTGGATGAGTCAGTACCTGTCTCCACACATGGCTAGGCCCTATACTGTTAGAAGTAAGTACTGTTCCTGTACAGCAAATAATGTAGGCAATTTTGGTTCCACTAGATTATGCTGTAGAGCCACAGCAAATTAGATTATATGTTTACAGCACTGTGAACTGTACAGTGAGAGCAAAATCTTCTGTTACGGTAAAGGAGAATTAGAGCAGCATGGTCCGATTTTTTCATTATTCTAAATTCTACTTTAATGAGTTCAAAATATCATATTTGGAGGATGGGGCACTTGATCGGCAATATGAGGCAATAAACAGGGTCCCATGAACGCAGGTATAGCCGTTTACACAGTTTTTTTCTGCAATTTGAGGACGTAAAGCATGCACGCAGAAAGTCAAATTGAGCATGCAATTGATAATTAGTTGGAATCTAATTCTAGGGAATAATGCTTAATAAGTAAGTAGGACAAGAAGCATGGTCATATTGAACATTCTTGTTCATTTTTAACAAATTTATTTTTGAGTCCTAATCATCGGACTACGCCATTTTAATTGTAAATCTAAATCTGACGATCTGTGGTTCAAATCTCTGTACTGATGATATTTTTAACCATCCATATCTTATAGGTGGCTGTAGGTAAAAGAGAGTTGGCTGGAACAAGGCTCGAACTCACAACCCGCAGCGTCTGCTTTAGATAAGCTACTTTGTTGCTGCTAAAGATCGCTAATGAGAGGTGGCTAGACCGAGGATCAATCCGAGGACCCCCGGTGTACATAGTACCCGGAAAAGTGCTGTAGGTCTACAACTCGCCACTGTAACCTGCATCTACAGCAGCAGAAATGTACATGTGCAGAATATTTTGCTGTATTTATTTTTACTGCAAAGGTGTTGTACAGTTACACCACATTTTGCTGTTCAGGAAGAGCAAATTCTTACAGTGTCGGTTGTGCAGGTGTGTGAGATCTATTCATGTAGAGGCTAAGGGAACATACAGTCAGTATATATATAGTCTATATATGCAACGACAATCCGGGGTAAGGTAATTCCTACTTAATATTTGTTTGACCTATAGATAGAAGATATACTTTAGGCACAATGGTCCTGGACATGTTTGCACGGTCAGTTTACGGTAGGTGTTCTGTTCTGTTGGATACATTAAGTTGACCATAATTATCTGATGCTCCTTTCAAATAAGTTCTAGTTGATAGGGTTCTGTGGAATATGAATGCAACAAAAACATTCTTTTAAATTTCTTTTTAACCTGAATCGCATTATGAGCTATCGCATAATTCGAATATCTTTTATGATTGGAAACTGATCTAAGTGTAATCTCCCAGCTGGGTTATTTTATCAAAATCTAAATTGTTAGGTTTACAGATCTGTTCAAAGTGTCCTAGTTACAGCTACTACCAAGTATTCTAGTTACACCTACTACCAAGGTAACAAAGAACATAAATTCAACATTATTTTTTAGGTTTATTCCCTTGCCATTTCGTGGAAAGTATTACATTAACATTGATTTAATGATGTCTTGGTAACCTCATTTGAATGGGGTAGATCATATGTTAAATAGACATCCAGAAATTAACGTTTTTTTGTTGAAGTGTGAATACACGTTCATTGGTTAACCTTTAAAAATACAATTGCAGTGCTGGACCACCTCTAGAGGTCCTAGAGGGTCACCCTATGACTGATAGGCCCCACCTTTTTATATACCCTTTCCCTCATTTTTTCAAGAAAAGTTACAAAAAGAAATATTTATCATCGCCACATCAATAGCTGTCATTGGGCGCCATTGGGAAAAAATGAAAGAAAGAAGTCATGAACAAACTTTTTCGATTTTTGAAATTTGTTATTTTGCATCATTATATCATCATCAGACACTGGCCGTCGCAATTTATGTTTTGCATCACAGTGATGTTGACAGGGCCGTGCGCTACACCATAGAGACATCAAATTCTTGAATGGCACATTGAAATCACTACAGGTGCGACCCATGGCGAATAGGCTATGCAGCAGTGAAAGAATTTCTGAGATATTCCTTGTAGAAGCTGAAACATGTCCATTTATAGATCTACATTCTATAAATATTTTCACTGCTTCAAACGACTTTTTAATGAAGAACTGTATTACTGCGTATATACTACCTCAATTATAATCAAAGTGAGTTTGATAAAAAAAGATAGTTTTCACTATTTTCGACCCATGGCGAATAGGCTATGCAGCAGTGAAAGAATTTCTGAGATATTCCTTGTAGAAGCTGAAACATGTCCATTTATAGATCTACATTCTATAAATATTTTCACTGCTTCAAACGACTTTTTAATGAAGAACTGTATTACTGCGTATATACTACCTCAATTATAATCAAAGTGAGTTTGATAAAAAAAGATAGTTTTCACTATTTTCGGTCTCTGTCCTATGCCCTCTGCGTCAGGATGCAGCCCTAGTGCATTGACTGTTCTCATGATGGTGATTCTCTTTGCCAGTACTGTATTTATGCCAAACGTACAAGGTTGATACAATCCTCCCAGCTAGCAAAACTCATGTAAATAACATCATTTTTACATCATTTTCTGATTGGTGGTGACATCATTGGATGATGTCAATTGTCGTTCCCAAGATGTCACATATGCAAGAAGTTTTTACGTGTCCCTTTGCATGGGTATTTTACATAAGTATATTTACATTAAAAAAAATACATATCAACGATATGTTTGAACTTAATAATAATGATGTATACAATTGATCAGCTGTAGGCCTAAAACATGTCTGAAACATATAAATTTAGACATGTCAAAAAGATGTGATATGGAGATATGTACATGACATATTGCAGGGATGACATTTATACCAGTTTTGAGTATACCCCCCTCCGAGTAGTGATTATAAATCAGATAGGATATTTAGGATAACTCTGAGAGATTGTAGACATCATATAGTTATGTCCATTTTATGTCAATGTATGACATGTACACAGGCACTCTGCATAGGAAGCAAACACCTGCTCTGTGAAAGACACTTTGCAGGCATTTTCCATTCCTTACAGACACAGTTATCCTAGCCATGAGGCCCAGATGTGATATCAGCCCAAAGCCAGAATTTCTTCTTATACAATTTGAAAGGACACAGAAAAGGTGTCCCATTATATGCCTTGGCTGTCCAACTATAATTCACCAAGTCACTGTAACACAAGTAACATATTAAATGTTACTGAAGAAATTTAGTCCAATTTTGTCTCTTATTGCAGTATATAGAATTAATTTCATCCAACTTTTAATCAAGAATGGGGGAATGCTGATCAAAATGTGATCACATTGCAAAATGAGACGCCTAGTGTTGGAGCTCAGAACTATGATAGGATATAGTAATGTTGACTTATAGATGTCATATTCTGACAAGATCGTGATGTCTTAAATATGTTACATTGGAATAAATCCATACTCATATTATTTTGACGTCACAATCTTGTCAGAATATGACCTATTATAGTTCTGGACTCCAATACTAGGGGTCTCATTTTGCAAGGCTGTCACATTTTGAGCAGCATTCATTCATTCTTCATTGAAAAGTTGGATCAAATTAATTGTATAAACTACAATGAGGGACAAGGTTGGACTAAATTTCCTCTGTGATATATAAGGTGTCACTTGCGTTACAGTGACTTGTTGAACTATTGTTGGATAACTAAGGCACATGGGTGGACACCTTTTCTGTGTCCTTTGCAATTGTATAAGAAGAAATTCTGGCTTTGGGCTGATATCACATCTGGGCCTCATGGCTAAGATAACTGTGCCTGTAAGGAATGGAAAATGCCTGCAAAGTGTCTTTCACAGAGCAGGTGTTTGTTTCCTATGCAGAGTGCCCATGGACATGTCATACATTGACATAAAATGGACATAACTATATGATGTCTACAATCTCTCTCAGAGGTATCCTAATTATCCTATCTGATTTATAATCACTACTGGGGAGGGGTTATACTTAAAACTGGTATAAATGTCATCCCTAGAACATGCTTGTAGATATCTCCATATCACATCTTTTTGACGTGTCTACATTAATTTTACATGTTTTAGACATCTTTTACAGCTAGTCATATATATGCCATTATTGTTAAGTCCAAAGGTATCACTGATAAATATGTCTCTTTTATATAAAATGTTTATATAAAATACACATAAATATTGTTACATCAGGAACCCATGCAAAAGGACACATAAAAACTTCTTGCGTATGTGACATCTTGGGAACGAAAAATGATATCATGAAATTACTAGTTATTTTTATGTAAGGTGCTAGCTGGGCTGATGCACGAATGCAGCCCTTGTGAGTTACATCATCATCGGCCATCATAACACCATCATCGGCCATCATTACATGTATCATCATTGGCTGTCATCACATTGTCATCGGCTGTCATCACATTGTCATTGGGTCATCATCAGGCCATCACCAGACTGTTATCATGTATCGAAGAAAAAAAAAGAAGAAAAGAAACACGTCATCAGGCTGTCATTGGCCATCACCAGGCCATCATTGGGCTGTTATTGACTTTGGAATTTAGGCAAAAGTGTAAGTCAATGTCCAGGGCTGGGCATGTTGTGATATGCTGGAGCAAACCTAGAAATCTTTGGAGCAAAGTATTTCAGACGGGCACACATTAACTTGATGTGTGTATGGCAGGGGACCCCCCGCCCCCTCAAACCATCTCCTCAACGTGAATTTTGGGTATTGAATTAAGGAGAAAATTTGGGAAATAAATGAGAATTTTTACATTTCTGTCTTTAGTTTGGTGAGGGGTTTCAGGGCACAGTACTAACAGGAATTCTCTAAATTGTACCTTCAGAATTTGGTGGCACATTGCTTTAGGAAAATTTTGAAATTCTACTTTTAGATTGGTGTTTTCTATTAACTTTTGGTGGTATATTGCTCCAGGAAAACTTTGGATTTCTATTTTTAGAATGGTATATTCTGAGGGGTTTGGGAGCATACTGCTTACCCAAGATTTGGAATTTCTACCTTTTAGATACATTTAGATGTATTATAATGGCTTGGGGAGCATGTTGTTCCAGGAAAATTTAGATAATCTACCTTTGGATTGGTCAATTGTAGTGATGTCATTGGTATCGAATTTCATGAGTTATCAGTTATTCACTATTTTGGTGTAGATTTAGGTAATATATCAGTTATTCATCATATAAAAAGAAGAGGTAGATTAGGCCACATTTTCTAGATTTTAGGTTACAGACACTGTAGAAAATTACAGTACAGAAACTGAAATGAAAGAAAATTCTAATTTTTTTTTTGGTGATAAAAATAACACTAAAATTTGTAATATTTAGAATAACATTTTGTCTTTCACTTTTTACTACCTAAATACCTTAAAAATGGTCCGATTTACATGCTGTAAAAACTGACATAAAGCACAAAAAGAATCCAAGATGGTGGGGTATCGATACCCCTTGATTGTCCATTCAGTTATCCAATACATAAAAAATAGCGATGTATCGATACCTGTGATACCAATGACATCCCTAGTCAATTGTGGTGTTTTGGGGGCATATTGTTCCATGAGAAATTTGTTATTTTATCTGTAGATTGGGATATTTTGAGGGGATCATAAGACAATGTTCCAAGAAATTTGAGGAAATTTACTTTGAGATTTGTGTATAGTTTCTGGGCATGTTGCTCCAAAGAATATGGGCATTTTATTTTCGGATTTGTTGCATTCTGTGGGCATATTGCTCCGGGAAAAAGTTGGAATTTCACTATAAGATTGGTGGATTCTTAGTGTTTTGCTACTGTATAAAGAACAAAAAAAAACTTGAAAAAAACAATTGTTATATGGCTGTATGCTTAAGGGTTTAGGGGAATATTGCACTGGGAACACTGCAAAATCTATTGAAATAGTCCTAACTTTGGTTCTAATTGGAATATTTAGAAAATTCTTTCAGCTTTAGAAAGCCCAGACATTCCCTCATGTCCCTGTCGCATTTTCCAAGACCCCTGTCGCATATTTTTTGCGACATTGCGACAGCTGCCCAGCCCTGATGTCTCATGTCTTCTATGTCATCCTAGCGCTAGACTAATATTTATATATATATGTATATATATATATATATATATGTATATATATATATATATATATATATATATATATATATATACATATATATATATAGATGGCTGTGTCCCACGACCTTGGGCCAATGTTTTCGTCTCTGACCGGGTGCCAGCTCTGACCGGGTGCCAGCTCTGACCGGGTCAGAGCTGGCACCCAGTCAGAGACAAAAACATTGGCCCAAGGTCGTGAGACACAGCTGTATATATATATATATATATATATATATATATATATATATATATATATATATATAAATATATATATATATATATATATATAAATATATATATATATATGTGAAAGTGGTCAAGAAACAGCGACACCCTGGGTCTGTTGCTCCACAGATACATGTACCGGGTAGGGGAACTTGCATATACCCAGTCAGAGACAAAAACATTGGCCCAAGGTCGTGAGACACAGCTGTATATATATATATATATATATATATATATATATATATATATATATATATATATAAATATATATATATATATATATATATAAATATATATATATATATGTGAAAGTGGTCAAGAAACAGCGACACCCTGGGTCTGTTGCTCCACAGATACATGTACCGGGTAGGGGAACTTGCATATACGAGAATTTTGAGGACTTAGTAGGCACGAATTGTGTAGTCGTGGCTTCGGTTGCTTCAGATGCCATTTGTATTTTGACCACTATTACATTTAATACATATATGTATCTTTACTGGTTACATATACGTTTTTCTGTAAAAAAAAGATATAATGTTGATCTAACATCATTTGGCATAGGTTTTCACTTAACGTAAATGCCTGTCACCTGTCCAGGGCCCCTGTTCTTCCAAGATCTCACAGAAATTGGTGTCTGGAGGTTTCTTCAAATGCCATCAAATGTCTGATCTGCATTGTCATGGACCATAAGATGTAGGTTCTGAAATATGAAATGTCTGGAATATCATAATTAGAACACAGTATTATAATTGTTGATTTACCATTCTCTTCAATATATCAATTGGAATGGAACATTGGGATTCTGACATTGTCTGGACTGTCATGATTTGAAATCAACCATTGTCTAGACTATCATAATTGGGATTTTAACATTGTCTTGACCATCATGATTGTAATTTTACCATGAATTTTTCTTTTGTGTATCTCTGGCTTTGTTTGTTGGCAGTTGAAGAGTGAACTACATGTGACTTTAGAGCAATGTTCTCATCTATGGTCCATGATGCTTATCACCTGACCGGGGTGTTTCACCATAGTTCAGCCGTTCACAACTCAAATGACAACAAGGAGCAGAATGGTTGCGGTGTACATGTAGTAATGAAATCAGGAGGGAAGACCAACTTCTTGACCTTCAAAAATAATTTCCCCTTTCAGTTATGCTAATTCTATACTCCAGACTTTAGATTATTCATGAAGAATACTATCGGTTGTAAGACCTCTAGAGGTGGTCCAGCACTATAACTACAATATAACCTCACACTAGCGGGCATTGTTGGTGTCTGTTGTATAACAGATAACACTAAGGTGGCAGCACTATAACTACAACATAAATCCACACTAGGGGGCAGTGCTGGTGTCTGTAGTACCACAATAACACCAAGATGGCGGCACTACAACATGAACCCACGCTAGGGGGCAGTGCTGGTGTCTGTAGTACCACAATAACACCATGGTGGCAGCACTATAACTACCACATAAATCCACACTAGGGGGCAGTGCTGGTGTCTGTAGTACCACAGAAAACACCAAGGTGGCGGCACTACAACATAAACCCACACTAGGGGGCAGTGTTGGTGTCTGTAGTACCACAGATAACATCCAGGTGGCAGCACTACAACATAAACCCACGCTAGGGGCCAGTGCTGGTGTCTGTAGTACCACAATAACACCAAGGTGGCAGCACTATAACTACAGCATTAATCAACACTACTGGGAAGTGCTGGTGTCTGTCGTACCACAGATAACACTAAGGTGGCAGCACTAAAATATAAACCCACACTAAAGGTGCAGTGTTGCTCTCTTTAGTAGCACAAAAACACCCAGGTGCAATAGAACATCAGCTGACACTAGGGGGCAGTGTTAGTGTATGTTGTAGAACAGATAGCTCCCAGATGGCGGCATTACAACATAAACCCATACTAGGGGCAAATGCTGGTGTCTGTTGTACCACAGATAACATCCAGGTGGCGGCACTACAACATAAACCTACACTAGGGGGCAGTGCTGGTGTCTGTAGTACCTCAGATAACACCAAGGTGGCAGCACTATAACTACAACATGAATCCACACTAGGGGGCAGTGCTGGTGTCTGTAGTACCACAGATAACACCAGGTGGCAGCACTTTTACTACAACATAAACCAACACTAGGGGGCAGTGCTGGTGTCTGTAGTACCGCAGATAACATCCAGGTGGCAGCACTATTACTACAACATAAATCCACACTAAGGGGCAGTGCTGGTGTCTGTAGTACCACAGATAACACTGAGGTGGTAGCACTATAACTACAGCATAAATCTACACTAGGGGGCAGTGCTGGTGTCTGTAGTACCACAGATAACACTGAGGTGGCAGCACTATAACTACAACATAAATCCACACTAGGGGGCAGTGCTGGTGTCTGTAGTACCACAGATAACACTGAGGTGGCAGCACTATAACTACAACATAAACCCACACTAGGGGGCAGTGCTGGTGTCTGTAGTACCACAGATAACACCGAGGTGGCAGCACTATAACTACAGCATAAATCTACACTAGGGGGCAGTGCTGGTGTCTGTAGTACCACAGATAACACTAAGGTGGCAGCACTAAAATATAAACCCACACTAAAGGTGCAGTGTTGCTCTCTTTAGTAGCACAAAAACACCCAGGTGCAATAGAACCTCAGCTGACACTAGGGGGCAGTGTTAGTGTATGTAGTAGAACAGATAACATCCAGGTGGCGGCATTACAACATAAACCCATACTAGGGGGCAGTGCTGGTGTCTGTTGTACCACAGATAACATCCAGGTGGCGGCACTACAACATAAACCTACACTAGGGGGCAGTGCTGGTGTCTGTAGTACCTCAGATAACACCAAGGTGGCAGCACTATAACTACAACATGAATCCACACTAGGGGGCAGTGCTGAAGTCTGTAGTACCACAATAACACCAGGTGGCAGCACTATAACTACAGCATAAATCCACACTAGGGGGCAGCGCTGGTGTATGTAGTACCACAGATAACACCCAGGTGGCAGCACTATAACTACAGCATAAATCTACACTAGGGGGCAGTGCTGGTGTATGTAGTACCACAGATAACACCCAGGTGGCAGCACTATAACAATTCAATTCAATTTTCAATTTGCAAGGTTTTTATTCTGCTGATCTCAAAAAACATAAAAGTATGAATACAATTACATTTGATTCCATTGGATAACAGAAGAGGTTGATACTTATAATGATAACATCATTTGATTAGCAGCTTTGGTAACAGCACCTCCATTCCATTTGTTTAATGATGATGACTACCATATAGCCTATCATTGTGATATTACTGGGGGAGGGGGAGGGGAGGGGTGGAGGGGAGATGAGTGATGAGATGATACCAAGTTCACATAAAAAAACATGTAAGTGTAGTCAGGTTGGTTGGATGTATGATATACCTGTGATCAATATTCAGAAATATATGTGCCTTTCCATTCATATAGATACATTGTATTCCAGTGAGTGCTTTATGACCGAGGTTCCTAAGGTGTCGCACAGATAGAATACTATTATACAATATGAGATGACAGATTCTTATGCATACAATACAATACAGTGCCAGGGTTACTAATACTATACAAAGACTTTATAAGTATTATTTTAATTGCCCACCAAGTTGAATAAATTCAACGAAAAGTTCATTTGTAGTAGGTTGACCACTGGGCTTTGTAATGAAGAGTTGTACCTATTAATGCAGTTTACAGATTTGTAAATTGGAGATGGTAATTCCAGGCCTCCTTGAAATGTTTTTGGATACTACACTTCAATTTCCTTTTAAAAATAATGTTGTTTTCAGAAATTCTTATTTCAGGTTTGATGTTATTCCAGGTGTTATATGCATCGACAGGGGGAGACAATTGTACTCGTCTCGTATGTGCAGTGTACATCTTAATTAATGGACCATCTGCTGCTCTAGTCACTCTATTACAGATCAAATCTAGTGACTTTAACTTTATTAACCTGTAACATAATATACCTTGCAGATACTCTCTTCTCAAGTCAATAGGAAGAATGTTTACCTCTAGATGAATATCCTTGACAGACATGGACAGTGGGTCTTTTATATTTAGGCTGACCCTTATACCAATATTTTGTAGGATTTGCAGCTTCTTTTGCTCAGAATAGCTTATACCTGATAAGAACACACTACTATTATCAATGTATGGTAGTAACATAGTTTTAAGCAATATTATCGCAGTATCTTTATCCATGTGGCCCCTAAAATGTCTTAGCAACCATATTTTATGATTTACAGAACCAATAGTTTTTGACAACTGACTTTTAAAACTCATATTATTGTCCATAATAATACCAAGATATTTATAATTCTCTACTTCCTCTAACTCCACACCTTTAACATATACAGGGGGTAGAATTACATTTTTTTCATATGTATATAACATTGTTTTTGTTTTCTTTGCATTTATGGTGAGCTGATTTTCGTCACACCAGGAAACAAGGCTATTCAGATCTTTTTGTAAACAGTCTGCAATATTAGTCAAGTCATTACCAGAGATAAATAGTACAGTGTCATCTGCATACTGAAGACACTTACAAGACATTTCCAGATTTGATAAGTCATTAACATATAAAATAAAAAGAATTGGGCCTAGGATAGATCCTTGGGGGACACCATATGACACGTCCTCCCACTCAGAAGAGACTCCATTTGCGTTTGTTTTCTGCACTCTATTTTCCAAGTAACTCTTATACCAGCTAGTGACTTTTTCACTAAAACCATATTTAGGCAGCTTCTTTAGTAGTTTATCATGACTAATTGTGTCAAATGCCTTCTTATAGTCAATGTAGACAGCACCCGTGTACTTTCCATCATTTAATGATTTAAAGATATTATTATTCAACTCTAACACAGCATCTTGGGTGCTTCTATTTTTCCTAAAACCACTCTGGTTTGGTGTTAAAAGTGAATTCCCTTCAAGAAATGAGTAAGATTGTTTATGAATGAATTTTTCCAAAATCTTTCCTGTTATTGGTAACAAAGAAATAGGCCTTAAGTCACTTACATCACCAGGATTTTTTACTTTTGGGATAGGACAGATCTTAGCCTCTTTCCATTTTTTGGGGAAAATCCCAGTTGTAATAGACAAGTTTAATAAATGCAAAAATTCTTCCTTCCTTCCAATCAGGAATTCTTTGAGCACCTTAGCTGAAATGTTTTCTAAACCAGATGATTTATTTACATCTATTTGTCCCAACTCCTTCTCTAGGTCCTCTAATATAATATCATTAAAGGTTAAAGTGTCTTCAGGAGGCACTATGACTGGTGGATCATATCCCACGGGAGCATCAATTTTATCAGCCAGCTTTTTACCAACATTTGCGAAAAAGGAATTTATATGATTAGCAACATCTTCTGACGGGATTTCTGAGCCCTGGTCATCCTTCAGATTAAAGCAACCACCTTTTACCTCATTAGGTAACATGTCCTTAATTGCTGCCCAGAACCTTTTAGGATCCTTGGCATTTACCTCTAATTGATTTTTGATATAACTACGTTTGGCTTGTTTTGATTTCACATTAGATCTATTTTTAAGAGCCTTTGCTACTATGATATCCTCAACCTTCTTAGTTTGAATGGCCTTTTTTAGAGCTGCATCTCTTTCATGGAAAAGCCTTAGCAGCTCAGCAGTCACCCATTTGGATTTCTGCTTTTTGAAAAAACGCTTTTTAACTGGACATTTCCTATCCAAGTATTCTAATAGCCTTCCAAATAGAATATCCCATGCCTCATCGGGATCATTACAGGCAAAAAAGGTGTCCCAGTCCAGTTCATTAAGACAACCTAACATTTCTTCCTTACTATAGTCCTTATATGACCTGCCCATGAATTCAATACTCTTTTTCCTAGTTTTTGTCTTCTTTCTAACCACATATACTGGTACATGATCACTTACATTCACACAGAGTAGACCTGTTTGATATACTTCATTGGAGTTTGAAAAAATTAGGTCAATGACCCTATCAGAATACAATGGCCTGGTCGGGTCTTTAATATATTGTTTGAACCCATTAGCAATTTCTAACAAAATCAACTTATTTCTTTCTGGAGAGTTAGCCTTATAATCAATGTTGACATCTCCTCCCAAAAATATATCTTTATCTCGCTTTCCCACAGATATTCTTTTCAGGGCTTTCGACACAAATTTACTAAATTCATTAACATCACCAGCGGGGGGTCTATATACATTGACTACAAATATTTTCCTTGTATAAGGCAAGCTGATTTTTGCAACCATTAATTCACAGTGTTCATTTACAACATTTACATCATCACCTTGCAGTATCTCATGTGTCAAACCATTCTTTACAACCATGCAGAGACCACCACCTTGCTTCACCTTACCATTTTCATTCAATATATCCCGATCCAACCTGTGAACAATAAATCCATTTATGTTAAATATGTTTTCACCCATTGACTCCTTCAACCATGTCTCGGATATACTAACAATGTCAGCATTTAAACTTGACAGATATTCCAATATATTTTCGTCCTTAGACTTTACACTTTGAGTATTCCAAAATACCATTTGTAGGCCTTTGGGCATATCATATGATGGGATTTGATGAGGGGGAGGGGGAGTGGGGGGGAGTAGCACATTATCTCTTATTGCAATTGTAAGAAAAAAAATAGCTAGCTCACTGCAAATTACATCAAGTAGTGTCAGAAGTCAGAATTGGTAGCGACAATACCAATAAGTATTTTATATTTACCATGACCCAATCACCAAAGGATGCCATACTGCATTCTATGAATCATTTACCTTTCTATGTTTTCTTTTGGCAGTAGACCCTACCACTTGTTTATAAATATATTTGCTTCTACATCTGACTAGTGGCTAATCTAAATACACAAGCGATATCTCTGTACTTCACGATATAAAAAATCAGTACATAGGAAATGAAAATTACTCTTATGTTCTTTTTACCAGCAAGCCCTACTTCTATTTCATTGATATATATTTGCTTTTACATCGTACTAGTGGCTAATCTAGATACACATAGTGATGTATGTTTATGCTTCACAGTCTATGAGTTAGATACATTGGAAATGTTTACATTGACGGTCTTTCTGTTTTTGTCTATATCAAGTATGGTTTTTATATGTCAAATTCAGTATGGAAACCTTATGCACGGCAAATGAGTCTGTGTATATTCAGGTATCGAATTATCGTAGTTCCCTCCTAAGATCCACTAGGATCTGTCCAAAGACATTCTCTCCTCTCCACTGTCCACTCTTTACTTCCTGAGATAACAGATGAAGGCCAATACCCCAGTATCTGTCTCCTGAAGCCTCCCAGATTGGCTTGATACCTGTAGCAAGAAGACGGGTTTTGAGATCTGGGTTTTGCACATATTTACACCTGTTGATGTCCTTGAGAACTGTAGTTTTCCGAGCATGCCACACCTCGGTCTCTGTGATTTCTTCTCCTAGCTGTTTCACTTTTCTCGGGTCATGCTCCTTCAGAATCTCATCTCCTTTTCCAGCATCTCCACAGATCATGGCCTTGGAGTGGAAGAAGGCCTGCTCATTGCTGCTATAAACTTTGCCCTCATATTTAACATCACGCTTATAAAAGTTAGATAGGAAGCTGTGTTCTCCTTGAAACAGCACCCCCTTCTCTAGCTCTCTGGTGAAAGCCTTGTCAACTGTGAGTGCCTCAGGTAGTAGATGCAGCTCAGTACGTCCGTTGAATGGTTTCCCATTGACCAGAATAAAGTCTCCAGCTTGACGTACGTCCATCTTCAGTTGCTCGCCTAGGTCAACTAGTCCTCTGATTTTGTTGCGGATCTTTTTTGTTTCATCATCAAGATCCTCAGCTAATTTGAACCCGACACACCTTTTGTTCTTGCCAATGTCATACCTGTTATGCCAGACGAGATTCCTGATTCTAATGGATTCAAACTCAATCAGAATTGGCCTTGGTCGTCTCACTCCCTTGAAGGAACCTAACCTTTTAGCATTTAGAATGTCATTCCTGAGGTCTCTACCAGTAGGTCGTAGGATGTCACAAACATCAGCTACCACAGTTTCTCGTTTATACTCAGGTACGTTGAGCAGTATCAGATTGGACTTCCTTCTATCCATTTTTTCCTCTTTTTTCTCCTGTTTTATTTCTGCATTTTTTAAGGCCTCCTCAACTGCAATCCTTACCGCCTCTTTAAAGACAGGATCTTCATGGAACTTGGGTCTGGCCTCAAGCACCTCAACACGACCAAGTGCTTCATCAGCCTTCCTGTTTGCATTTACTGTGTCCCTTTCTATGTCTGCAAGACGGTCACTGTGAGATTGAGTAGCTTTTTCGATGTCTCCTACCTTTGTTTTCAGGGGGATGATGGCTCGTTCAACCTCTTCCACCTTAGCGGTCAGCCCAGCAAGCTTCTCATAGGACTCCCTAAGCCCTTTCAATTCCAATAGGATATCATCAATCCTCCTCTCCATACTCATTTTTCCAGGCATCATTGACAGGGCCACTAGGGCTTTATCCCGGATTTGTTTTAAAAAGTAGAGTGGTGAATTATGTGCTTCTTTTTTGGTTTTATAACTCAAATAATGTCGCGAACATTCCTTTGGTTGGTATAGTTAATATTTGTTTACTACTTGGATGCACTGCAGCAAGCTGAGCTGGTTCCTATTGTACGGCCATGATTAACACTCAACAAGACTGTGATGGTTGCCTATTTTTACATTTTATGTGTAATCTCCTTGTTCTGCCAGATAACCAGCAAGAATGGGATGGTTGCCTATCTTTACCTTATAATGTCTATTGTCTTAGTGCTGCCTTCTGAGTTTCTGAATGCACCCAACTGTTTGTTTACAAGTTACATGTGGTAGCGGATTTCCCTAATATCGCTCATCAGTGTAACCAGGTCAGAAAAAGTTTTTTTTACTTATCTAATCTCGGTTTAGAGACTGTTTTCATCAAGGTGTACTTGCAGGCCTCTATCCTCGGTTCTAATTGTGATAGAGACATGCAGCAAGCGCCATTAGAAGCGTATCGAACGTGCGAATCGGATGCTGCGTAGTTTGTTTACATCGGGTACTCGGATCTACTCTGTATCGCTCTACAGCATAAATCTACACTAGGGGGCAGTGCTGGTGTCTGTAGTACCACAGATAACACCCAGGAGGCAGCACTTTTACTACAACATAAACCAACACTAGGGGGCAGTGCTGGTGTCTGTAGTACTGCAGATAACACCAGGTGGCAGCACTATAACTACAACACAAACCCACACTAGGGGGCGGTGCTGGTGTCTGTAGTACCACAGATAACAACAGGTGGCAGCACTATTACTACAACATAAATCTACACTAGGGGGCAGTGCTGGTGTCTGTAGTACCACAGATAACACCAGGTGGCAGCACTATTACTACAACATAAACTCACACTATAGAGAGCAGTGCTGGTGTCTGTAGTACCACAGATAACACTGAGGTGGCAGCACTATAACTACAACATAAATCCACACTAGGGGGCAGTGTTGGTGTCTGTAGTACCACAGATAACATCCAGGTGGCAGCACTACACCATTAACTCACGCTAGGGGGCAGTGCTGGTGTCTGTAGTACCACGATAACACCAAGGTGGCAGCACTATAACTACAACATAAATCCACCTTAGGGGGCAGTGCTGGTGTCTGTAGTACCACAGATAACATCCAGGTGGCGGCACTACGACATAAATCCATGTGGCAGCACTTTTACTACAACATAAACTAACACTAGGGGGCAGTGCTGGTGTCTGTAGTACCATAATAACACCAGGGTGGCAGCACTATAACTACAACATAAATCTACACTAGGGGGCAGTGCTGGTGTCTGTAGTACCACAGATAACACCCAGGAGGCAGCACTTTTACTACAACATAAACCAACACTAGGGGGCAGTGCTGGTGTCTGTAGTACTGCAGATAACACCAGGTGGCAGCACTATTACTACAACATAAACCCACACTAGAGAGCAGTGCTGGTGTCTGTAGTACCACAGATAACACCAAGGTGGCAGCACTATAACTACAGCATAAATCTACACTAGGGGGCAGTGCTGGTGTCTGTAGTACCACAGATAACAACAGGTGGCAGCACTATTACTACAACATAAATCTACACTAGGGGGCAGTGCTGGTGTCTGTAGTACCACAGATAACACCAGGTGGCAGCACTATTACTACAACATAAACTCACACTATAGAGAGCAGTGCTGGTGTCTGTAGTACCACAGATAACACTGAGGTGGCAGCACTATAACTACAACATAAATCCACACTAGGGGGCAGTGTTGGTGTCTGTAGTACCACAGATAACATCCAGGTGGCAGCACTACACCATTAACTCACGCTAGGGGGCAGTGCTGGTGTCTGTAGTACCACAATAACACCAAGGTGGCAGCACTATAACTGCAGCATAAATCCACCTTAGGGGGCAGTGCTGGTGTCTGTAGTACCACAGATAACATCCAGGTGGCGGCACTACGACATAAATCCATGTGGCAGCACTTTTACTACAACATAAACTAACACTAGGGGGCAGTGCTGGTGTCTGTAGTACCATAATAACACCAGGGTGGCAGCACTATAACTACAACATAAATCCACACTAGGGCGCAGTGTTGGTGTCTGTAGTACCACAGATAACACCCAGGTGGTAGCACTATAACTACAACATAAACCCAAGCTAGGGGGCAGTGCTGGTGTCTGTAGTTCCTCAGATAACACCCAGGTGGCAGCACTTTTACATAAACCCACACTAGGGGGCAGTGTTGGTGTGTGTAGTGCCGCAGATAACACCAAGGTGGCAGCACTTTAACTACAACATAGACCCACGCTAGGGACCAGTGCTGGTGTCTCTAGTACCACAGGTAACACCCAGGTGGCGGCACTACAACATAAACCCACACTAGGGGGCAGTGATGGTGTCTGTAGTACCACAGATAACACCAAGGTGGCAGCACTAAAATATGAACCCACACTAAAGAGGCAGTGTTGATGTGTTTAGTAGCACAAAAACCCCCAGGTGCAATAGAACATCAGCTGACACTAGGGGGCAGTGTTAGTGTATGTAGTAGAATAGATAGCTCTCAGGTGGCAGCACTACAATATAAGCCCACACCAGGGGACAGTGTTTGTGTCTGTAGTACCATAGATTAAACCTAGATGGCAGCACTACAACATTAACCCACACTAGAGGGTAGTATTGTTGTGTGTAGTACAATAGATTAAACCCAGGTGACAGCACTACAACATCAGCTGACACTAGGGGGCAGTGTTGATGTCTGTCATACCAAAAAAAAACACCCAGTTGCAGCACTAAAGCATGAACCCACACCAGGGGGCAGTGTTGAGGTCTCTAGTACAAAGACAACACCCAGGTGGCAGCAATACAACATCAGCTGACACTAGGGGGCAGTGTTGGTGTGTGTATTAGCACTGATAACATCAGACAGATGCACCACAATATTAACATACACTAGCAGGCAGTGTTGGTGTCTGTAGTACCAAATATAACACTACTCACTATAAACCCACACACTAGGGGACAGATATTTGGGGGCGTAAAGTTGTAGGTCATACAAGTGGGGTCTGAAGATTTTAAAGCTAATTCTTTACATTGTAGCCTTCATTTCTAATGTTGGCACTACTGATGTCATCTCTTAAATTGTTTTAATTGTGTTTTTTAAACACAAGGATCAAAGGGAAAGCATGATACCCATTCCCATATAACATTGGGCAGAAGAGAAGGTCCAAATATCAATGTGACATCTATGATGGTAGCTAACCTAGGCTGGTGCTGCAACAGTCACTGGACGGAGTTCTTAATCCATTATGAATGGGTTTATCATGGACTTCATATTAATGATTTCAACATGGATTCTTGTCTATTGACATCATGGACATCTGATGCGGTCCATAGATGCAGACTATGCATGTCTGAAAGACGGTTTCTAATTGGTAAGACGGCTTTGGTCAAGGATATTGTGAACTCTTATCAGATGAATGGTATGTCAAACTATTACTAATTAACATTCCTATACATATAAACATCTCATTGACTGTCATTTCCAAATAGCCAAATTAATGGTCACTGTGTTTAGGTCAATATCATTGCTTCAACTACTCAAAGACATTTGCCTATGTAGCCAGTGAGCAGTTGATGACCTGGATGTATCTGGGGACGTATAATGCTACTGCTGCTGGTTGATTGATTGAATTTCCTTTATTTATACTGAATAAAGATAGGTCAAAGACCTGTATTCTTCTAGATCCAGTCGATTGAACAGAATCAGACTGAGCAATATATGACAATCGGTAAATAGAATAAAAAAATAGAAATGTAAAGGAGGCATAGGCTTAGAGCCATGACTTAGTATAATAGTGGCAGATGTTAGTATATGCAATGTTGTGGTGGTGGTGATGTTACTACCACATGGAGGATGTTATTTCCATTTATAGGACAGATGGTAATGTCCAAGCTAAATGATGGTCAGTCATTTAACTGTAGTCATATGGTCAATTAAAGGTCTCTGGTGAAAACATAAACACATAAGTGTCCAGATTATATTAAATATAATAATAATCTAAACATAAGTGTCAATCAATTCCCTATGGGTTTTCCTGTTCCAGGAGGTAAATTTGGAGCTCTCTCTCACAGATCTTTCTTCCACAGTTAGGGCATTCCAAGCCCCAGCCAATCTATACCTCAGAGATCTAACATAATATTATGCAGGATTTTTTGCTCTCTTCTGGAGAAGTAACCTCTGATCCCTTCTTCTAGTGGCCACATTAATTATATGTAATTCTTCAGGGATTAGTGATTTTGAAAAGGCTAAATCCAATATGTGCATATGTCTTCTATCCTTAAGTTTATTCAATTTGGCTTTCCTGTGAAGGGCTGCCGTGTTTAAAATTCCTGTTCTCCTGTAGGCAATTCTGAGGCATCTATCAATTAATTTCTGTACATTTTCAAGGCTAGTCTTAGAGGCAACATCATAAAATACATCGCAATAATCAATAATAGGTACAACCATAGTTTTTGCTACCTTAACAGCTGCATTTTGAGGTAAGTCATATTTAACATAATTAAACATAAATACTTTGTGCCGAACACTGTGTACTAATGTGGGTATGTGATGATTAAAATTTAACATGGGATCGAGAGTAATTCCCAGGTACCTGTATGAGGGAGCATAGGCAATATTATCCTGTCCAATTTTTAATAAGGGTTTAGTTAGGCGTCTCCTTAGTGCTTTATTTGCAAAAACCATGAATTTGGTCTTTTTACTGTTTAAGGATAGCTTATTGGCATTACACCAATTGGCAATATGAGCAAGGTCATTGTTAATTATATTAGTTACATTAGTCTCAGGTGTATGTGCTAGATATATTACTGTGTCGTCAGCATAATGCTGACATTTGAGGTTAGTTAAAGAAGAGTGCATGTCATTAATATAGGTTAAAAATAGTAATGGGCCTAATACGGAGCCCTGAGGGACCCCGCAGGTAATATTATGGTAGTCTAAAAGGATGCCATTAGCTTTAGTGCGTTGTCTTCTGTCTGTTAGGTAATTTTCAATTAGTGAGGTAGCAGTGTTAGTAAGGCCTAAATCAGATAGTTTTAATTTTAAAATGGAGTGGTTTAGAGTATCAAAGGCTTTGGAAAAATCGAGGAATATAGCTGTAGTGCATTGTTGAATGTTAAGTGATTCAAATATATTGTTAGTTAGTTTTTCTATACTGTGAAATGTTGACCTATGTGGCCTGAAGCCGTCCTGGTTTTCATATAGAATATTGTTGTTAATTAGGTAAGTTAGTAGTTGTTTATGGAGAACCTTTTCCATTATCTTAGCTGGCAGAGGCAATATGGAGATCGGTCTTAAATTATTAACATCAGACCTATCCCCACCCTTAGGTAGGGGGGTCACAATTGCTTCCTTCCAAGCATGAGGGAAAACTGAAGTTCTTATGACTAAATTTATTAGGTGTAGGAGATGATATGGTAGAGTAATAAAAGTGTCTTTAAAAATTTGTGAGGAAATGTTTGGAATACTAGATGATTTATTTACATTAATTTTCTTTACTAATTTGATTGCTAGTTCTACTTCACATTCCTGAAAACTAAATTGAGGTGGAAGAGGAGGGATATTACTACGATAGGGTAAAGTTAAATTTTGTGCCAAGCGGTCTCCTATAGTTGCAAAATATTTATTTATGAAATTAGCAGTTTCTTCAGATCTAATATGGGTGTTATTGTTTTTGTCTTGCAGGGAGTAGACTGGGGATCTATTCTTTGGGTTCATTAAATTATTGATGGATTTCCAGTATTCTTTGGGTTTATTATGAAATTTTACAAATTGTTGTTTGTTAAATCTATTACGGGCAAGTCTTTTTTCTTCATTGGCCAGATTCCTCAGGAATATTGCAATGTTATGATCATCAGCTCAAAGGGTGATCCAGGACATATCTTCATAGACATGCAAAACTCAAGATGTAAAGTCAACTATCATTTTATTGTGAGCAAGGATATTTAAGTCTATATATTGCCATAGAGATATATAGATAGAGTAAAAACGGCGCTACTCCCGTATAATGTGTGTTGGGGGTACGCGCAGGTAGCGGTAGTGGTAAAAGTGGCGGCCTGCATACCTTACTCATGGGGGAATTGAAAATATGGACATATCTCTGGAACAGGGCAACCGATTTTCACAATTTAAAAAGCAAGGGATACCTTATTGCGTTAGAGCAGGTAATAAGTTGATTTTGGGTAGCCTCTGTACCTCTGTAAGTCACCTTTATATAAGTAAACCTGCAGGATACCCACATATAATACAAGCTATCAATCTTTGATAATTAATTCAGAAAAGACTACTTATACTACAAACTATTGGAATATCCCATTGGAAAGCCCTTTCCCTAACAATATCTTAGCATTGAAATGTGTTCAAGTTTCAATTTAGAAAAACAATCCAGACATATGTACTGATAGCCTATGTCGTAGTCCGATCCCGCAGGATACCCACAGATAAGAAAAGCTATCAATCTTTGACAATTAATTCGGAAAAGACTACTTATACTACAGACTATTGGAATATCCCATTGGAAAGCCCTTTCCCTATAGAATATCGTAGCATTGAGCTTTGTTCAAGTTTCAGTTCAGAAATTTTTTTCTAGAGTTAGGTACTGATAGCATGTGCCGAAGTCCGATCCCGTGGGATGGCCGCAGATAAGACAAGCTATCAATCTTTGACAATTAATTCCGAAAACACTACTTATACTACAGACTATTGGAATATACTATGGAAAGTCCTTTCCATAAAGAAAATCATAGCATTGAGCTTTGTTCAAGTTTCGATTCAGAAAAAAATCTAGGTATGGGATACTGATAGCATGTGTCGAAGTGGGATCCCGCGGGATACCCGCAGATAAGTAAAGCTATCAATCTGTGATAATTATTTCGGAAAAGACTACTTATACTGCAACCTATTGGAATATACCATTGGAAAGCCCTTTCCCTATAGAATATCGTAGCATTGAGCTTTGTTCAAGCTTCAATTTAGAAAAAAATCTAGGCATGGGTACTGATAGCATGTGTCGAAGTCGGATCCCGCAGGATACCCGTAGATAAGTAAAACTATCAATCTTTGACAATTAATTTGGAAAAGACTACTCATACTGCATTGCGCTTTGCCATAGTGCTTTGCCATGGTGCTGACC
This sequence comes from Harmothoe impar, assembly GCA_947462335.1. NCBI lineage: Eukaryota > Metazoa > Annelida > Polychaeta > Phyllodocida > Polynoidae > Harmothoe > Harmothoe impar. Next base: position 90,997,836 of record OX381705.1, read on the forward strand.
TCACTGTCCCCTCTCCTTGGGCGGATAGTGCCGGCCTTAGGCCTCATACAGGGCCGCCCCTGGTGGCCAGAGTGCCGGCCTCACTCGCCTCGTGTGATATGATCCAATGCACCACTTGTGAAGAAACCTGTCGTTCAGACAGATTATCATGGACCTCTGTCTGTATCATTGTTTGAGGATTGTGTAATAGCTGAATAAATTGTGGTCTATGTTAAGGCCTGCATTAACATGTATATATATTGATATAGTGAGTATTCCCTTCATGTGATGCCGCTGCCCACGCGGGAAGGTGCTCGGCTTATGTAACATTTTAGTGTGTGGAAGCCTCCACAGGTGGCAGTCCCACGCTCGCTACTGGGCGCCTAGAGAGACGCACAGTTGGTTTTTGAACTTTGGTCTGTGAGGGCGCCTCCTCGTTTAGCTCTAATGGTGTAGGCTAAGACCAACCAACCGTCGTTCTTTGGATTTTGAATCATGGCCAATGCTTGGTGCTACGGGTGTGGGGGGGACCAGGCCTCCCCCTGGGGAAAAAATTGTAAAAAACGGGCTATAGGAATGCCTACTAGGAGGACTCCTGTAGTACACGACCCCCGGGCTACCGCGGAGGAGGCTAGTCAATCCATTGAGAAGGAGGTAGAAATCAGTCTGGCAGAAATTCACCCCCCAGACAAATTTGCTACCCACAAGGAGTACCTAGAATACCTCGAGGAGATAGATCAGGAACAACAGCGTCAGGAGGAAACTGAGGAGTTGGAGCTGCGGACAGCTGAGCGAATTCGGGCCAGTGTGCATAAGCACGCCAAAGGTAGCGTCCCCGCCAAGGAGGTGGTGCCGCACAAGCCACCCCACAAGCCGACCCCACTGCACAAGCCACCGCACAAGCCCTGTACTTCAAGAGACTCTTCCCCAGAGGGAAGCCCTCGCTGAGGTTCAAGAATTTTTGATACAAGGGAACATGAAGGTAGAGACAATTCAGCTGATAGACTTTCTAAGAATGGCCAAAAACGCTTCACCCGGGGTAGGGAGCCGAAATCTCTATCCTTTCCAGAACTCATGTATGTATCCCTCCAGTTGGCGTCAGTGGGCATAGATGAAGGCACTTTTGGGGACTTAGATGAAATGAGAGGCTATCTGAAGCATGTAGGCTTCCTCTCCTTTAAGGCCTTCAGTGAGCTCTATGACAAGCATGTCTACGCAGAATATGACTCTGATTTGAGACAAGAATGTATATATGAGGGCGATATCCATGATTTAGCTTTGGTAATAACCAATTAAGTACTCGCCATTTCAGGACGGAGGGGCTTAAAAAGGTTAGAGAAGAGGCCAAGCGATCGAGCAAGGGTGGTGGCGGTAAGTCAAACGCCCGCCCTGGAGGTGGTGGGCCGCGCTCATACACTAACCAGCAAGGTCTGAAAGTGAGTGAGGATGGCCACACCATGGCGTGTGATCGCTACAACAGGTTGGGTTGCAACTCTAAGAACTGTAATTTCACGCATGTTTGCAACCAATGCAATGATCGAAGCCATAAAGGTCCTGGCTGCACTTATGTGCGTATGTATAAGACATAGGCCAAGTCTACACCCATGCCCGCTCCTATAATTAGTAAGGAGGGGATTACACAAGCTACTAAGTGTGATACACTACCAGCCACTGCTATTAAGGTAGACATGGGTGAGTGTTTGACTTTGAATTATATTAGTGGTGGATATACAGGTCAACAGTCAGCTGATCAAGCTTTAGGGTAACATGGACATTGGTGATATTATAAATCTACACAGCACCGGTTGGCCGCAGCCAGACCAGTTTGTGAAGTTATTAATAGTGATCAAAGAATCAAAAGGCGAGCGTGTTGAGATGTTTCATGTGGGCGCCCACTTGTCGGGTTTTTACTGAATGCTTCATGTGGGGAGCTGCAGACTCAAATTGGTGGTACATTATAGAAGGTACTGTCTTTGGGTTTAGGATAGTAAACCCTGATTGCCCGTGCGAATACGACAATGATAATTATGCCTCTATATTACAGGAACATAGGAAAATATTTATGCATGCTAAATTAAAGAAAGAATTGTCAGAGGAAAAAATTGTTATTGCTAATTTTAAACCAAAATGTATACATGCTTTAGGGGCAGTGGTCAAAAAGTCTGACTACATGGATGTAGGTGAAAAGATTCGCCCCATCACCGACTGTTCTAGGTCTGGGGTTGAGGCTCCCTCTGTAAATGAATATACTGACGAGATTTGTGAAAAATTTGTATATAAGACGCTAGACGATGTATGTGATATATTAACTGAGAATGCCTCTATGTGTTGTACAGATATAAGCAATGCTTATCGTGGTCTCCATATTTATTATGGGGATAGAGCTTATCAAGGTATAAAATGGGACTTTGAAGACGGAGAGGGAACCAAGACGCTTGTTGATGGGCGATTGTGTTTTGGTTCGGCCAGCGGTCCCCATGTTTTTAACTGTGTATCTGACTTTATGGTCAGGTGTGCAGCCCGTAGGGGGGTGGACAAAATTGTAAATTATCTGGACGATTTTTTCATGTGTTACCCTACTTTTGAAATGTGTAAAATTGCTCAGCACACCCTATTTAGGGTATTCAGGCATTTGGGATTTTTTATATCTTACAAAAAGATATCTCCCATCGCCAAAAAAGTTGTGTTTTTGGGGATTGAGGTGGACAGGGTAAATATGGAACTCAGTCTCCCGAAAGAAAAGCTATGTGTTTTATTGTTGAAACTTCGAGATGCTGAGGGCAAATTGAAAATGACCAAAAGAGATCTTCAATCTCTAGCTGGTAGCCTGGCACACGCCAGTAGGGTTGTGAGGGGGGGGGGGCTGCTTCTCCCGCCGGATATACAATTTATGTAATACTGTAAAAAAGTAGCACCATAAAATTAGAATGTCTGGCGAGGCCAGGGCCTATATTAAATGGTGGCTAGATCTTGCTGAAGACTTCAATGGGTCAGCAAAAATTCTTCGCCCATTTGGTTCTCATTTGGCGGTATATAGTGACACATCATTCGAGGGTTTCGGTGCATATCACCAATCAGATTGGCTGATTGGTAGATGGGAAGAGGGTATAAGCACCCTACCTCGGGTGGCTAAGCATCACTGGGTGGAAGCCCCCTCTGAATTTCAGAAAAACATTAATGAATTAGAATTTTGGCCCGTCTTGGTGGCAGCCAAGAGGTGGGGCCATCTTTGGGAAGATTCTGAAATTACTTTTGTGACCGACAATACCCAGGTTATGCATATGCGAAATACGGGCCGCAGCTCCAATGGCAAATGCATGTTTTATATAAGGGAATTATTTTGGTTAGCAGTTAAAGCTAATTTTTATTTCAAATCTGTGTATATAAATACTCATAAGAATGTTATTTGTGATACCTTGAGCAGGTGGGGTGAGAAAGGCTCAACGGAGAGATTGTTATATTGCACGTCTGAAGACTCATTGTTTTGTTATTCCCATTTATGATTGCAGGGCCGAGGGCTAGACTGGCCAAACATTTGCAAGTTTTACTGGATCATGATGTTTCAGACAACACTGATAAGACGAGATTGTCTCAAATGAAGAAATACTTTGAATTTTGTGCACTATATGGGGTTGACTCAATAGTCCCGGGGGTAGAAGGCATTGCTTTCTACATAGCTTATTTGTCTGAAACTCACTGTTACTCATCTATAACTGGTTATTAGAGTTCGTCTCTATGTAATTCGATTAAATAAGGACTCGAACTGAAGTTTTCATGTAGAGATGCAAAGGAAGGGGTTTATTGTAACTTTACCCTGTACAATCAAGCTAAGAGTTGACGTTCCGTCTCGTTCGGTTCTTTCGAATAGCAAATGGCTCTTTCAAACGATCTATCACAGTCTGAGACCTGAGAAGGTCTGCCAGAGCAAGGGGGTGAGGGCAGCTTTTATACTGTCCGCCTCTGATAGGGGTGCCCCCTGGCTCTGGCTTCCCGAACTAACCCGTAGGTGTTCAATTACATATAATATTAGTGTCCCTACACCACCCCCCCCAGACAACACATACGCTTCCTTTATAAATATATGTACATTTTATATATATATAAACTCATACAATTGAGTTTATTTGCTTAAAGCGTTATGTTTACGTCTCTGAACACAGTAGGATAAGTTTTATACAAAACTAATATTATTTACACAGGTGGTATTATATTCAAACGGCTAGACTCATTTCGAATTAGGACACATACGTAGTATACAAACAAAGATAGTCAGACTGTTGACTAGAACACCTTCACATCTCAACACAATTATCAAAAAAACAGGAAAAAAATATCGAAGATCTGGGCAGCCATCCTAACCGTTTAAACAATGGTTAGGCACGATGTTCCTCCCTTTCGGAGGAACTCAGGTATTTGGTGCTCTCCTCTTCAACTGCTGCCCTGTCCCAAACTGGACAGGCACGTTCATTCGAACGGGTTAGTGGCGCTCTCCTCTTCTTTTCTGGATAGTTCATTCTGTTCCTAACTGAACAGACACGGTCTTCCGAACGGGTTGTTGGTGCTCTCCTCTTCCTAGGTTGTTACTTCGTTCTTGTTTTACTCGTCACCAGGTTCCTTCCTACGCCCTATGTTACTATCTTCCGACAATTTAGTAGACATTCATCTCCCACCAACTCATTCTCATTCTAATATCCCTTCACGCACATTCTAATACATTTTGGAATTCACTCTTGGTCAGCCTGGTTTTTCAGGAGTTCCAGGGCTCACTCCCGAGTGCCATCCCAATCATCCATGAACACCCTGAACACCTGTTTGAAATTTGACATTCATTGCCTCATTTTGGTCGGTGAACTCTTGCAATCTTTTATCACTCAATGCCGTTTTTGCTGCGGCTAACTTGGCCTCATTCCAGATCTTAGCTGTTTCGGCCGCCAAGAGCACCTCGTTCTCTTTCTCCAAATTCACTCGATGTGTGCTTTCCATTTCAACCAGAGAGCGTGCGAACAAGTTCGCCACCCCCTGATTATAGCGCACAGCCAGCTCCCTCTGCGAATCCTGGAAAGAATCCACTGTCGCCTGGGCCGTTTCGCATATTACCCTGTCAGCTGGATCAAAGTAGAGATCCACCGGTCGTGTACCCAATCGAGGCCTGTTGTCTGGCACCTGGGTCATTTCAGGCTCAACCCGATGGGATACCTCCGATGCACCCAACCCCGGGAATTCATCCAGATTCTGGACAGGGCCGGGTTCTTTCGGACCGAACCAGGCCGGTGGGCTATCACCCTGCGAACTCGAGCTTGCCGAGGTGGGGCGTGAGCCCGACCCCCCACTCATTGGTGACTGGTAGGTAGTCGAGTCTTTCCTCTGCTTCTGAGTCGACCTGGAGTCCCTCGATCCTGCACATTACAGAAGGATTCGGTCTTTACATTAATTCTCTTAAAGTCAGCCGCCGTCATCTTGTTGTACTCGAGCATGACTTTATTGTGCAGGGCCATCACTTTTTCCCGTGCAGCACTCAATCCGGGGCTGTGGCAATACTTCAGATGTCGAATCATCACGCCCCTTCTTGGGGTAACACAACCATCACAGGTCCTTCGCAATTAGCACATTCATACACCACAGCGTGGTGCATGTGCCTTTCGCATAAATGACGCAGGAAACGCATCCGGGTTGGATACGTCCTGCTCGTTCCCTGTTCTTCAATACAAATAGTGAACGGGCAATACCGCTCATGGTCATTTATGTACCAGCAGTGGTAAGCCCAGCGCAGCTTCCACTTCTGGTCTCTTATGTAGTAGGTCTCCGGATATTTCTGGATCTGTCGAAACCATTGTTCATAAAAATCGGATGTCAGAGGATCTGCCTCGGTTTCCCGAAGCCAATCCTCGTCATCACTATCCCCATTCATGTTTTGTGCGTCCGGGCAGCCATATGCCTTCTTCCCCTTGGCGCACTCCTCGAATGATCCCGGAATAAAGTGCGTGAACTTAGCAGCACTATTCTTCCAGATCCGGTCCATTCTCTCGTCATTCCCCTCCTCCTCCTCTTTCTCTGGTGGATCCTCATCATCCATTTTGTCCTCCCCCTCTGGATCAGATTTGCCCGCATCCAGATCAGTTCTTGTAGGCGTCTCCGGTGGTTCGGGACCAGATTCGTGTCCGGACTCATTGTCTGGACTGTCCTCTGGGTCACTCACTTTCACCGGGGTCTCTTTCGTTCTGACTTTGCCGATTAGACTGCCAACCTTCGCGGAGGCAGCAGCCTGAACAGCAGCCATACGTCCCTTCAGTGGATCCTCACTCGGAGGTTCCTTCCTTCCAACAGTTTCGGTTACCTTAGCAACCACTTTCTTAGGCACCGTCATTTTGATGTCTTTCTTGGCCTCTCTTAACTTCTTCTTTTCCTTCACCGACAGGACAGTGTGGAACACTCCCTGGTCACTGTCGGATTCGGTATCAGTCAGTGTCTTTTTCTTTCCCCTACCCTTCACACTTTTTCCTTTGGATTTCTTTACGGTACCTTCCCCTTCGGTCTCGCTCTCCGTTGACAGGCTGCCTATCTGTTTGGCCGCCTTCAGCAGAGCTTTACCTTTTCAGATGGCCGCCAACCGCTCCTTCTGCTCCGCAGCGGTTGGTTCTTCCTGTAACCCGGGTATGTATGCCCGAGTGGCGTAAGAACCCTCCCGAATCATCGTGGAGATGACCTCATTCAGTAATTCCTCCGGATCCCCACACTCTTTCAGACGACGAAGTAACTCGTCCCCATCTAAAGTGTAGAGTCGCGGAACTTTCGGGTTTTCGGCTCGCTCCTCCCAATCCTTGCAATTTCTAGGCTCGGGTTCGGTGTCGGGTTCCCGGTACAGGACATCTCCGGCGATATCCATTCCCATCACCCCCATTCCAGTATGGTCGGTCAGCACATACGGCACATTCGGAAGCCGATGCTGCAGATGTGCTATGTCGCAATCGAATATTGCCCTTCGGAACGACTGGCTCACTTGTAGACCAGCCTCAGTAGCAGTATAGTATAACAGCCAGGTCGATGGTATGGCTGCATACTCCAGTGGCGTTAAGAAGTGCCGGACACAGTCTCTCGTCTGCGCATTCCAACACTTTCGGTCACCCTTCAGGATTCGAGCATGAACATGTACTTCGCGGTCATCATACCGGGACACGAACCCATCCAAATTGGGTTCGAGCAGCGGTGTGTCCGTTCGATTCAGTCCTTCGTCAATCTCTATTCCGATCATACCCTCCTCCTCCCCGGAGTTGTCTTCATTCAAAACATTCTCCTCTGTTTTAGTAACCGGCGACATCGCCTCAGTCTCCATGAACATTTCGGACACCTCGGTAAGGGCCGATCTTTCAGAATGAGTGCCAGACGCCGAAGCCATCGTGACACTCTTTTTCTTTCAACGTATAGAGAATGACAGGTACCAGGACCCTATCTACGGGCTCCTGGTTACACCACCCACCTTCTATATACCGATATCCAGAAATACAGTCTTTATAACCTCGCTTTTGTGTGATCTGCTACGCTTGCTTGCTCTCTCCGGCGAACCGTAAACAAATATGGCGGATCGTTGACCCGCGTCGACCTTTGCGCATGCGGGCGGCTCTCGCGAGATACCGCGCATTCCACGAGACTTCGTTCTTTTCCCGCGCTTGTCAAAAAGTAAACAACCCTTCACATTCCCGCGCATCACGCATTACGATCAGGTAATTATAGCACTGATATCCTCACTCCTCTGTAGAATTCATCTCGAGTCTTCTATGAATTTAATACGGATAGCAACTACTAATCCGCCGGATTACCCGTCCATCACCCACTGGTACATTCACAGGTAAGTTTGTTGGATTTCTGGCTTTGCCGTGATCATTCCTACATATAAGACGAATTACTAGGTTACCTCGGTAATTATGACAACATTCAACTGATTACATTGTTGTGTTTTCAGGTTAGGTAACAGCACCCCTCACCCTCAACCTAGGGCTGCAACGAACCCCTACCCGATTCTCTTTATACCTGACATTCTGAGAGGTTTCCTCCCGCCCCGTCTTAGCAACAGAGGGAGCAGTCCTTCTCATCCTGTCTACACCTGCCGAGACTTTCTTTGCTTTCTCTGATGTTTTTGGAGATTTTTTAATATGCACCATTTCCTCCCTTAATTTCCTGGGTCTACCCGGACCCCTCTTCTCAATTACTCTATCTAACTCTCTTTTCCTCTTTCTCCTCCTGTCCCATCTTGAACATTTCGGTGGGGTACTCTCTCCCCTTCCACGGCTTCAACCGGGCTACATTTGATTTCTGATTCCTCCCGAAGGTATCTCTCATCAATACTGTATCATCACTTATTCTCTGGGTAATCCTCCACGGACCATCCCAGTTATCTCTCAGCTTGATGCCAACCAGAGGTTCGTGGTACCTCGCTACTAAGTCCCCTACTGCGAACCGCCGAACCTTTAGATTAGTATCATAGCCCACCTTTTGCCATTTAGCTGTCTTCCCCAACTCTTTTCTTACCAATTCGTAAGCCTTTCTGAATTGTTCTTTCAACGCCTCCACGAACATTATCTGACACGGGACGTCCGGGTTCATTCCAACTACTCCGAACACCAAGTCCGCGGGCATAATTAGATCTTCTCCAAATACTAACAGATTCGGAGAGCAGTTCGTGCTCGCGTGTACCGTGCTATTATAAGCATGGCAAACAAAGTCACATTGCTCATCCCAATCATCCATCTCCTGATTTATCAAACTCTTCAGGACCTGTATTAGGGTACGATTGAACCTTTCCACCTGACCATCACTCTGTGGTCGATACGGATTGGTTCTGGTCTTGCAAATGGCCATTTGATGACACATTTCCTGCCATAGATTCGATTCGAACTCTCTCCCTTGGTCGCTATGCAACATAAGAGGCACTCCCAAATACAGGATCCACTCTTTAACCAACATTCTTGCACAAGTCGCCGCTTTGTGATCCTTCATCGGAAATACTTTCGTATACTTCGTATAGTAATCCGTCATCATACATGTATTCCCTTCCGGAGTCGTCACAAATCCTGTAATTATATCCACTGCCACCCTTGCGAACCTTACTCCAAACAATTCCTGGGTTAAGGGCATTTTACCCAGCCCAGGTCCTGGCTTGCTCGTGCAACATTTCGGACAAGTGTCAATCCATCTCAACAGATCCGTACTCATACCTGGCCAGTAATACATCCTAGCCAGTCGTTCCAGGGACCTTTTCCTTCCAAAATGGCCGCTGGTTCGATGCCCATGGCAAAAGAACATTATATCCCTTCGCATGGCCGTAGGAAGAAAGACCTGTCTCGATTTATTCCCCAACGCATTTGTTTTCCACCTATAAATCAGTCCATTCACGACCTCTAACTCTGTCCATTGAGCTATTAGCATCATCTCCCTGTTTTCCAGCGATATCGCTGGACGAGTTGGGACCCTTCCTTCTTGAAGTAATATCTTCAGATGGATGCTATTCGCATCTTTCTCCTGAAAGCTCTGGATAGAGTTCTCGTCCCACTCCAGTATCACTGGCCCGAGATCTCTAAAAGGCTTCCGGACTCCCGCCAGCACGGCGTTATGCTTTCTCCGGATCAGCCTTCACCCCTTCAGTAGAGATGATCCGCCCTAGATAGTTAATACTTTTCTGAGACATATTGCACTTTTTAGGCTTCAGCGTTTTGACACTTGTTCACAGGGATTTGCGATAACGCATCAGCGTTTACATGCTTAGCCCCCTTTCTATGCTGAATTTGGCTGTGGTCCAGTCCGAACTCAGATAGGTGTGCTAACCACCGCCCTATCATGCCTTCCGCATCTTTAAAATTCAATAACCACCGCAGGGAGGAATGATCCGTTCGTAACGTAAAATCAGATCCCCACAAGAAGTGTTTATATTTCTTTGTATACACTACTACAGCCAGTAATTCTCTTTTCGTTGTACAATAATTCCTTTGTGCTTTACTCATTGTATTGCTTGCGAATCCTTTAGGGACTTCCTTCCCCTCTTGGACCTGAGACAAAGCCGCCCCTATGCTGTCATTGCTAGCATCAGTGTCTAATATGAAATGTCCATCTGCAGTGGGGTATTTCAACACAGGTGTTTCTACGAACAGCCGTTTAATCATTTCGAATGATTCCCCTTGTTCCTTCCCCCACAGGAACTTTTCCTTACGCCTCCCTGGGGTCCAGTGTGACAGACATTGTATAGGATAACTTAGTCGGGAATATCCCAGTAGGAAATCTCGATAATAAGAACAAAACCCTAAAAAGGATCTCACTTCCTTCGGGCTCCTGGGGATGCTCCAATCAGTTACTGTCTTAACTTTCTCCGGATCAGCCTTCACCCCTTCAGTAGAGATGATCCGCCCTAGATAGTTAATACTTTTCTGAGACACATTGCACTTTTTAGGCTTCAGCTTCAATCCGATTATCCGCTGTAACACCAACTTCAGGTTTCCCAGGCATTCATCAAATGTCTTTCCGAATATGATTACATCATCCAGATACACCAGACATTTCTTCCATAACAAGTCACTCAGTAAGGTTTCCATCATTGCTTCAAACGTGGCCGGAGCATTACATAGTCCAAATGGCATCACGTTATACTGGTACAATCCTACATGACTCGAAAATGCAGTTTTCTCCTTGTCCTCCTCTCTCATTCCCACCTGCCAATAGCCAGACTGCAAATCAATCGTACAAAACCATTCATTTCCTCCGAGGGAATCTATGGTCTCATCTATCCGGGGGAGCGGATACGAATTCTTTTTAGTCAGGCCATTCAGTTTTCGGGAGTCAATACAGAATGGGATGCTCCCATCCTTCTTGGTCACCATACATACAGGACTACTCCAAGGACTGGTGCTAGGGGTTATCCGTGTTGATTGAGTGTAAGACTCGATCTGTTTGTCCCAAAGGTTCTCCGGGCCATGCAAAAGCCGAGCCACATTCCGTCAACATATCTCTCAGGGCATTCCTCTGTCCTTCTGTCTCTACCCCAGCTTTCTCTATTAATGTTGTCAATCCTTCCTCCATTCCCTCACTATTCGAGAGTATTCCGGCTCCTCTCTCAAAGCTACTGGTGACCGCCTCTGCGGATATCACTTCTCCCACTACAGTGCCTTTCTCCAGGTAGACGGTTTTCGAGCCCAGGTTCGTGATGGGGGCTACTCCCCATGCTATATTCCCTATCAGGGTGTCGGCCGACTCCAATCCCTTCTTTCCCAACACCGTCACATTCGGTTCAAAAACCCCCGGAACACTTCTTTTCATCCTGCTGGAGGCTATTAAGACATCACATGCCATTCCGGGGGGTATTTTTACCGTCTGTACCACACTCGCTACACCACTTACTTCTCGTGCCAGGCATTGTATCCTGTCCTTATAAGGATTAGTCAATTTTAACACTCCACTGACGGGGTCCAATTTCGCCCCATATAAGGAAGCGAAATCCATCCCTATGATCCCGTCGTCCTCAATCCCAGCAACCGTCGGGGAAATGATATATTCCCTACCGCCTACCAAGATGACCATACAAGTCCTACCAAACGTTTGTATCTTGCTCCCGTCGGCCGCACATGCATTTACCCTCGTTGTGAGGTCATCATCCATGTTTGACACCAGATCGAAGAACCTTTTTGACATAGCGGAGTGGCTAGCTCCAGTATCCAACAAAAATTCCCCCATTCTGCCGTTCACAGATACGGACACATACCATCTCTTTCCTCCCATCATCGAGGGATTACTTGCGAACCGTTTGATGTCAAAATTGAATCCGAATCCTTTCAAGTAGTCCAGACAGGGATGACCCTGGGGAAGGCGGACCCCACCGATCCGGGATAGTTCCTCTATCCAACCTTCCTCTTTATTGGTGATCGGTTTCCCTTCTTTGCTCTCCCTGGCAATTGTCTCACCAATACCCCCAGCCCCACATGTTTTCAACTCTTCAGCATTTCCCATGCTGCTGGGCAGACACATTACAGACTCCTCAATCGCGTTCGTATGGATCGTATCCTGGCATACTCTCTTAGGGGTCGTCAGTTTGCCTTCACGGACAACCCCCTCTAATTTTCCGTCTCCTCTCTTTTCCGTTCTCTCCAAACAGGTTTGTCTGCTGTACATTCAGCTGCGAAATGTCCGGTCTCCTGACATCTGAAGCACTTTACCGTTGCCCTATCTAGTTTTGGTTGTTTCCGATAGTCCAACAGTCCTTTCATTTCCTCCATCATGGCCATCAGACGCTTCTCGTTTTCGGATGGTCCTGCCACCGGGGGAGTAGGAGCCGGTTTGGTGCTCACCTCCCCTTGGATTCCTTTCTCCGGTGGCTTACTAGCGTTCTTTTTCCACCAATTCTTTTTATCCTTCTTATCGCCCCTGATGGCCGCGATTCTCTCCTCATCCGAACTATCACTTGAATCACTAGCTTCTATAGTGGCCGCATGTGCGGACGCCACTCTATGGTTGGGCACGAACCCGGAAAGTAGACGTTTCTTCTTTTCATGCTGATCGATAGCCAAAAAGAAGTCCACCATAGATGAACCTCGTCCCCATTCCTTCTGTACGAGCTCAGCATGAGACGGATCCCTCAGCCCTTTTATGAAGTGCGTGAATAGTTCATCTAAGAAATATTCGTCATCAGGTCTCCAATACGGCCGGGCCTTTTGTAACAATCTCTGTAGTTCCAGACCGAACACTTTCGGGGATTCCTTTGGTTTTTGTGTCCGTACCTGGAACTCCGACCAAGGATCATTCGCAGACAATACACCAAAGATGTGTGTGGCCGCCGCCACCAGTTGGTCATAATCTCCGGACTCTCCATAAGTCATCCGCCAATCATCTACCGCTATCCGTCCCGGACCTTCACTCAACCATTTAATGAGGGGACCTAAGGAAGCCTCCTTGTCCCACCCATGGTAACGGTTGTCGTCGCAGAAGTCTTGGTAGCTTTCTTTCCAGTTCTCCCCATTAAAGCGCCGGGGAGTTCGAACAGGCTTCCGAGCGCTGTTATGACTCCATACCAGATGATCCTATTGCCTCCGACTCCACTCCATAATCTCGGTTTCATCCTCTCGAGTCCGGCTGCAACAGTATCCCCATCCCTTGAATACAAGGATCGGACTCCACTATCGCGGCAACCGTCGGGCCCATGGACGATCGTTTTGTTAACTTTCGTGGGGCAGGGACCAGTCTTGGGGTCCCTCCCCTTGGATTTGGACCTGTGCGTTCTGGACTGGGTGGATAACCCCCATACGAGCCTGGGTTCGGAACAGTACCTGCTCCCCCTCCGGTGCTGGATCCACCTCCATTCGACCCTGAGTTCGGAACAGTCCCCGTTCCCCCTCCTGGAATAGATCCACCTCCTTCATACCTGGACGGATGCCCTTCGTCCGATCTGGCTCCCGGTAAGGGTGCCCTGTATTGGTAGGTTATATTATATATATCGGTGGAGGTGGCACCGTATAATTGTGGCCTGCCAGGGTATCATCGCGAATGGATGCAGGGAGCCTTAGCTATGATTCATTCGTTTGGGTGGGATCTCGGTCGTAATATCATGGTTACTGGAAATCTCTTTCTCCTCCATTCCCCCATAGGTTGCTTTTCGGCCGGCCTCGATCATGGTGGGCTTCCCTCGATTCCGTTCATATTTTCCGTCCGAAACGGTACCCTGTGTTTCCAGCGGATCTTCGGGTTTCAGTATCGGACTAGGGGTGGATGCCACATGCTTATTTTGCCCGAGCCCCTCATCCCTAGTCTCCCGGCTACTAGCCTCTTCCCCCTTGCGGGTCTCCTCCACCTGTAACTCATAGGCCAAGTTGTTCGAATTGCTCCAGCATTGCTTGGCCGGACTGTTCCTCTTTAGAAAAGTCTGCCTTGATTTTCTTCACCTTCTGGGACTGTCGATTGATCTCGATCTCGTAGGTGTCCCGAAGATCTCGACTTTTGCGGGCCTCTTCTTTATCTTTCTGGAGTTTAGCTTGTTCTTCCGTCAAATGGTGCTGTACACTCTTAACCTTTGTCTGAACCTTGGCCAGCTGAGAGGTTTCGAGCGCCAATTGCTCCCCTATATACTTGCGATCCGCCTGTATCCTGGCCTTGGTTTCTTTAAATTCCTCTGCTTCTTTCTGGTTCTGGGCAATTACTCTCGCTCTTTCTTCTCCCAGGCGGATCAGATCCTCATTCATAGCCGTACACCGATCCCTCAATTCTTCTTCCTCTGCTTTTAATTTCTCGCAGTAGGCATCGTAGTCAGGGATCTGTCGGCCTCTCCTAGACAGGTCTCTTTCCATGTGTCCGAGGTTAAGTTCGGAGGGTAGCAGGTCTGCCCATGGATTCCCTCTGAACGGGTTGGTGCTCGGAATCGTTCTCACTGGTGTATATTCTCCCAGAGTTCGGAAAACCAGACTCCTCTTGCGAGATCCTTTCTTGTCCGGGGTATGCAGCCGAGCCGCCACATTCCATACCTCATTTATCTGGGCCACTGTAAGGTCCAGTTCCCCATCCTCCAGGTCGGGCCTGGATCCTTCTTCCCCCCCTTTCTTTGACCGAGCCTCTGCCAGGGTCAGTCCGCTACCTCTTCTAGAAAAATCCTGGTCACGGCACCAGTGTAGAGTTTTTCTCTATGTAATTCGATTAAATAAGGACTCGAACTGAAGTTTTCATCTAGAGATGCAAAGGAAGGGGTTTATTGTAACTTTACCCTGTACAATCAAGCTAAGAGTTGACGTTCTGTCTGGTTCGGTTCTTTCAAATAGCAAATGGCTCTTTCATACGATCTATCACAGTCTGAGACCTGAGAAGGTCTGCCATAGCAAGGGGGTGAGGGCAGCTTTTATACTGTCCGCCTCGGATAGGGGTGCCCCCTGGCTCTGGCTTCCCGAACTAACCCGTAGGTGTTCGATTACATATAATATTAGTGTCCATACATGCTGTTAATTATTTTCTAAAGTCTCACAGGTCGCCTGAGATTAAATATAGTGACCCGCTTGTATCTAGGGCGTTACCAGGGGCCAAACGTGTGTTAGGTGATGCGCCTACTTAATCCTTAGCTATTTTGCCAGAACATCTGATTCTTATGTATGAGTCTCTACCTATGTCTTTGGGTCATGAGTGTTTTTGGGCCGCTACCCTATTCGCTTTTAGGACTCGGCTTAGGAAGTGTCATTACACCATGTCTGATTGTATGATTACCAGAGATTGTTTCGAATTTTTCGATTGGGGGATGATGGTTTCTGTATTTAAATCTAAGACTATTCAGTTTAGACAACGCAAATTGTTAATTCCTGTTTGCAGGGTGGATAATGTAGCTTTGTGCGTGGTACATTGGGTAGAGAACCATTTCTGAAATGTAAAGGGCAGGAGTAGTATTGTTTGTATTGGAATGGGACTATGCTTAAGTAATGTTTAATACTCATTGGACTTGCAGCCAATCAGAGGCCTCCATTTGACCGGAAGTGACTGTTGCCATGGTAACGTGACCTAGTTAGGACTCTCAGCCAATCAGAGGCCTCCATTTGACCGGATGTGACTGTTGCCATGGTAACGTGACCTAGTTAGGACTCTCAGCCAATCAGAGGCCTCCATTTGACCGGAAGTGACCGTTGCTATGGTAACGTGACCTGGTTAGGCTCTCAACCAATCAGAGGCCAGCATTCTAGGTGACCTACTGACCTACTTAGCGACTCTCAGCCAATCAGAGGCTAGCATTCTGGTAACCATGGTAACGTGACCTAATTAGCGACCACGTGACTCTTTTGTTTGTAAAGAACACCACGTGCCACGTGACATGTCACGTGATGTGTTTGTTTGTAAACAAACGTGACCTAATTATGGGATTAGTGAGGGCACGTGACTTTTTTTTGTTTGTTTTGTAAACATGTCGACGATGAGCTGATTAGACTTTAAAATAACTTATGTATGAAAATAAAAACACAACAAAATAACTCATTTTCATTTCTTTTATTCACATTTCAAATCATTTTTTTCACACACAAGTTTATGTCTTTTTCTTCTTGTTCTTCGATTTGCAACCCAACAGACCGCAAAGCCTCGCCTCGCCACTCTCACACCCACCACTCTTGTTCTCCAACATACATTGCACTACTTTGGAAAAATCCAGTACCATTTTGGCAAGGCAGAGAACTTTTGCTGGCATGAAACGACCACTATCGCAGCACCCCACTTCTGTCACAACATCAGCATCGCGAGCCTCTGACTCACTGCCCGATCGCTCAGCTTTGGATTTTTGCTCATTTGCATGACGCATTTCTTCGGGTTTCTTGTTCGACATACTTCAATTAGGAAATGAACGCAATGAGGTCCACAGGTGTCAGCAGAGGTGTCTTGGAGTTGAACACTGTTTCTTTGCCACTTGAATGGAGCAGAGTGGTTCAGGAAGGACAAGAACTCCCCACTCAGCGGCGGTAAGCCGAAGGAACCTTTGCTTGCATGAAACAACCACCATCGCAGCACCCCACTTCTGTCACAACATCAGCATCGCGAGCCTCTGACTCACTGTCCGGTCGCTCAGCTTTGGATTTTTGCTCATTTGCATGACGCATTTCTTCGGGTTTCTTGTTCGACATGCTTCAATTAGGAAATGAACGCAATGAGGTCCCCAGGTGTCAGCAGAGGTGTCTTGGAGTTGAACTCGGTTTCTTTGCCACTTGAAAGGAGCAGAGCGTTTCAGCAAGGACAAGACTCCCCACTCAGCGGCGGTAAGCCGAAGGAATTAGTAGTACACTTCACCAGTCCTCGACACGTAAAACGCCACCCAATGCTGACCTGGTAAATGTTGAGGATCTGTGTTGCTCACGAAACAAGTGTCCTTGATAGGATGCTTCGGAATAGTGTCACAAGAGAAAACACCTAGGAAACGATGTTTTGTGTGAACGTTTTCCTTCAACACTCTACTTATTTCAAGCATATTCATACGCTACCACCGTCACAGCGTCTTCAGTTCATGTGGTAGTCGGTGATGGGATGGCGATCTCGGGTCAGCTCGACGACGTTGTCGTACACCAAGTAGAGTAGCACCGTTGTGGTCTTCGCTAAGGACGTGCGGAAACCCTCAGCGGACCAGCCCTTGCAAGGTTGACGCGACACCCGTCGTGCGACCTGTCTGGGGTTAGATCGAGGGGGAACACGGTGTAACCGTTCAGGAAATCGTTGTATGAAATACCACAAGAGCGCGCGCCCTCGTACATCCCCGTTTCCTCGTGTAGTGCCAGGTATTCTCTCACGGCCGCTTTTTTCTTAAATTCGGGGACGTAGGCGTCGTTTGGCACCTTCTGATCGTTCACTATCACTTGAAGCGAGCTGATGTCGTAATGCTGCATCTCGAATGGGTTCTTCAGGTAATTACCGTTGAAGGCGTCGTGGTCCAGGAAGCAAATCATCATCGGCTTGGGTAGCTGGCCTGTTTGAGAGTGAGATTGATTTCCGTCTCTCCAACGATCAACTTCGGTTGATGAGCTAGGTCAAAGTGGAGTCGCGCCATCAGCGAAAAGCGACCGTTGGAGATAAGCTTTCTCATCAGTTAAGTCGTGAAAGTGACCGGGTGTATTTCGATGCCAACCCTGGACGCTCATGATACCGTCCTTCACATCTTTGTTGTAGTTGAGTAACCCTTCCAGGTAGGCCCGGTAAAGGTAGGTCTCGGTGTTACCAGACACTTTGAAACCACCAATGGAGACTTGGACGTCTTTGAAGAGCGAGTGAGCCAAGTTGTTCACCGGAGCCACTACGTCGGTAGCCACTAGCGGGTCGCCGCTCGCTTTCACTACCTCGCATTCTAGATAAAGGTAGTTCTCGTTGAGGTCCGTGTACTCTTGCAACTTGTTGATGGTGAAATTGATGTTACCCCCATCCTCTAAAGAGTTTTTTGTTTCTATCCCGACAAAAGACGACTTTAGGATAGTCGTCTGAGTCGGTGCTACGGTGTGTAGGTCGAGCTCAGAGAGCGCGCACTCTTTACTGCTTTCATGTACGTAAGCCATTGTGCTCTCTCTTCACGCCAATGATGGACTGACGCCGACGTCCTCTAGGTCTTTTTATTTATAGGTCGTCCGCCTGTCTACCGGTCGAAGATGTCCCCTCTGCCGCTTGGCGGTCCCCGCTTTCTTCTTCATGGGTGTGGTGGTGTTTGTTTTTCCTCCAGAGAAGGCCCTACTCGCCAACCTCTTGAGAGCGCCTACTCCTCGATCTTTCACGCTGTTCTTCAAAGTCCTCCCCTCCATCACATCTTTAGCCATGCCCATGCCCGCGCGGAAGAGAGTTTTGCCTACTTTCTTCAACAGAGGAGTAGCCAAGCGCATCAACCCTAATAGAGCACCACCGAAACCGTGACCGCTCTGGAAAGAGTGCCCGCTGTACACATTGATGCCGTTGCCCAGCTGCGCGTTGTAGTAATCACTGTACCCTTGGCCGGTGGTGCGCTTTGGTGGAAAGTACGGCGTATCATTTTTTTTAACGCTCAACAGGTCTCAGATGAAGTGTCACGGTCACCTAGCCTCTACTGAATGGTATGGGATGCCCGGATCTGTCTCTTAAATAGACGCGGACCTCGTCCAACCTCTTGGATTTCAAGGGGAAATAATCCAAATGCGGAAAACTGATAGCCGTCATCCCACGTCGATTCTTTCAAGTCCTGTCCACCGCGGCGCAGCGTAACAGAGGCACTTGCATGTCACCCACACGTCTCTCCTGGATGATGTCGGTGTACACGTACACAGAGTACACGTCTCCGAAGGGGTCCATCATGTAGACAGGTGGAGGGTGACGCGTCTCGTCATCCCGTCTTACGTGAAGATGGATCTGTCGAGGATCAGGAAGCTATCACCCACTAGTCTATCTGTCATGGTCTTATTCAAGCGCTGGACGAAGTGGGCTTTGTTTCCGGTGAAATTAGGGGGTAAAGGGAACATGTTCGGCAGAAAGGAGCGCACATTCACTTTCTGCTCCATGCGTTCAACCATACTTTTCGCCTGGGTGCTCGTTTCCTCCCGCTTGCGGGACGCGGACAGGAACTGTTTGTATACGATGTTCGTCTGTTTCAAGTCGACGTCTCTTTTGAACTTTTTTCTTCCCCCTTTCACTCGCTGCTCTTGCGCCGTGTCTGGCGTCTTTTCCATGACATAACGCGCCTCCGTCTCATTTAACTGGTTAGCGCTCAAGATCAACCTCTTCAGACCGATCAGCTGGTTCACTTTGTTCCAGTCTACTTCGGGGGTGTCTTTCTTGCTTTTTTTCTTCTTATCCAAAACTCTTTTCGCCTCAGCCAGTGAACCCTTCGTGCGCAGAGGAACGACAATGATCATATCGTCGGTTTGCACGTTGCTCCATTCTGTGGGCAGGATGATCTCACTCAGAGCCGCTTCGTACGGTTTGGTCAGAAGGAGCGGCGAGTCGAAGTGAGTTCGGAAAGACATCAAGCTGTTGTCAGGGTAATACTCCATAGAGCTGTTGCTAGGTAGGGTGATGTTCATTTTTTCTACGTGATTTTCTTGACAGGAATCCACTCGTTGAACTTGTCGTCGTAACCCAACCAACGCACAAAAGCTAGCTCTTTACCATCCACGGTCTTGCGACGCAACACCTCGTCTATCAGGTAAGTCTTGTCGTAACGAGTCTTGTAGACCTTCTGAACCTCCTCGGGGTAGAACACGCCCTTTATCTCCTCACCGCTGTCGTCTTCTAGCTCGAACCCTCTGCTTCCCAACGTTTTAGCAAAGTTCATCACTTCCTCCCGACAGTTTCCCTCATACCCTTTGTCAAAGGCGCCTTTAGTTCTCAACATCCGCACTCTGTCACCCGGAGCGATGACGTCCCATGAGGGCGGGGAAGCGTTGAAGTTCGCATGGCGACTGCATGGTTTCATTTCTTTCTTCGATCACCCTTCCTGCTGGTGGAGGGGGGAGTATACTGCCCTGTGTAGTAGCGCGACAGCGGCGTATTTGACGGTGAAGATCTGTTGGTAGTCGGAGTTTGGAAATCGTTGTCGTTGTCGTTGTTGGAGCGGCTGCAGCAGTGGTGGTGGTGGTGGTTTTAGAGAGGGTTTCAGTACGCTGATTAGGAAGAGGAGGAACACTTGGAGCAGTAGAAGTAGTACTAGCAGCAACAGCAGCAACAGCAGCAGCAGCAGCAGGAGTTGTGACGAGACCATGACGAAGCGGTGCTGGTGGTGGTGGTGACGCTTTCGCTTTCGAGAGCGTGTCAGGATCCACGAGCGCCAAGCGTTTGTAGTGTTGTTGCTGCTCTGAGTCCGTCATGGGGGTAGCGGTGGTGGTGCAGGAATGAGGTGTCTCATATACGAAGAATGCTTTTTATAAGCGGTAAGGCCATCCCTATGAGAGCCGGAATGAGGAAACCTCCCTCTTGTACCAAGACGCTTCTCTTTCTTTTGATGAGAGTAGATTTTTTGCTAACCTCCCTCAGCACGTTGGCGGATTCTCGAAGACTGTCCAGTTGTTTGTTGCTGAGCGGAATGTTTCCTTCCAGTAAATTCTGACAGATCTCGCTCAACGCCGTGATCAAATCATCGCTTCCCGAGCCTATTAAATGCTCGCAATCCTCTGGCGAGCACTAAGCTAAGTGCTTAAGAGTGCCATAGTGTCTTCCAAGTCGATGAGAAGCCATTGCTACTGCTTTCTCTTTCTCTTTTTTATGTCTAGCGGTACGAATACGACCTGATCGTAAATAGATGTCAAAGAGGAGCGTATTCTCAGATCGTCGGGTGTTGACTGCTTGAAGTCCAGAAGGAGGTATGAGTGAGGACGTTTGAGTTTGTGCGTAAATATACTAGAGAGAGCCACCGCGTTGGAGGGAAACACCTGTCGAGACAGACTCGCTATTTACCCCATGTCGCGCGGGTTCTTGAAAACGATCATGTAGTGAGCGTTCAGACTCATAGTTCGAAAGTCGGGCAATTTCTGGAGCAGGTTCTGAGTGATATATATGACGCTCACGTTCCAGTGATGGGAGTATTTGGTGAAGATGTCAGCTACCACTTGCTGATTGGAACTACTCATCAGATCATCCAATATGAGTAGAGTGTGCGGTCGTAGATCACCTCCTGCTGCATTTTTTCACTTTTTTTATCAATATTTCTCTAAATATTTGTATTTTATGTGCCCCCTATGGCCAGACCGCGCATTGTTAGTGCTTTTTTATGCTATTTTTAAAACCTTTTCTGCTTTATTTAAGTATGCTATGAACGAACCATAAATGCGATTATAACATATGTGTTACCATTAGAAAGCTGGTGTCATTACGCTTTTTATCCTATGGAAATCTTCCTGATCCGATGAACAGAGGGGTGAGGGTGATGTAGGTAGTATAGATAATGCTAAAACCGCACATTTTCGGAGTTCTGGGCATGAAAGGGTTAGGAGAGGTGGGAGGGAGCCCCCACCCCCTCCCCTCCCCCCTCATTAGCATAACAATACCGCAACAGACATCCCTGGCGCCCGTGAGGACTGCAGTGCTTGTTTCCTGTCCTTGTTTCAGGTCCTTGATATTGCCAAGGTAATGATATTTTAGCCATTATAAATCAAAATAGACTAAAACTTTTGGTACCATTCTCTTCAGTATGAAAAACTGGACAAAACCATTTTTCCCCCCAAAAACCAATATAATTTGAAATTTTCATGATTTCTGCTTTAAATATTGCTTAAGTCACTTCAAAGCAGCAACTCGACCTCTTCAGACCTCATCCAACTCTAGCATGAATTTAATATTTATAGGACCATCATTTGTTTTTCTTTAAGGCAGAGCAAAATAGCATAGCATATAAGGCCTCTCTAAAGCATAATGTATGGGTGAAAATACAGATATTAATTCCTCTATGGTGGGAAGGAAAGCCATCTCTGCAGGGGCCAATGCCAATATGACCTCTTGTGGTCGAAGATGGAACTAAAATGGCTTATTCATGTGTGGCATTAACTTAGATCAATCAGTACACACTTATGGTGGAGGTCTACATACAACAAATAAATAGGGAAGTATATATAATGTATAATCTGCATGAATACACATGAAAACCCTTATGGTTGTGGATGGGAATCATGCTTTCATGCATATGAATCTAGAGCATAGTGAGAGGTAGTTCAACTCAAGCCCAATAGGAGGCAGCATTGAGTAGGCAATTAGCAGAGTGTTATTGTTATCCGGTTTACAGTTGGTTGACTGCTATTCTCACGGGAGGTATTTCACCTATTTTCATACAGAAAGAAGCACTCATATTATTTGTAAATCAACCTGTCCACATATGAGTCTGTGAAGATTGCTGACATGTTATTGTCTAAAATTCGATGCTTGGAGCTCGAGTAGCTGCTTTAAAATAAGTTGAATCTTGTCTAAGTTGAGATGCTCAGCATTTCTACAATAATGGCTCCAAGCACATGTAGATTCAGATATGCAGAGCCAATATACCATAGATAACTGTGACAAGAAAGCATAGGATTTCTCTAACTTTTCAGCAAAACATAGATGGTCAGAAATCAGCCAAAATCGGCCAAAAACCGGCAAAAATGTGCCTCAAGGCGTGATCGGTAAAGGAGGCTAAACTCGCACAAATGCGTGATTGTTAAAGGAAGAGTTCAATAATTGTACATAGAAAATCCAATTGAATTTGCTATTAAAATTGTACAAATTTGGCAAAGCTAAATGCAGGCATGCATTATTCTATCCAAAGCTATGACTATATTGCAAATGCAGATATCCGCCATGATTTCCATTTTAATCAAATGTTTGAATTTGTCCCTTTATATCCTTTTGAAAACATTAAGTGGACTTAGTGAAAAATTTTAAAATGGATAACATGGATATGTATGGTAGGCGTCAAGCATCACTAAAAGAAAAAAAAGGTTTTTTTCATTGATTTTCAAAAAACCTTTCTGGGCCGTTAAAGACATTTCTCAAAAAGTAATTTTTTTTTAGTGTCAACCACAATAATTATTGCTGTAAACTGTCAACATTGGCCGAGGAGGTTCACCAAAAAAAACAGATAGCTGTCAACCTTTGCAAGCACATTCTGCTATCAGCATATGAGACATTTGGTCCTTCGCATTGAATACTTGAAGTAAGGCAGAGAACTACTTGCAGTTGTGGTGGTTCATGGTTATCACTTTAGGTTAAAGAACAACGAAGAACGGCAGTATAGTCCTATGAGTTAACTAGCAGTATACTAGGAAACCAGCACAATGTAGTTTTACTAATATAAGTTGTCTAGTGGTGGTCAGGGTGCTCTCCTCTTCTATTATACGAATGAGTTAGGTGCTCTCCACTTCTTTTAATCCACATATAACATCTGATAACTCCTTTCGGAAGCTGGAAATGTTCATATAGCAATATAACAGCACAGATGTAATTCCAAAACGTATCCTAGTCTTTGGTCATCTGGAAACACAGCATATTACTCCAGCTGGGTGATCAGGAGAAGTAGATCCCGATTAATGTTAATAAGGTATGATGGTAGTCCTATTCACATAATTACAAGTAACAGCACAAGAACAGGAGTACAGTAGTTGGTAGTTTTCGCGGTGGTTATAGTAATCTGTCAGAGTCCTCACATATGGTATTAAATAATACCTGTTAAAAACATAGCTCCTGTCATTTTATACATGACGACTGATTATATAGGATTGTAATCCACTCTGAAACAACATGGTTTCACCCCAGACCCCTTCCTACTTAGCAGGCTGCAGTCTAACACCACCCCAAAGCATCAATGAAACCTTAGGTACATTGCCGTTAACCTTTAAGTTAAATTGTCACATTCACTACAGGCGAATGCCGTGGATGCCTCAGCATTTCCATTTTCATCCTCTAATTTCAGTGTCCATTCCCGTAGGACACCCTCGTTGGCTTTAGCCAACAATGCTTTTTCCTCCCTATGGGCTCTCTGCAGACCAAGGGTGAACAGGCCTATTATCTGTGTGTTATAGTCCACAGCTAAATGTCTCTGAGAGGCCTGAAATTCGGAAACAATGGCTTGCCCAATGTCTGAACTCACCCTCTCTTCCTGTGAAAAATAATTCACGACCGGTACGTATTTTAACTTAGTACCTCCAGTGGTTTTCCTGTTTGGGTACCACTTGACTTGGCACACCAGGCGAAGGCTGTTTCACCTGTTCCCGTGTAAGAGCAGATGCTGTAGCCATAGACCTGGGTGTAACTGTCACAGTTTGTCGTGTTGAGACAACACTGAGACTAGCAGCCTTAGAAGTGGGCTGTACTGTTGGGCCCTCCATACCCATGTTGGTGTAGGTGGAGACCTAGTATTCCTGGGGGCAGTTAATCTCATGTGATAGGAAAGAGGAATATTCCCCCTTTCCATGCTGCCGGAGTCCCTTTACGGACGCCCTCCCTAGTAGTCTCCATGCACAATATCATGAGGACTCCCAGTGATGTCTGTTGAGGAACTCGGACACCTCCTGTATGTGTCAGGATCATGTAACTCCTGTCTAGCAGGCTCCCTCCTTCTGGATTTCTCCATATATATATAGGATCAAGATACTCATTATAGTATCCCCGTCCCTCACGGGCCCAATATCGATTGTAGTATGAATAATTGATTTCTTCCAAGCTTTTGACTTGGTTCTTCTTCCTTTTTCCACCAGGGGAGGAAGATCGGGAGCAGTCCCGGTTAAGGGAAGGGGCCTTATACCTTTCCGGGTTCCAGTTCTACCTTCAGGCTGCTGGAAATTGGAACCTACCCTCCGGGAACTCCTACTGGCACACAACACAGCGTACTCTTCGTCTTTCATAGTGAACCTATTCTTCCCCTCTACTTTGGTGATCCGGGACCTATGATTGCCCTCCCCTACTTCGCACTAGTATGGCTTCGCCGGAGGTTGACTCCGTAAATACTTGGAGTCCAGGCTCTTATATGCTTCCAGGACTCCTGCATGCAATGCATTCACTCGGTTTATAGCGATACCAAAGCCCATATTGTGGTAATCCTTGAGATGACGTATCAAGGTGCCACGTCGAGAATCCAGGCAGCCATTACAGGACTGGATTCCCTTCTCACTGTGTTGTCACAGTGGTACACTATGCGATAATGCATGTGAAATTTACACAAATGGCGTAGGAACCTCAGCTTGGTCACAAAGATCAGCCGTTTTGTCCCAATCTCATTTACACATGTTGAGAATGGGCACCAATTCCGATCTCTCTGATCGTACCATTGGGACATAGGCTCGACCTTCCTAGTATTCAGGGAGCTCTTGGAAATGTCCATGGCTTCCCTCGATACAGTTGACTGCTGTACCACTGTCCCTGTAGTAGGACTCTCTCCTGTAGGAGCTATCAGTTTTGAATCGGCCAGGTTATTAAGCCTGGACCGTTCATTCCCGCGTGCTTGCCGTCCCCTCGCTTCCACGAACTCGTCTGAATTATTACTATCAGCCGAGCTCGATCTGGTGCACATGGCTTTCTCACCTTTTCCGCCGCGACCTCTATTGGCGGCTTTCAACGGTTTTACGGGTGCTTTCTCATCTGCACTGGATGACCTAGTTTTAGTGGTGAGGACGGCATGCTCTATCATGATTGTTCTATATCCAGGACCGCTAATGGGTAGGTCATGATTTTCTGGCTGCTGCTGGCAGCCACCTCGTACTCCTCCCGGGTCCTAGGTTCCCGACCCCGGCGAGGTTTTGGCCTATAATAATTAGGCGTTCCCAGTAACATTCCTGCTACTACGCCGGAGGGTCCAACATACTCGGAGTCTACGCTCCAGTGCCCCTCCACCTTCAAACGTGTCACATAAGGGTGTAGAAACACTTCCCTACCGTTGTACTGAGACTTAAATCCCTCCAGGCGAGGGGTCTCTGGTCATCTGTAGCTACCGGATCAGCCCCTTTGTGTAGGGACTGATCATGTTCCTCCTGCAGTACTGCAGGACTTCCGGCATCGCTAATTTGATCGAGTTGTAATTTGTCAAAGTAGCTAGCCACTTTCGCTGGGCGTAAAGAGGTAGAAATGTCCTCGTCCATGTCCATTACACCTTCTCCTTGCTCTAATAAGTTAAGGTCTCCCTGATTTACAGTGCTATCCGGCGCCATATCCGTCGCCACATCCCCAGCCTTGGGGTCACCACCGTTAAACGGTTCTCCCAAATAAATGGATCAAAGCTTTTCAGCCATTGTACTGATGGATAGGTAGATAGGGGTCCACCTCCACCTTACTGTTACTCCTGTACAACCCTGTGCACCTGAGGGACTCGGCAAACCAACTGCGGATCTCCTGCTCAAACGCTGCTTTATATATGCAGCCAATCACGCGCGTCCTCTGGCCACGTGATCTTACGACCCAGTTCTAGGAACCAGGTCAGACTCATCTACATTGTAAACAAACACATTTTCCCGCGTGTCGAATCCTTCGCTCTGCCAGCTTATCTAGAGTATTGATGGAGTATTATAGATAGCATAAGCGTATCCACCGGGTTATCCGTCCATCACCATGGGTTCCCCTACAGGGGAATCTCGCGACGCGCCTATGACAGGCCGCATTTACTTCCACATTAAACTGATTACAACATATAACCGATACAAGACACCACACTCGTTTACCAGCTTAGTTTATACTGTCCCTAGCTTGCAACCGGGACTGCTTCTTATGTTTTTATGCATAACATTAGACCTGGTGTAAGGACACGCCTTTCCCAGAACAGGTTTAGCCTTAACTTTCCGGTCCATTTACCTTCAGCTGTCGAGACTTTATGTATCTGGCCGCCCTTAGATCTTTTCGGAACGACCTGCCTACGTACCTTTAGTTTCCGGGTATCCTCCTTCCGCGGTTGGTATCCATAGCCAAATCTCTTCCCTTCCATTCCCTCAATCGGGCTACATTGGACTTATACATTCTTCCTAATTTAACAGATTCCTATTATTTTCGTCTTCGAAATTTCACTAATTTACAGGCGAGTCAGCGAGTTCACTGACTCGTCTCGCTTGAAGTCCATTTTCCACGACTTTTCATTGTTTCTCCTGCCTTCAAAGCTGACAACTTAAAGAAAACATATTATTCTTTGATAATCCGCAATAATTTACTACTTACATGGCCAAATTAAGGAGGATTGATTGATTTTCGGCCAAGTTAAGTCGCCGAAACTTGACTCGTCGGATTCTTGAGAAAAGGTTTCCCATTTTACGCCATCAAAAATGACATCCGGTTTACTCGGGGGTCGGCACGAACATTTTTATCTTCCGAAATCGAGCAAATTGCGGACTTTCAACGTAATATTATTACTCCTACAGGTAATATCTAGGCAGTTGTGGACATTTCGGACAGTATAACCATCTTGATAAAAAAATAATTTTTTTATCGAGCGCTTCGGCAATCTCCGGTAGCAAAATCCAACATGGCGGACAGTGGAACGCAGAGCGACGATGATTCGGTACCGATTTGGTTAATTTCATCGATTACAGCTAAAATATGAAGGGTAAGTCCGCAATTTTTGTTGTTATAAATAGATTAGGCTCCCTACCTTCGGGGGGTGAAATTGCGGACAGCTCAGTAGCCGGGTTTTTCCGCAAAATGATATTGACGAACTCTCAAACTTGAAAAGACCAAAAAACAGAGCCAATGATCAAATGATAGAGATTGGGAAATGACAGCGCAGTTGGGCGCACCCGTTGAAAGAGGCTTCAACCAAATTTTCTGGGGGGCTAGGGCCTAATTCAGCTATTGTACGTGTAAATATAGGATGTTTTGTGCGGTTTAGGCTTGGTTTCAAGCAAAAATATGGTTTGTTAACCCCCAAACGACAAAAAAGTATCATCGTATCAATCTAAATGTGGGTCAACGATCAGCTGATCTGCGCTGAGCCAAGCGCCAAGCAGTTTCAAGGTACCCCCCGGCCGGATATCCCTTTAGCCTTATGTGGTTGGGGGTGACTTGAAACCGAGGCAGACCGGCCTGTCATTTCTCAACTTGAATCAAATTTCTTGAAAATGGCTCATATCAAAGGTAAATCTCAACCAATATTCACCTTATTAGGCTCGTTAGATGCAGAAATGTTCTCTCTATTAGGCCCTAGTGTTTCAGCCCTCCACCCCGCCTACTTTTTGTGAAATTTGACTTTGTTTGGGAATTTTGGCGAGTAGAACGCTTTGACTTAGAGTACTCGGGATAGCGCCAAACGAAGCGTCTCGGCGAGAGGATTTCAGAAATGTAAAACTATCATGTTTAGTTCTATAGATACAGGTATGTCATTGACAAACATTTGGTTTGGGGCAGGGCACCCCCTTGAAGTAAAAAAAAATTGAGCCCCCCCCCGTGTCAGGTTTCAGGGTTGAGACGCTACCCGGTAGTGCTTTAACAGTGGCTCGATGCAAACATGAAAACTGCTCTTTAAAATTGTACAAGGGGGGGGGGGAGCCCCAAAATAATTTTTTCTGAACTCCTATGTCTTAGGCCTTTCTAATGATACGATTTATTAAGAAATGCAACATGTAGACGTCACTTTGCACAGACGGGCACGACCCTTAAACATGAATACTACTAGAATAACTTGCAAATTTGCTCCACGATTTTTTTTTGTTTGGGGGGGTTAGAGCAATTTTTGGGAACTGCCCTTAATATGTGGCAAAGAAGACATGTCAAATATCCAAGTTTCCGCTATCCCATTGAAAGAAAAATTCTTTATGACCCCCCAAGCCCCCCCTGAGTTTGGGTCAATTCACCATCCCAACCCTGTTGAAATCCTATATACGGTCTCGTGGCTGATCAACTTGAGTTTGCTTTTTTGGATTTATGGATATTTTGGGGCCCCAAACATTTCTGAGCCTCAGATAATAGTAAAGTAGACATGCTGAAGTACCACCTATTTTTTTCCTTACCCAAAAAGACCCATTTTTGACCCAAATAGAGCAGGCGAGACTCTACCCGGTAGTGCTTTAACATAGTGAGTCTATCCGCGCCGACTGACAGTGGCCCGATCCAAACTGAAAATATGCTCTAAAATTGAACACAAGGGGGGGGGGGCCCATAATATTTCTTTTGAACTCCCCTGTATTAGGCCCTTCTAATGATTTGATTCATTAAGAAATCCAACAAGTAGAAGTGACTAAACCAATAGCGGCAGGACCCTCAAACATAAATACTACTAGAATAACTTGAAAATTGCTCAACGACAAGCCCTATTTTGGGGGGGTTAGAGCAATTTTTGGGATCTGCCCTTAATATGTGGCAAAGAAGACATGTTAAATATCCAAGTTTCCGCTATCCCATTGAAAGAAAAATTCTTTATGACCCCCCAAGCCCCCCCTGAGTTTGGGTCAATTCACCATCCCAACCCTGTTGAAATCCCATATACGGTCTCGTGGCTGATCAATTTGAGTTTGCTTTTTTGGATTTATGGATATTTTGGGGCCCCAAACATTTCTGAGCCTCAGATAATAGTAAAGTAGACATGCTGAAGTACCACCTATTTTTTTCCTTACCCAAAAAGACCCATTTTTGACCCAAATAGAGCAGGCGAGACTCTACCCGGTAGTGCTTTAACATAGCGAGTCTATCCGCGCCACCTGACAGTGGCCCGATCCAAACTGAAAATATGCTCTAACATTGAACACAAGGGGGGGGGGCCCATAATATTTCTTTTGAACTCCCCTGTATTAGGCCCTTCTAATGATTCGATTCATTAAGAAATCCAACAAGTAGAAGTGACTAAACCAATAGCGGCAGGACCCTCAAACATAAATGCTACTAGAATAACTTGAAAATTGCTCAACGACAAGCCCTATTTTGGGGGGGTTAGAGCAATTTTTGGGATCTGCCCTTAATATGTGGCAAAGAAGACATGTTAAATATCCAAGTTTCCGCTATCCCATTGAAAGAAAAATTCTTTATGACCCCCCAAGCCCCCCCTGAGTTTGGGTCAAT
Source organism: Harmothoe impar (assembly GCA_947462335.1). Classification (NCBI taxonomy): domain Eukaryota; kingdom Metazoa; phylum Annelida; class Polychaeta; order Phyllodocida; family Polynoidae; genus Harmothoe; species Harmothoe impar. The sequence goes on from OX381705.1 coordinate 91,027,725, forward strand.
TCACCATCCCAACCCTGTTGAAATCCCATATACGGTCTCGTGGCTGATCAACTTGAGTTTGCTTTTTTGGATTTATGGATATTTTGGGGCCCCAAACATTTCTGAGCCTCAGATAATAGTAAAGTAGACATGCTGAAGTACCACCTATTTTTTTCCTTACTCAAAAAGACCCATTTTTGACCCAAATAGAGCAGGCGAGACTCTACCCGGTAGTGCTTTAACATAGCGAGTCTATCCGCGCCGACTGACAGTGGCCCGATCCAAACTGAAAATATGCTCTAAAATTGAACACAAGGGGGGGGGGGCATAATATTTCTTTTGAACTCCCCTGTATTAGGCCCTTCTAATGATTCGATTCATTAAGAAATCCAACAAGTAGAAGTGACTAAACCAATAGCGGCAGGACCCTCAAACAGAAATACTACTAGAATAACTTGAAAATTGCTCAACGACAAGCCCTATTTTGGGGGGGTTAGAGCAATTTTTGGGATCTGCCCTTAATATGTGGCAAAGAAGACACGTAAAATATCCAAGTTTCCGCTATCCCATTGAAAGAAAAATTCTTTATGACCCCCCAAGCCCCCCCTGAGTTTGGGTCAATTCACCATCCCAACCCTGTTGAAATCCTATATACGGTCTCGTGGCTGATCAACTTGAGTTTGCTTTTTTGGATTTATGGATATTTTGGGGCCCCAAACATTTCTGAGCCTCAGATAATAGTAAAGTAGACATGCTGAAGTACCACCTATTTTTTTCCTGACCCAAAAAGACCCATTTTTGACCCAAATAGAGCAGGCGAGACTCTACCCGGTAGTGCTTTAACATAGCAAGTCTATCTGAGCCGACTGACAGTGGCCCGATCCAAACTGAAAATATGCTCTAAAATTGAACACAAGGGGGGGGGGGGGCCATAATATTTCTTTTGAACTCCCCTGTATTAGGCCTTTCTAATGATACGATTCATTAAGAAATCCAACAAGTAGAAGTGACTAAACCAATAGCGACAGGACCCTCAAACATGAATACTACTAGAATAACTTGAAAAAATGCTCAACGACAAGCCATTTGTTGGGTGGGTTAGAGCAATTTTTGGGATCTGCCCTTAATATATGCCAAAAGAAGACATGTGACCAAAAGTAATCTTTTTCTTTGAGGGGGTTAGCCCTAATTCCTAAAACTGCCGCTTACTCACACTTAAATAAAGACCCTATTTTATTTTGCAGAGACTCATCACGTAGTCACATCCCTCTTCACGTCAAGACATTCCAAGACACTTCAAGACACTTCAAGACACTTCAAGACACTTCAAGACACTTCAAGACACTTCTAAATTTCAACTAGGCCCAAAACTGACATTGTGTCCAACAATCCCTAGGGGCCTCACAACACGCCTAGGGGCTCCACAACACGCCTAGGGGCTCAATACTACGCCTAGGAGATCCATACCACGCCTAGGGGATCCACAACATGACTAGGGGCTCCACAACATGTGTAGGGGCTCCACAACACGTGTAGGGGCTCCACAAAACGTGTAGGGGCTCCATACTACGCCTAGGAGATCCATACCACGCCTAGGGGATCCACAACATGTGTAGGGGCTCCACAACACGTGTAGGGGCTCCACAACATGACTAGGGGCTCCACAACAAGTGTAGGGGATCCACAACACGTGTAGGGGCTCCACAACACGCCTAGGGGCTCCACAACATGACTTGGGGCTCCACAACGCGTGTAGGGGCTCCATACCACGCTTAGGGCTCCACAACACGTGTAGGGGCTCCACAAAACGTGTAGGGGCTCCATACCACGCCTAGGGGCTCCACAACATGACTAGGGGCTCCACAACACGTGTAGGAGCTCCACAACCTGTGTAGGGGCTCCATACCACGCCTAGGGGCTCCACAACATGACTAGGGGCTCCACAACATGTGTACGGGCTCCACAACACGTGTAGGGGCTCCCCAACATGACTAGGGGCTCCACAACACGTGTAGGGGCTCCATACCACGCCTAGGGGCTCCACGCCATGACTAGGGGCTCCACACCACACCTAGGGGCTCCACAACATGTCTAGGGGCTCCCCAACATGCATACTAGCCCTCTAAATATGGACTTCATGAGAGGGAACTTCAGATACAAGTCAGGCATGAAACCCATCTAGAAACTGTTCCACATATCTAGGAAACTCATCCACATGTTTAGGAACTCTTCAACGTGTGTATCTAAACTCATCATTGGGTCTAGAAACTCTATATCTAGGAATTGCACTACACATTTAGAAAGTCTAGGAACTCTTCAATATATCAATCTTCATCCAAGTCAATTCATTGCTGCCCTTATAATTATTAATATAACCAGTTTCCATTATAACAGAAGGAATTTTTTCGTTGTCATTTATAACCTCATCAAGTTAACAAATTTCCTCACTAACTTTGAAATAAATCCCAAACACATCTCCAAATGCCTAACGCGGTTCCAAACACAACCCTGCATAAATATTAAATCCAGTATCTTCTCAAACAAGTGAGGGCTAGCAAACAAAATATATATATATGTTATTAGTGACGGGGGTGTGTGTGTTTGGGGGGTGCTCAAATATCAGACCTGCAACAAAAAAATGTTTCCAACCACAACCCTGCATAAATATTAAATCCAGTATCTTCTCAAACAAGTGAGGGCTAGCAAACAGATGGAATCTGTTTGCGCCCTCACTTGTAAAGAATGTATAACTACAGTACAGTCACTGACAACACGGATGATGAAACAAGGCCCATTCCAATTACTTGCTAACTTTGAAATGGATAATGGTTCATGCAACCGGACTACCTGGGAGTTTCTGGGTTCATCCCCACTACTCCAAAAACTAAATCCGCTGGCATGATTAGATCCTTCCCGAATACTAAGAGGTTGGGGGTGCATGATTTACTAGTATGGACAGTGCTGTTGTATGCGTGACATACATACTCACACTGTTCATCCCAAAAATCCATCTTATCATTCACCAGGGATTTTAACACCTGTGTTAGGGTCCGGTTAAACCTTTCAACCATACCATCACTCTGAGGCCTATATGGGTTCATTCTGGTTTTACATATAGCCAGACGGTGATACATCTCCTGCCAGAGGTAAGATTCAAATTCCCAACACTGGTTGCTGTGCATCATCAGGGGAACCCCAAGATGCAATACCCAACCCTTGATAAATGCCTTAGCATGGGTTGCAGCCTTGTGATCCGCCAAAGGGAACACCCTCGTGTAATTAGTGTAATAATCAGTCACTACCATCATACATGTATTTCCATCAAGAGTGATATTGAATCCACTGATGATATCGATTGCCACTCGTGCAAATCGGACTCTTGGGACAAGGGCATTTTTGGGACCAGGTTTGTTCTTACAACAATCCGGGCAAGTGGCAATCCACCTTAGTAAATCAGCATTCATACTGGGCCAGCAGTATCTTATTCCTAAATGTTCCAGGGAGCGTTTCTTTCCAAAGTGACCACTGGTCAGGTGTCCATGACAGTAATACATAATATCCCTCCTCATACCTGAGAGAATTACCACCTGCCGAATCCGTCTACCAGATGGGTTGACTTTCCATCGGTGAGCCACACCATTCCGAACTTCCAGCTCTGCCCATTGGGCTGATAGTCGCCTCATTTTCCTGGTTCTCCAGGGAAATCTCCGGCCTAGGAGGCCTGATCCCTTTGGGCAATAATTCCAGTAACCGACTTAGGTTGGGATCCTTTTCCTGAAACATCCGATTTGTTCCCATTGACCATTCCTTGATACCGGTGTTCCAAGATTCACAAGGCATCCGTGCCGCGGCTATGATAGCATTGTGTTGCCCACAATCATCTCTGAGTTTTACTCATTGTGTTACTAGCAAAGGCAATAGGAACTTCCACCCCCTCTTGGATCAGCCCTTAACCCCTTCAGTGGATATTATCCGTCCCAGGTAGTTAATGTCTTTTTTTAAAAAGGTTACAATTCTTGGGCTTAAGCTTAAGACCATTTGCAATAATCCTTTCCAGAATTTCCTGCAGATTATTCAAACAATCCTGAAAGGTTTTCCCAAACACTATCACATCATCCAAATAAACTAGACACTTCTGCCGTAATAAGTCACTCAAGAGAGTTTCCATCATAGCCTCGAATGTTGCAGGAGCATTACACAAACCAAACGGCATTACTTTATATTTATACTACCCGATATGGCTGGAAAACACTGTTTTCTCCATATCTTCCGGCTTCATTCCCACCTGCCAATACCCGAAATGTAAGTCCAAGGTACAGGCCCATTCATTCCCTCCCAAAGAATCAATGGTTTCATCGATCCTGGGTAGAAGGTACAAATTTTTCTTGGTCAAACCATTCAATTTCCAGTAATCAATACAAAAATGTATGATACCATCCTTCTTAGTAACCATGCACACTGGAGAAGACCAGGGGCTGATACTAGGATATCCCGCAACATCTTTGCTATTACCTCCTCTGCCACCACTTTCTTTTTCAGAGGTAACCTCCTGTAAGGAATCTTAAAAGGAGGATTATCTCCTGTTTTAATTTCCTGCAAGACTTTATCAGTTCTCCCCAGAGGTTCTCCAGGGCCGGCAAAACTTTCCTACAGTGCTGCAACATTTTTAGCAACGCCTCCCTGTGTACCTCATTCTCTGGGGATGAATCTATCAACAATTTATTGATTTCTTCATGCAAATCATTTCCTTTCCACTCATCCACCGGTATATCCTAAAGCTACTGGTGACTGCCTCCGCAAGTATCACTTTCCCCAATTCAGTGCCCTTCTGGAGATATATGGTGACATTTCCGGGATTGGAGACTGGTGCCACTGACCATCTGGTATTCCCTATTAGGGTATCCACAGATTCTAGTCCCTTCCGAGACAATACAGCCATATTCGGCTCCATTACTGCTAATCCTCTTCGGAGCAATCGACCTGCACTTATTAGTACATCACACATCATTCCAGCGGGGATTTTGACAGTCTACGCCACACTGGCAACACTATTAATAATCCTTAGCTTACAGGGTACACTAACATTATAAGGGTATTCTTTCTTCAATTTCCCGCTCTTTGGATTTGATGTCGCACCAAAGAGTGCTGTAAAATCTAACCTTATGATGCCATCATCTTCAATCTCTGCTATGGTCGGAGACCATACAAACTCCTTCCTTGCCACAGAGATTATCAGAAACAACCGTCCAAATGTCCTCATCATAGTACCATCGGCCGTACATGCATTTACACACACTTGGCAACGAGTCAAAGAACCCCTGGGAGATCATGGAGTGGCTAGTTCCAGTATCTACCAGGAACTCTCCCAACTTTCCTTGTACAGAACTGGAAACATACCACCTCTTCCCATCAGTTACTAAGGGATTGCTAGTAAACCAGTGAAGGTCACCATCAGTACCCAAGTCAAATACACATGCTTTTAAGTGTTCCAGACAAGGATGACCTGGGGGAAGCCTGGTTCCTCCAACCTTAACCATCTCTTTGGTTATTGACTCCTCTATACTGATACTGGGTTTCCCCTCCGCGCACCCATGGGCGACTGTTGCATCAGCATCCCCAGCCTCATGGTTTCCGGGATGATCAGTCCCATCTCCCTTCTTGCTGGACGTATCCAGATGGTCCTTCACCGTAAACGTCGGTGATAATTTAGCATATTTTCTCAGCGGTTACCACCTCCCTGATCTGGGTAACCCCCTTTAGTTTCCCGGAACTTCTCTTCTCAGACCCGGCTTCTCTGCCTTACATTCGGCGGCAAAATGTCCTATTATCTGACAATGCTAACACTTAACAGTATTATGATCAAGCCATAGGCGTCTCCTCACTTGATTGTCATGCGAGTGATCATGGTTTCCATTAGAGTAACCATGGGAGCATCTGACTTATTTATTTTATCCGAAGTTCTCCAGCTCCTCCGGCTTCTATAAATATTTTGGGAGGTTTTTTTTTCTAATAAACTCCCCAAAGATACATTACAGCCTGTAGGTATGGTTAGGAGAGTTAAATATCATAGCACAGGGGGTAGTATGTGCATTTTGTACTCTGCCGATCATGTACGGCAACCGATCATGTACGTCCACCGATCATGTACGTCACTTTTTTAGTTGCACTGATTTGGTGAGAGTGAGCCATATGGGAAATCGAAGATTACCCCACCGGATTATCCATCCACCACCCTCGGGGAACACTCTTACATTCTTTTCTATTGACTCTGTTGGTAGCACACACGTAACATATAGAACAACACAGGACACCACACTCGTTGTGTAAACAAGCTAGGTTACAGCCCCTCTAGCCACCAGCCTAGGGCTCCGCCGAACGGGATTGCCGCCCGCATCTAATAACCTGGCCGAAGGACACTCGTTCTTAACTAAAATTCCAGCCTTGATTTTAGTTTTCCGGGCCCTTCTTCCTTCGCCTGCCGAGACTTTCTTTTTCACGGTCTTTCGGAGTTTCCTTCGTACCACCGTCTTGGGGGGGTCCACTGACACCCCTTCCAAAGGTACAAATTTAGCTTCCGAACTCTTCTCCTTCACCTCCGTTTCCGGGGTGAGCTCCCTCCCAGCCCAAGCAGGCAACCGAGCCACATGGCTCGTCCGAATGCGTCCCGCTGCAGACTGGATTAATACAGTCGTTTGACTGATACATTTAACCACGGTATGTGGTCCATCCCAGTTATTTGCCAGTTTGACGTTACAGAGCGGTTCATGCAGTCGGATCACTCTATCCCCCACCACAAACCGCCGTAATTTCAATCCGGTGTCATAACCCACCTTCTGCCAATTCGCAGCTTTGAGCAAATGAGCCCTAACTGTTTCATAGGCGAATTTGAACCTCTCTCGGAGAGATTCCACGAATAGCACCGTACAAGGTGCTTCCGGACTGATCCCTACCACCCCGAATACCAAATCCGCGGGCATGATCAAGTCCTCCCCGAACACCAATAGGTTCGGAGTGCAATTTGTCGAAGTGTGGACCTATTATTATACGCATGTACCACAAATTCACACTGGTCATCCCAATCATCCATATGAGAGTTCACTAATGGCTTCAAGACCTGGATCAAGGTCCGATTAAACCGCTCCACCTGTCCGTCGGACTGGGGCTGGTACGGATTGGTCCGAGTCTTGCATATAGCCAACTGATGGCACATAGCAGCCCATAATTTCGACTCAAATTCTCTCCCTTGATCGCTATGTAACATCAAGGGAGCCCCCAAATGGAGGATCCACCCCTTCACCAGTGCTTCCGCACAAGTAGCAGCAGTATGATCCACGAGTGGGTACACTCGGGTGTATTTAGTATAGTAGTCTGAGACTACCATCATACATGTATTTCCCTTAGGAGTGGGTTTTACCCCACTAATAATGTCTACAGCTATCCGGGCAAACCTTACTCCGAACAGCTCCTGTTGCAATGGCAATTTTCCCAGTCCAGGACCAGGTTTGCCTAGACAACAGGCCGGACATGTCTCGATCCACCTCAAAAGGTCACCGGACATTCCCGGCCAGTAATACCTTCTACTCAGCCGTTCCAACGAGCGTTTCTTTCCGAAGTGCCCACTAGTGGAATGGTCGTGGCAATAGTACAGGATGTCTTTCCTCATAGCAGCCGGATCACCATTTGTAACACCCTCCGCTTCCCTGGACAAGACTTCCACCTGCACAACAACGAATCCCGAACCTCCAGTTCATGGAACTGAGCCAGGAAACGTCGCATTTCACGGTTTTCCAATGATATCTCGGGCCTCACTGGACAGACCCCTGTAGGGACGAGCTCCCTCAGTCGTGCTATGGTAGGATCGGCTATCTGGTACGTCCTTATAGTGTCGGTGGACCAATCCAACAGGTTCTGCAACAACCCGTCATAAGGCAAACGCACACTCGCTACCACAGCATTGTGAGCACCACAATCCCCACACTCCGGACGCACACAACGGCGAACCGGACGTCGACTTAGGCAGTCAGCATTGATATGCTTCGTGCCGGCTCGGTGCTGGATATGAGAGTTCTCCAGTCCGAACTCACTGAGGTGATTCAACCACGGACCAATCATCCCCTCCGAGTCCTTAAAATTAAGTAGCCACCTCAAGGCAGAATGATCAGTCCAAAGTGTGAAGTTCCCTCCATACAAGAAGTGCCGAAACTTCTTTGTGTACACCACTACTGCGAGCAACTCCCGCTTGGTAGTACAATAATTTCTCTGAGCCTTGTTCATACTGTTACTAGCAAACGCCAGCGGGACCTCTCCTCCGTCCTGGATCTGGGACAATGCGGCCCCGATGCTCTCATTGCTCGCATCAGTGTCAAGGATGAAATGCCCCTTCTCCGTAGGGTATTTCAGCACGGGGGTGGTTCGGAACAATGCCTTAATCTCTTTAAAGGTGTCATTCTGCTCCATACCCCATGGGAAGGGTTCTTTCTTCCTCCCCGGAGTCCAATGGCTCAACTTTTGCAAGGGTTGAGACACCCTAGAGAATCCGGGGATGAAGTCCCTGTAATAGGAACAAAACCCCAAAAAGGATCTCACATCGTCGTCCAGGTATACCAAGCACTTTCGCCACAACAAATCACTCAACAGAGTTTCCATCATGGCCTCAAAAGTAGCAGGGGCGTTGCATAACTGCAAATCGAGGGTGCAGAACCATTGGTTCCTACCCAACGAGTCCAGAGTCTCATCAATTCGGGGTAGAGGATACGCATTAAAGAACGCTGCGTACATCATCGGTGCCTTCTGATCCGATGATTCTTTCTTCGGAGGAGGGTTTCCACCCCCTTCCGGCTTCTTATTCTTCCACGGTGGTTTAGAGGAATTTCCATTCCTCTTGAACTGAGCCGCAGAAGCCGTTGCCTCCTCCTCATCACTGCCCGCACCATCAGACTGTTCCGGAGAACATTCTATAATGGCAGAGGCCCGGGTTGGCATCCGGTCCCCCAACAGTGACTTTTTGAGAGCGTGTATCTCGATGGCCTTAAAAAGGTCATCCAATGACGTATCCGCCCTCCACGTATCATACACCGTCTGTTGTATGTCCGGATCTCTCAATCCAGCGATGAACTGAGAGAACAATTCCTTAGAGAATAAGGCATCATGGATCCCTGAAGCAGGATGTACCTTCTTCAGGAGTCGCATCAATGCAAGTCCGAAAACCCTCCGGGCCTCGTTCTTGCCTTGCACTCGCTTCTTAACTCTTCCTTTCCCGATCGCGCATTTATGCGAATTTTTGGCCGATTTTTGGCCGATTTTGAGGCCCCTGCCATTTTCTCAAAAATTGCTTCAAAGCTTAGATTTTTTGGATTCTCACTATTTGGAATATGGTCTCCAGGGATCTCGAACCATTTGTCTCTGGTAATATTTTCCTTTACATGGTTTGCTTGCCAACTTGAGAGACAATCAACCCGATTTTGACCCATATTTAATCGATTTTTCAGGTAAAAATCATTAAAAATGTAAGACAATATGATTTTGGTGAAAAACTACTTTAGAGAGCTTTTCAAGATTAAAAAGAAGGTACTAATATTTCCCATTATTTTCGGTGTCATTTTGATCAAAATTTCCGTTGCCATAGCAACAGATTTGCTAGAAATAGTGATTTCGTGAATTATTGGTTGCCATGGTAACCATATCAAATATGGCCGTCATGACCATTCCATATACAAAATCGGAAAATACCTAACAAAACCTACAATATGGTATTTATTCCATCTCAATTGATGAAGGCAATCCTGAAATATTGCAGTTTGAATATTGGTTCAAGATACACTTTTTTTTATATCATCGCTATTTTGCTAGAGCCATATCTTGCTTATTTAAATAGATATTGAATACTAGGGTAACGCCCTTTTAAGTCAACATCCTTAGTTCATAGTATCACTACTCAACTTGTAGTTTGAATATTTACATAATTCCAAAAGTTTTAGAATGCTCATGCCATGATCTATAGTCCAAAAAACACCCAAAAATGATCTGGGAAAGGAAGAGTTAAAAGCGACCATCGGATCGATCCGAGCGGAGTCTCCGAACAAGATAGTCCCGATCTCCACCAGCTGTTTGAAAGTGCCGCGGGGTCCGCATTCATCTTTCCACTGTTCAACTGCCATCAGGCCGTCTCCTATGCGCAATCCTTTACAGATGTAAGGGATAGCATCCTGTTGGTCCCATCCACTGAGGCTGATGTCCTCAACGGTGGCTCCTAACCACTCTTCCCAAGAGTTTTTCTGCCAGTACGGACTAGGTTCACTAGCTATCCGTCTGGCGGCATTGGACGATCCCCTAATTTCAGAGGTGATCGCCAGGCATTTAGAAATGGAAGTCGAGGCGTCCCGTTCTGCGCCTACATTGTGCAATCCTATCCCAGCTATAGCAGGGTTAGTATCGTAGAACTCTTGCAATTCCGTACTCAGAATCGATCGTCTCGTAGGCTTCTTAGGACTCGTTGTCCCAGGAATTGCCCCCGGAGTAGCCCCCTTAGTAGGTAAGCTATTCTGTCTCTCCAGGTAGGCCTGGTAAGTACCATACGCCACCAAATCAGTAGTGGGGTCAACTCCTTGACTGAACCACCAATTCTTCTCCAGATCGGTCATATGACCAAATGTCATGGATCATCCGGATTTGAGCTGCCAGGGGGCTCAAAAATAAATATTTGAGTAGGGTTTCAACATTTTTGAATACAAATAGTATAGGTATTGGGGATTATATTTCCTATATTTGGGTAGGTTAATTATCATTATTGAATCTACAGTACAGGATCATATGTAGGTGCAAGTAGACACGACTGAGCCCTCTTTATAAAGTGTATGAATTTGTATATGTCTCTGGGATAATTGCCTATAAAAATGGTTTATTTTATAGGATTATTGCGCTAGAAGGGCTCCAATAAGGTAGGAATTGACTATACATGGTACAGAGCATGTTATATTGATTGAAAGGTTTAAAAGGAGGGCTCAGTCGTGTCTACTGTGATAACTAGTGTATAACAAAGTATTCTCATTTATAAGTGTCTATAAGATAAAATAACCAGCAAATTTATTTTTGAATATGAATAATACATTCTAAGCTATAATAGAAATAACTTGAGATGTACATAATGTGTCCCCTTAGTATCTTTTCACTAAAGGGCTCAGTCGTGTCTACTAGGGCTCAGTCGTGTCTACTCATAAACTACCCCTAAAATATGACTGATATTCACTAGGCTCTGCAGGGAAGGCCGTTAAAGCTAGACTTACAATTTTTTTTCCTGTGTATAGGTAAATAATATATATCATGCCTTAGTTAATTTTTTTTTTCTATATTAATATATGGTTTTGGCCATGTTTTGTTTGGGCTCAGTCGTGTCTATGCAAAACTACCCCAGCACTTTTGACCATACATAATATTTATCAAGCATATCATATAGTCCTAAGTGGTGCTAAAATGTTCCCTACCATAAAGGGGAACTGGCCAAGAAAAGATATGTGTGAATAGCTCTATTTATAGAGCAGTATATACAGCATAATTTCACAATCAAGGACAATCATACTAGACCAAAAAGATATCTACATATGAAAAATGGAATTCTTTATTGAGTGGAGAAGAAGAAAAGTTTAAATCAGGACAATCTGTGACATTTGGTCATATACTGGCACTGTTGAGCCAGAGCAAGCAACCGCTGATGCTCGGACTTCTCTTTTGCCAACTGTTTGGCTTGCCTCTCAGCTTCCTCTTCTTGCTGAGCTTGTTCCAGTTTAGCTTTCGCAGCTTCACCGGCTGCCCGGAGCCCTTCTTTTCGTGCTCTCAGGACCGCCGCCTCTTGCTCCGCTAGCTCTTCCGCCATTGCCGCGTTCTCTCGCATGCGTTTCTTTTGCTGTTCCAAAGCAGCTTCCTCTTGGCGGTACACCTCCCGCCTCTCTGTTTCCAGGGTTTTCTGTTCCTGGAACATCTTGTTCGTCTGACAATTCTGCCATTGTACCAGACTCGGATGCTTTTTTTTAAGCGTTCCGAATCAAGCTGTCGCTCATCCTGTTGCAACTGTGACTGTGGGCTCGGTACCAGTCCCGACAACGATCTTCCCCTTCCCGCAGGATTTACACCCGTCGTGGCAGAAAAGACCTGCTTCGGGATGGGACGGATGCCCATAATACCCACCCTTGGTGAGTATTTGCTCGCCATTCCTCTACCTCTTGCTCGGCCCATCCTAAGAGGTCGACCTGGCATTGAAGCAGACAAGGCAGGCTCTATGGTTACTCCACGCCCAATGGGCAGATTTGGCGTATCCGTAAAGCTCATGTAATGACCAGCCCTAGGACTGCCATTGTCAGCGGAAGCGTATGAGGTACTGCTGTCCTGCATACTGTTCCGAGCCTCCAACAAGAACTGCTGTAGAGCATTCTTTTTGGTTCTCAAGATGTCACACTCTGTAGTCAGAGTCTGACGAGCATCCTTTAGGTCTTCCATATCCCGAACAAGTTCGGAGTGGGCCCCCTCTGCTTCCGAAAGCACGGCGTCTCTGGCCACACAAATCTGGTTCAGTTCCGTGTTCGCAGTGACAAAGTCGGAACGGACCGCCTCTAGGTCAGCCGTTTTCTGGTTGAACTCCGACCGAACCATGCTTAGAGCCTGCGCCAGTTTCTCGTTCTCCTCCAACAAGGTTGACAACCTCGCATCTTTTTCCTTGATTTTGGAAGTCCGGTGTGTGACTGCGCTTTCCAATGCAATCAAACTGCTTTTCCATTCATTGGACTGTTTTTGAATGGTCAACAATTCCATTTGGGCTATCTGCAGACGTTCCTGCACCCTGGCTTCTCTCATATCATCGAAGCGACGCTCCTCCGAAATGTCAAATCTCCGAGGTGTCGGAGCGGCTGCCCGTGACCCGCCGACGTTAAACATCGACAGATTCATCTCTTCTAATGAACGACTCATTACTTCGGGACCTCTATATCCCATTAGCACGCTTGCTCCGGGTGGAACATCCGCACTCCTTGTGGGGGTATCTGCCTCATCTGTGGCACATAACCCCTCCGATGACAAGGCTAATGCCTCATCGGGAGACCTCGCTGCTCCGGCCAGAGCACGAGGTCTGTGCTATTGCACAGGCTAACCTGCGTTTTACTCAGAACTGGTCACGGCACCAGTGTAATAAACGATACTTTGTGTCTCTATGATATTGTTAGAGTATCAAGGAAAGAACAAAGTCAACACAGTTCGGATCAAGTGTTACAGGTTGCGAATCAATAGGTTTATTCAATAACCTAGACAGGCAAAGCTCTGGTCGTGCGAACTCCCTATAGAGTTCGGAACGGGTCAGTAGGCTAATCAGCCGCAGTGATCACGGGGTCTCTTTACCAGCGTGGCTCAGAGTAACCGACGAGTCCCATCGGATGCTGGGTATATATATGCAGCCAGCCTGCGCGCGCACACGCAGACCGGAAGCCTATAGCGACCTCTGTCCATACCCCAAGCCCGAAGCAGGTGTCGCCACCTGCCGTCGGACTGAAGGGTTCGGACTGAGTTCGCAACACAGCATCCAACAGAACACGTCATATAACACCTCGTATAACCCCAGCCCCTACACAGGTAATAATATTAGATTAGTAAAAAGACATCATACGTATTCTTCGTTGGAGCTCCGGATCCTCCTGGCATGAGATGGTGCATTCTGCCCGGCGTTCGGAACCTACTTCATTCAGCTCCTGCTAACCGGATCAAGAAAGTTCATTTGCTCTTACTCGGGAGCATGATGTTATATATAAAAAACTATGTCTTGCCTCCTAGCCTTCTTCAGACATATTTAATACAGGAGCACTCAGTCCTGTAGTTGGTATATATAAATATATGGGTGTTTCACTATTGGGGATAGTATTTCCCAATACTCCCCCCCTTGCCTACGGACACGCTATAGGATAATCCTATGCAGTGTTCGAGTCCTCATCCAATCTGGCTTTAGTAGGGTCTACCGCAGCCTGATCGTCATCCTCGGAGTCTGACTCAGCCTCAGCCAGAGTCAACTCTTGGAGCCAGGACTCGATCATCTCCCTGGACCCATCCCACTCATGCATCTCATGTCCGAAGCACTCTCAGAACTTGGCGCGCTGGGCGTCAAGTCGCTGCTGGGCATTCTTAGCCGCCCTCTTCTGCGTTTTCTTGTCCAGTCTAGCTTGCTCCTGTTCGTTCCGAGCTTTTTCCATCTCTTCCCAAACCTTATCCTCGGCCTTCTCCTTTTGGATCTTGACCTCAGTAGTGTGGAGGTGATGGACGCAGTTCAAAGACAGCATCGTCACCTCCTGGCACAAGTTAGTTAACAGGGAGTGGAAATTCTCCTGCCACTGATTCAATGTCTCTTGGCCAGCTTCATATGATCTGAAGTCGGCCCGAGGGAAGTGCTTCGGAGCTCGGAGTTTTAGGACCAGAGCATCCTCAGGAAGAGTCTCCGGAGTGGGACTCTGGTTCTTAGACGGCTTCGGGTTCACCGTCTTCACTTTTCCGGTTTGTGACAAGACTTGCGTCTCACCCCCCAGAATCAACTCCGTTGGGGGGAAAGCCTCATCAAAGCTCTCCCCCGTGCCAACGTTCGGATCCTCCGGACCAGACTGGGTGTAAGTCAGCCCATGCTGAGGACCCGACTTCCAGTCAGTCGTCTTGGAGGTAAAGCTGGGCCCTTTGTACCCGGGCGCCACCTTATCCAGTACAGACGGCTCTTCTGAGCTATCCTTCCGGGGCCGCTTTGCAGCGGCTGTCTCCGAGGTTTGATTTCCTTGCTTCGGTGCTCGTCCTTGTCCGATATGCTTCAAACGCATCTAAGAGCGGACCCTCGGGATGTGGAGAGCCGTGTGATCCGGGTTTACCTTGTAAAACACCCGGACCTTTGCCTTCTCATTGGAACCGAAGTCCAAGTCATAATTCTCCATATGATCTGCTCCGAAGTTGGAGTTGACCTCCTGGTGTGCGGTCTGGATCGGTTCCGCCGCAGCTTCCAGCGATAGCTTCTGCTTGCTGGCTATGTGTCGGATGATGTCTGCACGACGAACAAATCGACCTCCGTTGGGACACGCCTTGCTGCCCCTCGCTCCCACACTCATGCAGTCATATCGGATGAAATGACGTACATGAGACTCGGTGATGTGGCGTGTGAACCTGAGAACCACCGGGGAGAACCACAAGTTGTGAAGGGACAGGGAAGGTCCGGAGCCCATCTCGCCATCGCCCACGACAACTTTGTCTTCTAATGGAAGGTGCAGTATGTCCGCTTCGTGCCACGCACCTTCTCTAACAGCTCAAAGTGGTACAACTGTACCGACTTATCTAGTGGATCCTTCTTGATCCACTCTTCATCGTCCGATAAGCCATCTGGAGCAATCGGTTCAGGGTACTGCGAACACCGGTTGTCCTTGACACAGTCCCCTACACACATGGGTGTGAAAAACTTAAACTTACTCACGGCGTTAGCTCGGAGGGCAGTCTCCACCAACGCCAGGAGTTCAGCTTGAGGAATCGTGTCATCCCTCAAGCCTTTCATTACAGCTTCCACTTCCTCAGCGTTGACCCGCCTCCAGAGAGGTTAGCTGGATGGTTTCCAACAGGATACGCTCCCGATGGTTAGCCCTCTCCTGTAGAGCGGTATCGAGGTTACAAACCGCTGCAGTTGTCTATTGGACTATCTCGTCCTCTCGGGAGGCATCCAGAATGGCTTCCTTAGTGTTTTGGGCAACGTCCCGAGCCAGCTTCATAGCCGGCGTCAGTTGTAGCCTCTTCTCCCGTTTGCTGAGGACGGTTTTGAATTCGGAAAATGTTTCCATATCCGTATCCAGCTCCTCCAGAGCCTCGGGACGTTGCTCGGTGATAGCCAATAAGCGCTCCTTACGGGCCAACGAACCAACACCCTCCAGGGCCGCGGTTACACGGTCCAGGAACCAGGTAGGGAATCGCTCTGCGAGAGTGTCGAGACCCCTGAACGTTTTAGTTAGGCTGAAATCCAACAGCTTCACTTCTTCCGCGCTTAGTTGATCAATTAAACTCCCTCGGAGGATTCTCAGGACCTCGTCATCGTCCTTCGCCCAATCCTCATGCTGGTGTGAGGGCAGGATGTTAACTGCTCCCCCTCCAGATGAACTCCCACCAGCAGCCTCGTCCAGTTTCCCGGCCTCGTCCGAAGTATCCATTGCTGGAAATTCTGAACTTGAAGCGGTTTCCTTTGGGGGCGACTCGGTGGGGTTCGGTACCTGCTTCAAAGGCCCCGGTGGTTCCGGTTCTTTGAACGTAGCTCCCGTCCGTTCGGTACCCACATCCATAGCCTCTTCCTAGTTAGGTTTCGGCTCTGTTAAGGGGGACACAGTGTTACTCGTCTTTGGACAAGCCCCGCCACCATTTTGTCCCATCATCACAGCAGAAGCTGCTATGTCGGCGATGGCCGCTGCTGTAGCCGCCACTGCAGGACTCGTGTCCAATCCCTTAGAAAAAGGACAACAAATCCATTACCGGAGGCGTAGTCTCCGGAACAGAAGCAGTGGCGGTCTTCTTCACACCAGTGTTGCCTTTCCCCTCCGGGGTGGGTTCAGGCTTCACCTGGGTTGCCGCAGTAAGGATCGCTCGGAGATCCAACTTGCTTGAAGAGGCAGCCCCAGGCTTCCCCTTCACCTTCTTTGGATCTTTCGCCGCGGTACTGCTATCCGGCGTCGGACCCTTCTTCTTCGGATCCTTTGCCACCGTGATACAGGTAGGCTTCGGATCTGTCTTCTTAGGGTCCTTCGTCGCCGTACTACTGGCAGGCGTCGGATCCTTCTTCTTAGTACTCGCAGTACTACTTTTCTAAGGTTCCGGCTTCTTAGGCTCAACCAGCTTTCTGTCCACCACGAGTCTTTGGAACCGGGACGTCACTCTCCTCGCTGCTGTCTTGCATTGACAGCTTGCGGCTTACCACCTTCTTAATAGTCGGCCAGATACTCAGGCTAACCAATCGGGACAATCGGCCAGTGCCTCCGGAGGGTTCGGGCTCTTGCTCGGAGAGCATGATTCCCTCTAGCAGACTTGAGTCCTCACTGCCGGTCGGCGATGGTGACTTCCGAATCGGGGAGACAGGGGGATCGACAATCATCTCCGCTAATCTCTCACTGAGCTCATCACCGGAGTGGTGTTGGGCTCCAACTAGTCCCTCGACAGCGGAAGCCGTCTCGGGGTCCTCGTGTGGTTTGGACTGGTGGAGCTGCTGCTCTGCCATCCTCACCGTTTAACGGGTGTCGTACAACGGGGGGGTTTTGACGGGAAACACAAAGTTACCCGCCCCCCTCTCGTGTCACACCGACCACTAGAAAGAGTACTCACGCTCACTGACTCTTTTAACTACTTTTTTCTTCCAAAAGCTGCCCAAAAACACGTTCTTCCGCTGCCGACTGCCGCCGCTATTGACTCCTGCTGAAGCCGAAATCAATATGGCGGTTCCCTCGCTTTTGTTTTTAAAACAAAGCGCATGTGCGGCGTCTCGCGTGATTAGAGGCGATCCCGTTATCCGGCGTGACCCAATTCCAGTTTAATCAGGTCACGACCTCTCCCGCCCGCAGCTCCGGCTGTAGGGATCAACATGCCACTCGGGCGGCTCCCCAAAAGTCGAATTTACTTCAAATAAAGAGCTCATCGGGAGTATTAGTGAATATATATGGGAAATCAAAGATTATCCCACCGGATTATCCGTCCACCACCCTCTGGGATCACTCTTATTTTCTTTTCCATTGACTCTGAGCACCCCTGTCGGTAGCACACATACAACATATAAAGACAATACAGGACACCACACTCCTTGTTTAAACAAGCTAGGTTACGGCCCCCCTAGCCACCAGCCTAGGACTCCACCGAACGGGATTACCGTTCGCATCAAGTAACCTGGCCGAAGGACGCTCGTTCTTAACTAACAATCCAGCCTTGATTTTAGTTTTCCGGGCCCTTCTTCCTTCGCCTGCCGAGACTTTCTTTTTCACGGTCTTTCAGAGTTTTCTCCGTACCCGCCGCTTGGGGGTATCCACCGACACCCCTTCCAAGGGTACAAATTTAGCCTCCGAACTCTCTTCTTCCACCTCTGTTTCAGGGGTGAGCTCCCTCCCAACCCAAGCACGCAACCGGGCGACATGACTCGTCCGGATACGCCCTGCTGCAGACTGGATCAATACAGTCGTCTGACTGATACACTTGACCATAGTATGTGGTCCGTCCCAGTTATTCCCCAGCTTGACATTACAGAGTGGTTCATGTAGTCGGATCACCTTATCCCCTACTACAAACCGTCGTAATTTCAATCTGGTGTCATAACCCACCTTCTGCCATGTAGCAGCTTTGAGCAAATGAGCCCGCACTGTTTCGTAGGCAAACTTAAACCTCTCTCGGAAAGATTCCCCAAATAGCACCGTACACGGTGCCTCCGGACTAATCCCTACCACTCTGAACACCAAGTCCGCTGGCATGATTAGATCCTCCCCGAACACCAGTAGGTTCGGAGTGCAATTCATAGAACTATGGACCGTATTATCATACGCATGCACCACATTTTCGCATTGGTCATCCCAATCATCCATATGGGAGTTCACTAATGCCTTTAGAACCTTGATCAAAGTCTCATTAAACCGCTCCACTTGTCCATCAGACTTGGGCCGGTACGGATTGGTCTGGGTTTTGCATATAGCCAACTGATGGCACATAGCAGCCCATGACTTTGATTCAAATTCCCTCCCTTGATCGCTATGTAACATCAAGGGAGCCCCCAGATGGAGAATCCACACCTTCACCAATGCTTCTGCACACGTAGCAGCAGTATGATCCTCCAATGGGTACACTCTTGTGTATTTGGTATAGTAGTCAGAGACTACCATCATACACGTATTCCCCTTCGGAGTGGGTTTTACCCCACTAATAATGTCTACAGCTATCCGAGCAAACCTTACTCCGAATAGCTCTTGTTGTAATGGCAATTTGCCCAGTCCCGGACCAGGCTTGCCCAGACAACATGCAGGACATGTCTCGATCCACCTCAAGAGGTCACCAGACATTCCCGGCCAATAATATCTCTGACTCAGCCGTTCCAGCGAGCGTTTCTTTCCGAAATGCCCACTTGTGGAATGGCCGTGGCAATAGTACAGGATGTCTTTCCGCATAGCAGCCGGGATCACCATTTGTAACACCCTCCGCTTTCCTGGACAAGACTTCCACCTGCACAGCAACACGTCCTGCATCTCTAGTTCATGGAACTGAGCCTGGAAACGTCACATTTCTCGGTTTTCCAATGATATCTCGGGCCTCACTGGACAGACCCCTGTAGGGACGAGCTCCCTCAGTCGTGCTATGGTAGGATTGGCTATCTGGTACGTCCTTATAGTGTCGGTGGACCAATCCAACAGGTTCTGCAACAACCCATCATAAGGCAAACGCACACTCGCTACCACAGCATTGTGAGCACCACAATCCCCACACTCCGGACGCACACAACGGCGGACCGGACGTCTACTTAGGCAATCAGCATTGATATGCTTCATGCCCGCTCGGTGTTGGATATGAGAGTTCTCCAACCCGAACTCACTGAGGTGATTCAACCACCGACCAATCATCCCCTCCCCGCCCTTAAATATAAGGAGCCACCTCATGGCTGAATGATCAGTCCATAATGTGAAATTACCTCCATACAAGAAGTGCCGAAACTTCTTCGTATACACCACCACGGCCAACAGCTCCCACTTGGTAGTGCAATAATTTCTCTGTGCCTTGTTCATACTGTTACTAGCGAACGCCAGCGGGACCTCTACTCCGTCCTGGATCTGGGACAATGCGGCCCCGATGCTCTCATTGCTCGCATCAGTGTCAAGGATGAAATGCCCCTTCTCCGTAGGGTATCTCAGCACGGGGGTGGTTCGGAACAACGCCTTAATCTCTTCGAAGGCATCATTCTGTTCCCTTCCCCAGGGAAAAGGCTCTTTCTTCCTGCCCGGAGTCCAATGACTCAACTTTTGCAGAGGTTGAGACACTCTAGAGAATCCGGGAATGAAGTCCCTATAATAGGAACAGAACCCCAAGAAGGATCTCACATCCTTCGGTCTTTTTGGAACCTCCGAAGTCTCCACAGTCTCCAATTTCGCCGGATCGGCCTGCACCCCTTTGGTGGAGATAATCCGGCCCAAATAGACCATGGACTTCCGAAAAAGTTTCTTCGGCTTCAGGGTTAACCCATTGGACCGAATTCGCTCCAACACCTGTCCGAGGTTCAACGCACACTCCTCAAACGTCTTGCCAAAAACAATGACGTCGTCCAGATATACCAGGCACTTCCGCCATAATAGATCACTCAACAGAGTTTCCATCACGGCCTCAAAAGTTGCCGGAGCGTTGCATAACCCAAAAGCCCAATATGGCTAGTAAAAGCCGTCTTCTCTTTATCCTCCTCTTTCATTCCGATTTGCCAATATCCAGAATGCAAATCCAGGGTGCAGAACCATTGGTTCCCATCCAGCGAGTTCAGGGTCTCATCAATTCGGGGTTGAGGATACGCATTCTTCTTGGTTACTCCATTCAGACGTCTATAATCGATACAAAATCGGATAGACCCGTCCTTCTTAGTAACCATCTGAACCGGACTAGACC
Organism: Harmothoe impar; assembly: GCA_947462335.1. Classification (NCBI taxonomy): domain Eukaryota; kingdom Metazoa; phylum Annelida; class Polychaeta; order Phyllodocida; family Polynoidae; genus Harmothoe; species Harmothoe impar. The sequence continues at coordinate 91,048,350 of OX381705.1, forward strand.
AGGTGCTAGTGCTAGGCACAATCACCTTCTGTTCAAGCATGGTTTTCACTTGTTCTTCCACAACTCTTTTCTTAGCCAACGGCAAGCGTCGGTAAGGCATTTTGAATGGCTGGGCATCTCAGGTATTGATGGAATGTAGCACTTTGTCGGTTCGGCTCAAAGGCTCCCCCTCCACTTGCCACGCATCCTGATACTTCTCCACCAGCCTTCTCAAGGAGCTGAGATCACCCCGATCCGTAAGATCCGTTTCGGAGATCATTTTCTCAAGTCATTTTCTCAAGCCCGTTATACCCACCCTCGGAGAGTATTCACTGGCCATCCCTCTACCCCTCGCTCGGCCGAATCTAAGCGGTCGACCTGGTGTCGAGGCCGACAGAGCCGGTTCTATAGTTACTCCGCGCCCACCTGGTAGGTTCGGAGTGTCTGTAAAACTCATGAAATGGCCAGCTGTAGGGCTCCCATTATCAGCTGATGCGAAAGAGGTGCGACTGTCCTGCATACTCTGTCGGGCTTCCAACAAAAATGCCTGGATAGCAGTTTTCTTGGTTCTCAAGATATCACACTCCGTACTTAGAGTCTGACGTGTCTCCTTTAGGTCCTTCGTATCCCGAATAAGTTCGGAGCGTACTCCCTCTGTCTCAGCAATCACAGTGTCCCTGGGCACACACATTTGATTCAACTCCGTGTTCGCAGAAACTAACTCGGCTCAAACCGCCTGTAGGTCCGCTGTCTTGTCGTTTAACTCCGACCGGACCATACTCAGAGACTGTGCAAGCCTCTCATTCTCTTCCAGCAAGGTTGACAGCCTCGCATCCTTCTCGTTGATTTTGGAGGTTCGGTGGGTGATTGCACCTTCCAATGCAATCAAATTGTTCCTCCATTCATTTGATCTTGCCTGGATGGTCAGCAATTCACTTTGGTCTACCTGCAGACGTTCCTGCACCCTGGCTTCTCGCATGTCGTCGAAGCGACGTGTCTCCGATATGCCATACCTCAGAGGCATCGGAGTGGCTGCTCGTGATCCGCCAATGTTAAACATTGACAGATTCATTTCTTCTAATGAGCGGCTCATTATCTCTGGACCTCTTGGTCCCGTTAGCACGCTTGTTCCATGTAGAACATCCGCTCCATGTTGGGGTATCTGCCTCCTCAATGGCACATGACCCCTCCGAGGACAAGGCTAATGCCTCATCCGGAGACCTCGCTGCTCCGGCCAGAGCACGAGGTCTGTGCTTTGCACAGGCTAACCTGCTTCTCACTTAGAACTTGTCACGGCACCAGTGTAATAAACGATACTTTGTCCTCTGTAATTTTGTTATAGTATTAAGTAAAGGAACAAAGTCAACACAGTTCGGATTAAGTGTTACAGGTTGCGAATCAATAGGTTTATTCAGGAACCTAGACAGACAAAGCTCTGGCAGTGCGAACTCCCTATAGAGTTTGAACGGGCCAGTAGGCTTGCAGCCGATACGAACGCGGGGCCTCTGTCCTAGCGTGGATCCAGAGTGACCGACGAGTCCCATCGGATGCTGGGTATATATAGGCAGCCAGCCTGCACGCGCACACGCAGACCAGAAGCCTATAGCGACCTCTGTCCATACTCCAAGCCCGAAGCAGATGCTGCCACCTGCCGTCGGGCTGAAGGGTTCGGACGGAGTTCGCAACACAGCATCCAACAGAACCCGTCATATAAACCCCGCATAACCCTAGCCCCTACACTAGCAAATATTTCGCGTGATTGTAACCCGGTGCCAAATAGTTTACTACGTCCAAGAAAACCGTGTGCTGTGTGTAAACGGCCAAGTATTGGTTACTTCTCTTTATGACGCTGAATTCTTCTTTATTTCGGTCTTTGGTGGAGAAGAGCTGTATTTTGATCAGGTTCAAGTCGTTGCGCCCCGAGTTGAAACCTACGACCGGAACTTGACGGAGATATCTCAAAAGCCTCTGCTTCAGTTGAACCAACCGATGTCTGTGTCGAGTTGCAGTGAAGTCTTCTGTACCTGGAAAAGTCTGAACACCGCTTCCTCTAGCAGGAGAGCTTCACTTATCGCTGCATCTAACTTTGCTAACATCGGTCGGTAAACTTCTAGCATCCTCGCCCCGATGACTTTGGCGGTGTCGTTTATGTGATTTAAAACTCTATCCAACAAAGGGTCTGAATCTGCGTCGGATTCTCTCACGAAGCAGACCGGACCCTCCCACCCAGGAAAGTCGGATGAGATGCTAGCCGACAAAGGGACGTGATCCCACAGCACAGTAACATGTTCGGTGGACGGTTCTTTGGAAGCTCTGAAGAAAGCCTCGAAATCGAAGGTGATCTTGTAGGGTACATTCCCGAATCGCTGTGGGGGGGGAAAATGGAGAAATCTGCTAGCGCTTCGAAAATCGTTTTCGAATTGTGGTAGATTCCACCAACATATCTCAACTTGACTTGTCGACAAGGGGAAAGCTGATTTCTGTGTGTTTTCAGTGAGAACTCAGCGGTGAACGCCGCCTTACACTTGCAACACTCGTAGATGCCTGGGTATGCGTTGAAATCCGTAACCAGAGACACGTGCAAACCGTCTTTCGCCGTCAGGTGTAGGTTGACTTTACCTCGGGCGGCCTGAGTTTTCGAAGGTGGTCTGATCAGACTAACTCTTCTTTTCAACTTCTGTCCTCTCACTGCACGCGCGGTGTAAAGCGCTATTTGTATATCAAACAAGTTCTCTAACGCAGGTAAGTTGCGAATGTTCAAACCCAGAAAGGTTTCAGGTTCGGCAGTGAGATTGAACTGACGTAACAATTCCGAAGCGTGTTTGCCAGTCTTGTATAAGTGAAAGGAAATGCAGCGAAAGACGCACAGTTTGTCTGCGTTAGGAAAATCTAACACACCACTTCTTTTTCCAACTCGACCCGAGTGGGTAACCCTACCACCTATGGGAAATTCCCCCAGTCCCATGTAAACGCAAATGTTCAATTTGGTGGGGAAAAGAACGTGCCACTTGGTGTCAGAGTCGCAAAGTTTCTGTACTTCTTCGCAAGCGATGGTGTTTTGCATGAGCGAGAGGAGCTCTTCTAAAGTTTCTGAATTACTAATAGTGGGAAGTGGTTGTATGAGAGTTGCGTTGTTTTGGGAGGCGTGAAAGTAGCATAGTTTGCTTTTGTCTCCTTTGTGTTGTAATATTAAACCTAGCGACGAACCTACTTTGTATCTGAATCTTTGCGTTAAGTGAATGTGTCGCATAGTATCTACAGCGTCACTCAACTCACCGGTTGGTGGTCTTAAGTTTGTCACACTCACACGAGTCCCGTGCACCCTGACACCTGTTTGTATTGCAGACCAATTCGCGGTGAATATTTCTTCATCGTTCGGTATAGCGCATATCATGGGAGGGATAGTTTCTCCGTTGAGAGATTCGCGTCCACAGGTGATTTTTCGACAACTACCTTCGCCGCACGGAGGACAAAACCTCGGTATTACTTTACATTGTTCCACGTGTCTGTCGTGATTGTATGACCTTTTAAAACTTTTGAAACACTTTTCGCAGACGTACTGCGACATGTTTTCACTGAGTTACCTTCAGAGGGTGTGCAGTCAGCCGGCGGGAGAGGCGTTTAAACACAACCATATAGAACACTCACTCACGTCACGTCACTGGTTAGTGTCTCATTTGGAGCGCAGTCGGGGAAAAAAAACTGACCCGCCTGTCTACCTGCCTACCTACTTACGTGGCTACGTGTCTGTCTACCTACCCGACCAACTAACTGACTGACTGACTGACTGACTGACTGACTGACTATCCACCACCTTACTACCATCATGGGCGACCACCCTAGGCTGGCCAAGTACACGGCTTTCGAGGGTTTAGGGAGGCGACTGGACACTTTCAACGCCTTCGGGTGGTATAGACCACGCTCTTTCGCAGAGACTCTCGCCGCTAACGGGTTCTTTTACATAGGTGGTAAGGATGTTGTTCAATGCTTTCAATGTGGAGTGACTATACACACGTGGTTAGACAGCGATGACGTCACAGTGGAACATTTCAGACATTCTCCTACTTGTCAGTTGGCGTGTAAAGCAATGAATATAACGCCGCAAACCAGAATTTTACTGACGGAAATGTTGAAGACAATAAATCTACTGACCGATGATATAGCAGCTCTCAGAAGGGAGATGAGAGGGTTGTCAGTGGAAAACGCTAGGTGTTTCTTCCGTTTGGACAATGAGGACGTCGTAGGATATGTCGTCGTAGGTGATTCACCACAGAGTCGAAACACATTAGTCAAACGATTCAAAATTAAAATAAAAAATAAAAAATGAAAATTGATAGGTTTTTATTTTCATACAAAATCTAAACAGAAAAAAGAATTAAGAGATTTGCCTCCTCGTGTTAATTAAGTAAAATTCTTTTTTTCCCCCTTCACTACTAGCACCCTAAGAAAGCCCCCCCCCCCCCCCAAAGTGCCCCCTCCCCCCCAAAGTGCCCCCCTCCCCCCCACCCCAAAAGAAGTGCCCCCCTCCCCCCCAGAGTGCCCCCTCCTATGCACCCCCGCCCCCCCCCCCCCCCAGTTAATTAACTACTAAAGAAATCAAAAGATCCTCCTCTGACATGTCTGATGTGTACATTCAGACTCCGATACATATCATACTACTCATGGTGAGGGTTGTAGAGAAAGTGTGAGTGAATGACATTCTTTTTCTTCCCCCACCCCTTATACACACCTCTGGAGATAAGCTGCTTAAGAATGAGTGAGCTAGCTAATCCTGTTTTCAGCTGGAGGGTCCTTCCTTCCCTCCTTCCACCCCTGGATTCAAATCTTGTTTTTGATCTGGAGGTGTGTTACATCTATAAGAGGATCAAGTGTCATTAGGAGATTAAGGTGGTGTTCAACGAGAGCGTATACAAAAAACTTCATACAGCAAACAGCAGTTGATCATCCTGCAGACATGTTAACTAGATGGGCACTTCCAGTCACGTGACCACATTTTTTTATTTCTTGTAAATAATTTTTTTAAATTGGGTCACTTCTGTCACTTCCGGTCATCGCTAATCCCTCCCCTAAGTAGGTCACGTGACGTCACTTCCGGTCAAATGGAGGCCTCTGATTGGCTGGTACACCAGAAGTGACCCATTACGCAAATGAGGAAGTCACTTCCGGTCAAATGGAGGCCTCTGATTGGCTTGGGTCATGACCTTGACCTCTAAGTAGGTCAAGGTCATGTGACGTCACTTCCGGTATGCCCTTATATGGGCATGTGACGTCACTTCCGGTCAAATGGAGACTTCTGATTGGCTGCAAGTCCAATGAGTAATAAACAGTACTTAACCATAGTCCCGTTCCCATACAAACTATACTAATGACCTAATTAGGAGGGGAGTAGTGGAGTCATGTGGGCGGGGTTAATTATGTAAATGAGATATACCATTTCACTTTGTATGTTTTTTGTGTTTTTTCGTGCATGATTAGTTTAAAACAAAAATATGACATTTTTATTTCTCTTTTTAAAATTTTGATGAACCACATCTAAAGCTAAAACCTTGCTAATTATTAGTATTTTCTATCTTTTTTTTGGGGGGGGGGAAATTCAGGGGGGCCCTAGGAGGGGTCCTAGGGGGTGTGGGGGGGGGCCCTTGGGGTGGGGGGGGGGCCCTTGGAGTGGAGAAGAGGTCAAACACCTTGTCCTGTGAACAGGTTAGTAAGTTAAAACATGAAAGTAAATTTTATTTCATGAATCACATCTTATTTAGCATTTTAAGGGGGGGGGGGGGAGGGGTCAAATACCTTGTTCTGTGAACAGGTCAGCAAGCATGTCGACCTCCATGGGGGAATATGGTGATACTCTAACAGTCTTTCGGCTCTCCTCAGAGCTAATTATAGGCTGTAGAGTGGTTAACAGGATGAAGGTGTCAGATGAAGTGTGAGGGATCGAAATTTTTACTCTCCCTTATGTAGGGGCTGGGGTAGGGCTAATTATATGGCGGGTATTGTTGGACGCTGCATTGCAAATTCCATCCAAACCATTCAGCCCGATGGCAGGTGGCAGCACCTGCTTCGGGCTTGGGGTATGGACAGAGGTCGCTATAGGCTTCCGGTCTGCGTGTGCGAACGCATGCTAGTTGCCTATATATTGATGGAACTCATCGGTCACTCTGGATCCCAATCTGGACAGAGGCACGAGAGATCATATCGGCCACGAGCCTACTGACCCGCTCTGAACTCTATAGGGAGTTCGCAGTGAAAAAGCTACGCCTGTCTAGGTTCTTGAATAAACCTTAGATTCGCAAACTGTACACTTGATCCGAACTGTGTCGACCTTGTTCTTAACTTAATAACATTACCAATATTATAAGGAACAAAGTCTCGTTTGTTACACTGGTGCCGTGACCAGTTCTGAGTGGAACACAGGTTAGCCTGTGCAAGCTGTTGGACCTTGTGCTCTGGAAGGAGTACGGAGGTCAGATGAGGCTAATATCTCATCCATGGAGGGAGCAACTGCTCGAAGAGTGGCAGTAACCCCAATGAGAGGTGTGATTGCCTGTGGTAGCGCAATTACGCCAGTCAGAGATGAATCATCTCCTAAAGGGAGGGTGAGCGAAATGTTAAGTCGTTCACTCGAGGAAATGAATTTGTTAGCATTCAATATCTGCGGATCCAGACAGGCAGCCCCCACACCCCGGATGGATGTACATCTGGAGGAAGGGCAATTTGACAACTGGAGAGAAACAAGAGTCCAGCAACGGCTCTAGTTGGTTCAAAGAGAATTGCTTGCACTCCAGAATCGATCAATGGAGTGGAGCAGCAAATTGCAAGTTTTGGAAGGGGTAATATGCCAAAGAAATTCCAAAATTAAGGAGAAGGATGCCCGGTTGTCGAATCTGCTAGAAGAGAACGATAAATTAACGCAATGCTGGAGCATAGTTTGGTCCGAATTCGAGAGTGCGAATACGGACCTGAACCGGATATGCGTAGCGAGGGACCGGATGGCAAACGATAGCGAAGGCCTCCGGCTGGAGATGATCAAGGAAACTGATGGCTTGAAGGAGACCCGGAGTAGTCTCACCTTTGAGGTGGACTTTTTGAGAACCAAGAAAGCCGCTATGCAGCAGTTCTTGGTAGAAGCTTGTCAGATTTTGCAAGACAAGCAGGGGGACTTAAGCAGTACCTCCTATTCATCTGCCGAAAATGGTAGCACCTCAGCTGGTCATTATATGAGCTTCTCGGACACCCCAAATTTACCCGGTGGTCGAGGAGTAATGGTAGAAGGTACTTTGTTAGCTTCCACTAACCCGGAAGGATGGCCCGAGCCAGAGGTTAAGGAATGGCCAGTGTATACTCACCAAAAGTGGGAATACCTGGTATAAAGCAAATATGACCCGTCCTCATAAAACCAGCCTTCGGGGGGGGATTTTTAGTTCTGAGTTTGGCCACCAGGGGACAACATTATGGCAAAACAGTGGAAATTAGACCCAAAAAATGCTTTAGGCCAATTTGTTATGGGGAATACTGTAGCCTCCTGAGAAATATTTCATTTTTGATGCTAACATTCTATATTTGGAAGGTAAAAAGGAACGTTTTTTATGAGAAATTAGGACTAATGCCACTTTCTGGTTGCCATGGAAACCATTACATTGTCTCATATGGAACATTTTGATCCTCATTTCTTGGGAATTACATCAGTTACTCAAAACTGAAAACAGACCTTGAAAATTCCTCCTAGAACCAAATCTAGACTAAAAAGTTTAACTTTTTTAGGTTATTTTCAATTAATCTGATTTTTTAATCTATTTTAGTATTTATTATGGGATTCAGGGCATTTAGGGCATATCTATCGTTTTCAGTTACACAAAACGACTCATGTTTGAGATGTGATTCCTGCAAAACTACTAATAGTATCTCAGCATATGATATCTCATTTTAAAGGTCTTGATATGAACTATAATAATGAATTCCCCCCTTAAATACCCCTTTTCACTGGTCTGATCACAAATAACAAGGGATTTGGCAACCGGATCCTCGGGACCTGGAGGGTCAGTGCCCTAGGACCCGTTGGCGGCATGGCAAGTTGCTCAACATGACAAATTGCTTACACAGCATGAAGTGTTGGAAGCGGAACGCCAGAGAATAACAATTGCTCAGGAAGAGGCAACTCGGGGCTACCACACTCCGGGTACATTGGCTGAGTGGCAGGCTGCCCAGGTGGAGAAAATGTTCCAGGAACAGAAAACCCTGGAGGATCAGAGACGAGAAGTGTTTCGAGTACAAGAGGCTGCCATTGAGCAACAACTAAAGCGAATGGCAGAAAATGCAGCTATGGCTGAGCAATTGGCCGAGCAAGAAGCAGCAGTACTGACTGCCTGTGGGGAGGGGTTGAGGGCTGCCGGTGAGGCTGCGAAGGCTAAATTGGAGCAAAACAGGAGCAGGAGGCCAAACAGGAGCAGGAGGCACAGGACCAGGCCAAACTGCTAGAAAAAGAGAAGGCGGAACATCAGGTCCTGATTGCTTTGTCTCAACAGTGTCATTTTATGACTGACACCGAGAAGAATTGGTGGTTCAATCAGGGGGTTGATCCCACCAAAGAGATACTAGCTTATGGAACGTACCAAGCTTATCTTGACGAAGCAATCCCTTATATCTGTAAAGGATTGCGCTGGGGAGATTGCCATCAAACAATAGAAGGAGGATTGTGGTCCTAGGGGGACTTTCAAACAACTGGTGGAAACATGCACTATGTTGTTCGGAGGTTCTGCTCTGACCGATCCGATGGTGGCATTCAAGAAATGAGTGCAGGGCAAGAATGAAGGCCCGAGGGTATTCGGTCTAGCCTTAATGAGACTCCTGAAGAAGGTACATCCGCCTTCTCGCATTCAAGATGCCTTATTTTCTAAGGAACTGTTCTCTCAGTTTGTAGCCGGACTAAGAGACCCAGAGGTACAGCTCGTAGTGTATTGTAGCCTCCCAGCTAAGTCTTGTCGGAGATCCTCTCTGCTTCAAGCATCAAACCATACTGACTGAACCCTCTGTCCCCCCTTGCTTTATATAGCCTGATGACGTTTCTCCGACGCCGGAGACGTTCCGTCCTGGGCACAGGCAAACTTCTCTGTGTTGGGACTAACTTATATACGACCCACGCCGGGGCGGCGGAGGGGATCTGTGAACCCACAGCCCCCCTCCGTCGCCGCCACATTCTCCCCAACTAATTAAAAACTAAGTTCCCCCTGCCATAGCTCGGCGTCCTGACTTAATTAGTATGTGAAGTGATTACCTGGGGGCCCCCTACTGGGCACTGCCTCCCCTCCTGTCCCTACTTTTCGGAACATCGCAATATTACATAGACTTTGCATAAGGCCCATTTTAGTTAAATCTTATGTACACAATCAGATAGTTCCACATATCATTGCAATATCCCCGGCATGGCGTTAGGCATGCCGCCGTAATTACTCTCCGCCTGGCTTCGCCGGTCATTCCTGCTTTACACGGTATCCGGCCACTCCTCGCCCACTTCTATGTACACCGTCATATTGTCCTCCAGATAGCATGGCATTGGCATGCCGCCGTTACTCCTCTCCTCCCATTGTCCAGACGACCCTCCTCCGCCATTCGTCTTCACGTTACGCCTCCCCTGGCGTACCCCGTCCGCTCCTCCGATTCCTCCGGCCTCCCTGTCGGTCCCGTTGCCTCCGGTCCGTCGCCGCCTCTTGGCCACTCTGCAACATCAACAGCACCCATCGTTACCGCTCGTTTAGTAAGGAGAAGGTTCCCCCTTTTCTTCTGACTGCCATACGTTTTACCAGGTTCCCCGGTTCTCTGTACTACCGAACCCTCCAGTCCCTCCGGCGTCTCCCGCTGTTCCTCCCACAGCTTCCTCTTGATTTCTGGTTGTCGCTACAGTGTCTCCCGCCATAGATGACTCCCACCGGCCCAAGATCTGCCTCCCCCTTCCTCCTTACTCCCACCCGCTCCCCGTACTGGTTTCCCCGTACTGGTTTCCCCCGTACTGGTTTCCCCCGTACCGAGCCACAAGTCCTGCTTACCGTGTGCTTCTTTAGGATGCCCTGTCCGGCTGCTCCGCCCGCCGCCCTCTCCAGATGGCGTAGCGCGTCCTGGTGGTCTGTACCACCTCGACCTCCCAGGATGGTGATGTGACCAGGGCCGTCGACACCTGGCCCCCGCTTACAACCTCCAGCTCCTCATCTTCCAGGGGCCCCGCCCGAATCGCCGCTGCTAATTTCGCCAATCTCGGACCCCTGTACTCCTCGTCCCAGGGCATGAGCACCGCCGCCGAGTCTGTGTTCCTCCTATTTGGCGCCGGGTTACTCGGCCACGCCACCTCCTCCTGTCGCCCCTCCCCCTCTCTTAGCACAGTCACTGTCTGCCTATCCAGGGCCTCTTGAGGCACTATCACTCTGGGGTCCAGCCCCGCCCCCTCGCCCACCTCCACCCTTAGGACAATTCCGTTCTCCCCCACTATTATTGTCTGTGTCCATGACTTCTTCCCCTCCTCTGTCTCCTCTTTCCCTGCCGGCGACCCCCGTGCCCGCGACACACTGTTCCGCCGGTTTGGTTATGGAGGTGTTAACTACAGCGGAGGCCAAAGAGGCGTTGGACGCGGCGGAGATGCCAGAGTCGGCGGAGTTATCCAGGGAGGTATTGGCCATGTCCTTTCCCTCTACGTCCTTATCCTCCACTGGCGTCTCCTTCTTAGCCGCCTCCTCCTTTTCCCTCGCCTCCCTCTTCCGAGCCTCCTCTGCTGCCTGTGCGTTAAACTTGTCCACCGCGCTGCTTTGCTCAAGCCCTGCCTCTGTTTCTCTGAGCTCTTCCCCTTCCCCTTCCCTTTTGGTTCCTTCGCCGCCTCTTGTTGCTTTAACGCCGCATTTTCAGCCTCGTAGGTGTCTTTCAACTGTCTTTTCTTGGTTACCCTGTGGTCATCCTCCTCCCCGGAGGGAGATGCACGTGAGGGGACGACTTCGCAGCTACCCTCCCCCCAGCGTGTCATAGTCCATCTCATAATCTAGCCCCTGATGCAACACCAGCCCCTCCCCTTGTCTTTTCAGGAGCTCTTCCTCAAACACCTGTCCTAGGGCCAGCAGGTTGAATGGCTCCCCTTTTTCCTGATGGCCTGTCCTCTCGGGGAGTCTCACCTTCCACCGCTAGTCCTACCCCCCCCCCCCCCCGTTAGCATATCGAACTACTCGGTGGTCCATCACTAGCGTTGTCAGGAGCATCCCCCTCGTGCTGCCCGTTATATGGTCGCTCGGGGCCCCATTTCCCGCCACTTCCCCTCAGACCATGCCCCTCGCCGATGCTGGGGCAGTCCTCCCCACCTCCAGCTCCGCCGACGCCCGTCCCTGGCTCTCCCCTCTGTGTGGTAGTTCTGAGTCTTCTTACCTAGGTGGCGCCCCCATCGTCACCCGCCGGACCATGGGCTGTCCCTCCCCTGGCTGTGGCGCCTCTTCCGGGAAGGCGGAGCGTCTAGGCGTGTCAGCACATGTCGGCGTGTAGGCTTGTCTCCATGGCAACCCCCTGTCGTCTGCTCTTTTCCTTCGTCTCCCACCAGCCTGCCCCGAGACTGGAGCCAGATCGACAATGCCCCGCACTGACGTGCCCATCGCTCCTGCATCATCTCCCATGTCTTCTGGGGCAGGCTGTTCCGTCTGGTCCAGCCTCCGTAGCTCCTTCTTTCGGCCTCCCCTCGTCTCCTGCCGCCGGTGCCCTTCTGCCGGTGTAGGACGTTCGACCCGGGGGCGGTCCCTCAACACCCTTCTTCTCCTCTCTCGCTCCGCCCCTTCTCGGCCAACGCGGAGAGCGGTTTTGCTATTGTGGAGAAGTCTTTCACGAACGACTGGTAATACCCCGCCAGCCCTAGGAAGCTGCGGACCTCCGTCACCCCCGGGGCGCCGGCCATGACTGCACCGCCTCTATCTTCTCCGGGTCCGTGCCGATCCCCTCCTCCCTCACAGCGTGCCCCAGAAACAGCACCCGCCGCCGTGCCAGCTGGCACTTGCTGGGCTTTACCTTTAAGCCTGCCCCTATCAGCCTATCCAATACCTCCGCCAAGCGGTCCATGTGTTCCTCAAAGGTACGGGAAAAAACACAATGTCGTCAAGGTACACCAAGCAGGTTTGCCACTGCTGGCCTCTTACCACCACCTCCATGACCCTTTCAAATGTTCCCGGCGCATTGCAGAGCCCGAACGGCATTCACTTGAACTGATACAGTCCCTTATGTATGGTGAACGCCGTCTTCTCCTTATCCCCCTCCTTTATGTCCAGCTGCCAGTAACCACTGGCCAGATCCATAGACAAGAACCAGGCTGCCCCCGCCATGGTGTCCAGGCAGTCCTCCACCCTCGGTAGGGGGTATGCATCTTTAACCGTCACCGCATTTAACCTCCTGTAGTCCACACAGAACTTGTCCCATCCTTCTTCCTTACCAGCACCACTGATGATGCCCACCAGCTCTGAGACGGCTCGATTATCCCTGCCTCCAACATCTTGTCCACCTCCTTCTCTATCGTCTCCCGCCTGTGGGGCACGAGCCTCCTAGGCGGCTGCTTGATCGGGCGGGTGTCCCCCTTGTTTATTTTATGCTGGGCCACCTGCTTATGCCCCTTATTAGCCTTGTCCTTCTGGAACGCTGCTATCTTCTTCCTGAGCAGGTCTGCTAACTGCGCCCTCCTGTGGTTCTCGGTCCCCTCGACCAGATGCTGTACCACCTGGGCCTCCGCCGCCCCTTCCCCCCGTCCACCGCCTGCCCCGTCTCTGGGACCCAATACCCTACACCATTCCACGGGAGTCCTCCCTCCCTCTCCGATTCCTGCCACCTCCTCCAGTGACCCCAGTGTAGTGTGCTGGTATATCACCACCGGTCCCTTCCCTGGGTTCAATACCCTCACGAACATTTTGCTCTCCTCCGGGCAGACCACTCTGCGGCCCACCAAGAAATCTTTCCGCCTGCTGTCCCCCCGCCATTCCTCCACCAGCCCCGCCTGGCATGCCGGCCATCTTCCCATGACCGTCCCTTCCACCATTGCCTCCTGATCACCGCCGATCACTGTGGGTTGTGTGCAGACCACTCGGCAGCGGTCGTCCCTCTCTTCGGACCACCACATCCTTTCTCCCATGAAGCCCATTACCAGGCCATGCTCCCGGAGGAATACAGCCCCCAAGATCGCCTGTGAGTAGTATTGTTTATATCGGAATGGGACTATGCTTAAGTACTGTTTATTACTCATTTGACTTGCAGCCAATCAGAGGCCTCCATTTCGCCAGAAGTGACCGTTGCCATGGTAACGTGACCTAGTTAGGACTCTCAGCCAATCAAAGGCCTCCATTTGACCGGAAGTGACCGTTGCCATGGTAACGTGACCTAGTTAGGCTCTCAGCCGATCAGAGGCCGAATTTGAAGCCTGGGTCAGCGGCACACATGAGATAGAAAGAGGGGGCCACCTGTTTGAGAGTGAGATTGATTTCCGTCTCTCCAACGATCAACTTTGGTTGATGAGCTAGGTCAAAGTGGAGTCGCGCCATCAGCGAAAAGCGACCGTTGGAGATTAGCTTTCTGCGCACAGTGTACCCAGCATTTCATCAGTTAAGTCGTGAAAGTGACCGGGTGTATCTTGATGCCAACCCTGGACGCTCATGATACCGTCCTTCACATCTTTGTTGTAGTTGAGGAACCCTTCCAGGTAAGCCCGGTAAGGGTAGGTCTCGGTGTTACCAGACACTTTGAAACCACCGATGGAGACTTGGACGTCTTTGAAGAGCGAGTGAGCCAAGTTGTTCACGGGAGCCACTTTGTCGGTAGCCTCTAGTGCGTAGCCGCTCGCTTTCACCACCTTGCGACTTGTTGATGGTGAAATTGATGTTACCCCCATCCTCTAAAGAGTTTTTTGTTTCTATCCCGACAAAAGACGACTTTAGGATAGTTGTCTGCGTCGGCGCTATGGTGTGCAGGTCGAGCTCAGAGAGCGCACACTCATTACTGCTTTTGTGTACGTAAGCCATTGTGCTCTCTCTTCACGCCGAGGATGGACTGACGCCGACGTCCTCTAGGTCTTTTTATTTATAGGTCGTCCGCCTGTCTTCGGTCGAAGATGTCTCCTCTGCGCCTCTTGCAAGAGCCACCATACGTCTGAGGAGAGCGGCGGGGTCGCTTGGCGGTCCCCGCTTTCTTCTTCGTGGGTGTGGTGGTGTTTGTTTTTCCTCCAGAGAATGCCGTACGCGCCAACCTCTTGAGAGCGCCTACTCCTCGCTCTTTCACATTGTTCTTCAAAGTCCGCCCCTCCATCACATCTTTAGCCACACCGACACCAGCGCGGAAGAGAGTTTTGCCCACCTTCTTCAACAGAGGAGTAGCCGAGTGCATCAGCCCTTATAGAGCACCACCGAAACCGTGACCGCTCTGGAAAGAGCGCCCGCTGTACACATTGATGCCGTTGCCCAGCTGCGCGTTGTAGTAATCGCTGTACCCTTGGCCGGTGGTGCGCTTTGGTGGAAAGTACTGAACGCGTTGACGTATCATTTTTTTAACGCTCAACAGGTCTCAGATGAAGTGTCTCGGTCACCTTGCCTCTACTGAATGGTTCGGGACGCCCGGATCTGTCTTTTAAGTAGACGCCGACCTCGTCCAACCTCTTGGATTTCAAGGGGAAATAATCCAAATGCGGAAAACTGATAGCTGCCATCCCACCTCGACTCTTTCCACTCCTGTCCACCGCGACGCAGCGTAACAGAGGCACTTGCATGTCACCCACACGTCTCTCCTCGATGATGTCAGTGTACACGTACACAGAGTACACGTCTCCGAAGGGGTCCATCATGTAGACGCTGGTGGTCGAAATGAGTCTTCTCCCCGAAGCCTAGAATGTCCGCCAGATAGTCGGTGAGGAGGACGCAAGTGTCTCGGCGGGTGGACAGTGATGCGTCTCGTCATCCCGTCGTACGAGAAGATGGACTTCTCGAGGATCAGGAAGCTAGCACCCACTAGTCTATCTGTCATGATCTTATTCAAGCACTGGATGAAGTGGGCGTTGTTTCCGGTGAAAATAGGGGGTAAAGGGAACATGTTCGGCAGAAAGGAGCGCACATTCATTTCCTCCTTTTTGCGGGTCGCGGACAGGAACTGTTTGTATACGATGTTCGTCTGTTTCAAGTCGACGTCTCTTTTGAACTTTTTTCTTCCCCCTTTCACTCGCTGCTCTTGCGCCTGGTCTGGCGTCTTTTCCATGACATAAAGCGCCTCTGTCTCATTTAGCGGGTTAGCGCTCAAGAGCAACCTCTTCAAACCGATCAGCTGGTTCACTTTGGCCCAGTCCACCTCGGGGGGCGGTCTCTTGCCGAGTTTCTTGTTATCCAAAACTCTTTTCGCCTCAGCCAGCGAACCCTTCGTGCGCAGAGGAACAACCATGATCATATCTTTGTCTTGCACGTTGCTCCATTCTGTGGGGAGGATGATCTCACTCAGAGCCGCTTCGTACATTTCGGTCAGAAGGAGCGGCGAGTCGAAGTGAGTTTGGAAAGACGTGAAGCTGTTGTCAGGGTAATACTCCATAGAGCTGTTGCTAGGTAGGGTGATGTTCATTTTTCTACGTGATTTTTTTGACAGGAGTCCACTCGTTTAACTTGTCAGCGTAACCCAACCAACGTACGAAAGCTAGCTCTTTGCCGTCCATGGTCTTGCGACGCAACACCTCGTCTATCAGGTAAGTCTCGTTGTAACGAGTCTTGTAGACCTTCTGAACCTCCTCGGGGTAGAACACACCCTTTATCTCCTCACCGCTGTCGTCTTCTAGCTCGAACCCTCTGCTTCCCAACGTTTAAGCAACGTTCATCACTTCCTCACGTCAGTTTCCCTCGTACCCTTTTTCAAAGGCGCCTTTAGTTCTCAACATTCGCACTCTGTCACCCGGAGCGATGACGTCGGCGGTAAACGTCTTTTTTTTTTTCCATATTTCATCGATTTGTTTCTTAGCAGACATGGTTTGGAACGCCTCGTTGACAGCCGCACCGCTTTTGGATTTGGTGGCAGCGGCCCACGCATACCTGGAGAAAACGTTGATCGCCGTCACCACGTATCGGAAGCCACCATTGTGAGACGCCAAAGCTTGCATCTCCATCAGATCTAACTGCCACTGCTAATTGATTGCGCCGGTTATCGTCTTGTTCCTTACATATTTTCTCCGAATGGGTTTATGTTTAGTGTAGGCGTCCAGTGACACCAAGGCATCTCGGATGACAGCCGGGTCTCGGTCTCGAAAATGATGTTTCTGGAGTTTGGTGACGCTAGTGAAACTGGAGGTGCTTTGACGGTATATTTAGCTATAACGCGCCTCTTTTCTTTTACCTTCTTGGTCAGTTTCTTCACTGTTTGCTTGCCGACTGCGCGATTTCTTTTTCTTTCTTTGGTCACCCGTCCTGATGGTGGAGGGGGGAGTATACTGCCCTGCGAAGTAGTGCGACAACGGCATATTTGATGGTGATGATCTGTTGGTAGTCGGAGTTTGGAAATCGTCGTTGTCGTTGTCGTCGGAAGCGCCACCAAAGTGGAAGGGGGTGGCCACCGCACCATACTCTGCTGCTGTTTCTTCTTCCGTGTCGGAGCTCACTCGTTTCTCTCCTCTGTCGCTAGCTCTTATGTCCGAAGGTCTCTTGGGACTGCTCGCTTTATACAATGGGTTACTGATCAAGGAGCCGGTGGGATCTTCCGCCCGCAGCACCTGTTTGAACGGGGTGTAGCCTGCCGGTCTCGACACCCTCTTCCTGAGTCTGCTGACATCGTTCAGTAAGTCCACTATGTTAATTCAACTGGCGGAATCTGTTATTTTACTCATCATCTCGCGCAAAGTACCAACCTCGTTCCACTTGACCGAGGTGGCGTTTTGCAATCTCTTATACAGCTTGGTGGTGGGGACGTGTTTCTTCTGCGGAACTTGTCGGAGCAAACCCTCTAGCAGGGAGACGTGGTGTTCACCAGTCTGATGAGGTGGTGGCGAGGGGGAGTAGGATGTCGGGATGTTGTGGTTGTTGGGATTCGCGAGAAAAAATTGCAACCTATTCAACAACTTTCGGTATTTCAACATTTTCTCTCGCGATTCCAAAGTAGGATCGTTCAACACTAAGTCCAAGTCCCTGTAGATAAACTGTAGCACCTGGTGTAATGCTGCGTTGGGATGAAGGGATTGTTCTACCTGTCTGCAGTAATAGGGCATATTGGAAGGTAAGCCCGCTGCTGCCGCGGCGGGAGCGGCTGCAGCAGTGGTGGTGGTGGTGTTAGAGAGGGTTTCAGTACGCTCATCAGGAAGAGGAGGAACACTTGGAGCAGTAGAAGTAGTAGTATTAGTACTAGCAGCAACAGCAGCAGTCTCATGAAAACGATGCAGGTCTGGGTCCCAGATGGATAATTTTTTCCCTTAACAATATAACCTAATTATTTTACTGAGCTATACTACAGGTGTTTGGGTATCGTGCTGTGGAGTTTCCTCTAATTAAATACGTACCTGGTTGTCATGGTAACCATCCAAACATGAGATGTAGTGATTAGTGGCGTCTATATGACATGCTAGTGTAAAAGTGTGAATTCCTCTTAAATTTAAAAATTATCAACCATGGCTTGTCTACTTCTATTTCAAAATGAGGGTATATCTATATCCTTTCATCTAATATGAAAGGCCTTGGACAAGCCCTGCTCATGAAAGCAGGATAATTGGGTGGAAATTGCAAATTTCATGTTTTTTCCCCTATTTTCTGTTTTATTACTTTGCAGTTTTACTGTATCTACCCAGTTTGGCCTATGCCGAGTTTTCCCTGCTTAAGTAATAGCAGAGACCCTTCCCTACATGTAGGTATGTTACATAATCCCCAGGATAAGCCTAAGATTTTACTACAGTAAAATCCAAATGCTCATTAAGTCTTTGTCATACAGACGCCATCATGTCATACAGACACCATCATGTCATAAAAACGCCACTCCCCAAATCCCTTGAAGATGATAGGACCATGATATTTGACACATGACTCGTGTTTGAATGCATACATAGGATGCATTAGTTGAAAAATACGAAAGATGACATATATCAAAGATATATACTTATTTTTGTCACATTGTCATATAGACACCATCATGTCATATAGACGCCATCATGTCATATAGACGCCACCGTGTCATATAGACAACTTTCCATCCTTATACTGTATTTCTCTTCAATATAACACTGTTAGGAGAATGATATTTCCCTTGTGGATAACGTTTTAGTGAGGCAATATAATATATGGCTTGGAAATAATCAAATACAAGAAGGGTCGGAAATGAAGGCCTGAAATGTTACTGTGTCATATAGACGCCATCATGTCATATAGCCACCTCTCCTACCTTTATACTGTATTTCTCCTGACTATAACACTGTTAGGACCCCAATATTATACATGTGGATAACGTTTTAGTGGGGCCATATAATGTATGACTTGGAAATAATTAAGTACAATAAGGGTAGGAAATACAGTTCTGTAATGTTACTGTGTCACATAGACACCATTGTGTCATCTAGACGCATTTCTCATCCTAATAGTGTATTTCTCTTGACTATAACACCATTAGGATCGTGATATTACACATGTGTGTAATATTTCAGTAGGTACATACGATACATGACTTGGGCATTATTAGATACTAGAAGTGTAGGAAATATAGTCCTGAAAAGTTACTGTGTCACATAGACGCCATTGTGTCATATAGACGCCAAGGAGTCCCAGACCTGCATCATTATGATGAGACACAGTCAGCAGCAGCAGCAGGAGTTGTGACGAGACCATGACGAAGCGGTGGTGGTGGTGGTGGTGACGCTTTCGCTTTCGAGAGCGTGTCAGGATCCACGAGCGCCAAGCATTTGTAGTGTTGTTGCTGCTCTGAGTCCGTCATGGGGGTAGCGGTGGTGGTGTAGGAATGAGGTGTCTCATATACGGAGTATGCTTTTTATAAGCGGTAAGGCCATCCCTATGAGAGCCGGAATGAAGAAACCTCCCTGTTGTACCAAGACGCTTCTCTTTCTTTTGATGGAAGTAGATTTTTTGCTAACCTCCCTCAGCACGTCAGCGGATTCTCGAAGACTGTCCAGTTGTTTGTCGCTGAGCGGAATGTTTCCTTCCAGTAAATTCTCACAGATCTCGCTCAACGCCGTGATCAAATCGTCGCTTCCAGAGCCTATTAAATGCTCGCAATCCTCTGGCGAGCACTTAGCTAAGTGCTTAACAGTGCCATAGTGTCTTCCAAGTCAATGAGAAGCCATTGCTACTGCTTTCTCTTTCTCTTTTTTTTTGTCTAGTGGTACGAATACAAGCTGATTGTAAATAGATGTCAAAGAGGAGCGTATTCTCAGATCGTTGGGTGTTGTCTGCTTGAAGTCCAGAAGGAGGTATGAGTGAGGACGCTTGAGTTTGTGCGTAAATATACTAGAGAGAGCCGTCTCGTTGGAGGTAAACACCTGTTGAGACAGACTTGCTATTTGCCCCATGTCACGCGGGTTCTTTAAAACGATCATGTAGTGAGCGTTTAGACTCATAGTTCGAAAGTCGGGCGATTTCTGGAACAGGTTCTGAGTGATATATATGACGCTCATGTTCCAGTGATGGGAGTATTTGGTGAAGATGTCAGCTACCACTTGCTGATTGGAACTACTCATCAGATCGTCCAATATCAGTAGAGTGTGCGGTCGTAGATCACCTTCTGCTAGTGCTCCTCCTCCCACGTCTCCCGCTATAGACTCTTTGCTAGAAAGACCTTCTCTGAATTCGACGCCGTACTGATTTTGCATTTTTTCAAACAGGGGTTGCCACTCGCTGTAATGGTAAAAGATCTTTTCCACTGGTGGGGTGACCAAATTCTTCACGTCGCTCAGAAATCGATCCACCAAGCGCTATTTTCCACAAACGGAGGGACCCCTGATGATACAACTGAAGGGTCCTTGTAATCGAGGGTCGAAATGTATTTCCGTGAAGGGTATGCTTTTACCACTTGACATTTTTTATCTTATTTTTCATTTTTTGCAGCATGCGTTATAGAGTCTACCTGTCTGTCTGTCGAACGTTCGGTGCAGTGGTCTTTTTTCTTTTATTTTTCTTATTTCGCGATATATTCTATTTTCACTCAATGTCCATAAAAGATTGTATCAGACCCCGGAGGAGTCTGATACAATTATATATTTAAAAAAAGAGGAGGAGCAGGGGGGGAAGAGGAGGAGGGGGCGCAGACCAAATTTTTTTCTTTTTTTTTTGATCATTTAGGCAAAGCTTGTTGCTTTGCCGCTCTCTTTTTCCTTTTTTTCTGACACGATCACATCTAAGAAGCAATAAGCGGTGCGAATGCTGTGGTGACAATCACAAACTGGAGCGCATGCTTTAACTCTTCCTTTACCAGGCTCCACATAAAGACACCCCTCCCAAGACCAGATTTTTTCAGATGAAATTCAAACGGGATATTGGGATTCAGGGGATGGTCTAAACTTTTAGAAACTGAAAGAATTTTGTAAATATTCAAAATAGAAGTGCATCTATAACAAAATGAACAATATTGAATAACCAGAAAGTAAGATACTCAAATCGTCCTAAATCGTCCAATTAGGGAGATAAAGCCCTATTTGAAATGAGATATAGCTTATTCTAGTGTATATGTTGGCATTAAAACTTACATTTAGGCCAGAATGCATCAAAATAGACCTTAACTTTTGGTACCATCTTTTTCAGCATATAAAATTGGACAAAATCATTTTTCACCCAAAAATCAATATTGTTTGACTTTTTTTTCGATTTCTGCCTTATATATTGCTCAAATCATATTGGAAATGAGTTAAATATCATCCAACTTGAGATGCCCAGCATTTCTGAAATATTGGATGCATGTCCAAATGGATTAAGATATGCTGGGTCAATATACCACAGAGTACTGTCAGAAAAAATCGTGGGATTCTACAAATTTTTAGGCAAACCACAGGGGTTCAAAAATCGGCCAAAATCGGCTGAAAATCGGCGAGTAACTCGCATAAATGCGTGTACGGTCCTGTACAGTAAACTCACAATAATGCGTGTATGGTAGAGGAAGGGTTAAACGGATGCGTTCCTTTCTTCTTCAATTCGGTTACACTGTAATACGCAGGATAACAAGTGACGACATCGAAACGTTTCGAGATCGTGTTCACATCGACCACCACATGCACCCACTGAGTGGGAGCCGCGATCACCCCCAAATAACCAATGTGGTAGTCGAATCGTTTCATAGCACTTATTCTCACAGTATTATAGTAGGAGGAGGCGGAGGTGAGCACTTTGTTTTCATGACACGCCCAACGAGTGGGTTTGATGAGGGTGGCTATCAAACATTGCCCGACTAAAGACTGTTCTTGAAGACAGCTCTCGGCCATTTCTCTATGTTTTCCTTTTCTGCTCTTGTTACGCCTCCCGCACGTTTGCTTTTCATGAGAATCTCATACTCTTCAAGACAAGCGTGATTCTGAAGTATGTGACGTTCACTACTTTCAGATAAAAAAATAGCTAGGGACACGAGGGGTGGAGAAGGAGGAGGAGGAGCAGGAGGAGAAGGAGGCGGAGAGACTTGTCCACGCGTCCTCTGGAGTGCCATATTTTTTCTCTACAAAAAAGAAATGAGTGAAAAATAGAATAAAAAAGAAAAATAAGAAAAAAAAGAGTGGACTCAGCTCGGATTTTCCTCCTGGAGTGTAAGTGATGGCGGTGGTGACGGCGATGACGTGGTGGTGGTGGTGGTGGTGGTTGTAGAAGTAGTAGTAGGAGTGGTGGTGGTGAAAGTGTGTGTGGAAAGAAAGTAAATGTCGGCCTTTTTATATGAGTAATGAGAGCGAGATCTAATCCCGTTTTCACCTGGTGTATGATGATGAAAGAGAAACAAAACCCCAATCCCACTTTCACCTGGATCCCTCCACCTCTGATCGATCGACATGAGAGGAGTGTCCTAACTGTGATAATTGATGTAATGCACATCAGCTGTATAAAATATTATGGGATCATGGGAGTGAGTGTGTATACAATTAACTACAGGGGGTGATGAATGTAACTTACCCCTCTTCCCTCCCCCGAGACGTGCGCGCCTGTGTGTGTGTGGTAAGATCCCAGTTTCACCTGGATCCCTCCACCTCTGATCCATCGACATGAGAGGGTGGTTCAAACAAAGCACCTTCTGTGATAATTGGTGTAATTGGTTTAATGCGATCAGGTGTATAAAGGATTATGGGATCATGGGGAGTGAGTGTTTATACAAAAAACTACAGGGGAGGAGTGTTGGACAAGAGGTGTGCGTGTGGTGATCGACTTAAGGCTAAACAAAATCTAATAATGTCCGAGTTAATCTTCTCCTCCTACTGTGAGGATGAGTTGGCAGCTGAAAATCGGTGTAAGAGGAGCAGGGGTATATTTGATACTTTAAACCACAAAATTCGATATTTGATACTTTAAACCACAAAATTTGATATTTGATACTTTAAACCACAAAATTCTACTCAAAAAATTAGAAAATTTAGGAATTGATCAACGATCGGTCGCACTAATAGAAAATTATCTTACCAACAGGGGACAAAAAACTAAAGCAAATGGCAAGCTATCAAGTAATCATGCTATTGATTGTGGAGTCCCCCAAGGTTCAGTTTTAGGCCCTTTATTATTTCTTACCTATATAAATGATATGAGTAAATCGTTAAATAGTCTAAACTGTCAACATTATGCTGACGATACGGTAGTTTACATCAGTCACCCTCCTAATATGCCGGTAGCCAATACAATTAATGAAGATCTAAAAAAGATTGAGCAATGGTGTGTAATGAATAAACTTTCCTTAAATAGTAAGAAAACTAAATACATATGCTTTACGTCGAAAGCCCTTAGTAATGATTGGATCAGACCCAGACTGAGTATAAGCGGTGAAGTCATATCTGCTGCTCCTTTATACAAATACCTGGGCCTCATTTTGGACCCTATGTTGGACTTTTCTCATCATATGGGCACACTTAAGAAAAACACCAGGTTTAAGATGAAGTTGTTTAGTCACATCAAATATAATCTTACTGAAAAAGTCAGCAGTAAAGATAGTCAAAACAATGCTCATCCCAACTGTAGACTATTGTGATATTTTTTACATATCAGCAAATAAGCATCACCTTAAGGGTATACAGAGTCTGGTGAACAAGGCTTTAAGAGTGGCTTATAGACGCACTGGTATCACTAGCAGAACTGCTCTTCATAGGAAGGCAAAGCTTAACAGTCTAAGTGATAGAAGAAGCCTACATCTGCACAAGCTGGCTTTTACTAAGTCACTTGTAGCAGATAATTTGGACGTTAGGCCTGTTAGGACTAGACTGCATGATAACAGACTATTAAGAGTTACCAGAGCCAAAGACCCCGCATATCGCAAAAGCCTGAAATTCAGGTTAGCTCAAGTTTGGAATTGACTTAAAAATGAAGTTCGTGTACTTAAGACACAAAGTGAGTTTGCAGCCTGGACCCACAAGCACTTCTCTGAATGTATTCTGAGATATAACCACATGACCTGGACCTGATACCTCAACACCCCTCTCATACCTCACCCATGACCTGAAACCCAACTGACCACTGGGTTTCCATAACAAGGACAACAACATCGTCCTTTTAATTGTAACTTTTATATTTGTTTTATTTTTATTTAATTCATTTTATTGTATTCTATGTTTGGGATAATATGTGTATTTTGCACACTACATGGGATTTATCCCGATGTACATTCAGGACATAACATCCGTCCTTTGGAAATTAGGTGCACCATCTGACCTGATTGACCATAAATTGGCTACTACCACCGGACCAGTAAGGATACACAGCCTGAGGCACTGTGCCTCTAACTGTGTATCCATTACACAACTGATGATACCAATCTTACATTTCTGCTACTAACATCTGCCCTATCTCCTATATACATGGCCTTAAGCCAATTCTAAAATGATATTCATGTACAAGTGAAATATATATACCATCGACTGGATACAGAATAATTACAGGCAATCACCTTATGCCTATATGTTTTCAGTATAACTAAAAGAATTTACATACATACATAAGGGAGAGTGAAACCAAGGTTCATCATCGACCTCACCGACCGCTGTACTACTACTACTACTACTACTACTACTACAGACTATCAACTCGCAGGTAACGGTGACATGGGGTTTTATGATGTGGCACGTGTATCTCAAACTACTGCTGTGGCTGCTGCTGCTGCTACTGCTAGTGCTGCGGGTCGTGCTACTTCTGCATTTGCTACACGAGTTAGTGATGGAGATGCTGTTGAGGCCATTGCTGCTGCCGGTGCTGCCGCTGATGTTGCTGCTAGGGTGCGCTCTGTTGCTGTTGCTACTACTGCTGCTGCTGTTGTTGCTGCTGCTCATGCTTCTGCGGCCGCTCCTGTCACTACTGCTACTGGTGATGCTGCTGCTGCTGCTGCTGCTGCTGGTGCTGCTGTTGGTGTTGGTGCTGATATTACTACGGCTACTGGTGCTGTTGGTGCTGCTGGTGTCGACAAAGAACCATTATTTGTCACACTTAAGCCTCTCCTGTTACTGCTGCTGCTGCTACTTTTGTTGCTCCTGCTGCTGAACTTGTTTTTTGTGTGAAAAGAATAAAAGAAAATGAAAATGCGTTTTTGTTGTGTTTTTTTATTTTCATACATCATAAGTTATTTAAAACTTATCAGCTCATCGTCGTTATGTTTACAAAACAAAAAATAGAGTCACATGTTCTCACTAATCCTCTAATTAGGTCACGTTTGTTTACAAACAAACACGTCACGTGACATGTCACGTGGCACGTGGTGTTGTTTACAAACAAAAGAGTCACGTGGTCGCTAATTAGGTCACGTTACCATGGTTACCAGAATGCTGGCCTCTGATTGGTTGACAGTCTCTAAGTAGGTCAGAAGGTCACCGGTCACATGGTCACTAATTAGGTCACGTTACCATGGTTACCAGAATGCTGGCCTCTGGTTGGCTGAGAGTCCCTAAGTAGGTCAGTAGGTCACCTAGAATTCTGGCCTCTGATTGGCTGAGAGCCTAACTAGGTCATGTTACCATGGCAACAGTCACTTCCGGTCAAATGGAGGCCTCTGATTGGATGCAAGTCCAATGAGTAATAAACAGTACTTAAGCATAGTCCCATTCCGATACAAACAATACTACTCCTGTGTCCTCATCTCCGCCACAATAAAAAGTGCCTCCACCGTCCGGTTCCCAAACCTGAGCGATAACGTCACTCTCCCTGGAAGGTCCATGGGTTGTCCATTGGCGGCAAACAGGTCCCCTCCGCCCGGCTCCAGAGGCCTCCCGACTCCTCTCTCCTGCCACCATCTCAGGGAAAGCAAGTTGGTGGAGGCCCCCGTGTCCACCAGCAACTGCACCTCTTCCCCTTCCAGATATCCTGTGACCAAGAGTCCTCCCCCGCCTCTCTCCTTTCTCCCCTTCACCATGTCCTTCAGCCCTCTACCTCCGACCTGCACTGGGCTACCCATATAGGTCTGTTCTAGTTTCCGTGATAGCGGTGGGTGCTAGTCCGGCCGCCGCCGCCGCCCCTGGAGCTTGTGGTATCCCCTCCGGTGCTTTACTCACCAGCAGCGGGCATTCTCTCTTGAAGTGCCCCTCCTGCTGACAATGGAAGCAGCCCGAGGGCCGTTTCCTCTGCACCGCCTGGGCCTCCGCCTTTTTAGTTAACCCCTCCATTGCGGCCATCAGTGTCGCAGCCATCTTGTCCATTTTGTCAATCTGTGCCTTCATCTGCTCCGTCACCATAGCATCTGCCGATCGCACCTTCTGCCTCTCCTCCGCGTCGCTCTCCAAGTATGCCTCCGCCCCAATGGCTGTCATCACCGCCGCCTGTAGGTCTAGCACCAGCGCATCCACCGTCTTCGCCTCTGCCTCCAGATACACCAGCCGCGTATACTTCATGAGTTCTTGCTGGAGCGCCTGCACACTCTCCCCCGGTTTCCTTACCCTCGTCCTCAACAACGCCTTATAGGTCTCCTTTTGGTTCGGCGGCTCATACCCTGTGGCGGAGCAAGAAGCCGGAAGGGGTTGCGGATCCCACTCAGAGGAAGGAACCTTCAGAGAAGGAGGCTCCGATGATGGATGCCGCATTATTTATGGCATTATTTACGGCCTGATGGATATCTCAGTCCAACAGTTGCCCGGCAATGAGGCAGGGAGGCCCATTACGGATGGAGACGAGAAAGTGACAGCTGTCGAGGACACCGTCTGGGTAGGGAGTACCCAGCTTTCCCCGGATCACCCATGTTTCGACCATTTGAAGAAACATGGCTTAGATTTGGCTGCTCCAAAGGATTTTAAACGCTTCACTGTAAACCCGTCTCCCCTGGTAGGGAAACGGTGGTATGTGTCTGTTAGGGTGGCCGGTAGGGTGGGTGAATTTTTAATAGATGCAGGAGCTAGCCACTCTTTTATCTCCTCAAAATTCTATGCTCTTATGCTGAGTAGTCGTGATGACTTCAGAACAAAGGTAGGCGCCTGCTCGGCCGATTGGTCAAGTATGCAGACATATAGGCACGCGTTCATACCGCTCCGGATTGGAGGGAAGGAGTATGTGGCTTCTCCGACCATTCCGGAAATTGCAGATGATGGTATACTGGGGTTGGACTTTGCGGCGCTGTATGACGCGGTCCTGAATCCTAGTACAGGGGTGCTCCGGATCGAGCACCCGTACCGTGCTGTGGAGCAATGTGTGGTCCGACAAGTATCAACAGTGGCAACGATAGTCCAGACTGTGAGAATTCCTCCCGGACAGACGTGTGATGTGCTGGTCCGAAGTAAGGGGCTTAGGAGAGAGGAAAAGGCAGTAGTGGAACCGGATGTGGCCATGATGGGGAGTATTGGTCTAGTGGGCATGGACACCTTGGTAGGTGATGGTGCCTGGACCCAGGGTTGGAGGCAAGGTATCTGAAAAAGGGTACAGTGTTGGGGGAGGTGTTTTCCAGTGAGGCAGTGATGCTTCCTGGTCATGTGAGCATGAAGGGGGACCACCCGCCCAAGGTACTAAGTGAGGGACTGAGAAGATGATCTCGGAGACTGATCTGCAGGATCTGGGTGACCTCAGTTCGCTGAGACGGCTGGTGGAGAGGTATCGGGATGCGTGGCAAGTGGAAGGGGAGCCTCTGGACCGAACTGACAAAGTGTTACATTCCATTGATACCAGAGATACACAGCCATTCAAAATGCCTTACGGGCGGTTGCCGTTGAGTAAGAAAAGAGTTGTTGAGGAACAAGTGAAGACCATGTTGGATCACAGGTGATAGTGCCTAGCACTAGTCCCTGGTCCAGTCCGGTTCAGATGGTTACCAAGAAGGATCTATTTGGTTTTGTATCGATTATAGACGCCTGAATGGAGTAACCAAGAAAAATGCCTATCCACTCCCCCTGATTGATGAGACTCTGGACTTGTTAGGTGGGAACGAATGGTTCTGCACCCTGGATTCGCAGTCCGGATATTGGCAGATCGGGATGAAGGAGGAGGATAAGGAGAAGACAGCTTATACTAGCCATATTGGACTGTATCAGTTTTGGGTTGTGCAACGCTCCGGTGACCTTTGAGGCCATGATGGAGACCATGTTGAGACCCTGTTTATTACTCATTGGACTTGCAGCCAATCAGAGGCCTCCATTTGACCGGAAGTGACTGTTGTGGCGCGAGTGCCTAGTATATTTGGATGATGTCATAGTCTTCGAAAAGACATTTGAAAAATGTGCGCTGAACCTTGGGGAGGTGTTGGAACGAATTCGGTCCAATGGACTGACGTTAAAGCCAAAGAAATGTGAACTTTTCCAGAAGTCCATGGTCTATCTGGGACGGATCATCTCCACTACAGGAGTGGAGGCCGATCCGGCCAAATTGGAGACTGTGGATACCTGGGAGGTTCCTAAGGGACAGAAAGATATGACAGGGACTTCATCCCCGGATTCTCGAGGGTGTCTCAGCCACCGCAGAAGTTGAATCACTGGAACTCCAGGGAGGAAAAAGGAACCTTTTCCCTGGGGGTAGGAACAGAACGGAGCCTTCAAAGAGATCAAGGCACTGTTTAGGAACACCCCTGTGTTGAGAAGGGGTATTTCATTCTTGATACTGATGCGAGCAATGAGAGCATCCGGGCCGCATTGTCCCAAATGCATGACCGAGTAGAGGTCCCGCTGGCCTTCGCTAGTAACTGTATGAACAAGGAAATTATTGCACTACCAAGCAAAAGCTACTGGCAGTGGTAGTTTATAATAAGAAGTTTAGACACTTATTATATGGTGGGAATTTCTCATTGCGGACTGATCACGCTGCCCTGAGGTGGCTCCTTAACTTTAAGGATGCGGAGGGGATGATTAGTCGGTGGCTGAACCATCTGAGCGAGTTCGGTCTGGATAACTCTCATCAGGTATGGTCCACGGCATTTTTAGCACATACACTGTCTCTACATACAACGTAGCGGCATAACGTGACGCCCTGTCCCTCAAGTACATGGCTGCTGAGTGTGAAAGCTGAGGGGGGGGGGGGGGTACCTGGAGCAGTGGACATCTAGTAGTAGTACAGCTACAGTGTAGTACAGGAAGGGAGGGGGCTGGGCAGAGATACACATACAAGTTTAACTCCTTTTTCCCATTAAATGCAACACAGCATCAACCTGGTGCATCCACAGGCCTTTTGATGGGATATCTATCTTTTAAGTTACATCAATAGTATATTTCACTAATTTGTAAAACAGATCACAAATTAGTTTTAATTACATTGACAAGTACATTGACTCATGCATCTCACTTTAGCACTACGCTGCAACAACCTGTCTGTGAGTGTATGCTAAATAGCAATACGGTGCTGTGTACCACACTGCCAAGGGAATACTGGTTAGCTGTCACCTGCTCATATCCAGTACCGAGCGGTCACGAAGCATAAATTATTAATGCTGACTGCCTGAGTAGACGTCCGGTACGCCGTTGTACGCGTCTGGATTGCGGGGGCTGCGGTGCTCACAATGCTGTGGTAGCGAGTGTGCGTTTGCCTTATGATGGGTTGTTACAGAACCTGTTGGATTGGTCCACCAACACTATAAGGACGCACCAAATGGCTGACCCTACCATTGCACAGTTGAGGGAGCTAGTTCCCACGGGGGTCTGTCCAGTGAAACCCGAAATATCACTTGAAAACCGGGAAATGTGGCACTTTCTGGCTCATTTTCATGAACTAGAAATGCGGGATGCATTATTATGTAGGTGGAAGTCCTGTCAGGGGAAGCGAAGGATATTACAGACGTCCTCTACTACTGTCATGGCCACTCCATGAGTGGTCATTTTGGTAAGAAGCATTCGCTCGAGAGATTGAGCGAGTGTTATTACTGGCCAGGCATGTCTGGTACTCTGCTGAGATGGATCGAGATGTGTCCAGCGTGCTGCTTAGGGAAGCCCGGTCCGGGATTGGGCAAATTGCCTTTACAGCAAGAGCTATTCGGTGTGAGATTCGCACGGATAGCAGTGGACTTTAACAGGGGAGTGCAGCCTACTCCGAGTGGTTTCGGACAACTATACGAAATACACGTGAGTATACCCTCTGGAGGATCATACTGCTGCCACCTGTGCGGAAGCACAGGTGAAGGGGTGGATTTTCCATTTGGGTGCTCCCTTGATGCTGCATAGCGATCAGGGGAGGGAATATGAGTCGCTATGTGTCACCAACTGGCTATTTGCAAGACTCGGACAAATCCTTACCAACCACAGTCTGATGGACAGGTGGAAAGGTTTAACCGGACTCTGATTCAGGTCTTGAAACCCTTAGTGAACACTCATATGGATGATTGGGACCACCAGTGTGAGTTTGTGGTGCATGCATATAATAATACGGTGCATAGTTCCACTAATTGTACTCCAAACCTTCTTGTGTTTGGAGAGGACCTGATCATGCCTGCGGACCTAGTGTTCGGGGTGGTAGGGATCAGTCCGGAAGCACCCTGTACGGTGCTATTTGTGGAATCTCTGAGAGAGAGGTTCAAATTCAGGTATGAAACCATGCGAGCACACCTGCTCAAAGGTGCTTCATGGCAAAAAGTGGGTTATGGCACTGGTTTACAGTTGTGCCGGTTCGTGGTAGGGGATAAGGTGATCCGCCTGCATGAACCACTGTGTAACGTCAAGCTGGCGAAAAACTGGGATGGACCACATACGATGGTCAAATGTATCAGTCAAACAACTGTATTGATCCAGTCCAAAGTGGAGCGTATCTGGA
This sequence comes from Harmothoe impar, assembly GCA_947462335.1. Classification (NCBI taxonomy): domain Eukaryota; kingdom Metazoa; phylum Annelida; class Polychaeta; order Phyllodocida; family Polynoidae; genus Harmothoe; species Harmothoe impar. The sequence goes on from OX381705.1 coordinate 91,078,637, forward strand.
CAAGCCATGTGGCTCGGTTTTGCACTTGGGAAACGGAGGTGGAAGAGAATCCGGAGGGAGAATTTCTTACTTTGGGGGGTGTACCAGCGGGTGTACCAAGAAACTGCCTCGGAAGTCTGTGAAAAAGAAAGTCTTGGCAGGGGAAGGAAGGAGGGCACGGAAAACCAAGATCAGGGCTAGATTATTGGTTAAGAATCAGTGTCCTCCAGCCAGGTTACTTGATACTGACGGTAATCTCGTCCGGAGGAGCCCTCGGCCGGTGGCTAGAGGGGCAGTGACATAGCCTGTTACACAACGAGTGTGGTGTCCTGTGTAGTTTATTGATGTTATATGTGTGCTGCATACAGGGGCGCTCGGAGTCGCTGAGAAAGAATAGAGAAATGAACCCAGAGGGTGGGGAACGGATAATCCTGTAGGGTGATCTTTGATATCCCATACATGTTCACTGAAAACTCCCGATGAGCTTCTTAAGTACCGACGAGTCTTGTGAGTTGCCCAAGTGGCATGGTGATCCTCCACCCTGCAAGTGGCGGGGCGGGAAAGGTGCTGACCTCATAAAAAGAAAATAGGTTAGACCACGTAACGGGGATCGCATCTAATCACACGAGAAGCCGCGCATGCGCATTGTTTGTTTTTTTAAAGCGAGGAATCGCCACCTTGGTTTTGGCATTCCGCCAAATCAGTGGTGTGACCGGCAGCGGAGGGAAAACGTGGTTTTTAAGTTGTTTTCTTGTGTGCCAAGCCCTGTAAAGAGTGAGTAAGCATGTATCCTCTTTTTGTGACCGTCTGGAACGGATTGGGGGGGCGGGGAACTTTTCATTTCCCGTCAAACCAGCTGTCGAAAGACACCCTTTGCAGTAAGGATGGCTGAGCAGCAGCTCCACCAGTCGAAAACTCCCCGAGGTGGAGTCCGAAACGATGGGAACTGCATACCAACCATCCCGGTTGGTCAGCCTGAGTGTCTCGCCGACTGTGGAGCAGGCGGTGAGCAGACGGCTAACGATGAAGGAGAGCGCTGCCAGCAGTAACAGCTCCAGGACCGGTGTAAGAAGTCAAGTAGAGACAGATCTAGGTCTTTGGACCGAACATCTGCGTCTAAAGTGACCAAGCAATTGGGGCCCGGCAAGAAACCTGTTACCAAGGTGGAGAAGCCGGAGGAACCGAAACCCAGGAAGCCAGGTACTGCCAGTACCAAGGCACAGAAGGACTCTGTCACCTCTTCCACTGTCAGTAGTGCAGGGAAGGAGGTTCCCAGTAAACAAAAAAACGTTATACAACATTTTGTAACATTATTCAACGTTATATAACGTTTCTCTAAGGCTCCTCACTATGGCATAAGGTTATTTACAGTTTTAGCATGTTATTTTGATGTAAAATAACGTTTTTTTTGCAGCTGGGTTAGGAAGCCGAAGGGGGTAGCGGACGCGAAAGCTGATGCTAAACCCAAGTTGGTCTCCAGAGGGAGGAAGTCCGAAAGCAAGCTGCGGAAGTCAATTACGCAAAACTTGGCTGCCCAACCACTAACCAACCTGTTAGCACTAACAAAGGACATGGATAAGAGTGCTGCGGTGTCTGCTACTGCAGCCTTAGCTGGAGGGTCTGGTACGGGTGGGCGTCCAAAGGGGTCCAACACTGTGAGCCGGTTGGTGGAGAGTCGAAAGACCCTTCAGGAGCCGGTAAATCCTGAACACCTAGTAGGGGCCCAATACATAGTAGGTCCTGAAAGCCGGGTGAAATGCACCATCTCAAAGAAGTCCGGATCATCGCTGGAGAAATTGTATATTGTTTAAACTGTTCTAATATATATATATATATATGAGGTTAAAGGTGTTTAAAGTTAGAAATTACCACCGAGTGATAGTGTTTACCACTTATATTAATATTCTCATATATTTTACGGGTTGTAATATGAGCCCGGGGTCCTGTAGGGACGAACGTTTTTTTTGTGATACTTTTCATGTGTTCAGGATTTACTCAGGTGTACTTTAATAATAGTATCTACGTGTTAACTCAATTTTAGCCAAGGGAGTAGAGTGTAATTTTCATAACAGTCACTGTGTGTAAACAATAACTTGGTGGTATTGTAAGATAATCCCAGTCCGAAGTGTTTTCGGACTTAACCTTAATTATTTACCTCCTGGTTATTATCTGGTAGGGGGTTGTGTAGGGGCTGGGGTAGGGCTAATTATATGGCGGGTTCTGTTGGACGCTGCGTTGCGAACTCCGTCCAAACCCTTCAGCCTGACTGCAGGTGACAGCACCTGCTTGGGGCTTGTGGTATGGACAGAGGTCTCTATAGGCTTCCGATGTGCATGTGCGCACGCAGGCTAGTCGCCTATATATAGCCAGCGTCCGATGGAACTCGTCGGTCACTCTGGATCCCAATCTGGACAGAGGCCGGAGAGATCATATCAGCCACGAGCCTACTGACCCCCTCCAAACTCTATAGGGAGTTCGAATTGAAATAGCTATGCCTGTCTAGGTTTTTGAATAAATCATAGATTCGCAACCTGTACACTTGATCCGAACTGTGTCAACCTTGTTCTTTACTTAATAACATTACCAATATTATAAGGAACAAAGTCATGTTTATTACACTTATGCCCATCCGAGATAATCCTCTTAACTGAGCGATAGGAGGAGGAAACAACCAATTTTAGATGGGGAAGAGGGAGAATACAACGACAACTACAAGAACCACAACAACAACAACCATGAGGACGACGACAAGGACAACGACGGGGACAGCGAGGACAGAAATGACTTGTATCCGACTTGTATCCGACTTCCAGCAAAAACACCCCTTTCTCTACTACGCCTTATCATTCTTCCTCCGTTAGAACAAGCGAGAAAGACAAGAAAAGAAGAGGTCGCAATCCCCTAGTACCTGCCAACTCTAGACCACTGTTCAAATGGGCTAGTCAAAAAGACTAACCATAAAGGAAAAAGAAAAGATATGAGTGGTGGCTAAATATACCGACGTCAAAGCACCCTCAAGTTTCACCAGTGTCACCAAACTCCAGAAAAACCATTTCCAAGACTGAAACCCTGCTTTCATCCGAGATGCCTTGGGATCTCTGGACCCCTACACTAAACATAAACCCATTTGACGAAAATATACAAGGAACAAGACGATAACCAGGGGAATCGATCAACAGTGGCAATCGAGGCGATGACTACCGAGAGACACCCACGCTCTGTTCAGACAGTAAAGGGTAAAGAATTGCTCAACAAGACCTTCCAAGATCACCTGAAGAGGAAAGACATAGAGTTTTTCACCGGTGAAAATGATGACATCAAAGCTAGTCTGGTGGAGCGTTTGAACCAAAGTCTGAAGGAGAAGGTGTTGCCCTATTTCACACACAAGCGCACATATCGCTACCTAAATGTATTGGACTTGGTGGTGTCTTCTTACAACTGAGTTTGCCAGAATGGTCATAGTTTCGGTGGGACTCATGAGCTAAGCTAAATCCCCTCTGAAAACCGTGGCAAAAACACTGTTCCGCACTGGCATGGGTGTGGCCAAGGATATGATGGACGGAACCAGTTTCAAGAACAGCGTGAAAGTCAGAGGCTTAGGTGCTTTGAAGAGTCTGGCGGGAAAAGTGTCACCCCCAAAAAACAAAAAAAAAAACAGCGGGAGGAATCAAACGTCGCAGGCGATCTCCTCAAATGGGAGGTGGTTCTTGCAAAAGATGTAGGGGAGACATTTTTGACCGCTAGGTGGGTGACGTATAAATAAAAAGAACTAGAGGTCCTCGGCGTCAGTCTACTGCCAATGTGAAGAGAGAGCACAAGGGCTTACCTACATGAAAACAGCAGCGAGTGTGCACTCTCTGAGCTCGATCTGCACACCGTAGCACCAACTCTGACTTGTTATCTAAAGTCTACCTTTGTGCACCCCATTCACATCTTTTCACAGGAGATAAGGTCGTGTGAAAGAGGTTTTCTTTCACCGATCTTCCTGCTGTGAAAGGTATCACCTCAGCCCCTGAGGGAATCTTTTCACAGGATTTACCCCGTGTGAAAGCCCTGATATAGGTCTATATAAGGGCCGGGGTGGGGGGGTTGGAGAGGGAGGGGTTAGAGGGAGTGGGGAGAAGGTTAGGGTTGGGGATTCATGGTGGTAGGAGGCGGCCTTCAGATCTCCAGATGTAAGTTCGTTTATAAAGAATTTTTCTTTGGTCAGGTGATGAATTCGCTCTTTGATTTCCCCTCACCAAGGTTTTTTCCTTATTCAATATACATTCACCTGGGGCAGGGTACAGAAGCTCTAGGGCCAGGTACAGAGGCGTTAATACCGGGTACAGAGATGCTAGGGCAGGGTACAGAGCCAGAGGACTTCTAGCTTTGATGTCCACTCACCTGGGGCGGGGCACTGAGGCCCTAGGGCCGGGTACAGAGCCAGAGGACTTCAAGAAGGCTTGGATGTCCACTCACCAAGGTCGGGGTACAGACTAAGTAGGCAGTAGGGCCGGTTACATGCACAGTCACTAGGCTGGGTACAGAGGGGCCCTTTGATTGGGGGTCCCCATGTCACATATCGATTTTAAGAAAGGCCCATGTCCCAAGCGATGTTAGGCTCCCACCAAGAAAATGTTGAAATCTTTAGAACTGAAATGGTGCATTCTGATGCATTTCTAAAAGTTGAGCTCCGAGCATTGCATGTTGAGATGAAAATGGGGGGGGGGGCGGGTGGTGTGGGGGCACCCCTCAAGAAATTTGTTTATATCTAGGCTTAGAATGGTGCATTCTGATGCACTCCCCAATATGTTTTCTCATGTCACTAAGGCCAATGCCAGAAATGCCCCATGTCCCATGTCACTTACATGGCCATACCCCATGTCGATTTTAAGAAATGGCCATGTCACCGTGTCTAGAAATGGTCATGTCGCATTTAGGGGTCTAGGGCTATACAGAAGATAGTACAACGACAGGTTATGATTTGTATATCTATTTCCTTTTGTCTACATTTCGTTCATGTCTAGAATCGTGAGAATTTAAATACAATGTAGTAGTATATTCCTGTTACTTCCTATGTATATAATAGAGAGTTTATTATAGTATAAGGATATCCACAGTGCTCTGTCTGGATACTACGAAATTAGTTTATAACTAACTTTTTGGCTTTGTTAAAACAGAAATTTACTGTAGTTGGGGAGTTCTTTCACAGGAGAGAGATCGTGTGAATAGTTTGGGAGTTCTTTCACAGGACAGAGATCGTGTGAATAGCTGGGGATGTCTTTCACAGGAGAGAGATCGTGTGAATAGTTGGGGATGTCTTTCACAGGAGAGAGATCGTGTGAATAGTTGGGGAGTTGTTTCACAGGAGAGAGATCGTGTGAATAGTTGTTTCATAGTCCTCCACTAGGTGGCAGCAGTGCATACATAGTATAATTCATAATTTTATCATTCAACATTTGGGAAATCTTATTCATTAGGCCAAAAGTTAAGAGGCCGGACAAAAAAAGAATTGAGACAGGATCTGAGAAAAGGGACCTTAGTGCAGGGTACACTGAGATCATTTTCCCCAAAACATGTCAATCAACGTAACCTTTACAACGTAATCCAGAGGGGGGATCCATGTGAGGGTTTGGGACTACTCCAGTGTGTGAATCTGTGTAACGTTTTATTCCAGAGTGTTGATCCAATTGATCAAATCTCATACATTTTGCCAAAGGTAAAGAGGCCAGACGAAAAGAAATCGAGACAGAAATCGAGTAAAGGGACCTTAGTACAGGGTACACTGAGATCATTTTCCCAAAAAAATGTCACAATTGCTTTTCTGGCCTTGAATTTCATTGCTTTCAGAAAAAGTTTTGAAATAAATATCTGTGAAATATATGCATTGTAGAAGAGTGTTTTAGAAGAAGGCAGAACTCGTAAGTCTTTAAAGTTGATTATTAAAAACGTACCTGTACAACTTTTTCCAGAGGGGGATCCATGTGAGGGATGGGACTACTCCAGTGTCGATCCATTTAATCAAATCTTATTTATTTTCCTGAAAGTAAAGAGGCCTAATAAAAAGAAATCGAGACACGATCCGAGTAAAGAGACCTTAGTGCAGGGTACACTGAGATCATTTTCCCCAAAACATGTCAACAATGTAACCTGTACAACGTAATCCAGAGGGGGGATCCATGTGAGGGTTTGGGACTACTCCAGTTTGTGAATCCGTGTAACGTTTTATTCCAGAGTGTCGATCCATATAATCAAATCTAGGACTAGGGTCCTCTCCAGGTTACCGTGTGCCGCTCTCAGTTGGCTGCTGACCCTCCCACCTGGCCACGTGATCAAAGGACCGGTGGTTATATAAGACTCGTGTGTTAACCCGGATGGCACTCAGTGCAGGCCCGGCTGACGATAGACTTCACCATGTCCAACCGTGCGAACAATGGCTACCGGTGGTAGCCCTGGAGGCTCAGGCCCAGGAGTGAGTGACGGGGAGTTGGAATCAACTCGCCTAGAGATGGCAGGGTTGGACCCTGTGGAAGGCCTGAGGCCAGAACAAAAGAAGACGAAAGTTCAGGAAAGTTCTGGAGAGTCCCTATGAAGGGGATGAGAAGTTCCAAAGGGAATATGATGAGCGATTGGTTCGGGAAGAGGAGGAACTCTACTGAGAGAACGTCCGATTGGACAGACAGTCAATCGAGGATCAACATGCTGCATTGACTGAGGAATTGGCGTACCTGGTGAGGGAACGGGATGAGATACTCTCTGATAATCAGAAAACAAAAGGTGCTCTGATGGAAGAGAGGGAAAGGTTGATAGAGGACAACCGGTACATAAAAAAGAAGGTTGCTCAGGAATCGCATGAATTTCAGAAAATTCAAGCTGAGGTTGCTGAGAACCGGAAGGTGAATGAGAATTCCCTGTCTCTTAAAGAGAAGTATGAAAAGGAGTTGAGGCAGTACTCCAAGGAATGGTACGCCCTGAATCAAGGGACAGAACAGCTCGAAAAGGGCAGAGACCAATTGGTCAGAGAAAATGAAAACACCAGGATACAAATCCTGGAGGAAACTAAAGAGTTGGAAAGAAGGCGGTAGGCTGAGGTGGAAGCAGTCTGCTCTCTGGAAGCCAGAAAAACTCTCTTGCGAAGCGAGAGGATTGCAGTTGCTGAGCAACAGGAGCAGTATGTTCTGGAGGCACAAGTACCTGAAAACATACCAGAGGCCGTTGGTGGCAATACTATTACTGCTAGTAAGGGGGAGGTGTTACCTCAGTATGATCCATTTGCTATACCGATGGGTTAAGGCGTGTGGAGAACACTGTGCATATAGGCAGAGAGAAGAGTTCTAAGAGGGGGAACGTCACCGGGCGTTCTCTAGAACGGGAACCTGTAGGACAATCAGTTAACCGGGACGCTAAAGGTCTGGTTAACAGGGAAATGTCTGCTAAGGAGGAAGTATCTCAACATTATAGAAACAAGTTTTGAGATGAAGTTGTGAATCATAGTTATGGTTCATTGAATCTCTTTTCTGGGGATGACCCAGCTCAATATGGGAAACCGGGAGATTATGACGAAAAGGGTTATTTCAGGTATTGCCCAGATTCAACTTATTCATATCCACCACCAACGACGAAGTCTCACAAGGGAGTCAATAAGGACTCGGGAGACAATCAGGAGGAGGATTTGAAAAGGGGACCCAGCAGGAAACTAGGTGAAGGTCGCATACTGCAACTGAAAGTGGAGTAAGGTTGACAGGCTATCAAGGCCCACTCTTTGATGATGGTACAGAGTCAGAAATACATATCTCTTCTGACGAAGTACCGAGAAAGCAGGTGGGTTTGAATTGGAGGGTAACAATGACCCCTGCTGAGCATGCGATCTCAGTGATCCGGACCACGCAAAGGTCTGTGGGCGAGCTTGGGAAGCAGGTTCTTCCCTAGCGGATTTGTTCATGGCTATTGATCAACATGACAAAAAGAAAATACTATTGGCTGGTATGGTACCTGCCAATAGGGGTCAGCGCGTCTCTGGAATGGAACATTCCTTAGATGTGATTGATTCTTCCGGGGAAGAATCTGAAGGGGAGGAGAGAGTAGACGCTCTGAAGTTCTAAGGACGTCAGAAAACTAGCTTGTCCTCAGCTTCGGGGAAGCTTCCGAGTACCAATGGTTATTCGGAAACCCCCCGGAAACCCTATATAGATACTCGGGAGACTAAGACTGATAACAGTCAGAACAATAAGATCCTGGAGACGACCGCTTTGGATAAAACAAATGCGTCGGAAAGTCCGTTGAATACGTTAATGGAGTCCATGATAAAAGGCATGAACGAAGTGTTTGAAAATCAAACCAGGCGTGGCCCAAGGGTAGATCGTAACACTGTCCAGTGTTACCGGTGTCAAATAAAGAAACACTTTGCATCCGGATCTAGGGAGGCTGGTACAACAGGTGCCCAGGGGTGCGCAGATGGGAAACCTAGTACCAGTTTAGAGGAGTCAATAACCAAAGAGTTGGTTAAGGTTGGAGGAACCAGGCTTCCCCCGGGTCATCCTTGCCTGGAACACCTGAAAGGATGTGGATTTGATCTGGGCACTGATAGTGACCATCACCGGTTTACTAGGAATCCCTCAGTAACTGATGGGAAGAGGTGGTATGTTTCCTGTTCTGTACAAGGAAAGACTGGGGAATTTCTTATGGATACTGGAGCTAGCCACTCCATGGTCTCTAAGAGGTTCATTGGCTTATTGCTGGGTATGTGTGGGAACCTTACAATGAGGGTAAACGCATGCACAGCCGATGGGGGTACCAGAATGAGAATTTGTTTGGGCCCCACCCACAGCAGAGATTGAAGATGATAGTATCTTTGGGTTGGATTTTGCGGCACTTTTTGGTGCGACTTTGAATCCGAAAAGTGGGAAATTGAGGCTTGAACACCCATACAATATGACCCATACGATATGACCATACAAGTTGAGAATTATAAGTAGTGTCGCCACTGTGAAGATTCCTGCGGAAACGACCTGTGACGTGTTAGTCAGTTCAGGGAGGCTAATCCAGCAGGGAGTAGCAGTAATCGAGACTGATGTGGTTGCGTTATCCCGGAATTGATCAGAATCTGCAGATACCCTAGTAGTATATCTTGAAAAAGGCACTGAAGTTGGAAAAGTGATACTTGCGGAGGCAGTCACCGGTAGTCAGCAAGATTTGAGGTTGAACGAACGAGGGGAGGAAGAACTGCACGAGGAGTTAACTAAGTTGTTAACAGGGTCATCCATAACAGATGAGAATGATCGAGAAGCGTTAAAGTACACTGAGATCAGTTTCCCCAAAATATCTCACAATTGATTTTCTGGTCTGGAATTTCAGTGCTTGAATTGTATGCATTGTTGATTATTTACGTTGATTATTAAAAACGTACCTGAACAACGTAATCCAGAGGGGGATCCATGTGAGGGTTTGGGACTACTACAGTGTGTGAATCCATGTAACGGTTGCTCCAGAGCGTCTATCCATACAATCAAATCTTATTCAGTTAGCCGAAAGTAAAGATGCCGAAGGAAAACAAATTGAGACAGGATCTGAGAAAAGGGACCTTAGTGCAAGGTACACTGAGATTATTTTCCCCAAAACATGTCACAGTTGCTTTTCTGGCCTGGAATTTCAGGGCTTTCAGAAAAAGTTTTGAAATGAATATCGGTGAATTGTATGCATTGTAGAGTAGTGTTTTAGAATAATGCAGAACTCGTAAGTCTTTAACATTGATTATTAAAAACGTACCTGAACAACGTAATCCAGAGGGGGATCCATGTGAGGGTTTGGGACTACTACAGTGTGTGAATCCATGTAATGGTTGCTCCAAAGCGTCCATCCATGCAATCAAATCTTATTCAGTTAGCCGAAAGTAAAGATGCCGAAGGTAAAACAAATTGAGACAGGATCTGAGAAAAGGGACCTCAGTGCAAAGTACACTGAGATTATTTTCCCCAAAACATGTCACAATTGCTTTTCTGGCCTGGAATTTCAGTGCATTCAGAAAAAGTTTTGAAATAAATATCGTTGAATTGTATGCATTGTAGAGTAGTGTTTTAGAATAAGGCAGAACTCGCAAGTCTTTAACGTTGATTATTAAAAACGTACCTGAACGACGAAATCCAGAGGGAGGATCAATGTGAGGGCTTGGGACTACTGCAGTGTGTGAATCCATGTAACGGTTGCTCCAGAATGACGATCCATGTAATCAAATCTTATTAATTTTTGCGAAAGTAAAGATGCCGAAGGAAAACAAATTGAGACAAGATCTGAGAAAAGGGACCTTAGTGCAAGGTACACTGAGATCATTTTCCCCAAAACATGTCACAATTGCTTTTCTGGCCTGGAATTTTAGTGATTTCAGAAAAAGTTTTGAAATGAATATCGGTGAATTGTATGCATTGTTGAGTAGTGTTTTAAAATAAGGCAGAACTCGCAAGTCTTTAACGTTGATTATCAAAAACGTATCTGAACAACGTAATACAGAGGGGGATCCATGTGAGGGTTTGGGACTACTCCAGTGTGTGAATCCATGAAACGGTTGCTCCAGAGCGTCCATCCATACAATCAAATCTTATTCATTTTGCCGAAAGTAAAGATGCTGAAGGAAAACAAATTGAGACAGGATCTGAGAAAAGGGACCTAAGTGCAAAGTACACTGAGATCATTTTCCCCAAAACATGTCACAATTGCTTTTCTGGCCTGGAATTTCAGTGCTTTCAGAAAAGTTTTGAAATAAATATTGTTGAATTGTGAGCATTTTAGAGTAGTGTTTTAGAATAAGGCAGGACTCGCAAGTCTTTAACGTTGATTATTAAAAACGTACATGAACAACGAAATCCAGAGGGAGGATTAATGTGAGGGCTTGGGACTACTCTAGTGTGTGAATCCATGTAACGGTTGCTCCAGAATGACGATCCATGTAATCAAATCTTATTAATTTTGGCGACAGTAAAGATGCCGAAGGAAAATAAATTGAGACAAGATCTGAGAAAAGGGACCTTAGTGCAAAGTACACTGAGATCATTTTCCCCAAAAGAGGTCACAATTGCTTTTCTGGCCTGGAATTTCAGTGCTTTCAGAAAAAGTCTTGAAATGAATATCGGTGAATTGTATGCATTGTAGAGTAGTGTTTTAGAGTAATGCAGAACTCGTAAGTTTTTAACGTTGATTATTAAAAACGTACCTGAACAACGAAATCCAGAGGGAGGATCAATGTTAGGGCTTCGGACTACTCCAGTGTGTGAATCCATGTAACGGTTGCTCCAGAATGAGGATCCATGTTATCAAATCTTATTAATTTTGCCGAAAGTAAAGATGCCGAAGGAAAACAAATTGAGACAGAACCTGAGAAAAGGGACCTTAGTGCAAGGTACACTGAGATCATTTTCCCCAAAACATGTCACAATTGCTTTTCTGGCCTGGAATTTCAGTGCTTTCAGAAAAAGTTTTGAAATGAATATCGGTGAATTGTATGCATTGTAGAGTAGTGTTTTAGAATAATGCAGAACTCGTAAGTCTTTAACGTTGATTATTAAAAACGTACCTGAACAATGTAATCCAGAGGGGGATCCATGTTAGGGTTCTGGACTACTTCAGTGTGTGAATCCATGTAACGGTTGCTCCAGAATGACGATCCATGTAATCAAATCTTATTAATTTTGCCGAAAGTAAAGATGCCGAGAGAAAATTAATTGCGACAGGATCTGAGAAAAGGGACCCTAGTGCAAGGTACACTGAGATCATTTTCCCCAAAAGAGGCCACAATTGATTTTCTGGCCTGGAATTTCAGTGCTTTCAGAAAAAGTTTTGAAATGAATATCAGTGAATTGTATGCATTGTAGAGTAGTGTTTCAGAATAATGCAGAACTCGTAAGTCTTTAACGTTGATTATTAAAAACGTACCTGAACAACGTAATCCAGAGGGGGATCCATGTTAGGGTTCTGGACTACTTCAGTGTGTGAATCCATGTAACGGTTGCTCCAGAATGAAGATCCATGTAATCAAATCTTATTAATTTTGCCGAAAGTAAAGATGCCGAAGGAAAATAAATTGAGACAGGATCTGAGAAAAGGGACCCTAGTGCAAGTTACACTGAGATCATTTTCCCCAAATGAGGTCACAATTGCTTTTCTGGCCTGGAATTTCAGTGCTTTCAGAAAAAGTTTTGAAATGAATATCGGTGAATTGTATGCATTGTAGAGTAGTGTTTTAGAATAATGCAGAACTCGTAAGTCTTTAACGTTGATTATTAAAAAATGTACCTGAACAACGAAATCCAGAGGGGGATCCATGTGAGGGTTTGGGACTACTCCAGTGTGTGAATCCATGTAATGGTTGCTCCAGAATGACGATCCATGTAATCAAATCTTATTAATTTTGCCGAAAGTAAAGATGCCGAAGGAAAACAAATTGAGACAGGATCTGAGAAAAGGGACCTTAGTAGTATATAATGTATCGGAACGGGACTATGCTTAAGTACTGTTTATTACTCAATCGACATGCAGCCAATCAGAGGCCTCCATTTGGTCACGTGACCGGAAGTGACCTACTTAGGGGATTAGTGGTGACGTCACGTGACCTAGTTAGCCAATCAGAGGCCGCCATTCGGTCACGTGACCGGAAGTGACGTCATATGACCTACTTATGGACTGGAAGTGACGTCATATGACCTACTTAGGGGACCAGAAGTGACGTCATATGACCTAATTTAGGATTACGTGACCGGAAGTGACCTGATGAGTCACGTGACCGGAAGTGACGTCACATGACCTAATGGACAACCGGAAGTGACGTCATGTGACCTCATTGAGGATCACGGGACCGGAAGTGACCTGATTGATCACGTGACTGGAAGAAGTGACGTCACGCGACTTAATGAAGAGATGAGCGTCTTTAAGGGGTCACGCGCTTTAAAATGTGATATATTTTTTTTTGGAGGAGGAGGCGAGTCTCTTATTTTTTTTGGTAAACCAATAAAAAACACAACAATATAAGTTTGTTTTTTCATTTTATTTTTTATGAGCGACTGGAAGTGACTTATTGAACTAGGTAGAAGTGTTCTTTAGAGTGTATAAGGGGGGAGGGGAGGGGAGGGGAGGGGGTGAGGGGGGCCCTTTAAGATGCATGGGGAGGGGGGTGCTTTTAGGATGCATGGGGTGGGTGGGGGGAGGGGAGGGGAGGGGGGAGGGGGGCACTCTAGGGGGGTGGGGGGCACTCTAAGGGGAGTTTGTGTCTTTTAAGAAAAAAAGAAAGAAAAGAATTTAATCGAGAGACACACTTCTTCCTCTCGAGAGGAAGAAGTGTGTCTCTTAATTTTTTTGTTTAGGAAGTGACCTGATGAGGCACGTGACTAGAAGTGACGACGTCACATGAGTGACACTGTAAGAGGCCACGCTACTTACTAATAAAAGAAGTCGTATGAAAATAAAAACACAACAATAATTTTATTTTATTTTTTTATTTCTTTTTTTTCAATCTTGATAAACACTCTATTTTTGAAAAGATGCGCTCAATCAATTAATAACACACTTATTTTTTTTTTCATATCTCTGTGGTGGTTCGTAGTTAACTCTAGGTTAAGGAACAACGATCACGGCAGTTTCCAGGTGCGAGAATATATCTGTCTTTATTCACAAGAATAACAACTCCAGTTCCTTTACTAGGGAACGATCAGTGTAGAATCAATACACACAGGTAAATCAGGTTTCTCTATAAATAGAGGAAACGGTCAGTATGTATACAACTCTTAGCATACAACTCTGTCCGCACGGTTGGACATGTGAAGTCTCTCGTCAGTCGGGCCTGCACTGACTACCTTTCCAGGTAAACACACGGGTCTTATATAACACCGGCTCTTAGGTCACGTGGCCAGGTGGGTGGGTCGGCCGCCCACCTGAGAGCGGCACACGGTTACCTGAAGAGGACCTGCGCCCTCTCCTGGGAACTGTGTGCACTAGCTCCAGGTGGAGAAGCCGAGTAAACAGACGTTACCCGGAAATACCGTGTATGAGATTAATATGTAATATCATGCCCCTACACTACCCCCCCTAGACAAAACTAGGTGGTAACGAATATATATACGGTTTTCCTAGCATATAGAAAACACTTTAGACAAAAGACTTTACAGTTATTGTCTATACAGTAACTAGGGGCGTAACATATTATCACGACACACTACACAAGCGAGATCATCAAACTCAATATAAATATGGCATTACACTGTAATAGCAACCATAATAGATGTTTTAGGTATGTTTTATGACATGTGAATATAATATCATACATACAATCGAACGCCTTGACACATTTCGATATGACTTCCTTATGAAGTTTCTTTACTCGGTTATAAAAAAAATGCGCATGGGGTGTGTTTATATTTAAGTTGAACAGAAAAGTTATTAAAAAAACCAGTCCTAATAAGGACTCACAACCACCAGCGACTTACATTGATTTGTGATTTAATGAATACATTCACACAATGGATAACAGTAACCACAGCCTTTGTTTAAGCCGGGTAATCCGATTATATAACCGGAAATCTTAATACCTCTCGCAACATACAACAGAGTCAACACACACGACAATACCTTCTGGTATACTTAATATCTACACATAGTCTTAATGACTTCATATAAACATTACGGGTAGCCTCGTTTCCTAGCTTATCAGATCATACAATCTTCATATATAGCATATTATGAAACCCGATTCATATGGTAAGTATGAGAACACCATATTGGAACACCTGAGGTGATATGTATCACATAATCATGACTTATTTATATATTAAAAACGTTTTAATGAGTAACCTGGCAGTGTACCCGGAAACCCTTACAATTAAATATAGCTTACTGGTGATCTAGTTGTGGACAAGGTGCTCTCCGCTTCTAATAGACGAATGAGTGAGGTGCTCTCCTCTTCTTAATACTGTTTCTTGGATAAATATCACCCGAAGGTAAGTTCATATGTACACAGCTCGCTAAGTATCCCGTCCTCGCTCCAGTAATGTTCATGACATATATAATTATAATCCGGCTGGAAACCACGAGTACTGTCCGTTTAACACGTAATCCTAGCTCCAGGAATGTTCATGATATATATAAGTAGAACTGGAAACACGAGCATTGTCTGTTTGACACGTAATCCTTGGACGGGAACAGTTTATAACACAGCATAATAGTATCAGGAACATATCATGGTAACGTATCCCAAAAGTTAGTTTCAGGGACGTTGGTTTGGTAGCTTCCCGGTGGAGTCCTGATTCCCCATCGGGTCGGCTCTAGTTGAGAGTTGAGTAGTTAGGTAAGTCCAGAGCTTCCACGGAAGGTTCCCCCGCGTTGGTCCAAATGCATCTAAAAAGATGCCCCTCTTTCCCTTGAGAAGGGAAACCCGTCATAAAAAAATTATGACATCTGATTAACTGAAAAAACAATTAATCTATCCGGAAACCATTATAGCATCCTCCTCTATCTCTAAAAAATTTAGAAATAGACTCTGAACCGTTTATTAGTTTTTAACCTAATGGTTCATCTCTCGCCCTGATTAAGGCAAGTGCGTGCTCGGCCGTGCCATCCCAGGTATCGAGAGTCACGCCGAACACCCCGTAAAATTTTACGTTCATATCTTGTAACCGTTTGGTTAACTTCTCGTTCTCCTGGCGAACGAAATCTGCTGCGGCCTCAGCATTCTTCTGGCCTGTAGCAGCTTCCTTTGACTTTTTAGCCAAAAAGTCAGCATTGCCAGCAGTGACCAATGCTTTCTCTTCCCTGTGGGCAATCTTTAGACCATGCATAAACAGGCCTAACATCTTGGTGTTATATTCCACCGCTAGCTGTCGTTGGGACTCCTGGAATTCTGTAACAATTCTCTGTCCCACCTCACAGCTCACCTTCTCTTCCCGAGAGAAGTAGTTAACTATCGGAACGTATTTTAATTTTACGCCACCGGTAGTTTCCGTGCGGGAGGTACCCGCGACTGACTGGATGACAACCGGTTCCTGGCTTGCAGGAATCATGGGTTTTACATCCACTCGCGGTGCTTTAACAGCCGCTGCAGTCTTCGGGACAGTTATACCCCGAGGAGTCACCACTGAGATCAGCGATTTGGTCTCAGTTTTCAAGGTCAAACTCTCCATTCCCCGGGTCGGGGTGGTGGGAGACCGGACGTCCCTGGGGGTGGGTTTTGTAGTTGTCCCCAGATGGTACGTCAAAGGCAGGGAAGCCTTTGTTCTGGTAGCCGGGCTTTCTTTAGGCCGGGCACCTCCACAGTCAGGTTGACTGTTGGCACTGTCTGAACTGCTCAGACGTCTGGTACGGTACTCCATGCTGGTAGCCGCCGCCGTATGTCCACCGGAATCACGTTTCCGATCTTTCCGGTCTGTATACAGTGGGTCTGGATACTCGCGATAGTATTCGCGACCTTCCGGGGCCTGATAATTCCCATAATAGGAATTATCGAGTTCCTCCAAAGTGGATCCGGCATGTCTCCGTTTTGGTCCGGGATAGACCGCAGGAGACCGAGAGCGGTCTCGGGCAAACCGGCTCTTTCCCCGGGAACCACCCCGGGTTTCCGGCTGGCGGAAACTACCGCCGCCTCGCCGAGAAGTACGGGTGGTGCATAACACCGTATACTCCTCGTCATTCATGGCGAACTTGTTGCGTCCGTCCACTCTGGCTATCCTAGCTTTGAACTTCCCGTCTGCGACTTCGCAGAAAAAGGGAGTTGCCGGCCGGATTTTAGCCTTCTGATCGTCTGTTAGTGACTTGTACTGGTCACAGACGGCATCATGTAGCGCATTCACCCGATTGCGAGCTACACTGATTCCCATATTATGGCAATCCTTCATGTGGCGCATTAGCTCACCTCTACGGGGTTCTAGACACCCGTTGCACAGTTGTGACTCCCTACCTACTGTAATATCACAGTGGTACACCACACAGTGGTGCATGTGATTCTCACAGAGGTGTCTCAGGAACCGTGGCTTTGTTACAAACATGGTTCGGTCGGTGCCTATGGTGTTTACACACGTGGCAAACGGGCACCAATTCCTTTCCCGTTGATTATACCAACGGGTGCTCGCAAAAAGAAGCTTTTCTTTCTGCTCCTTACTGTAGTAAGTTTCCGGCAGGATCCTGAGTTGATCTAGCCACTGCTGATAAAAAGCAGACGGAGGACGGTCCCGGGGTGTATTCCGGATCCAATCCTCATCGTCACTCTGACCTTTACAGTTGGTCGCGAGTGGACATCCAAAATTGGTTGGGCCAATTGGACACTGTTCCCACGAATTGGGAATAAACACGCGGAACTTGTTGTTCGCGTTCTGCCAGATTCGCCTCATCACGTCATTTGGCGGGATGGGGTCCTCCGGGTCGTTTCCTGGTTCTTCAGCGTTAGCCGGAACCTCTCCCTCTTCCTCATCCGAATGAGCCGGACTACGGAGAGGGCTGAGACGAGCTGGGTTTATTACCAGCGCAGCCGCAACCGCGGCCGCAGCACCAGCTGCGGCGGTTACATCTGCCACAAGGGCCGGGGTGGGGACGGTGACGCCCGTGGTAGAGGGTGCTGGAGTATTGGCTTCGTTGGTATCCATAGCCTCATCCGTAGCTTCCACAGCCCGTGGAATGACGGGCTGTCCCCCGGAAGGTTGTTCCGGTAATCCTTCTGCTAACACAGAATCCGGCAAGTTAGCTAGTCTTGCCTTCTCGTTCCGGCGAGATTGACGCCCTCTCTCCAGGACAAACTCGTCCGACTGATTACTGTCGGCCGAGCTTGACCGGTTCGAGGCTCCCCTCTCACCTTTACTGCCGCGCCCCCTAGGTGTGGCTTTCAGCGCTTTTATTCGCGCCTTCTCTTCCGCACTGGAAGATCTGGTTCGTACTGTACGAACCGCCTCATCCACCAAACAAGATATGGCAATATCCCGTTTGACGGTGTGAGCATCCATGTAACCTTCTATTGTGGCTACATCCAGGATGTACGAAACTACTCCCTGCGTGCTAGCGGCAGCAATTTCGTACTCCTTCCGGGTTTTCGGTTCGCGGAGCTTCCCGATACGTGCCCGGTACCTGTTGACGCCTGTCAACAACATCCCGGCAACTCCACAATTCGGATCCAGGGACAGAATTGGGAGTGCTGGCATTAACCGCTGTATATCTGCGATATGCAGATCGAATACAGCTCTTCGTAAGCAGTAGCATACGAGTAGTCCTTTTTGGAGTGCCTCCCAGTACACAAACCAGTCCAGGGGCAACTCGTCCTGCTCCTCCACTAATAGGAAGAGCAATATCGCCTGCCTTATTAGCGGGTCAATCCGGCGGGGAGCTCCCTCCGCCGTGAGTCGTAGAACGTCCTCGTGCAGGTCCACTTCACGTCCATCGTAATTGGACATGAAGCCTGCTAGGGTGGGCACTGCCGGGCACGGTTTTTCAACGTCCACCGGCGGCTCACCATGGTACACAGTACCCGGGTCCTGATACTCAGCTTCGCTGGTATCAGCTTGACCGTCAGCTGGGCTGATGGCCTCAATATCTAAACCTTCCAAGTAATTGGCGGCGACATTTGCAGGACGTAGCGATGACTGAGAGTCAAGGTCGACGTCCATTATCTCCCCTGGTCCCAGGAAATCCATAGATTCCTGGTCCCCGAGGTCAGGTTGATTATCAACCACATTCCCTCCGCTAGCGGAGTCGCCCTCTTGAAGAGGGTCCACCAGTTGGTGGTCTGTCTCGGAAGACATGGTGTCACACTCAAGAAAAGTGTTATTGATGGATTATAGGGGGTCCACCTCCCCACTGTAAGAATGGTCCTGTCCGAGCCCTCACGTCTGCTCTGGACCTCCTCTCAACCCCAACTGGCGATCCCCGCCGAGCCGCGTGCCTTATATACGGCGCGCCACCGCGCATGCGCAACCCCGCGCGTCCCGTGACCCAGTTCCTTGGAATCAGGTCACCGCGCGTTCAATTGTAAACAGGTACCCTCATTCCACGTGTTAATCCTTACGCTCTGTCAACTCGTCGAGAGTATCAATGAAATATATATGAATGGCATAATAAAGCACATTCACCGGATTATCCGTCCATCACCCATGGGATCCTTGACAGGGGGACTATCACGATCATTCCGACCGTACTTACTTCCACACATAACTGATTACAACATTTAAATATTTAACAAAATTACAGGACACCACACTCGTTGTTTACCGGCTAAGGTTATACCGTCCCTAGCTAGGAACCGGGGACTGCGTCTTATGTTTTTAGGCATAACATTAGACCTGGTTCTAGGACACGCCTTTTCTAGAGTGGATTTAGCCTTAACCACACCCTTCCGGGTCCTTTTCCCTTCAGCCAGCAAGACTTTATTAGCCGCCTTCTTCCCGGATCTTTTTGGGATGACGGGCTTCTGCACCATTAGTTTCCGGGAAACCTCCTTCCGCGGCCTTCCGCGTTTCCGGGCAGGTTCCTTCACTAATTTCCGTTGTTCACTTTCCTCTATCAAAGTATCAACTTCCAACTCATACGAGTCCAGGGACAAATCCCTCCCCTTCCATTCTCTTAGTCGAGCTACATTAGATTTATACATCTTCCCCTGTAATGAACGGATCACTACAGTACTGTCACTTACTATACGGGTAACCACAAAGGGCCCGTCCCAATTACTAGCAAGTTTCAGAGTCGATAACGGCTCATGTAATCTTACCACCTGATCACCAACTTTGAACCATCGCGGCCTGAGGCCTAGATCATAGCCGGTTTTCTGCCAGGTGGCATTCTTCTGTAATTTAGTTCTGACCAATTCATAAGCATATTTGAATTGATCTCTTAATGACTCCACAAACATCACATGGCAGGGGGTTTCCGGGTTCATTCCTACCACCCCAAATACCAGATCAGCGGGCATTATTAAATCCTCCCCCAAAAATTTAACAGATTCGGGGAACAGGAAGTACTAGAATGGACAGTGCTATTATATGCATGACATACATAATCACACTGCTCATCCCAGTCGTCCATTTTATCATTCACCAGGGATTTTAACACCTGAATCAATGTACGATTGAATCTCTCAACCATTCCATCACTTTGTGGCCGGTAGGGATTTGTTCTCATCTTCCAAATCGCCAATCGGTGACACATTTCCTGCCAAAGATCAGATTCAAATTCCCGACCTTGGTCACTATGCATCATTAGGGGAACCCCAAGATGCAATACCCAACCTTTAACAAAAGCTTTTGCACAGGTTGCCACTTTGTGATCCGCTAATGGAAACACTCTCGTATACTTGGTATAATAATCAGTGACGACCATCATACAAGTATTACCCTCAGGGGTAGTTTTAAACCCACTGATAATATCTATGGCGACTCGCGCAAATCTTACTCCAAACAACTCCTGGGACAAAGGCATTTTACCCATCCCAGGCCCAGGTTTGTTTTTACAACAATCCGGGCAAGTAGCAATCCATCTTAATAGATCACTACTCATCCCTGGCCAGTAATATCTCCTTTTCAGACGTTCCAGGGAACGCTTTTTCCCGAAATGTCCACTGGTCAGGTGTCCATGGCAATAATACATAACATCCCTCCGCATACCGGAAGGTATTACCACTTGCCGGACTCTCCTACCGGATGAATTAATCTTCCACCGGTAGACGATTCCGCTCTGGACCTCTAACTCTGCCCATTGAGCTATTAGTCTTCTCATTTCCCGGTTCTCCAGGGAAATCTCAGGCCGCGGGGGCCGTATCTTCCTCGGTAACAATACCAACAACCGGCTAAGGTTAGGATCCTTTTCCTGGAACTTCCGGATGGTTCCCATGGACCACTCCAGAACCCCAGTTCCCTTGATCTCAAAGGGAATCCTTGCTCCGGCTATGACAGCCTGATGCTGACCACAGTCATCACAGTTGGTGTTTTCGCACTTCCTGATAGGACGTCGGGAAAGTGCATCAGCATTTATATGCTTCACCCCAGCTCTATGCTGGATCTGACTTTGCTCCAAACCGAACTCGGAAAGGTGTGCTAGCAAACGTCCAATCATACCCTCCGCATCTTTGAAATTTAATAACCATCTCAAAGAGGAATGATCTGTTCTCAGCGTAAAATCTGACCCCCAAAGGAAATGTTTGAACTTTTTAGTATACACTATCACAGCCAACAATTCCCTTTTGGTGGTACAATAATTTCGCTGAGTCTTACTCATAGTATTACTAGCAAAAGCAATGGGAACCTCCACTCCGCCTTGGACTTGACTGAGGGCTGCCCCAATGCTCTCATTACTAGCATCTGTATCCAATACAAAATGAACATCTGGGGTAGGATACTTTAACACCGGGGTCTCTACAAACAACTTTTTTATTGCTAAGAAAGCTGTGTCCTGTTCTTTCCCCCAGGGGAACTCTTCCTTCCTATTTCCGGGTGTCCAGTGTGACAAACACTGGATCGGATAGGCTACCTGGGAATATCCCGGCAGGAAATCCCTATAATATGAGCAGAATCCTAAAAAGGATCGCACATCTTTAGGACCCCTTGGCACTTCCCATTCAGTCACACTCCTGATCTTTTCCGGATCAGCCTTAACCCCCTCGATGGAAATAATCCGCCCCAGGTAGTTAATATCCTTCTTAAACAGATTACATTTCTTTGGTTTCAATTTGAGACCGTTAGACATGATTCGGTTTAAGACTTCCTCCAGATTACTTAGACAGCTCGCAAAGGTCTTTCCAAACACAATTACGTCATCCAAGTAAACTAGACATTTCCGCCATAATAAATCACTTAACAGCGTCTCCATTTGGCTTCAAAGGTGGCCGGCGCGTTACATAACCCGAACGGCATTACCTTATGTTCAAACAAACCGATATGGCTGGAAAACACAGTTTTCTCCATATCCTCAGGCTTCATGCCTACTTGCCAATACCCGGACTGTAAATCCAGGGTACAGAACCATTCATTCCCTCCAAGGGAATCAATCGTCTCATCTATCCTAGGAAGAGGATAGGAGTTCTTTTTAGTCAACCCATTCAGTTTCCGGTAATCAATACAGAACCGTATACTACCATCCTTCTTGGTTACCATACACACAGGGGAGGACCAAGGACTCATGCTGGGAACAATAACATTATCCTTCAGCATTTTCGCTATCTCTTCCTCAGCTACAAGCTTCTTCTTGAGGGGTAGCCTCTTATAAGGAATCTTAAAAGCGGGGTTATCCCCGGTTTTAATTTCATGCAATACCTTATTGGTTCTCCCCAGGGGTTCCCCTGGGGCCGCAAAAGCTTGCCTGCATCTCTTCAGCATAGCCTTTAGGGCTTCCTGATCATTCTCATCCGTTATGGACGATTCTGTTAACAACTTAGTTAACTCCTCATGCAATTCCTCTTCCCCTCCTTCTTCTAACCTCAGGTCTTGGTGGCTACCGGTGACTGCCTCCGCAAGTATCACTTTCCCAACTTCAGTGCCTTTTTCAAGATATACTGTGGAGTTTCCGGGGTTGGAAATGGGTGTCACTGTCCATCTGGAATTCCCTACTAGGGTATCCGCAGATTCCAATCCCTTCCGGGATAATACAGCCATATTCGGCTCGATTACCGCTAATCCCTTCTGGATTAGCCTCCCTGAACTGACTAACACGTCACAGGTCATTCCCGGGGGAATCTTCACAGTCTGTGCCACACTAGCGACACTACTGATCACTCTCAACTTACAGAGTATGGTCATATCATACGGGTATTCAATCCTCAATTTCCCACTTTTCGGATTCAAAGTCGCACCGAAAAGCGCCGCAAAATCAGGGCTGGGCATGTTGTGATATGCTGGAGCAAACCTAGAAATCTTTGGAGCAAAGTTTTTCAGATGGGCACACAGTAACTAGATGTGTGTGTGGCGGGGGACCGCCCCCCCCCCCCAAAAAAAAAGACAACAAAAAGAACCAAAAAAAAAGACAACCAAAAAAAGAACCAAAAAAAAACCCTCCTTGAGGTAAATTTTGGGTGTGAAATAAAGAGAAAATTTGGTGTGCTCTGATGGGTTTCAGGGCAGATTGCTAATAGCTTTGTTTTGGGCACATTGCTCCCGGAAAATAATTTTAGAATGGTGCATTCTAAGAGTTTGTTGGCACAATGCTCTAGGAAAATTCTACTTTTAGATGCATGTTTTCTATGAACTTTTGGGGATATATAATATTATAATTGGCTCCAGGAAAACTTTGGATTTCTACTTTTAGAGGGGTTCTGAGGAGTTTGGGAGCATACTGCTCACCCAAGATTTGGAACTTCTACCTTTAAGAAAGATGTATTATGATGGTTTAGGGAGCATGTTGTACAGACAATTTAGAAATTTCACCCAATAGTTAACTTCAATGCATTTTGATCATTTTGGAAGTATGTTGCGCCAGGGAAATTTTGAAAATTGACCTTTATATGTTTGTGGTGTTTTGGGAGCATATTGTTCCATGAGAAATAAGTAATTCCATGTGCAGATTGGTATATTTTGAGGGGATCGTGAGACAATGTTCCAAGAAATTTGAGAAAATTTATTAAGTTGGGGTATAGTTTTTGGGCATGTGGCTCCAAAGAATATGGGCATTTTACTGTCAGATTGGTGTATTCTGTTGGCATATTGCCCTGGAAAAAGTTTTGAATTCCACCTTGAGATTGGTGTACTCTGAGGGGTTTGTGGGTGTATAACTTCAAGCAAATTTTGAAAACCCATTGTTATATGGGTTATGGGGAATATTGCACTGGGAACACTATGAAATCTATTGAAATAGTCCTAACTTTGGTTCTAATTGGAATATTTACAAAATTCTTTCATCTTTAGAAAGCCCAGACTTTCCCTAATGCCCCTGTCGCATTTTCCATGACCTCTGTCGCACTTTTTTTGCGACAATGCGACAGGTGCCCAGCCCTGAAAATCTAAACCAAGAATACCATCATCTTCAATCTCAGCTATGGTCGGGGCCCAAACAAATTCTTTCCCGGCCACAGAGATTATCAGAAAAGTCCGTCCAAATGTCCTCATTCTGGTACCATCGGCCGTACATGCGTTTACCCTCATTGTGAGGTTCTCACACATATTCGGCAATAAGCTGATGAATCTCCTAGAGATCATGGAGTGGCTAGCTCCAGTATCCATAAGAAACTCACCGGTCTTTCCTTGTACAGAACAGGAAACATACCACCTCTTCCCATCAGTTACTGAGGGATTCCTAGTAAACCGGTGAAGGTCACTATTAGTGCCCAGGTTGAATCCACATCCTTTCAGGTGTTCCAGACAAGGATGACCCGGGGGAAGCCTGGTTCCTCCAACCTTGACCAACTCTTTGGTTATTAACTCCTCTAAACTGGCACTAGGTTTCCCATACGCGCACCCCTGGGCGCCTGTTGCACCAGTCTCCCCAGCCTCATGGTTTCCGGGATGTACGGTCCCATCTCCCTTCTTGCTGGACGCATTCACTGCTAATGAATCTTCACCGCCAACGTCGGTGATAATCTGACATATTTCCTCAGGGGTTACCGTCCTGCCATCCTCGGTAACCCCCTCTAATTTCCCGAAACCTCACTTCTTAAAACAGGTTTCTCCGCTTTGCATTCGGAAGCAAAGTGCCCTTTGACTTGACACCTGTAACACTGGACAGTGTTACGATCCACCCTAGGGCGGCGCCGGGTTTGATTATCAAATACCTCGTTCATGCGTTTAATCATGGACTCCATTAAGGTATTTAATGAGTTTCCTGACGCATTTGTTTTATCCGGAGTGGTCGTCTCCGGGGTCTGGGTTTTCTGACTGGTATCAGTCGGAGGTTCCCGAGTGTCGGGTTTCCGGGTGGTTTCCGAATAACCTTTGTTACTAGGAAGCTTCCCGGAAGCTGGGGTGGAGCTAGATTTCTGTCGACCCTTGAATTTCAGGGCGTCTACTCTCTCCTCCCCTTCAGATTCTTCCGCGGAAGAATCGTCTCCATCTAAGGAATGTTCAATTCCAGAGACACGCTGTCCCCTATTAGCGGGTATCATACCAGCCAATAGTATTTTCTTCTTGTCATGTTGATCAATCGCCATGAACAAATCCGCTAGGGAAGACCCAGCTTCCCAAGCTCTACCACAAACTTTAGCATGTTCAGGATCACTCAATCCACTAATAAATCTTACAAATAGGGATTCTATGTAATATTCAGCATCCCTACTCCATTCTGGCCTAGCCTGCCGCAATAATCGCTGCAATTCTAGCCCAAAAATTTTAGCAGATTCCTTAGGTTTCTGCGTTCTCCTTTGAAACAGAGTCCAGTGATCTACTGTCACCATTTTCCCAAAGGTATAACAAGCTAATACTTCCAGCTGGTCGTATGTAGCTTCCGGCCCGTAAGTGTCCCTCCATTCTTCAACCACTATCTTACCCGGGCCGTCACTCAACCATATCACAAAAGCTCCCAAGGATTCCTCCTTGTACCAGCAATTGTACTTACAATCATCTAAAAGTGATTGATATTCTTCCTTCCAGGGTCGTAAACCCCTGTAAGGCTTAGTCACGCGTGCAGTTCTCTTAGCGGCATAATTAGAATGCACTAATTGACCCGACATGCGTCTACTCCAAGCCAGTAGGTCTGTACCGTCTTGACCTCGGCTAGAGCAATCTAGTCCCAAATTACCTATGGCGGGGTCTCGATTATGTAATCGGTGCTCCGCCGGGGTCATTGTGACCCGCCGGTTCAAAGGAACCTTTCTCTTGGGTACATCGTCAGATGATTTATCTGATTCCGATTCGGTACCCTCATCAAAGCGTGGGCCTTGATAGCCGGACAATCCCTTAGTGTTTTTATGCACCGGGTTTGACCTTCCCTTTGTTCCCTGCTGGGACCCCTTATTCAACATATCCCTCGGCCTATTCTCAGGGTCTTTATTGACTCCCGAGTGTGTTTCAGTGGCCGGAGGTGGATACGAATAAGTTGCATCTGGGCAATACCTATAATTACCCTTACTGTCATAACCTCCCGGATTCCCATAAAGAGCCGGATCATCTCCCGAAAAGGGGTTCAATGAGCCATAACTATGGTTCACCACTTCATCTCGAAATTTATTTTTATAATGTCGAGACACTTCCTCCTCTGGAGACATTTCCCTGTTAACCGGACCAATACTGGCATGATTAACTGGTTCCCGTTCAAGAGAGCGCCCGGTGACATTCACTCTCCTTGAATCCTTCCCTCTGTTTTTATACACAGAGTCTTCCACATTCCTCAATCCATTATCATTAATAAATGGATCAAATTGAGGTAATGCATCCACCTTACTAGCAGTAAGAGTGCTGTCCAGAACAGTTTCCGGCCCGATAGCTGGAACCTGTTCCTCCCCCTGCTGTTCCATTGCCTTCGACAATTCACCCCGCAGGAGAGTTTTCCTGGCTTCCAGGGAACAGACAGCTTCCACCTCAGCTTTCCGTTTCCTTTCTAACTCTTCCGTTTCTTCCAGGATTTGCATCCTGGTAGATTCGTTATCCTTGACCAACTGGTCTCTGCCCTTCTCGAGCTCCTCTGTCCCTTTCTTCAGGACATACCATTCTCTAGAGTATTGTTTCAACTCCCTCTCATACTTCTCCTTAAGAGATTCGGAGTGTTCATTCTCCTTCCGGTTCTCAGCAATCTTTGCTTGAATCTTTTGAAATTCATGCGATTCCTGAGCAACCTTCTTTTTCATATACCGGTTGTCTTCTATCAACCGTTCCCTCTCCTCAATGAGAGTCCCCTTTACCTTCTGATTCTCAGAGAGGATCTCATCCCTTTCCTTCACCAGGGATGTCAATTCCTCAGTCAATGCAGCATATTGGTCTTCCATTGACTGCTTGTCCAAACGGACATTCTCCCAGTAGAGGTCATCCTCTTCCCGAGCCAATCGCTCGTCATATTCCCTCTGGAATCTCTCATCCCCTACATAGGGTTCTACCCAGGAAAGATCCTGCACTTTCCTCTTCTTTTGTTCTGGCTTCAAGCCTTCCACAGGGTCAAACCCTGCCGCCTCCAGGCGAGTTGATTCCAACTCCCCTTCACTCAGCTCTGGGCCAGAGCCCCCCAGGCTACCACCGGTAGCCATTGTCTGTCCACTAAAGGACTTCCTGTTCAGTATAACCCGAACATATTCCCGAACAATTACCTTGTTCTGCTACCTTCACTGCTACTGGTCACGGCACCAGTGTGGTGGTTCGTAGTTAACTCTAGGTTAAGGAACAACGATCACGGCAGTTTCCAGGTGCGAGAATATATCTGTCTTTATTCACAAGAATAACAACTCCAGTTCCTTTACTAGGGAACGATCAGTGTAGAATCAACACACACAGGTAAATCAGGTTTCTCTATAAATAGAGGAAACGGTCAGTATACAACTCTTAGCATACAACTCTGTCCGCACGGTTGGACATGTGAAGTCTCTCGTCAGTCGGGCCTGCACTGACTACCTTTCCAGGTAAACACACGGGTCTTATATAACACCGGCTCTTAGGTCACGTGGCCAGGTGGGTGGGTCGGCCGCCCACCTGAGAGCGGCACACGGTTACCTGAAGAGGACCTGCGCCCTCTCCCGGGAACTGTGTGCACTAGCTCCAGGTGGAGAAGCCGAGTAAACAGACGTTACCCGGAAATACCGTGTATGAGATTAATATGTAATATCATGCCCCTACATCTCTAAAGGACTCGTTGTCACACCGTCAGAATGCACGCGACGCTTATAATACAAGTAGCGTACGCCGTCTTTCTCTATGGTGTAAGTGACCATTTTGTTTCGTACCACTTTGAAATTTCTATTTACCGCAAGGAGAGTTTTTCGTTGGTGAAGAACATCCAAGAAGTCGTCTGGTTCTTTAGGGTTTTGTTTCTTCTGTACACCTTTTGCACTCCATTTTTTGGATTTTCTTTCACCAGTGCCGCTGACTCGATCGTAGCAAATGTAAGTCTTAGGGTTGAGACTTAGGATCCCGTCACCTTCCCACTCCGCTTTCATAAGCCCCGAAGTTCTCAGATCGTGAAGGTAACGTCTCTCACAACATCCGCCGGGCGGCGGACACCATTCTTGCACTCTTTCCGTTTTTGTCTGTCGGAATCCACTTTCGTTTCTCTCTGAAGTACGTCTCTCTCAGGTGAGGTTTGACTAGGTCATCCAACGTGTCACCACTGAGAGCCATGTAAAGACTGTCGGTGTCCATTTGACAAAGAGCATAATCGCGCCGATCGACGAATCTATCCAAGAAGTCGTATGTGAACTCTAACATTTTCAACTTCGCGTACTGGTATACCATGAACCCTATTTGAATAGGGAGGTTGTTCTTGACTGTTTTCGGTTGTAGTTCGACTTCAAACAGATCAGAACTCAACTCGGACGCCTTTTTGAAGCGCCACGAATTGGCCAATAGTTCGAACTTCCGACTGTCAGTGTATCTCACCGCCGTGTGTTTTTCTTTGTTGCAGATTGTTTTACCGTACGTGGCGTTTCCCATTAACTTGTAACAGTCTGACAGAATTTTCTCGTTCTCGTTCACGTCGCCACGTCTTCGCGCCGCCGTTACTTCGTCCGCGAAACCGGCAAAGGAGCGTTTAGGTAGGTATTCTACGACCAGCTGCACTTTGGTGACTATCAAACCGCGCTCTAAATACCACTTGAGAAGGGGCGTTCCCAAGAGAATATTTTTTCCGTGGTAACTCCCTATCAGACATCTCTGAGGCGTGTTCAACAGCTTTTCTTCCTGCGCAAAGTCTGACATGTGAGGTCCTATGTCTGATTTTGAAACGGACACGTTCTTGAAAACGGGGGTCATTTCTTCGAAGTAGTCTCGTAGGTGAGGCGGCGTAGTGATGTCCACTTGAACTAAACCGAACATTTTCCCGTCTTTGACAGCGGAAAGGATGTCGCTCCCGCTCATAGCGTTTCGAGACACTTTCAAAGCGTCAACCTTCCAGTGTTGTTGGGAGGCCTTAACCCGCTCATCTCGACGCTTCATCTCTCTCCATTCGCACTCCCACACGACGACCAGCTTGTGACCTAGCGCTTTCAAGTAAGCGCTTACTCTAGCCGTTCTGTCTCTCCTCCCTCAGTGAAGCGCAGTGATATCGGTGCGACGGTATGCACTCGTGAGCGTGGAAGCAACACCCGTGAAACTGGAAAACCGTATTAGAGGCCGCATGAAACCCGTCGACGCGAATTCTTCGACAGCCTAGAACCATCTCGCCGCCGTTGAAAGCGTGGCGCAGTTTCACGTCGCGGTCGTGCTCTACGAAGCGTAACCACTCCAAAGCGCTGTGAGAGTTTCTTTGCCTAATTTCGGGCTTGAACTCGGTCTCAGGTCGTCTCACCGCGTAATAGCCCGTGCAGTGCGCTTGGAAAAATTTAGCGTGATTTTTCAGAGCTTCTATGAAAGGTTCGACGTCTTTGTTGTTGTAGTGGATCAAGTAATCTCCCATAGTTTGCATCTTCTCGTCGGACCAAACTTTCTGACATGCGGCGTAGTCGGATTCGGACATTTTGACGCCCGTCAGTTCGCTGTCAAAAGCCGATCTCGGTGGCAGTGTTCTGTTTCCCAGTTTCCTGGTAGACGTCATCCATTCGTAAGGAAAGTGACCTTTCTCTTCGTTTCTGGTGAAAGCTCGCAAATAGTTCGCGTAGTTGTAACCGGGTGCCAAATAGTTGACTACGTCCAAGAAAATCGTGTGCTGTGTGTAAACCGCCAAGTATTGATTGCTTCTCTTTATGACGCTGAATTCTTGGTTTCTTCGGTCTCCGGAGGCAAAGAAGGAGTGAAGGCGTATTTTGATCAGGTTCAAGTCGTAACGCCCCGAGTTGAAGCCCACGACTGGAGCTTGACAGATGTATCTCAGAAGCCGCTTCTTCAGTTGAACTAACGGGTGTCTGGTCTGAGCTGCAGCGAAGCCGCCTGGAGAAGGGGTGAATGTCGCCTCCTCCAGCAGGAGAGCTTCACCTATCGCCACATGTAACTTCGCTAACGTCGGTCGGTAAAGTTCTAGCACAGCTTCCCCGATGACTTTGGCGTTCTCGTTTATGTGATTTAAAACTCGGTCCAACAAGGGGTCCGAATCTGCGTCGGATTCTCTGAGGAAGCAGACTGGCCCCTCCCACCCCTGAAAGTCAGATGCGACGCTAGCCGACAAAGGGACGTGATCCCACAGCAGGGACACGTGTTCCGTCGACGGTTCTCTGCACGGTCTGAAGAAAGCCTCGAAATCGAAGGTGATCTTGTAAGGGTAGATTCCGGAATGTCCGTCGGGAGGAAAAATGGAGAAGTCTGCTAGCGCTTCGAAAATCGTTCTCGAATTTTGGTAGATGCCACCTACGTAGCGCAACTTGACTTGTCGGCAAGAGGAAAGCTGGTTCCTGTGTCTCTTCAGCAAGAACTCGGTGGTGAACGCCGCCTTACACTTGCAACATTCGTATATGCCCGCGTACGCGTTGAAGTCCGTGACCAGAGAGACGTGCAAACCGCCTTTCGCCGTCAGGTGTAGGTAAGTCGCGGATGTTCAAACCCGGAAAGGTTTCAGGTGTGGCAGCGGGACAGAACTGACGTAACAAATCTGAAGCGCGCTTGCTGGTGTTGTATAAGTGAAAGGAAATGCAGCGGAAGACGCAGAGGTTGTCCTTGTTGGGAAAATCTAAAACGCCGCTTCTCTTTCCAACTCGACCGACCTGAGTGATCCTACCGCCTATGGGAAATTCCCCCGGTCCCATGTAAACGCAAATGTTCAAATTGGTAGGAAAAAGAACGTGCCACTTGGTGTCAGCGTCGCAAAGTTTCCGTACTTCCTCGCAAGCGACGGTGTTTTCCATCTTTTAGAGGGGCTCTTCCAAAGTTTCTGAATTAGTTATAGTAGGGAGCGGTTGTATGAGAGTTGCGTTGTTCTGGGAGGCGTGAAAGTAGCGCAGTTTGCTCTTGTCTTCTCTGTGGTGTAAGAGTAAGCCTACCGAGAAACCCACTTTGTATCTGAATCTTTGCGTGAAGTGAATGCGACGCATAGTATCTACAGCGTCACTCAACTCGCCGGTTGGTAGCCTGAAGTTTGTTACACTCACGCGAGTCCCGTGCATCCTGACACCCGTTTGTATTGCAGGCCAATTCGCCGTGAACGTTTCCTCACCGTTCGGTACAGCACATATGCGCGGAGGGATAGTCACCCCGTCCAGAGATTCGCGTCGACAGGTGATCTTTTGGCAATCGCCTTCGCCGCATAGAGGGCAAAACTTAGGTATTACTCTACATTTTTCTACGTGTCTCTTGTGATTGTACGGTCTTTTAAAAATTTTGAAACACTTTTCGCAGACGTACTGCGTCATGTTTTTTTTGTTTTTTTGTTTTTTCACTTAGTTACCAATTAAAAAAAAAAAAAAAAAAAAAGTTTTTTCCCAACTACTTAGCCGTCTATCTATCTATCTATCAATCTATCTATCTGTCTATCTATCTATCTATCTATCTATCTATCTATCTATCTATCTATCTATCTATCTATCTATCTATCTATCTATCTATCTATCTATCTATCTGTCTGTCTGTCTGTCTGTGACTCCGTCTGTCTGTCTCATACAGCGTACGTCAAGCACTGTGTGTGTGCGCGCGTGAGCGTTGAGCGTCTCTCATTCCAAATCTATACCGAGAAATTTGAGAATAATCTCTGTTTTGTCATCCAACTCTTTGAGCGCTCTGGCGGACAGCGTCACCCCCTGCTGTGTGGGTTTTTTGTCAGGACCTTCGTACTTGCGCACGTGGATGAGGTTCTTACCGCTGTAGTAGCTCACAGCTGCGTACACTTCGCCCTCCTCATCCAGCACTGTGAACCAGGGGGTGTGATTAGGTCTTCCTTGCGCGGACGCTGTGTCGCGTATGCGCACCACTGCGCGGATCTTGGCGATGCGCGCTATTAGCTCGCGCAGCGCGTCGGCGGTGAAGTGCACTCGCTTGCTTCTGGTCAGAGACGCCTCTTTCACCTGGCCGTCTTTTGTGTAGCGCGGCCTCCTAGACAGTGTAGCCTCGTCCTCCCAGATCTCCAGCGTCAAAGTCCCGTCTAAGCAGAACTCTAACCCGAGAGGACGGGGGGTTTTCTCTGCTTCTTCTCGTCCATCTTCTTCTTTTTCTTGTATTTTTCTCTTCTTAGTAGGCCTTGTTGTTCTGGAACCCGCCTTAGAACGTTTCAGACCCGCAAGAAGAGTAGCACCATCAGCGTGAGCTGAATCAGCAGCAGAACCAATAACAGGAGCAGCGTCAGCGCTGGTATCCGACGACTCGTTGTTGGAACAGAGCAGCCACACGCCTTCGGTGCTGAGTGTAGCGGTAGAAGATGAAGCGCCGCCGCCCTCGTAAGGTGGCGGTGAGGGCAGTCGCCACGGACCGGACGCCCTACCAGTGGAAGTGAGGTCGAAAGTAGTGGAAGAGGGGAGCCGAAAAAACGTACCGTCCACCCGTTGCCCTTCGGGTTCGTTGTACGCCTCGTCGTCAGCGTCGTTCTCTGTCTCACCCTGTTGCGGCTGCTCCTCCTCCTCCTCTTCCTCTTGGTTTAGGGGCTGAGTGTCCGACTAGCTGTAAGTCTCAGTGCGAGCGGCGTCGATGGCGTCGGTTGATGTAGTGGTGGAGAGGGGCTGTGCAACGTGCAGCAGGTCATCGAAATCAGCAACAGTAGTGGGGAGGTAAAAACCCGGTTTCCAGTACTGCGCTGTGCCAGGAGTGTTGTCGTCAGTAGTAGTAGCGGTAGCAGCAGGTGCAGCAGCAGCAGCAGCCTCAGCAGGCGCAGCAGCAGCAGGCGCAGCAGTAGCAGGCGCAGCAGCAGCAGCAGCACGAAGAGCACCAGCAGCACGAGGATCACCAGCACCAGCAGCAGCAGCACGAGGAGCAGCAGCAGCAGCAGGCGGGGCAGCAGTAGCAGCGGCAACGCGCTTAGCAGCAACAACCGTCGCGAGTGTAACAACGTCGCTACCACGACGACTACTACCAGTAGTACTGCTACTACTACCACTACTACTACTACTACTACTACTACTACTACTGCTGTGAGCGCTCGCTACAGCGGGAGGGTGATAAGACCAAGCGGTTGCGGCGGTAGTCTCATCTTCAGTAGCAAGAGGAGGCGCTGACGCTAAACGAGCGCTGTTCCGAGTAGTCTTCTTGTTCTTGAACTTGCTTAGATCCTTGGACGGCACTAGGTGTTGTCTTTTGCTCATGGTGGTGACTGTAGAGAGCGGCAAAAGACTGAGTGAGTGAATGGGGGTTTCCAGACCCCTTATATACGCCTTCTCGCTTCTAGAGCTAAGCTACTTACTGCCCTGTTCAGCTGCCGCCGGCTGACCGGCGGCCATTCACAAAGAGAAACAAAAGACATAATGCATGACGTTTTCAGCTGGATCCCTTTCCCCCCTTTTGTGAGATCGACTGACATGAGCTAAGCTACTTACTGCCCTGTTCAGCAATTCAACGCGCATTAGCTGTATAAAGGATTAAGCGGTTGCTGCCGCCGGCTGACCGGCGGCCATTCACAAAGAGAAACAAAAGACATAATGCGTGACGTTTTCAGCTGGATCCCTTTCCCCCCCCCCTTTTGAGAGATCGACTGACATGAGCGGGCGGTGTACCGACTGTGCTAATTCAACGCGCATTAGCTGTATAAAGGATTAACGGTCATGAGCTTAGAGTGTGTATACAAAAAAACTACAGGAGGCGTGTGGCGTGAAGCAGGACCCCCTAAGACGAGTGTGTCTGTCTGTGAGTAGAGTCGTGTGCATGTGGTGAGCGACTTAAGTGTAAAACAAAAAAAAATCACCGCCTCCTGCCGTGGTGAGTAGACCGGGCCGGCCGGCGGCGGCCGGCTAGTTCAATAGGGGTGACAGCTGACTAAGGCTGTGCATGAAAAAATCCGATTTTCACCTGACCTCTGACATTTGTTACAATGAATGTCAGAGGGAGAGAGAGTCGTCCTCAGGTAGGGGGTAGGAGGTAAGGCTATGGATAAGGAAAAAACACCATTTTCAGCTGGCCTCCACCGATAGCGATGACATACTCCTCGTCATCTAAGCTCTTAAGAAGCTCTTAAGAAGCTCTTAAGGAGCGGAGCGGCTGAAAAGCGTCATGCGGACAGGTCGCTAGACAGCTGGGGTGCTGTTGGAAATAGGATTAAACTCCCTCTGTATAAAAGCTCTGATTTCTGTTGGAAAAAAAACCATATTGCCTCTGACCACAGTAACGTCTACTACCACCACCACCGCCACCACCGCCGCCGCCGCCGCCGCCGCCAAGACGAGACGAGATGGCTCAAGCTATTCCACTTTCAATCTCGCCTTCACCCCCTTGTCCACCTGAAAAATTAATGCGGCTTCACGACGTGAGACGCGCGGTGCAGGCCGATGGGGAGAATAGAGAGGTAGGACAGCAGCGCTTAGCATATAGCGACGCCTTGCTTCGTCAACTAGGTAAAGAGTTGAGCGGATCTTGGAGAGTGTTGGGCAGTAGCTTAAAAGTTAAAAGAAAAATCTGATTTTCACCTGACCTCTGAAATTTGTTACAATGAATGTCAGAGGGAGAGAGAGTCGTCCTCAGGTAGGGGGTAGGAGGTAAGGCTATGGATAAGGAAAAAACACCATTTTCAGCTGGCCTCCACCGATAGCGATGACATACTCCTCGTCATCTAAGCTCTTAAGAAGCTCTTAAGAAGCTCTTAACGAGCGGAGCGGCTGAAAAGCGTCATGCGGACAGGTCGCTAGACAGCTGGGGTGCTGTTGGAAATAGGATTAAACTCCCTCTGTATAAAAGCTCTGATTTCTGTTGGAAAAAAAACCATATCGCCTCTGACCACAGTAACGTCTACTACCACCACCACCGCCACCACCGCCGCCGCCGCCAAGACGAGACGAGATGGCTCAAGCTATTCCACTTTCAATCTCGCCTTCACCCCCTTGTCCACCTGAAAAATTAATGCGGCTTCACGACGTGAGACGCGCGGTGCAGGCCGATGGGGAGAATAGAGAGGTAGGGCAGCAGCGCTTAGCATATAGCGACGCCTTGCTTCGTCAACTAGGTAAAGAGTTGAGCGGATCTTGGAGAGTGTTGGGCAGTAGCTTATAAGTTACCGCCGCCCGTATGGATGCTCTAGTAGAGCGCAGTGTCAAGACACCGGAGGAGCTGTGTACGGCGATGTTCCGAGTCTGGTGGGGTGAAACCCCGCATCGTCATAGATGGGGAGAGCTCGGCCGCGTCTTCACCCGCATTAGACGAGTGGAACTGTTGGCTCAGTGGATGACCCTTCTCCACAGGCAGGGGTTGGATTTCGAGAACCCCGACTCGCACGCGATGCATAAGCACTTGGGCGCCCTCGGCAGACGCCTAGGTAGCAGGTGGAAAGAGGTGGGGGGTCATTTAAAAATGTCGCCTGAGAGGTTAGATAAGATCGCTGAAGAATGCGAATGCGGAGGAAGTCCCGCTGAGTGGGCCTTCCAAGTGTTGAAAATGTGGCAAGCTGAAGCTGACGGTGCCGGCAGCACACCTTTTGAACTCCTTCGAGTGTTGACTGAGGACATGGGAAAGTTTGACCTCGGCATCACGATATTACTTGACTTTATCAAGCAAGAAACAACGAGAACAACGGACATGTGAATTGTTGTGTTTTTATTTTCATACGTCTTCTTTATTAGTAAGTAAAAAAAATATATTATAACAATTAAGTCGCGTGTCCTCTTAAAGTGTCACTTCCTCCGGTCGCTGCTGATCGCCTCATTAGGGCATGTGACGTCGTCACTTCTAGTCACGTGCCTCATCAGGTCAATTCCTTCCAGTCACGTGATCCTAAAGACCATCACTTCCTAAACAAAAAAATTAAGAGACACACTTCTTCCTCTCGAGAGGAAGAAGTGTGTCTCTCGATTAAATTCTTTTCTTTCTTTTTTTCTTAAAAGAGACAAACTCCCCTTAGAGTGCCCCCCCACCCCCCTAGAGTGCCCCCCTCCCCCCTCCCCTCCCCTCCCCTCCCCCCCACCCACCCCATGCATCCTAAAAGCGCCCCCCTCCCCATGCATCTTAAAGGGCCCCCCCTCCCCCCCTCCCCTCCCCTTATACACTCTAAAGAACACTTCTACCTAGTTCAATAAGTCACTTCCAGTCGCTCATGAAAAATATAATGAAAAAACAAACTTATATTGTTGTGTTTTTTATTGGTTTACCAAAAAAAAATAAGAGACTCGCCTCCTCCTCCTCCTCCAAAAAAAATAAATATCACATTTTAAAGCGCGTGACCCCTTAAAGACGCTCATCTCTTCATTAAGTCGCGTGACGTCAATTCTTCCGGTCACGTGATCAATCAGGTCACTTCCGGTCACGTGATCCTCAATGAGGTCACATGAACTCACTTCCGGTTGTCCATTAAGTCATGTGACGTCACTTCCGGTCACGTGACTCATCAGGTCACTTCCGGTCACGTGATCCTAAATTAGGTCATATGACGTCACTTCCGGTCCCCTTAGTAGGTCATATGACGTCACTTCTGGTCCATAAGTAGGTCATATGACGTCACTTCCGGTCACGTGACCAAATGGCGGCCTCTGATTGGCTAACTAGGTCACGTGACGTCACCACTAATCCCCTAAGTAGGTCACTTCCGGTCACGTGACCAAATGGAGGCCTCTGATTGGCTGCAAGTCGATTGAGTAATAAACAGTACTTAAGCATAGTCCCGTTCCGATACATTATATACTACTGACCTTAGTGCAAAGTACACTGAGATCATTTTCCCCAAAAGAGGTCACGATTGCTTTTCTGGCCTGGAATTTCAGTGCTTTCAGAAAAAGTTTTGAAATGAATATCGGTGAATTGTATGCATTGTAGAGTAGTGTTTTAGAAAAATGCAGAACTCGTAAGTCTTTAACGTTGATTATTAAAAACGTACCTGAACAACGTAATCCAGAGGGGGATCCATGTGAGGGTTTGGGACTACTCCAGTGTGTGAATCCATGTAACGGTTACTCCAGAGTGTCCATCCACACAATCAAATCTTATTCATTTTGCCGAAAGTAAAGATGCCAAAGGAAAACAAATTGAGACAGGATCTGAGTAAAGGGACCTTAGTGCAAAGTACACTGAGATCATTTTCCCCAAAACATGTCACAATTGCTTTTTTGGCCTGGAATTTCAGTGCTTTCAGAAAAAGTTTTGAAATAAATATCGTTGAATTGTAAGCATTGTAGAGTAGTGTTTTAGAAAAAGGCAGAACTCGCAAGTCTTTAACGTTGATTATTAAAAACGTACCTGAACAACGAAATCCAGAGGGAGGATTAATGTGAGGGCTTGGGACTACTCCAGTGTGTGAATCCATGTAAAGGTTGCTCCAGAATGATGATCCATGTAATCAAATCTTATTAATTTTGCCGAAAGTAAAGATGCCGAAGGAAAATAAATTGAGACAAGATCTGAGAAGAGGGACCCTAGTGCAAGGTACACTGAGATCATTTTCCCCAAAAGATGTCACAATTGCTTTTCTCGCCTGGAATTTCAGTGCTTTCAGAAAAAGTTTTGAAATGAATATCGGTGAATTGTATGCATTGTAGAGTAGTGTTTTAGAATAATGCAGAACTCATAAGTCTTTAACGTAGATTATTAAAAACGTACCTGAACAACGTAATCCAGAGGGGGATCCATGTGAGGGTTTGGGACTACTCCAGTGTGTGAATTCATGTAACGGTTGCTCCAGAGCGTCCATCCACACAATCAAATCTTATTCATTTTGCCGAAAGTAAAGATGCCGAAGGAAAACAAATTGAGACAGGATCTGAGAAAAGGGACCTTAGTGCAAAGTACACTGAAATCATTTTCCCCAAAATATGTCACAATTGCTTTTCTGGCCTGGAATTTCAGTGCTTTCAGAAAAAGTTTTGAAATAAATATCGTTGAATTGTAAGCATTGTAGAGTAGTGTTTTAGAAAAAGGCAGAACTCGCAAGTCTTTAACGTTGATTAGTAAAAACGTACCTGAACAACGAAATCCAGAGGGAGGATTAATGTGAGGGCTTGGGACTACTCCAGTGTGTGAATCCATGTAACGGTTACTCCAGAATGACGATCCATGTAATCAAATCTTATTAATTTTGCCAAAAGTAAAGATGCTGAAGGAAAATAAATTGAGACAAGATCTGAGAAAAAGGACCCTAGTGCAAAGTACACTGAGATCATTTTCCCCAAAAGAGGTCGCAATTGCTTTTCTGGCCTGGAATTTCAGTGCTTTCAGAAAAAGTTTTGAAATGAATATCTGTGAATTGTATGCATTGTAGAGTAGTGTTTTAGAATAATGCAGAACTCGTAAGTCTTTAACGTTGATTATTAAAAACGTACCTGAACAACGTAATCCAGAGGGGGATCCATGTGAGGGTTTGGGACTACTCCAGTGTGTGAATCCATGTAACGGTTACTCCAGAGTGTCCATCCACACAATCAAATCTTATTCATTTTGCCGAAAGTAAAGATGCCAAAGGAAAACAAATTGAGACAGGATCTGAGTAAAGGGACCTAAGTGCAAAGTACACTGAGATCATTTTCCCCAAAATATGTCACAATTGCTTTTCTGGCCTGGAATTTCAGTGCTTTCAGAAAAAGTTTTGAAATAAATATCGTTGAATTGTAAGCATTGTAGAGTAGTGTTTTAGAAAAAGGCAGAACTTGCAAGTCTTTAACGTTGATTATTAAAAACGTACCTGAACAACGAAATCCAGAGGGAGGATTAATGTGAGGGCTTGGGACTACTCCAGTGTGTGAATCCATGTAAAGGTTGCTCCAGAGCATCCATCCATACAATCAAATCTTATTAATTTTGCCGAAAGTAAAGATGCCGAAGGAAAATAAATTGAGACAAGATCTGAGAAAAGGGACCCTAGTGCAAGGTACACTGAGATCATTTTCCCCAAAAGAGGTCACAATTGCTTTTCTCGCCTGGAATTTCAGTGCTTTCAGAAAAAGTTTTGAAATGAATATCGGTGAATTGTATGCATTGTAGAGTAGTGTTTTAGAATAATGCAGAACTCATAAGTCTTTAACGTAGATTATTAAAAACGTCCCTGAACAACGTAATCCAGAGGGGGATCCATGTGAGGGTTTGGGACTACTCCAGTGTGTGAATTCATGTAACGGTTGCTCCAGAGCGTCCATCCACACAATCAAATCTTATTCATTTTGCCGAAAGTAAAGATGCCGAAGGAAAACAAATTGAGACAGGATCTGAGAAAAGGGACCTTAGTGCAAAGTACACTGAAATCATTTTCCCCAAAATATGTCACAATTGCTTTTCTGGCCTGGAATTTCAGTGCTTTCAGAAAAAGTTTTGAAATACATATCGTTGAATTGTAAGCATTGTAGAGTAGTGTTTTAGAAAAAGGCAGAACTCGCAAGTCTTTAACGTTGATTATTAAAAACGTACCTGAACAACGAAATCCAGAGGGAGGATTAATGTGAGGGCTTGAGACTACTCCAGTGTGTGAATCCATGTAACGGTTGCTCCAGAATGACGATTTATGTAATCAAATCTTATTAATTTTGCCAAAAGGAAAGATGCTGAAGGAAAATAAATTGAGACAAGATCTGAGAAAAAGGACCCTAGTGCAAAGTACACTGAGATCATTTTCCCCAAAAGAGGTCGCAATTGCTTTTCTGGCCTGGAATTTCAGTGCTTTCAGAAAAAGTTTTGAAATGAATATCAGTGAATTGTATGCATTGTAGAGTAGTGTTTTAGAATAATGCAGAACTCGTAAGTCTTTAACGTTGATTATTAAAAACGTACCTGAACAACGTAATCCAGAGGGGGATCCATGTGAGGGTTTGGGACTACTCCAGTGTGTGAATCAATGTAATGGTTGCTCCAGAGCGTCCATCCATACAATCAAATCTTATTAATTTTGCCGAAAGTAAAGATGCCGAAGGTAAACAAATTGAGACAGGATCTGAAAAAAGGGACCCTAGTGCAAGGTAGACTGAGATCATTTTCCCCAAAAGAGGTCAAAATTGCTTTTCTGGCCTGGAATTTCAGTGCTTTCAGAAAAAGTTTTGAAATGAATATCGGTGAATTGTATGCGTTGTAGAGTAGTGTTTTAGAATAATGCAGAACTCGTAAGTCTTTAACGTTGATTATTAAAAACGTACCTGAACAACGTAATCCAGAGGGGGATCCATTTGAGGGTTTGGGACTACTCCAGTGTGCTAATCCATGTAACGGTTGCTCCAGAGCGTCCATCCATACAATCAAATCTTATTCATTTTGCCGAAAGTAAAGATGCCGAAGGAAAACAAATTGAGACAGGATCTGAGAAAAGGGACCTTAGTGCAAAGTACACTGAGATCATTTTCCCCAAAACATGTCACAATTGCTTTTCTGGCCTGGAATTTCAGTGCTTTCAGAAAAAGTTTTGAAATGAATATCGGTGAATTGTAAGCATTGTAGAGCAGTGTTTTAGAATAAGGCAGAACTCGCAAGTCTTTAACGTTGATTATTAAAAACGTACCTGAACAACGAAATCCAGAGGGAGGATTAATGTGAGGGCTTGGGACTACTCCAGTGTGTGAATCCATGTAACGGTTGCTCCAGAATGACGATCCATGTAATCAAATCTTATTAATTTTGCCGAAAGTAAAGATGCCAAAGGAAAAAAAATTGAGACAGGATCTGAGAAAAGCGACCCTAGTGCAAGGTACACTGAGATCATTTTCCCCAAAAGAGGTCACGATAATTTTTTTGGCCTGGAATTTCAGTGCTTTCAGAAAAAGTTTTTAAATAAATATCGGTGAATTGTATGCATTGTAGAGTAGTGTTTTAGAATAATGCAGAACTCGTTAGTCTTTAACGTTGATTATTAAAAACGTACCTGAACAACGTAATCCAGAGGGGGATCCATGTGAGGGTTTGGGACTACTCCAGTGTGTGAATCAATGTAATGGTTGCTCCAGAGCGTCCATCCATACAATCAAATCTTATTAATTTTGCCGAAAGTAAAGATGCCAAAGGAAAAACAAATTGAGACAGGATCTGAGAAAAGGGACCTTAGTGCAAAGTACACTGAAATCATTTTCCCCAAAATTTGTCACAATTGCTTTTCTGGCCTGGAATTTCAGTGCTTTCAGAAAAAGTTTTTAAATAAATATCGTTGAGTTGTAAGCATTGTAGAGTAGTGTTTTAGAATAAGGCAGAACTTGCAAGTCTTTAACGTTGATTATTAAAAACGTACCTGAACAACGAAATCCAGAGGGAGGATTAATGTGAGGGCTTGAGACTACTCCAGTGTGTGAATCCATGTAACGGTTGCTCCAGAATGACGATCCATGCATTCAAATCTTATTAATTTTGCCGAAAGTAAAGATGCCGAAGGAAAACAAATTGAGACAGGATCTGAGAAAAGGGACCCTAGTGCAAGGTAGACTGAGATCATTTTCCCCAAAAGAGGTCAAAATTGCTTTTGTGGCCTGGAATTTCAGTGCTTTCAGAAAAAGTTTTGAAATGAATATCGGTGAATTGTATGCATTGTAGAGTAGTGTTTTAGAATAATGCAGAACTCGTAAGTCTTTAACGTTGATTATTAAAAACGTACCTGAACAACGTAATCCAGAGGGGGATCCATGTGAGGGTTTGGGACTACTCCAGTGTGTGAATCCATGTAACGGTTACTCCAGAGCGTCCATCCACACACTCAAACCTTATTCATTTTGCCGAAAGTAAAGATGCCGAAGGAAAAACAAATTGAGACAAGATCTGAGAAAAGGGACCTTAGTGCAAAGTACACTGAAATCATTTTCCCCAAAATATGTCACAATTGCTTTTCTGGCCTGGAATTTCAGTGCTTTCAGAAAAAGTTTTGAAATAAATATCGTTGAATTGTAAGCATTGTAGAGTAGTGTTTTAGAATAAGGCAGAACTTGCAAGTCTTTAACGTTGATTATTAAAAACGTACCTGAACAACGAAATCCAGAGGGAGGATTAATGTGAGGGCTTGAGACTACTCCAGTGTGTGAATCCATGTAACGGTTGCTCCAGAATGACGATCCATGTAATCAAATCTTATTAATTTTGCCGAAAGTAAAGATGCCGAAGGAAAATAAATTGAGACAGGATCTGAGAAAAGGGACCCTAGTGCAAGGTAGACTGAGATCATTTTCCCCAAAAGAGGTCAAAATTGCTTTTGTGGCCTGGAATTTCAGTGCTTTCAGAAAAAGTTTTGAAATGAATATCGGTGAATTGTATGCATTGTAGAGTAGTGTTTTAGAATAATGCAGAACTCGTAAGTCTTTAACGTTGATTATTAAAAACGTACCTGAACAACGTAATCCAGAGGGGGATCCATTTGAGGGTTTGGGACTACTCAAGTGTGCTAATCCATGTAACGGTTGCTCCAGAGCGTCCATCCATACAATCAAATCTTATTAATTTTGCCGAAAGTAAAGATGCCGAAGGTAAACAAATTGAGACAGGATCTGAGAAAAGGGACCTTAGTGCAAAGTACACTGAGATCATTTTCCCCAAAACATGTCACAATTGCTTTTCTGGCCTGGAATTTCAGTGCTTTCAGAAAAAGTTTTGAAATAAATATCGGTGAATTGTAAGCATTGTAGAGTAGTGTTTTAGAATAAGGCAGAACTCGCAAGTCTTTAACGTTGATTATTAAAAACGTACCTGAACAACGAAATCCAGAGGGAGGATTAATGTGAGGGCTTGGGACTACTCCAGTGTGTGAATCCATGTAACGGTTGCTCCAGAATGACGATCCATGTAATCAAATCTTATTAATTTTGCCGAAAGTAAAGATGCCGAAGGAAAATAAATTGAGACAGGATCTGAGAAAAGGGACCCTAGTGCAAGGTACACTGAGATCATTTTCCCCAAAAGAGGTCACGATTGCTTTTCTGGCCTGGAATTTCAGTGCTTTCAGAAAAAGTTTTGAAATGAATATCGGTGAATTGTATGCATTGTAGAGTAGTGTTTTAGAATAATGCAGAACTCGTAAGTCTTTAACGTTGATTATTAAAAACGTACCTGAACAACGTAATCCAGAGGGGGATCCATGTGAGGGTTTGGGACTACTCCAGTGTGTGAATCCATGTAACGGTTACTCCAGAGCGTCCATCCACACACTCAAACCTTATTCATTTTGCCGAAAGTAAAGATGCCGAAGGAAAACAAATTGAGACAGGATCTGAGAAAAGGGACCTTAGTGCAAAGTACACTGAGATCATTTGCCCCAAAACATGTCACAATTGCTTTTCTGGCCTGGAATTTCAGTGCTTTCAGAAAAAGTTTTGAAATAAATATCGTTGAATTGTAAGCATTGTAGAGTAGTGTTTTAGAAAAAGGCAGAACTCGCAAGTCTTTAACGTTGATTATTAAAAACGTACCTGAACAACGAAATCCAGAGGGAGGATTAATGTGAGGGCTTGGGACTACTCCAGTGTGTGAATCCATGTAACGGTTGCTCCAGAATGACGATCCATGTAATCAAATCTTATTAATTTTGCCGAAAGTAAAGATGCCGAAGGAAAATAAATTGAGACAGGATCTGAGAAAAGGGACCCTAGTGCAAGGTACACTGAGATCATTTTCCCCAAAAGAGGTCACGATTGCTTTTCTGGCCTGGAATTTCAGTGCTTTCAGAAAAAGTTTTGAAATGAATATCGGTGAATTGTATGCATTGTAGAGTAGTGTTTTAGAATAATGCAGAACTCGTAAGTCTTTAACGTTGATTATTAAAAACGTACCTGAACAACGTAATCCAGAGGGGGATCCATGTGAGGGTTTGGGACTACTCCAGTGTGTGAATCCATGTAACGGTTACTCCAGAGCGTCCATCCACACACTCAAACCTTATTCATTTTGCCGAAAGTAAAGATGCCGAAGGAAAACAAATTGAGACAGGATCTGAGAAAAGGGACCTTAGTGCAAAGTACACTGAGATCATTTGCCCCAAAACATGTCACAATTGCTTTTCTGGCCTGGAATTTCAGTGCTTTCAGAAAAAGTTTTGAAATA
The DNA here is from genome assembly GCA_947462335.1 of Harmothoe impar. Taxonomy (NCBI): domain Eukaryota; kingdom Metazoa; phylum Annelida; class Polychaeta; order Phyllodocida; family Polynoidae; genus Harmothoe; species Harmothoe impar. The sequence continues at coordinate 91,122,622 of OX381705.1, forward strand.
AATATCGTTGAATTGTAAGCATTGTAGAGTAGTGTTTTAGAAAAAGGCAGAACTCGCAAGTCTTTAACGTTGATTATTAAAAACGTACCTGAACAACGAAATCCAGAGGGAGGATTAATGTGAGGGCTTGGGACTACTCCAGTGTGTGAATCCATGTAAAGGTTGCTCCAGAATGATGATCCATGTAATCAAATCTTATTAATTTTGCCGAAAGTAAAGATGCCGAAGGAAAATAAATTGAGACAAGATCTGAGAAAAGGGACCCTAGTGCAAGGTACACTGAGATCATTTTCCCCAAAGAGGTCACAATTGCTTTTCTCGCCTGGAATTTCAGTGCTTTCAGAAAAAGTTTTGAAATGAATATCGGTGAATTGTATGCATTGTAGAGTAGTGTTTTAGAATAATGCAGAACTCATAAGTCTTTAACATAGATTATTAAAAACGTACCTGAACAACGTAATCCAGAGGGGGATCCATTTGAGGGTTTGGGACTACTCCAGTGTGCTAATCCATGTAACGGTTGCTCCAGAGCGTCCATCAATACAATCAAATCTTATTCATTTTGCCGAAAGTAAAGATGCCGAAGGAAAACAAATTGAGACAGGATCTGAGAAAAGGGACCTTAGTGCAAAGTACACTGAGATCATTTTCCCCAAAACATGTCACAATTGCTTTTCTGGCCTGGAATTTCAGTGCTTTCAGAAAAAGTTTTGAAGTAAATATCGTTGAATTGTAAGCATTGTAGAGTAGTGTTTTAGAATAAGGCAAAACTCGCAAGTCTTTAACGTTGATTATTAAAAACGTACCTGAACAACGAAATCCAGAGGGAGGATTAATGTGAGGGCTTGGGACTACTCCAGTGTGTGAATCCATGTAAAGGTTGCTCCAGAATGATGATCCATGTAATCAAATCTTATTAATTTTGCCGAAAGTAAAGATGCCGAAGGAAAATAAATTGAGACAAGATCTGAGAAAAGGGACCCTAGTGCAAGGTACACTGAGATCATTTTCCCCAAAGAAGTCACAATTGCTTTTCTCGCCTGGAATTTCAGTGCTTTCAGAAAAAGTTTTGAAATGAATATCGGTGAATTGTATGCATTGTAGAGTAGTGTTTTAGAATAATGCAGAACTCATAAGTCTTTAACATAGATTATTAAAAACGTACCTGAACAACGTAATCCAGAGGGGGATCCATTTGAGGGTTTGGGACTACTCCAGTGTGCTAATCCATGTAACGGTTGCTCCAGAGCGTCCATCCATACAATCAAATCTTATTCATTTTGCCGAAAGTAAAGATGCCGAAGGAAAACAAATTGAGACAGGATCTGAGAAAAGGGACCTTAGTGCAAAGTACACTGAGATCATTTTCCCCAAAACATGTCACAATTGCTTTTCTGGCCTGGAATTTCAGTGCTTTCAGAAAAAGTTTTGAAATAAATATCGGTGAATTGTAAGCATTGTAGAGTAGTGTTTTAGAATAAGGCAGAACTCGCAAGTCTTTAACGTTGATTATTAAAAACGTACCTGAACAACGAAATCCAGAGGGAGGATTAATGTGAGGGCTTGGGACTACTCCAGTGTGTGAATCCATGTAACGGTTGCTCCAGAATGACGATCCATGTAATCAAATCTTATTAATTTTGCCGAAAGTAAAGATGCCGAAGGAAAATAAATTGAGACAGGATCTGAGAAAAGGGACCCTAGTGCAAGGTACACTGAGATCATTTTCCCCAAAAGAGGTCACAATTGCTTTTCTGGCCTGGAATTTCAGTGCTTTCAGAAAAAGTTTTGAAATGAATATCGGTGAATTGTATGCATTGTAGAGTAGTGTTTTAGAATAAGGCAGAACTCGTAAGTCTTTAACGTTGATTATTAAAAAGGTACCTGAACAACGTAATCCAGAGGGGGATCCATGTGAGGGTTTGGGACTACTCCAGTGTGTGAATCCATGTAACGGTTACTCCAGAGCGTCCATCCACACAATCAAACCTTATTCATTTTGCCGAAAGTAAAGATGCTGAAGGAAAACAAATTGAGACAGGATCTAAGAAAAGGGACCTTAGTGCAAAGTACACTGAGATCATTTTCCCCAAAACATGTCACAATTGCTTTTCTGGCCTGGAATTTCAGTGCTTTCAGAAAAAGTTTTGAAATAAATATTGTTGAACTGTAAGCATTGTAGAGTAGTGTTTTAGAAAAAGGCAGAACTCGCAAGTCTTTAACGTTGATTATTAAAAACGTACCTGAACAACGAAATCCAAAGGGAGGATTAATGTGAGGGCTTGGGACTACTCCAGTGTGTGAATCCATGTAAAGGTTGCTCCAGAATGATTATCCATGTAATCAAATCTTATTAATTTTGCCGAAAGTAAAGATGCTGAGGTAAATTGAGACAAGATCTGAGAAAAGGGGCCCTAGTGCAAGGTACACTGAGATCATTTTCCCCAAAAGAGGTCACAATTGCTTTTCTCGCCTGGAATTTCAGTGCTTTCAGAAAAAGTTTTGAAATGAATATCGGTGAATTGTATGCATTGTAGAGTAGTGTTTTAGAATAATGCAGAACTCATAAGTCTTTAACGTTGATTATTAAAAACGTACCTGAACAACGTAATCCAGAGGGGGATCCATGTGAGGGTTTGGGACTACTCCAGTGTGTGAGTCCATGTAACGGTTGCTCCAAAGGGTCCATCCACACAATCAAATCTTATTCATTTTGCCGAAAGTAAAGATGCCGAAGGAAAACAAATTGAGACAGGATCTGAGAAAAGGGACCTTTGTGCAAAGTACACTGAAATCATTTTCCCCATAACATGTCACAATTGCTTTTCTGGCCTGGAATTTCAGTGCTTTCAGAAAAAGTTTTGAAATAAATATCGTTGAATTGTAAGCATTGTAGAGTAGTGTTTTAGAATAAGGCAGAACTCGCAAGTCTTTAACGTTGATTATTAAAAACGTACCTGAACAACGAAATCCAGAGGGAGGATTAATGTGAGGGCTTGGGACTACTCCAGTGTGTGAATCCATGTAACGGTTGCTCCAGAATAACGATCCATGTAATCAAATCTTATTAATTTTGCCGAAAGTAAAGATGCCGAAGGAAAATAAATTGAGACAAGATCTGAGAAAAGGGACCCTAGTGCAAGGTACACTGAGATCATTTTCCCCAAAGAAGTCACAATTGCTTTTCTCGCCTGGAATTTCAGTGCTTTCAGAAAAAGTTTTGAAATGAATATCGGTGAATTGTATGCATTGTAGAGTAGTGTTTTAGAATAATGCAGAACTCATAAGTCTTTAACATAGATTATTAAAAACGTACCTGAACAACGTAATCCAGAGGGGGATCCATTTGAGGGTTTGGGACTACTCCAGTGTGCTAATCCATGTAACGGTTGCTCCAGAGCGTCCATCCATACAATCAAATCTTATTCATTTTGCCGAAAGTAAAGATGCCGAAGGAAAACAAATTGAGACAGGATCTGAGAAAAGGGACCTTAGTGCAAAGTACACTGAGATCATTTTCCCCAAAACATGTCACAATTGCTTTTCTGGCCTGGAATTTCAGTGCTTTCAGAAAAAGTTTTGAAATAAATATCGGTGAATTGTAAGCATTGTAGAGTAGTGTTTTAGAATAAGGCAGAACTCGCAAGTCTTTAACGTTGATTATTAAAAACGTACCTGAACAACGAAATCCAGAGGGAGGATTAATGTGAGGGCTTGGGACTACTCCAGTGTGTGAATCCATGTAACGGTTGCTCCAGAATGACGATCCATGTAATCAAATCTTATTAATTTTGCCGAAAGTAAAGATGCCGAAGGAAAATAAATTGAGACAGGATCTGAGAAAAGGGACCCTAGTGCAAGGTACACTGAGATCATTTTCCCCAAAAGAGGTCACAATTGCTTTTCTGGCCTGGAATTTCAGTGCTTTCAGAAAAAGTTTTGAAATGAATATCGGTGAATTGTATGCATTGTAGAGTAGTGTTTTAGAATAAGGCAGAACTCGTAAGTCTTTAACGTTGATTATTAAAAAGGTACCTGAACAACGTAATCCAGAGGGGGATCCATGTGAGGGTTTGGGACTACTCCAGTGTGTGAATCCATGTAACGGTTACTCCAGAGCGTCCATCCACACAATCAAACCTTATTCATTTTGCCGAAAGTAAAGATGCTGAAGGAAAACAAATTGAGACAGGATCTAAGAAAAGGGACCTTAGTGCAAAGTACACTGAGATCATTTTCCCCAAAACATGTCACAATTGCTTTTCTGGCCTGGAATTTCAGTGCTTTCAGAAAAAGTTTTGAAATAAATATTGTTGAATTGTAAGCATTGTAGAGTAGTGTTTTAGAAAAAGGCAGAACTCGCAAGTCTTTAACGTTGATTATTAAAAACGTACCTGAACAACGAAATCCAAAGGGAGGATAAATGTGAGGGCTTGGGACTACTCCAGTGTGTGAATCCATGTAAAGGTTGCTCCAGAATGATTATCCATGTAATCAAATCTTATTAATTTTGCCGAAAGTAAAGATGCTGAGGTAAATTGAGACAAGATCTGAGAAAAGGGGCCCTAGTGCAAGGTACACTGAGATCATTTTCCCCAAAAGAGGTCACAATTGCTTTTCTCGCCTGGAATTTCAGTGCTTTCAGAAAAAGTTTTGAAATGAATATCGGTGAATTGTATGCATTGTAGAGTAGTGTTTTAGAATAATGCAGAACTCATAAGTCTTTAACGTTGATTATTAAAAACGTACCTGAACAACGTAATCCAGAGGGGGATCCATGTGAGGGTTTGGGACTACTCCAGTGTGTGAGTCCATGTAACGGTTGCTCCAAAGGGTCCATCCACAAAATCAAATCTTATTCATTTTGCCGAAAGTAAAGATGCCGAAGGAAAACAAATTGAGACAGGATCTGAGAAAAGGGACCTTTGTGCAAAGTACACTGAAATCATTTTCCCCATAACATGTCACAATTGCTTTTCTGGCCTGGAATTTCAGTGCTTTCAGAAAAAGTTTTGAAATAAATATCGTTGAATTGTAAGCATTGTAGAGTAGTGTTTTAGAATAAGGCAGAACTCGCAAGTCTTTAACGTTGATTATTAAAAACGTACCTGAACAACGAAATCCAGAGGGAGGATTAATGTGAGGGCTTGGGACTACTCCAGTGTGTGAATCCATGTAACGGTTGCTCCAGAATAACGATCCATGTAATCAAATCTTATTAATTTTGCCGAAAGTAAAGATGCCGAAGGAAAATAAATTGAGACAAGATCTGAGAAAAAGGACCCTAGTGCAAAGTACACTGAGATCATTTTCCCCAAAATATGTCACAATTGCTTTTCTGGCCTGGAATTTCAGTGCTTTCAGAAAAAGTTTTGAAATAAATATCGTTGAATTGTAAGCATTGTAGAGTAGTGTTTTAGAATAAGGCAGAACTTGCAAGTCTTTAACGTTGATTATTAAAAACGTACCTGAACAACGAAATCCAGAGGGAGGATTAATGTGAGGGCTTGAGACTACTCCAGTGTGTGAATCCATGTAATGGTTGCTCCAGAATGACGATCCATGTAATCAAATCTTATTAATTTTGCCGAAAGTAAAGATGCCGAAGGAAAATAAATTGAGACAGGATCTGAGAAAAGGGACCCTAGTACAAGGTAGACTGAGATCATTTTCCCCAAAAGAGGTCAAAATTGCTTTTCTGGCCTGGAATTTCAGTGCTTTCAGAAAAAGTTTTGAAATGAATATCGGTGAATTGTATCCATGTAACGGTTGCTCCAGAGCGTCCATCCACACAATCAAATCTTATTCATTTTGCCGAAAGTAAAGATGCCGAAGGAAAACAAATTGAGACAGGATCTGAGAAAAGGGACCTTAGTGCAAAGTACACTGAGATCATTTTCCCCAAAACATGTCACAATTGCTTTTCTGGCCTGGAATTTCAGTGCTTTCAGAAAAAGTTTTGAAATAAATATTGTTGAATTGTAAGCATTGTAGAGTAGTGTTTTAGAAAAAGGCAGAACTCGCAAGTCTTTAACGTTGATTATTAAAAACGTACCTGAACAACGAAATCCAGAGGGAGGATTAATGTGAGGGCTTGGGACTACTCCAGTGTGTGAATCCATGTAACAGTTGCTCCAGAATGATGATCCATGTAATCAAATCTTATTAATTTTGCCGAAAGTAAAGATGCGGAAGGAAAATAAATTGAGACAAGATCTGAGAAAAGGGACCCTAGTGCAAGGTACACTGAGATCATTTTCCCCAAAAGAGGTCACAATTGCTTTTCTCGCCTGGAATTTCAGTGCTTTCAGAAAAAGTTTTGAAATGAATATCGGTGAATTGTATGCATTGTAGAGTAGTGTTTTAGAATAATGCAGAACTCGTAAGTCTTTAACGTAGATTATTAAAAACGTCCCTGAACAACGTAATCCAGAGGGGGATCCATGTGAGGGTTTGGGACTACTCCAGTGTGTGAATCCATGTAACGGTTGCTCCAGAGCGTCCATCCACACAATCAAATCTTATTCATTTTGCCGAAAGTAAAGATGCCGAAGGAAAACAAATTGAGACAGGATCTGAGAAAAGGGACCTTAGTGCAAAGTACACTGAAATCATTTTCCCCAAAATATGTCACAATTGCTTTTCTGGCCTGGAATTTCAGTGCTTTCAGAAAAAGTTTTGAAATAAATATCGTTGAATTGTAAGCATTGTAGAGTAGTGTTTTAGAATAAGGCAGAACTCGCAAGTCTTTAACGTTGATTATTAAAAACGTACTTGAACAACGTAATCCAGAGGGGGATCCATGTGAGGGTTTGGGACTACTCCAGTGTGTGAATCCATGTAACGGTTGCTCCAGAGCGTCCATCCACACAATCAAATCTTATTCATTTTGCCGAAAGTAAAGATGCCGAAGGAAAACAAATTGAGACAGGATCTGAGAAAAGGGACCCTAGTGCAAAGTACACTGAGATAATTTTCCCCAAAACATGTCACAATTGCTTTTCTGGCCTGGAATTTCAGTGCTTTCAGAAAAAGTTTTGAAATAAATATCGTTGAATTGTAAGCATTGTAGAGTAGTGTTTTAGAATAAGGCAGAACTCGCAATAAAGTCTTTAACGTTGATTATTAAAAACGTACCTGAACAACGAAATCCAGAGGGAGGATTAATGTGAGGGCTTGGGACTACTCCAGTGTGTGAATCCATGTAACGGTTGCTCCAGAATGACGATCCATGTAATCAAATCTTATTAATTTTGCCGAAAGTAAAGATGCCGAAGGAAAATAAATTGAGACAGGATCTGAGAAAAGGGACCCTAGTGCAAGGTACACTGAGATCATTTTCCCCAAAAGAGGTCACGATTGCTTTTTTGGCCTGGAATTTCAGTGCTTTCAGAATAAGTTTTGAAATGAATATCGGTGAATTGTATGCATTGTAGAGTAGTGTTATAGAATAATGCAGAACTCGTTAGTCTTTAACGTTGATTATTAAAAACGTACCTGAACAACGTAATCCAGAGGGGGATCCATGTGAGGGTTTGGGACTACTCCAGTGTGTGAATCCATGTAGCGGTTGCTCCAGAGCGTCCATCCATACAATCAAATCTTATTCATTTTGCCGAAAGTAAAGATGCCGAAGGAAAACAAATTGAGACAGGATCTGAGAAAAGGGACCTTAGTGCAAAGTACACTGAGATCATTTTCCCCAAAACATGTCACAATTGCTTTTCTGGCCTGGAATTTCAGTGCTTTCAGAAAAAGTTTTGAAATAAATATCGTTGAATTGTAAGCATTGTAGAGTAGTCTTTTAGAAAAAGGCAGAACTCGCAAGTCTTTAACGTTGATTATTAAAAACGTACCTGAACAACGAAATCCAGAGGGAGGATTAATGTGAGGGCTTGGGACTACTCCAGTGTGTGAATCCATGTAACGGTTGCTCCAGAATGACGATATATGTAATCAAATCTTATTAATTTTGCCGAAAGTAAAGATGCCGAAGGAAAATAAATTGAGACAGGATCTGAGAAAAGGGACCCTAGTGCAAGGTACACTGAGATCTTTTTCCCCAAAAGAGGTCAGAATTGCTTTTCTGGCCTGGAATTTCAGTGCTTTCAGAAAAAGTTTTGAAATGAATATCGGTGAATTGTATGCATTGTAGAGTAGTGTTTTAGAATAAGGCAGAACTCGCAAGTCTTTAACGTTGATTATTAAAACCGTACCTGAACAACGAAATCCAGAGGGAGGATTAATGTGAGGGCTTGGGACTACTCCAGTGTGTGAATCCATGTAAAGGTTGCTCCAGAATGATGATCCATGTAATCAAATCTTATTAATTTTGCCGAAAGTAAAGATGCCGAAGGAAAATAAATTGAGACAGGATCTGTGAAAAGGGACCCTAGTGCAAGGTACACTGAGATCATTTTCCCCAAAAGAGTTCACAATTGCTTTTCTGGCCTGGAATTTCAGTGCTTTCAGAATGAGTTTTGAAATGAATATTGGTGAATTGTATACATGGTAGAGTAGTGTTATAGAATAATGCAGAACTCGTTAGTCTTTAACGTTGATTATTAAAAACGTACTTGAACAACGTAATCCAGAGGGGGATCCATGTGAGGGTTTGGGACTACTCCAGTGTGTGAATCCATGTAACGGTTGCTCCAGAGCGTCCATCCACACAATCAAATCTTATTCATTTTGCCGAAAGTAAAGATGCCGAAGGAAAACAAATTGAGACAGGATCTGAGAAAAGGGACCCTAGTGCAAAGTACACTGAGATAATTTTCCCCAAAACATGTCACAATTGCTTTTCTGGCCTGGAATTTCAGTGCTTTCAGAAAAAGTTTTGAAATAAATATCGTTGAATTGTAAGCATTGTAGAGTAGTGTTTTAGAATAAGGCAGAACTCGCAATAAAGTCTTTAACGTTGATTATTAAAAACGTACCTGAACAACGAAATCCAGAGGGAGGATTAATGTGAGGGCTTGGGACTACTCCAGTGTGTGAATCCATGTAACGGTTGCTCCAGAATGACGATCCATGTAATCAAATCTTATTAATTTTGCCGAAAGTAAAGATGCCGAAGGAAAATAAATTGAGACAGGATCTGAGAAAAGGGACCCTAGTGCAAGGTACACTGAGATCATTTTCCCCAAAAGAGGTCACGATTGCTTTTTTGGCCTGGAATTTCAGTGCTTTCAGAATAAGTTTTGAAATGAATATCGGTGAATTGTATGCATTGTAGAGTAGTGTTATAGAATAATGCAGAACTCGTTAGTCTTTAACGTTGATTATTAAAAACGTACCTGAACAACGTAATCCAGAGGGGGATCCATGTGAGGGTTTGGGACTACTCCAGTGTGTGAATCCATGTAGCGGTTGCTCCAGAGCGTCCATCCACACAATCAAATCTTATTCATTTTGCCGAAAGTAAAGATGCCGAAGGAAAACAAATTGAGACAGGATCTGAGAAAAGGGACCCTAGTGCAAAGTACACTGAGATAATTTTCCCCAAAACATGTCACAATTGCTTTTCTGGCCTGGAATTTCAGTGCTTTCAGAAAAAGTTTTGAAATAAATATCGTTGAATTGTAAGCATTGTAGAGTAGTCTTTTAGAAAAAGGCAGAACTCGCAAGTCTTTAACGTTGATTATTAAAAACGTACCTGAACAACGAAATCCAGAGGGAGGATTAATGTGAGGGCTTGGGACTACTCCAGTGTGTGAATCCATGTAACGGTTGCTCCAGAATGACGATATATGTAATCAAATCTTATTAATTTTGCCGAAAGTAAAGATGCCGAAGGAAAATAAATTGAGACAGGATCTGAGAAAAGGGACCCTAGTGCAAGGTACACTGAGATCTTTTTCCCCAAAAGAGGTCAGAATTGCTTTTCTGGCCTGGAATTTCAGTGCTTTCAGAAAAAGTTTTGAAATGAATATCGGTGAATTGTATGCATTGTAGAGTAGTGTTTTAGAAAAAGGCAGAACTCGCAAGTCTTTAACGTTGATTATTAAAACCGTACCTGAACAACGAAATCCAGAGGGAGGATTAATGTGAGGGCTTGGGACTACTCCAGTGTGTGAATCCATGTAAAGGTTGCTCCAGAATGATGATCCATGTAATCAAATCTTATTAATTTTGCCGAAAGTAAAGATGCCGAAGGAAAATAAATTGAGACAGGATCTGTGAAAAGGGACCCTAGTGCAAGGTACACTGAGATCATTTTCCCCAAAAGAGTTCACAATTGCTTTTCTGGCCTGGAATTTCAGTGCTTTCAGAATAAGTTTTGAAATGAATATTGGTGAATTGTATACATGGTAGAGTAGTGTTATAGAATAATGCAGAACTCGTTAGTCTTTAACGTTGATTATTAAAAACATACTTGAACAACGTAATCCAGAGGGGGATCCATGTGAGGGTTTGGGACTACTCCAGTGTGTGAATCCATGTAACGGTTGCTCCAGAGCGTCCATCCATACAATCAAATCTTATTCATTTTGCCGAAAGTAAAGATGCCGAAGGAAAACAAATTGAGACAGGATCTGAGAAAAGGGACCTTAGTGCAAAGTACACTGAGATCATTTTCCCCAAAACATGTCACAATTGCTTTTCTGGCCTGGAATTTCAGTGCTTTCAGAAAAAGTTTTGAAATAAATATCGTTGAATTGTAAGCATTGTAGAGTAGTCTTTTAGAAAAAGGCAGAACTCGCAAGTCTTTAACGTTGATTATTAAAAACGTACCTGAACAACGAAATCCAGAGGGAGGATTAATGTGAGGGCTTGGGACTACTCCAGTGTGTGAATCCATGTAACGGTTGCTCCAGAATGACGATATATGTAATCAAATCTTATTAATTTTGCCGAAAGTAAAGATGCCGAAGGAAAATAAATTGAGACAGGATCTGAGAAAAGGGACCCTAGTGCAAGGTACACTGAGATCTTTTTCCCCAAAAGAGGTCAGAATTGCTTTTCTGGCCTGGAATTTCAGTGCTTTCAGAAAAAGTTTTGAAATGAATATCGGTGAATTGTATGCATTGTAGAGTAGTGTTTTAGAAAAAGGCAGAACTCGCAAGTCTTTAACGTTGATTATTAAAACCGTACCTGAACAACGAAATCCAGAGGGAGGATTAATGTGAGGGCTTGGGACTACTCAAGTGTGTGAATCCATGTAAAGGTTGCTCCAGAATGATGATCCATGTAATCAAATCTTATTAATTTTGCCGAAAGTAAAGATGCCGAAGGAAAATAAATTGAGACAGGATCTGTGAAAAGGGACCCTAGTGCAAGGTACACTGAGATCATTTTCCCCAAAAGAGTTCACAATTGCTTTTCTGGCCTGGAATTTCAGTGCTTTCAGAATAAGTTTTGAAATGAATATTGGTGAATTGTATACATGGTAGAGTAGTGTTATAGAATAATGCAGAACTCGTTAGTCTTTAACATTGATTATTAAAAACGTACTTGAACAACGTAATCCAGAGGGGGATCCATGTGAGGGTTTGGGACTACTCCAGTGTGTGAATCCATGTAACGGTTGCTCCAGAGCGTCCATCCACACAATCAAATCTTATTCATTTTGCCGAAAGTAAAGATGCCGAAGGAAAACAAATTGAGACAGGATCTGAGAAAAGGGACCCTAGTGCAAAGTACACTGAGATAATTTTCCCCAAAATATGTCACAACTGCTTTTCTGGCCTGGAATTTCAGTGATTTCAGAAAAAGTTTTGAAATAAATATCGTTGAATTGTAAGCATTGTAGAGTAGTGTTTTAGAATAAGGCAGAACTCGCAAGTCTTTAACGTTGATTATTAAAAACGTACCTGAACAACGAAATCCAGAGGGAGGATTAATGTGAGGGCTTGGGACTACTCCAGTGTGTGAATCCATGTAAAGGTTGCTCCAGAATGATGATCCATGTAATCAAATCTTATTAATTTTGCCGAAAGTAAAGATGCCGAAGGAAAATAAATTGAGACAGGATCTGTGAAAAGGGACCCTAGTGCAAGGTACACTGAGATCATTTTCCCCAAAAGAGTTCACAATTGCTTTTCTGGCCTGGAATTTCAGTGCTTTCAGAATAAGTTTTGAAATGAATATTGGTGAATTGTATACATGGTAGAGTAGTGTTATAGAATAATGCAGAACTCGTTAGACTTTAACGTTGATTATTAAAAACGTACTTGAACAACGTAATCCAGAGGGGGATCCATGTGAGGGTTTGGGACTACTCCAGTGTGTGAATCCATGTAGCGGTTGCTCCAGAGCGTCCATCCACACAATCAAATCTTATTCATTTTGCCGAAAGTAAAGATGCCGAAGGAAAACAAATTGAGACAGGATCTGAGAAAAGGGACCCTAGTGCAAAGTACACTGAGATAATTTTCCCCAAAACATGTCACAATTGCTTTTCTGGCCTGGAATTTCAGTGCTTTCAGAAAAAGTTTTGAAATAAATATCGTTGAATTGTAAGCATTGTAGAGTAGTGTTTTAGAATAAGGCAGAACTCGCAATAAAGTCTTTAACGTTGATTATTAAAAACGTACCTGAACAACGAAATCCAGAGGGAGGATTAATGTGAGGGCTTGGGACTACTCCAGTGTGTGAATCCATGTAACGGTTGCTCCAGAATGACGATATATGTAATCAAATCTTATTAATTTTGCCGAAAGTAAAGATGCCGAAGGAAAATAAATTGAGACAGGATCTGAGAAAAGGGACCCTAGTGCAAGGTACACTGAGATCTTTTTCCCCAAAAGAGGTCAGAATTGCTTTTCTGGCCTGGAATTTCAGTGCTTTCAGAAAAAGTTTTGAAATGAATATCGGTGAATTGTATGCATTGTAGAGTAGTGTTTTAGAAAAAGGCAGAACTCGCAAGTCTTTAACGTTGATTATTAAAACCGTACCTGAACAACGAAATCCAGAGGGAGGATTAATGTGAGGGCTTGGGACTACTCCAGTGTGTGAATCCATGTAAAGGTTGCTCCAGAATGATGATCCATGTAATCAAATCTTATTAATTTTGCCGAAAGTAAAGATGCCGAAGGAAAATAAATTGAGACAGGATCTGTGAAAAGGGACCCTAGTGCAAGGTACACTGAGATCATTTTCCCCAAAAGAGTTCACAATTGCTTTTCTGGCCTGGAATTTCAGTGCTTTCAGAATAAGTTTTGAAATGAATATTGGTGAATTGTATACATGGTAGAGTAGTGTTATAGAATAATGCAGAACTCGTTAGTCTTTAACGTTGATTATTAAAAACGTACTTGAACAACGTAATCCAGAGGGGGATCCATGTGAGGGTTTGGGACTACTCCAGTGTGTGAATCCATGTAACGGTTGCTCCAGAGCGTCCATCCACACAATCAAATCTTATTAATTTTGCCGAAAGTAAAGATGCCGAAGGAAAACAAATTGAGACAGGATCTGAGAAAAGGGACCCTAGTGCAAAGTACACTGAGATAATTTTCCCCAAAATATGTCACAATTGCTTTTCTGGCCTGGAATTTCAGTGCTTTCAGAAAAAGTTTTGAAATAAATATCGTTGAATTGTAAGCATTGTAGAGTAGTGTTTTAGAATAAGGCAGAACTCGCAAGTCTTTAACGTTGATTATTAAAAACGTACCTGAACAACGAAATCCAGAGGGAGGATTAATGTGAGGGCTTGGGACTACTCCAGTGTGTGAATCCATGTAACGGTTACTCCAGAATGATGATCCATGTAATCAAATCTTATTCATTTTGCCGAAAGTAAAGATGCCGAAGGAAAATAAATTGAGACAGGATCTGTGAAAAGGGACCCTAGTGCAAGGTACACTGAGATCATTTTCCCCAAAAGAGTTCACAATTGCTTTTCTGGCCTGGAATTTCAGTGCTTTCAGAATAAGTTTTGAAATGAATATTGGTGAATTGTATACATGGTAGAGTAGTGTTATAGAATAATGCAGAACTCGTTAGTCTTTAACATTGATTATTAAAAACGTACTTGAACAACGTAATCCAGAGGGGGATCCATGTGAGGGTTTGGGACTACTCCAGTGTGTGAATCCATGTAACGGTTGCTCCAGAGCGTCCATCCACACAATCAAATCTTATTCATTTTGCCGAAAGTAAAGATGCCGAAGGAAAACAAATTGAGACAGGATCTGAGAAAAGGGACCCTAGTGCAAAGTACACTGAGATAATTTTCCCCAAAACATGTCACAATTGCTTTTCTGGCCTGGAATTTCAGTGCTTTCAGAAAAAGTTTTGAAATAAATATCGTTGAATTGTAAGCATTGTAGAGTAGTGTTTTAGAATAAGGCAGAACTCGCAATAAAGTCTTTAACGTTGATTATTAAAAACGTACCTGAACAACGAAATCCAGAGGGAGGATTAATGTGAGGGCTTGGGACTACTCCAGTGTGTGAATCCATGTAACGGTTGCTCCAGAATGACGATCCATGTAATCAAATCTTATTAATTTTGCCGAAAGTAAAGATGCCGAAGGAAAATAAATTGAGACAGGATCTGAGAAAAGGGACCCTAGTGCAAGGTACACTGAGATCATTTTCCCCAAAAGAGGTCACAATTGCTTTTTTGGCCTGGAATTTCAGTGCTTTCAGAATAAGTTTTGAAATGAATATCGGTGAATTGTATGCATTGTAGAGTAGTGTTATAGAATAATGCAGAACTCGTTAGTCTTTAACGTTGATTATTAAAAACGTACCTGAACAACGTAATCCAGAGGGGGATCCATGTGAGGGTTTGGGACTACTCCAGTGTGTGAATCCATGTAGCGGTTGCTCCAGAGCGTCCATCCATACAATCAAATCTTATTCATTTTGCCGAAAGTAAAGATGCCGAAGGAAAACAAATTGAGACAGGATCTGAGAAAAGGGACCTTAGTGCAAAGTACACTGAGATCATTTTCCCCAAAACATGTCACAATTGCTTTTCTGGCCTGGAATTTCAGTGCTTTCAGAAAAAGTTTTGAAATAAATATCGTTGAATTGTAAGCATTGTAGAGTAGTCTTTTAGAAAAAGGCAGAACTCGCAAGTCTTTAACGTTGATTATTAAAAACGTACCTGAACAACGAAATCCAGAGGGAGGATTAATGTGAGGGCTTGGGACTACTCCAGTGTGTGAATCCATGTAACGGTTGCTCCAGAATGACGATATATGTAATCAAATCTTATTAATTTTGCCGAAAGTAAAGATGCCGAAGGAAAATAAATTGAGACAGGATCTGAGAAAAGGGACCCTAGTGCAAGGTACACTGAGATCTTTTTCCCAAAAAGAGGTCAGAATTGCTTTTCTGGCCTGGAATTTCAGTGCTTTCAGAAAAAGTTTTGAAATGAATATCGGTGAATTGTATGCATTGTAGAGTAGTGTTTTAGAAAAAGGCAGAACTCGCAAGTCTTTAACGTTGATTATTAAAACCGTACCTGAACAACGAAATCCAGAGGGAGGATTAATGTGAGGGCTTGGGACTACTCCAGTGTGTGAATCCATGTAAAGGTTGCTCCAGAATGATGATCCATGTAATCAAATCTTATTAATTTTGCCGAAAGTAAAGATGCCGAAGGAAAATAAATTGAGACAGGATCTGTGAAAAGGGACCCTAGTGCAAGGTACACTGAGATCATTTTCCCCAAAAGAGTTCACAATTGCTTTTCTGGCCTGGAATTTCAGTGCTTTCAGAATAAGTTTTGAAATGAATATTGGTGAATTGTATACATGGTAGAGTAGTGTTATAGAATAATGCAGAACTCGTTAGTCTTTAACGTTGATTATTAAAAACGTACTTGAACAACGTAATCCAGAGGGGGATCCATGTGAGGGTTTGGGTCTACTCCAGTGTGTGAATCCATGTAACGGTTGCTCCAGAGCGTCCATCCACACAATCAAATCTTATTCATTTTGCCGAAAGTAAAGATGCCGAAGGAAAACAAATTGAGACAGGATCTGAGAAAAGGGACCCTAGTGCAAAGTACACTGAGATAATTTTCCCCAAAACATGTCACAATTGCTTTTCTGGCCTGGAATTTCAGTGCTTTCAGAAAAAGTTTTGAAATAAATATCGTTGAATTGTAAGCATTGTAGAGTAGTGTTTTAGAATAAGGCAGAACTCGCAATAAAGTCTTTAACGTTGATTATTAAAAACGTACCTGAACAACGAAATCCAGAGGGAGGATTAATGTGAGGGCTTGGGACTACTCCAGTGTGTGAATCCATGTAACGGTTGCTCCAGAATGACGATATATGTAATCAAATCTTATTAATTTTGCCGAAAGTAAAGATGCCGAAGGAAAATAAATTGAGACAGGATCTGAGAAAAGGGACCCTAGTGCAAGGTACACTGAGATCTTTTTCCCCAAAAGAGGTCAGAATTGCTTTTCTGGCCTGGAATTTCAGTGCTTTCAGAAAAAGTTTTGAAATGAATATCGGTGAATTGTATGCATTGTAGAGTAGTGTTTTAGAAAAAGGCAGAACTCGCAAGTCTTTAACGTTGATTATTAAAACCGTACCTGAACAACGAAATCCAGAGGGAGGATTAATGTGAGGGCTTGGGACTACTCCAGTGTGTGAATCCATGTAAAGGTTGCTCCAGAATGATGATCCATGTAATCAAATCTTATTAATTTTGCCGAAAGTAAAGATGCCGAAGGAAAATAAATTGAGACAGGATCTGTGAAAAGGGACCCTAGTGCAAGGTACACTGAGATCATTTTCCCCAAAAGAGTTCACAATTGCTTTTCTGGCCTGGAATTTCAGTGCTTTCAGAATAAGTTTTGAAATGAATATTGGTGAATTGTATACATGGTAGAGTAGTGTTATAGAATAATGCAGAACTCGTTAGTCTTTAACGTTGATTATTAAAAACGTACTTGAACAACGTAATCCAGAGGGGGATCCATGTGAGGGTTTGGGACTACTCCAGTGTGTGAATCCATGTAACGGTTGCTCCAGAGCGTCCATCCACACAATCAAATCTTATTAATTTTGCCGAAAGTAAAGATGCCGAAGGAAAACAAATTGAGACAGGATCTGAGAAAAGGGACCCTAGTGCAAAGTACACTGAGATAATTTTCCCCAAAATATGTCACAATTGCTTTTCTGGCCTGGAATTTCAGTGCTTTCAGAAAAAGTTTTGAAATAAATATCGTTGAATTGTAAGCATTGTAGAGTAGTGTTTTAGAATAAGGCAGAACTCGCAAGTCTTTAACGTTGATTATTAAAAACGTACCTGAACAACGAAATCCAGAGGGAGGATTAATGTGAGGGCTTGGGACTACTCCAGTGTGTGAATCCATGTAACGGTTACTCCAGAATGATGATCCATGTAATCAAATCTTATTCATTTTGCCGAAAGTAAAGATGCCGAAGGAAAATAAATTGAGACAGGATCTGTGAAAAGGGACCCTAGTGCAAGGTACACTGAGATCATTTTCCCCAAAAGAGTTCACAATTGCTTTTCTGGCCTGGAATTTCAGTGCTTTCAGAATAAGTTTTGAAATGAATATTGGTGAATTGTATACATGGTAGAGTAGTGTTATAGAATAATGCAGAACTCGTTAGTCTTTAACATTGATTATTAAAAACGTACTTGAACAACGTAATCCAGAGGGGGATCCATGTGAGGGTTTGGGACTACTCCAGTGTGTGAATCCATGTAACGGTTGCTCCAGAGCGTCCATCCACACAATCAAATCTTATTCATTTTGCCGAAAGTAAAGATGCCGAAGGAAAACAAATTGAGACAGGATCTGAGAAAAGGGACCCTAGTGCAAAGTACACTGAGATAATTTTCCCCAAAACATGTCACAATTGCTTTTCTGGCCTGGAATTTCAGTGCTTTCAGAAAAAGTTTTGAAATAAATATCGTTGAATTGTAAGCATTGTAGAGTAGTGTTTTAGAATAAGGCAGAACTCGCAATAAAGTCTTTAACGTTGATTATTAAAAACGTACCTGAACAACGAAATCCAGAGGGAGGATTAATGTGAGGGCTTGGGACTACTCCAGTGTGTGAATCCATGTAACGGTTGCTCCAGAATGACGATCCATGTAATCAAATCTTATTAATTTTGCCGAAAGTAAAGATGCCGAAGGAAAATAAATTGAGACAGGATCTGAGAAAAGGGACCCTAGTGCAAGGTACACTGAGATCATTTTCCCCAAAAGAGGTCACAATTGCTTTTTTGGCCTGGAATTTCAGTGCTTTCAGAATAAGTTTTGAAATGAATATCGGTGAATTGTATGCATTGTAGAGTAGTGTTATAGAATAATGCAGAACTCGTTAGTCTTTAACGTTGATTATTAAAAACGTACCTGAACAACGTAATCCAGAGGGGGATCCATGTGAGGGTTTGGGACTACTCCAGTGTGTGAATCCATGTAGCGGTTGCTCCAGAGCGTCCATCCATACAATCAAATCTTATTCATTTTGCCGAAAGTAAAGATGCCGAAGGAAAACAAATTGAGACAGGATCTGAGAAAAGGGACCTTAGTGCAAAGTACACTGAGATCATTTTCCCCAAAACATGTCACAATTGCTTTTCTGGCCTGGAATTTCAGTGCTTTCAGAAAAAGTTTTGAAATAAATATCGTTGAATTGTAAGCATTGTAGAGTAGTCTTTTAGAAAAAGGCAGAACTCGCAAGTCTTTAACGTTGATTATTAAAAACGTACCTGAACAACGAAATCCAGAGGGAGGATTAATGTGAGGGCTTGGGACTACTCCAGTGTGTGAATCCATGTAACGGTTGCTCCAGAATGACGATATATGTAATCAAATCTTATTAATTTTGCCGAAAGTAAAGATGCCGAAGGAAAATAAATTGAGACAGGATCTGAGAAAAGGGACCCTAGTGCAAGGTACACTGAGATCTTTTTCCCAAAAAGAGGTCAGAATTGCTTTTCTGGCCTGGAATTTCAGTGCTTTCAGAAAAAGTTTTGAAATGAATATCGGTGAATTGTATGCATTGTAGAGTAGTGTTTTAGAAAAAGGCAGAACTCGCAAGTCTTTAACGTTGATTATTAAAACCGTACCTGAACAACGAAATCCAGAGGGAGGATTAATGTGAGGGCTTGGGACTACTCCAGTGTGTGAATCCATGTAAAGGTTGCTCCAGAATGATGATCCATGTAATCAAATCTTATTAATTTTGCCGAAAGTAAAGATGCCGAAGGAAAATAAATTGAGACAGGATCTGTGAAAAGGGACCCTAGTGCAAGGTACACTGAGATCATTTTCCCCAAAAGAGTTCACAATTGCTTTTCTGGCCTGGAATTTCAGTGCTTTCAGAATAAGTTTTGAAATGAATATTGGTGAATTGTATACATGGTAGAGTAGTGTTATAGAATAATGCAGAACTCGTTAGTCTTTAACGTTGATTATTAAAAACGTACTTGAACAACGTAATCCAGAGGGGGATCCATGTGAGGGTTTGGGTCTACTCCAGTGTGTGAATCCATGTAACGGTTGCTCCAGAGCGTCCATCCACACAATCAAATCTTATTCATTTTGCCGAAAGTAAAGATGCCGAAGGAAAACAAATTGAGACAGGATCTGAGAAAAGGGACCCTAGTGCAAAGTACACTGAGATAATTTTCCCCAAAACATGTCACAATTGCTTTTCTGGCCTGGAATTTCAGTGCTTTCAGAAAAAGTTTTGAAATAAATATCGTTGAATTGTAAGCATTGTAGAGTAGTGTTTTAGAATAAGGCAGAACTCGCAATAAAGTCTTTAACGTTGATTATTAAAAACGTACCTGAACAACGAAATCCAGAGGGAGGATTAATGTGAGGGCTTGGGACTACTCCAGTGTGTGAATCCATGTAACGGTTGCTCCAGAATGACAATCCATGTAATCAAATCTTATTAATTTTGCCGAAAGTAAAGATGCCGAAGGAAAATAAATTGAGACAGGATCTGAGAAAAGGGACCCTAGTGCAAGGTACACTGAGATCTTTTTCCCCAAAAGAGGTCAGAATTGCTTTTCTGGCCTGGAATTTCAGTGCTTTCAGAAAAAGTTTTGAAATGAATATCGGTGAATTGTATGCATTGTAGAGTAGTGTTTTAGAAAAAGGCAGAACTCGCAAGTCTTTAACGTTGATTATTAAAACCGTACCTGAACAACGAAATCCAAAGGGAGGATTAATGTGAGGGCTTGGGACTACTCCAGTGTGTGAATCCATGTAAAGGTTGCTCCAGAATGATGATCCATGTAATCAAATCTTATTAATTTTGCCGAAAGTAAAGATGCCGAAGGAAAATAAATTGAGACAGGATCTGTGAAAAGGGACCCTAGTGCAAGGTACACTGAGATCATTTTCCCCAAAAGAGTTCACAATTGCTTTTCTGGCCTGGAATTTCAGTGCTTTCAGAATAAGTTTTGAAATGAATATTGGTGAATTGTATACATGGTAGAGTAGTGTTATAGAATAATGCAGAACTCGTTAGTCTTTAACGTTGATTATTAAAAACGTACTTGAACAACGTAATCCAGAGGGGGATCCATGTGAGGGTTTGGGACTACTCCAGTGTGTGAATCCATGTAACGGTTGCTCCAGAGCGTCCATCCACACAATCAAATCTTATTCATTTTGCCGAAAGTAAAGATGCCGAAGGAAAACAAATTGAGACAGGATCTGAGAAAAGGGACCCTAGTGCAAAGTACACTGAGATAATTTTCCCCAAAATATGTCACAATTGCTTTTCTGGCCTGGAATTTCAGTGCTTTCAAAAAAAGTTTTGAAATAAATATCGTTGAATTGTAAGCATTGTAGAGTAGTGTTTTAGAATAAGGCAGAACTCGCAAGTCTTTAACGTTGATTATTAAAAACGTACCTGAACAACGAAATCCAGAGGGAGGATTAATGTGAGGGCTTGGGACTACTCCAGTGTGTGAATCCATGTAACGGTTACTCCAGAATGATGATCCATGTAATCAAATCTTATTAATTTTGCCGAAAGTAAAGATGCCGAAGGAAAATAAATTGAGACAGGATCTGTGAAAAGGGACCCTAGTGCAAGGTACACTGAGATCATTTTCCCCAAAAGAGTTCACAATTGCTTTTCTGGCCTGGAATTTCAGTGCTTTCAGAATAAGTTTTGAAATGAATATTGGTGAATTGTATACATGGTAGAGTAGTGTTATAGAATAATGCAGAACTCGTTAGTCTTTAACGTTGATTATTAAAAACGTACTTGAACAACGTAATCCAGAGGGGGATCCATGTGAGGGTTTGGGACTACTCCAGTGTGTGAATCCATGTAACGGTTGCTCCAGAGCGTCCATCCACACAATCAAATCTTATTCATTTTGCCGAAAGTAAAGATGCCGAAGGAAAACAAATTGAGACAGGATCTGAGAAAAGGGACCCTAGTGCAAAGTACACTGAGATAATTTTCCCCAAAACATGTCACAATTGCTTTTCTGGCCTGGAATTTCAGTGCTTTCAGAAAAAGTTTTGAAATAAATATCGTTGAATTGTAAGCATTGTAGAGTAGTGTTTTAGAATAAGGCAGAACTCGCAATAAAGTCTTTAACGTTGATTATTAAAAACGTACCTGAACAACGAAATCCAGAGGGAGGATTAATGTGAGGGCTTGGGACTACTCCAGTGTGTGAATCCATGTAACGGTTGCTCCAGAATGACGATCCATGTAATCAAATCTTATTAATTTTGCCGAAAGTAAAGATGCCGAAGGAAAATAAATTGAGACAGGATCTGAGAAAAGGGACCCTAGTGCAAGGTACACTGAGATCATTTTCCCCAAAAGAGGTCACGATTGCTTTTTTGGCCTGGAATTTCAGTGCTTTCAGAATAAGTTTTGAAATGAATATCGGTGAATTGTATGCATTGTAGAGTAGTGTTATAGAATAATGCAGAACTCGTTAGTCTTTAACGTTGATTATTAAAAACGTACCTGAACAACGTAATCCAGAGGGGGATCCATGTGAGGGTTTGGGACTACTCCAGTGTGTGAATCCATGTAGCGGTTGCTCCAGAGCGTCCATCCATACAATCAAATCTTATTCATTTTGCCGAAAGTAAAGATGCCGAAGGAAAACAAATTGAGACAGGATCTGAGAAAAGGGACCTTAGTGCAAAGTACACTGAGATCATTTTCCCCAAAACATGTCACAATTGCTTTTCTGGCCTGGAATTTCAGTGCTTTCAGAAAAAGTTTTGAAATAAATATCGTTGAATTGTAAGCATTGTAGAGTAGTCTTTTAGAAAAAGGCAGAACTCGCAAGTCTTTAACGTTGATTATTAAAAACGTACCTGAACAACGAAATCCAGAGGGAGGATTAATGTGAGGGCTTGGGACTACTCCAGTGTGTGAATCCATGTAACGGTTGCTCCAGAATGACGATATATGTAATCAAATCTTATTAATTTTGCCGAAAGTAAAGATGCCGAAGGAAAATAAATTGAGACAGGATCTGAGAAAAGGGACCCTAGTGCAAGGTACACTGAGATCTTTTTCCCAAAAAGAGGTCAGAATTGCTTTTCTGGCCTGGAATTTCAGTGCTTTCAGAAAAAGTTTTGAAATGAATATCGGTGAATTGTATGCATTGTAGAGTAGTGTTTTAGAAAAAGGCAGAACTCGCAAGTCTTTAACGTTGATTATTAAAACCGTACCTGAACAACGAAATCCAGAGGGAGGATTAATGTGAGGGCTTGGGACTACTCCAGTGTGTGAATCCATGTAAAGGTTGCTCCAGAATGATGATCCATGTAATCAAATCTTATTAATTTTGCCGAAAGTAAAGATGCCGAAGGAAAATAAATTGAGACAGGATCTGTGAAAAGGGACCCTAGTGCAAGGTACACTGAGATCATTTTCCCCAAAAGAGTTCACAATTGCTTTTCTGGCCTGGAATTTCAGTGCTTTCAGAATAAGTTTTGAAATGAATATTGGTGAATTGTATACATGGTAGAGTAGTGTTATAGAATAATGCAGAACTCGTTAGTCTTTAACGTTGATTATTAAAAACGTACTTGAACAACGTAATCCAGAGGGGGATCCATGTGAGGGTTTGGGTCTACTCCAGTGTGTGAATCCATGTAACGGTTGCTCCAGAGCGTCCATCCACACAATCAAATCTTATTCATTTTGCCGAAAGTAAAGATGCCGAAGGAAAACAAATTGAGACAGGATCTGAGAAAAGGGACCCTAGTGCAAAGTACACTGAGATAATTTTCCCCAAAACATGTCACAATTGCTTTTCTGGCCTGGAATTTCAGTGCTTTCAGAAAAAGTTTTGAAATAAATATCGTTGAATTGTAAGCATTGTAGAGTAGTGTTTTAGAATAAGGCAGAACTCGCAATAAAGTCTTTAACGTTGATTATTAAAAACGTACCTGAACAACGAAATCCAGAGGGAGGATTAATGTGAGGGCTTGGGACTACTCCAGTGTGTGAATCCATGTAACGGTTGCTCCAGAATGACAATCCATGTAATCAAATCTTATTAATTTTGCCGAAAGTAAAGATGCCGAAGGAAAATAAATTGAGACAGGATCTGAGAAAAGGGACCCTAGTGCAAGGTACACTGAGATCTTTTTCCCCAAAAGAGGTCAGAATTGCTTTTCTGGCCTGGAATTTCAGTGCTTTCAGAAAAAGTTTTGAAATGAATATCGGTGAATTGTATGCATTGTAGAGTAGTGTTTTAGAAAAAGGCAGAACTCGCAAGTCTTTAACGTTGATTATTAAAACCGTACCTGAACAACGAAATCCAAAGGGAGGATTAATGTGAGGGCTTGGGACTACTCCAGTGTGTGAATCCATGTAAAGGTTGCTCCAGAATGATGATCCATGTAATCAAATCTTATTAATTTTGCCGAAAGTAAAGATGCCGAAGGAAAATAAATTGAGACAGGATCTGTGAAAAGGGACCCTAGTGCAAGGTACACTGAGATCATTTTCCCCAAAAGAGTTCACAATTGCTTTTCTGGCCTGGAATTTCAGTGCTTTCAGAATAAGTTTTGAAATGAATATTGGTGAATTGTATACATGGTAGAGTAGTGTTATAGAATAATGCAGAACTCGTTAGTCTTTAACGTTGATTATTAAAAACGTACTTGAACAACGTAATCCAGAGGGGGATCCATGTGAGGGTTTGGGACTACTCCAGTGTGTGAATCCATGTAACGGTTGCTCCAGAGCGTCCATCCACACAATCAAATCTTATTCATTTTGCCGAAAGTAAAGATGCCGAAGGAAAACAAATTGAGACAGGATCTGAGAAAAGGGACCCTAGTGCAAAGTACACTGAGATAATTTTCCCCAAAATATGTCACAATTGCTTTTCTGGCCTGGAATTTCAGTGCTTTCAAAAAAAGTTTTGAAATAAATATCGTTGAATTGTAAGCATTGTAGAGTAGTGTTTTAGAATAAGGCAGAACTCGCAAGTCTTTAACGTTGATTATTAAAAACGTACCTGAACAACGAAATCCAGAGGGAGGATTAATGTGAGGGCTTGGGACTACTCCAGTGTGTGAATCCATGTAACGGTTACTCCAGAATGATGATCCATGTAATCAAATCTTATTAATTTTGCCGAAAGTAAAGATGCCGAAGGAAAATAAATTGAGACAGGATCTGTGAAAAGGGACCCTAGTGCAAGGTACACTGAGATCATTTTCCCCAAAAGAGTTCACAATTGCTTTTCTGGCCTGGAATTTCAGTGCTTTCAGAATAAGTTTTGAAATGAATATTGGTGAATTGTATACATGGTAGAGTAGTGTTATAGAATAATGCAGAACTCGTTAGTCTTTAACGTTGATTATTAAAAACGTACTTGAACAACGTAATCCAGAGGGGGATCCATGTGAGGGTTTGGGACTACTCCAGTGTGTGAATCCATGTAACGGTTGCTCCAGAGCGTCCATCCACACAATCAAATCTTATTCATTTTGCCGAAAGTAAAGATGCCGAAGGAAAACAAATTGAGACAGGATCTGAGAAAAGGGACCCTAGTGCAAAGTACACTGAGATAATTTTCCCCAAAACATGTCACAATTGCTTTTCTGGCCTGGAATTTCAGTGCTTTCAGAAAAAGTTTTGAAATAAATATCGTTGAATTGTAAGCATTGTAGAGTAGTGTTTTAGAATAAGGCAGAACTCGCAATAAAGTCTTTAACGTTGATTATTAAAAACGTACCTGAACAACGAAATCCAGAGGGAGGATTAATGTGAGGGCTTGGGACTACTCCAGTGTGTGAATCCATGTAACGGTTGCTCCAGAATGACGATCCATGTAATCAAATCTTATTAATTTTGCCGAAAGTAAAGATGCCGAAGGAAAATAAATTGAGACAGGATCTGAGAAAAGGGACCCTAGTGCAAGGTACACT
This sequence comes from Harmothoe impar, assembly GCA_947462335.1. Classification (NCBI taxonomy): domain Eukaryota; kingdom Metazoa; phylum Annelida; class Polychaeta; order Phyllodocida; family Polynoidae; genus Harmothoe; species Harmothoe impar. Next base: position 91,147,968 of record OX381705.1, read on the forward strand.
GAGATCATTTTCCCCAAAAGAGGTCACGATTGCTTTTTTGGCCTGGAATTTCAGTGCTTTCAGAATAAGTTTTGAAATGAATATCGGTGAATTGTATGCATTGTAGAGTAGTGTTATAGAATAATGCAGAACTCGTTAGTCTTTAACGTTGATTATTAAAAACGTACCTGAACAACGTAATCCAGAGGGGGATCCATGTGAGGGTTTGGGACTACTCCAGTGTGTGAATCCATGTAGCGGTTGCTCCAGAGCGTCCATCCATACAATCAAATCTTATTCATTTTGCCGAAAGTAAAGATGCCGAAGGAAAACAAATTGAGACAGGATCTGAGAAAAGGGACCTTAGTGCAAAGTACACTGAGATCATTTTCCCCAAAACATGTCACAATTGCTTTTCTGGCCTGGAATTTCAGTGCTTTCAGAAAAAGTTTTGAAATAAATATCGTTGAATTGTAAGCATTGTAGAGTAGTCTCTCAGAAAAAGGCAGAACTCGCAAGTCTTTAACGTTGATTATTAAAAACGTACCTGAACAACGAAATCCAGAGGGAGGATTAATGTGAGGGCTTGGGACTACTCCAGTGTGTGAATCCATGTAACGGTTGCTCCAGAATGACGATATATGTAATCAAATCTTATTAATTTTGCCGAAAGTAAAGATGCCGAAGGAAAATAAATTGAGACAGGATCTGAGAAAAGGGACCCTAGTGCAAGGTACACTGAGATCTTTTTCCCCAAAAGAGGTCAGAATTGCTTTTCTGGCCTGGAATTTCAGTGCTTTCAGAAAAAGTTTTGAAATGAATATCGGTGAATTGTATGCATTGTAGAGTAGTGTTTTAGAAAAAGGCAGAACTCGCAAGTCTTTAACGTTGATTATTAAAACCGTACCTGAACAACGAAATCCAGAGGGAGGATTAATGTGAGGGCTTGGGACTACTCCAGTGTGTGAATCCATGTAAAGGTTGCTCCAGAATGATGATCCATGTAATCAAATCTTATTAATTTTGCCGAAAGTAAAGATGCCGAAGGAAAATAAATTGAGACAGGATCTGTGAAAAGGGACCCTAGTGCAAGGTACACTGAGATCATTTTCCCCAAAAGAGTTCACAATTGCTTTTCTGGCCTGGAATTTCAGTGCTTTCAGAATAAGTTTTGAAATGAATATTGGTGAATTGTATACATGGTAGAGTAGTGTTATAGAATAATGCAGAACTCGTTAGTCTTTAACGTTGATTATTAAAAACGTACTTGAACAACGTAATCCAGAGGGGGATCCATGTGAGGGTTTGGGACTACTCCAGTGTGTGAATCCATGTAACGGTTGCTCCAGAGCGTCCATCCACACAATCAAATCTTATTCATTTTGCCGAAAGTAAAGATGCCGAAGGAAAACAAATTGAGACAGGATCTGAGAAAAGGGACCCTAGTGCAAAGTACACTGAGATAATTTTCCCCAAAACATGTCACAATTGCTTTTCTGGCCTGGAATTTCAGTGCTTTCAGAAAAAGTTTTGAAATAAATATCGTTGAATTGTAAGCATTGTAGAGTAGTGTTTTAGAATAAGGCAGAACTCGCAATAAAGTCTTTAACGTTGATTATTAAAAACGTACCTGAACAACGAAATCCAGAGGGAGGATTAATGTGAGGGCTTGGGACTACTCCAGTGTGTGAATCCATGTAACGGTTGCTCCAGAATGACGATCCATGTAATCAAATCTTATTAATTTTGCCGAAAGTAAAGATGCCGAAGGAAAATAAATTGAGACAGGATCTGAGAAAAGGGACCCTAGTGCAAGGTACACTGAGATCATTTTCCCCAAAAGAGGTCACGATTGCTTTTTTGGCCTGGAATTTCAGTGCTTTCAGAATAAGTTTTGAAATGAATATCGGTGAATTGTATGCATTGTAGAGTAGTGTTATAGAATAATGCAGAACTCGTTAGTCTTTAACGTTGATTATTAAAAACGTACCTGAACAACGTAATCCAGAGGGGGATCCATGTGAGGGTTTGGGACTACTCCAGTGTGTGAATCCATGTAGCGGTTGCTCCAGAGCGTCCATCCATACAATCAAATCTTATTCATTTTGCCGAAAGTAAAGATGCCGAAGGAAAACAAATTGAGACAGGATCTGAGAAAAGGGACCTTAGTGCAAAGTACACTGAGATCATTTTCCCCAAAACATGTCACAATTGCTTTTCTGGCCTGGAATTTCAGTGCTTTCAGAAAAAGTTTTGAAATAAATATCGTTGAATTGTAAGCATTGTAGAGTAGTCTTTTAGAAAAAGGCAGAACTCGCAAGTCTTTAACGTTGATTATTAAAAACGTACCTGAACAACGAAATCCAGAGGGAGGATTAATGTGAGGGCTTGGGACTACTCCAGTGTGTGAATCCATGTAACGGTTGCTCCAGAATGACGATATATGTAATCAAATCTTATTAATTTTGCCGAAAGTAAAGATGCCGAAGGAAAATAAATTGAGACAGGATCTGAGAAAAGGGACCCTAGTGCAAGGTACACTGAGATCTTTTTCCCCAAAAGAGGTCAGAATTGCTTTTCTGGCCTGGAATTTCAGTGCTTTCAGAAAAAGTTTTGAAATGAATATCGGTGAATTGTATGCATTGTAGAGTAGTGTTTTAGAAAAAGGCAGAACTCGCAAGTCTTTAACGTTGATTATTAAAACCGTACCTGAACAACGAAATCCAGAGGGAGGATTAATGTGAGGGCTTGGGACTACTCCAGTGTGTGAATCCATGTAAAGGTTGCTCCAGAATGATGATCCATGTAATCAAATCTTATTAATTTTGCCGAAAGTAAAGATGCCGAAGGAAAATAAATTGAGACAGGATCTGTGAAAAGGGACCCTAGTGCAAGGTACACTGAGATCATTTTCCCCAAAAGAGTTCACAATTGCTTTTCTGGCCTGGAATTTCAGTGCTTTCAGAATAAGTTTTGAAATGAATATTGGTGAATTGTATACATGGTAGAGTAGTGTTATAGAATAATGCAGAACTCGTTAGTCTTTAACGTTGATTATTAAAAACGTACTTGAACAACGTAATCCAGAGGGGGATCCATGTGAGGGTTTGGGACTACTCCAGTGTGTGAATCCATGTAACGGTTGCTCCAGAGCGTCCATCCATACAATCAAATCTTATTCATTTTGCCGAAAGTAAAGATGCCGAAGGAAAACAAATTGAGACAGGATCTGAGAAAAGGGACCTTAGTGCAAAGTACACTGAGATCATTTTCCCCAAAACATGTCACAATTGCTTTTCTGGCCTGGAATTTCAGTGCTTTCAGAAAAAGTTTTGAATTAAATATCGTTGAATTGTAAGCATTGTAGAGTAGTCTTTTAGAAAAAGGCAGAACTCGCAAGTCTTTAACGTTGATTATTAAAACCGTACCTGAACAACGAAATCCAGAGGGAGGATTAATGTGAGGGCTTGGGACTACTCCAGTGTGTGAATCCATGTAACGGTTGCTCCAGAATGACGATATATGTAATCAAATCTTATTAATTTTGCCGAAAGTAAAGATGCCGAAGGAAAATAAATTGAGACAGGATCTGAGAAAAGGGACCCTAGTGCAAGGTACACTGAGATCTTTTTCCCCAAAAGAGGTCAGAATTGCTTTTCTGGCCTGGAATTTCAGTGCTTTCAGAAAAAGTTTTGAAATGAATATCGGTGAATTGTATGCATTGTAGAGTAGTGTTTTAGAAAAAGGCAGAACTCGCAAGTCTTTAACGTTGATTATTAAAACCGTACCTGAACAACGAAATCCAGAGGGAGGATTAATGTGAGGGCTTGGGACTACTCCAGTGTGTGAATCCATGTAAAGGTTGCTCCAGAATGATGATCCATGTAATCAAATCTTATTAATTTTGCCGAAAGTAAAGATGCCGAAGGAAAATAAATTGAGACAGGATCTGTGAAAAGGGACCCTAGTGCAAGGTACACTGAGATCATTTTCCCCAAAAGAGTTCACAATTGCTTTTCTGGCCTGGAATTTCAGTGCTTTCAGAATAAGTTTTGAAATGAATATTGGTGAATTGTATACATGGTAGAGTAGTGTTATAGAATAATGCAGAACTCGTTAGTCTTTAACGTTGATTATTAAAAACGTACTTGAACAACGTAATCCAGAGGGGGATCCATGTGAGGGTTTGGGACTACTCCAGTGTGTGAATCCATGTAACGGTTGCTCCAGAGCGTCCATCCACACAATCAAATCTTATTCATTTTGCCGAAAGTAAAGATGCCGAAGGAAAACAAATTGAGACAGGATCTGAGAAAAGGGACCCTAGTGCAAAGTACACTGAGATAATTTTCCCCAAAACATGTCACAATTGCGTTTCAGGCCTGTAATTTCAGTGCTTTCAGAAAAAGTTTTGAAATATATATCGTTGAATTGTAAGCATTGTAGAGTAGTGTTTTAGAATAAGGCAGAACTCGCAATAACGTCTTTAACGTTGATTATTAAAAAAGTACCTGAACAACGAAATCCAGAGGGAGGTTTAATGTGAGGGCTTGGGACTACTCCAGTGTGTGAATCCATGTAACGGTTGCTCCAGAATGACGATCCATGTAATCAAATCTTATTAATTTTGCCGAAAGTAAAGATGCCGAAGGAAAATAAATTGAGACAGGATCTGAGAAAAGGGACCCTAGTGCAAGGTACACTGAGATCATTTTCCCCAAAAGAGGTCACGATTGCTTTTTTGGCCTGGAATTTCAGTGCTTTCAGAATAAGTTTTGAAATGAATATCGGTGAATTGTATGCATTGTAGAGTAGTGTTATAGAATAATGCAGAACTCGTTAGTCTTTAACGTTGATTATTAAAAACGTACCTGAACAACGTAATCCAGAGGGGGATCCATGTGAGGGTTTGGGACTACTCCAGTGTGTGAATCCATGTAGCGGTTGCTCCAGAGCGTCCATCCATACAATCAAATCTTATTCATTTTGCCGAAAGTAAAGATGCCGAAGGAAAACAAATTGAGACAGGATCTGAGAAAAGGGACCTTAGTGCAAAGTACACTGAGATCATTTTCCCCAAAACATGTCACAATTGCTTTTCTGGCCTGGAATTTCAGTGCTTTCAGAAAAAGTTTTGAAATAAATATCGTTGAATTGTAAGCATTGTAGAGTAGTCTTTTAGAAAAAGGCAGAACTCGCAAGTCTTTAACGTTGATTATTAAAAACGTACCTGAACAACGAAATCCAGAGGGAGGATTAATGTGAGGGCTTGGGACTACTCCAGTGTGTGAATCCATGTAACGGTTGCTCCAGAATGACGATCCATGTAATCAAATCTTATTAATTTTGCCGAAAGTAAAGATGCCGAAGGAAAATAAATTGAGACAGGATCTGAGAAAAGGGACCCTAGTGCAAGGTACACTGAGATCTTTTTCCCCAAAAGAGGTCAGAATTGCTTTTCTGGCCTGGAATTTCAGTGCTTTCAGAAAAAGTTTTGAAATGAATATCGGTGAATTGTATGCATTGTAGAGTAGTGTTTTAGAATAATGCAGAACTCGTAAGTCTTTAACGTAGATTATTAAAAACGTACCTGAACAACGTAATCCAGAGGGGGATCCATGTGAGGGTTTGGGACTACTCCAGTGTGTGAATCCATGTAACGGTTGCTCCAGAGCGTCCATCCACACAATCAAATCTCATTAATTTTGCCGAAAGTAAAGATGCCGAAGGAAAATAAATTGAGACAGGATCTGAGAAAAGGGACCCTATTGCAAGATACACTGAGATCTTTTTCCCCGAAAGAGGTCACGATTGCTTTTCTGGCCTGGAATTTCAGTGCTTTCAGAAAAAGTTTTGGAAATGAATATTGGTGAATTGTATACATGGTAGAGTAGTGTTATAGAATAATGCAGAACTCGTTAGTCTTTAACGTTGATTATTAAAAACGTACTTGAACAACGTAATCCAGAGGGGGATCCATGTGAGGGTTTGGGACTACTCCAGTGTGTGAATCCATGTAACGGTTGCTCCAGAGCGTCCATCCACACAATCAAATCTTATTCATTTTGCCGAAAGTAAAGATGCCGAAGGAAAACAAATTGAGACAGGATCTGAGAAAAGGGACCCTAGTGCAAAGTACACTGAGATCATTTTCCCCAAAACATGTCACAATTGCTTTTCTGGCCTGGAATTTCAGTGCTTTCAGAAAAAGTTTTGAAATAAATATCGTTGAATTGTAAGCATTGTAGAGTAGTGTTTTAGAATAAGGCAGAACTCGCAATAAAGTCTTTAACGTTGATTATTAAAAACGTACCTGAACAACGTAATCCAGAGGGGGATCCATGTGAGGGTTTGGGACTACTCCAGTGTGTGAATCCATGTAACGGTTGCTCCAGAGCGTCCATCCATACAATCAAATCTTATTAATTTTGCCGAAAGTAAAGATGCCGAAGGAAAACAAATTGAGACAGGATCTGAGAAAAGGGACCTTAGTGCAAAGTACACTGAGATCATTTTCCCCAAAACATGTCACAATTGCTTTTCTGGCCTGGAATTTCAGTGCTTTCAGAAAAAGTTTTGAAATAAATATCGTTGAATTGTAAGCATTGTAGAGTAGTGTTTTAGAATAAGGCAGAACTCGCAAGTCTTTAACGTTGATTATTAAAAACGTACCTGAACAACGAAATCCAGAGGGAGGATTAATGTGAGGGCTTGGGACTACTCCAGTGTGTGAATCCATGTAACGGTTGCTCCAGAATGACGATCCATGTAATCAAATCTTATTAATTTTGCCGAAAGTAAAGATGCCGAAGGAAAAAAAAATGAGACAAGATCTGAGAAAAAGGACCCTAGTGCAAAGTACACTGAGATCATTTTCCCCAAAAGAGGTCGCAATTGCTTTTCTGGCCTGGAATTTCAGTGCTTTCAGAAAAAGTTTTGAAATGAATATCAGTGAATTGTATGCATTGTAGAGTAGTGGTTTAGAATAATGCAGAACTCGTAAGTCTTTAACGTTGATTATTAAAAACGTACCTGAACAACGTAATCCAGAGGGGGATCCATGTGAGGGTTTGGGACTACTCCAGTGTGTGAATCCATGTAATGGTTGCTCCAGAGCGTCCATCCACACAATCAAATCTTATTTATTTTGCCTAAAGTAAAGATGCCGAAGGAAAACAAATTGAGACAGGATCTGAGAAAAGGGACCTTAGTGCAAAGTACACTGAAATCATTTTCCCCAAAATATGTCACAATTGCTTTTCTGGCCTGGAATTTCAGTGCTTTCAGAAAAAGTTTTGAAATAAATATCGTTGAATTGTAAGCATTGTAGAGTAGTGTTTTAGAATAAGGCAGAACTTGCAAGTCTTTAACGTTGATTATTAAAAACGTACCTGAACAACGAAATCCAGAGGGAGGATTAATGTGAGGGCTTGAGACTACTCCAGTGTGTGAATCCATGTAACGGTTGCTCCAGAATGACGATCCATGTAATCAAATCTTATTAATTTTGCCGAAAGTAAAGATGCCGAAGGAAAATAAATTGAGACAGGATCTGAGAAAAGGGACCCTAGTGCAAGGTAGACTGAGATCATTTTCCCCAAAAGAGGTCAAAATTGCTTTTCTGGCCTGGAATTTCAGTGCTTTCAGAAAAAGTTTTGAAATGAATATCCGTGAATTGTATGCATTGTAGAGTAGTGTTTTAGAATAAGGCAGAACTCGTAGGTCTTTAACGTAGATTATTAAAAATGTACCTGAACAACGTAATCCAGAGGGGGATCCATTTGAGGGTTTGGGACTACTCCAGTGTGCTAATCCATGTAACGGTTGCTCCAGAGCGTCCATCCATACAATCAAATCTTATTTATTTTGCCGAAAGTAAAGATGCCGAAGGAAAACAAATTGAGACAGGATCTGAGAAAAGGGACCTTAGTGCAAAGTACACTGAGATCATTTTCCCCAAAACATGTCACAATTGCTTTTCTGGCCTGGAATTTCAGTGCTTTCAGAAAAAGTTTTGAAATAAATATCGTTGAATTGTAAGCATTGTAGAGTAGTGTTTTAGAAAAAGGCAGAACTCGCAAGTCTTTAACGTTGATTATTAAAAACGTACCTGAACAACGAAATCCAGAGGGAGGATTAATGTGAGGGCTTAGGACTACTCCAGTGTGTGAATCCATGTAAAGGTTGCTCCAGAATGATGATCCATGTAATCAAATCTTATTAATTTTGCCGAAAGTAAAGATGCTGAGGTAAATTGAGACAAGATCTGAGAAAAGGGGCCCTAGTGCAAGGTACACTGAGATCATTTTCCCCAAAAGAGGTCACAATTGCTTTTCTCGCCTGGAATTTCAGTGCTTTCAGAAAAAGTTTTGAAATGAATATCGGTGAATTGTATGCATTGTAGAGTAGTGTTTTAGAATAAGGCAGAACTTGCAAGTCTTTAACGTTGATTAATAAAAACGTACCTGAACAACGAAATCCAGAGGGAGGATTAATGTGAGGGCTTGAGACTACTCCAGTGTGTGAATCCATGTAACGGTTGCTCCAGAATGACGATCCATGTAATCAAATCTCATTAATTTTGCCGAAAGTAAAGATGCCGAAGGAAAATAAATTGAGACAGGATCTGAGAAAAGGGACCTTAGTGCAAAGTACACTGAAATCATTTTCCCCAAAATATGTCACAATTGCTTTTCTGGCCTGGAATTTCAGTGCTTTCAGAAAAAGTTTTGAAATAAATATCGTTGAATTGTAAGCATTGTAGAGTAGTGTTTTAGAATAAGGCAGAACTTGCAAGTCTTTAACGTTGATTATTAAAAACGTACCTGAACAACGAAATCCAGAGGGAGGATTAATGTGAGGGCTTGAGACTACTCCAGTGTGTGAATCCATGTAACGGTTGCTCCAGAATGACGACCCATGTAATCAAATCATATTAATTTTGCCGAAAGTAAAGATGCCGAAGGAAAATAAATTGAGACAGGATCTGAGAAAAGGGACCCTAGTGCAAGGTAGACTGAGATCATTTTCCCCAAAAGAGGTCACAATTGCTTTTCTGGCCTGGAATTTCAGTGCTTTCAGAAAAAGTTTTGAAATGAATATCGGTGAATTGTATGCATTGTAGAGTAGTGTTTTAGAATAATGCAGAACTCGTAAGTCTTTAATCTAGATTATTAAAAACGTCCCTGAACAACGTAATCCAGAGGGGGATCCATGTGAGGGTTTGGGACTACTCCAGTGTGTGAATCCATGTAACGGTTGCTCCAGAGCGTCCATCCACACAATCAAATCTTATTCATTTTGCCGAAAGTAAAGATGCCGAAGGAAAACAAATTGAGACAGGATCTGAGAAAAGGGACCTTAGTGCAAAGTACACTGAGATCATTTTCCCCAAAACATGTCACAATTGCTTTTCTGGCCTGGAATTTCAGTGCTTTCAGAAAAAGTTTTGAAATAAATATCGTTGAATTGTAAGCATTGTAGAGTAGTGTTTTAGAAAAAGGCAGAACTCGCAAGTCTTTAACGTTGATTATTAAAAACGTACCTGAACAACGAAATCCAGAGGGAGGATTAATGTGAGGGCTTGGGACTACTCCAGTGTGTGAATCCATGTAACGGTTGCTCCAGAATGATGATCCATGTAATCAAATCTTATTAATTTTGCCGAAAGTAAAGATGCGGAAGGAAAATAAATTGAGACAAGATCTGAGAAAAGGGACCCTAGTGCAAGGTACACTGAGATCATTTTCCCCAAAAGAGGTCACAATTGCTTTTCTCGCCTGGAATTTCAGTGCTTTCAGAAAAAGTTTTGAAATGAATATCGGTGAATTGTATGCATTGTAGAGTAGTGTTTTAGAATAATGCAGAACTCGTAAGTCTTTAACGTAGATTATTAAAAACATCCCTGAACAACGTAATCCAGAGGGGGATCCATGTGAGGGTTTGGGACTACTCCAGTGTGTGAATCCATGTAACTGTTGCTCCAGAGGGTCCATCCACACAATCAAATCTTATTCATTTTGCCGAAAGTAAAGATGCCGAAGGAAAACAAATTGAGACAGGATCTGAGAAAAGGGACCTTAGTGCAAAGTACACTGAAATCATTTTCCCCAAAATATGTCACAATTGCTTTTCTGGCCTGGAATTTCAGTGCTTTCAGAAAAAGTTTTGAAATAAATATCGTTGAATTGTAAGCATTGTAGAGTAGTGTTTTAGAATAAGGCAGAACTCGCAAGTCTTTAACGTTGATTATTAAAAACGTACCTGAACAACGAAATCCAGAGGGAGGATTAATGTGAGGGCTTGGGACTACTCCAGTGTGTGAATCCATGTAACGGTTACTCCAGAATGATGATCCATGTAATCAAATCTTATTAATTTTGCCGAAAGTAAAGATGCCGAAGGAAAATAAATTGAGACAGGATCTGTGAAAAGGGACCCTAGTGCAAGGTACACTGAGATCATTTTCCCCAAAAGAGGTCACAATTGCTTTTCTGGCCTGGAATTTCAGTGCTTTCAGAATAAGTTTTGAAATGAATATTGGTGAATTGTATACATGGTAGAGTAGTGTTATAGAATAATGCAGAACTCGTTAGTCTTTAACGTTGATTATTAAAAACGTACTTGAACAACGTAATCCAGAGGGGGATCCATGTGAGGGTTTGGGACTACTCCAGTGTGTGAATCCATGTAACGGTTGCTCCAGAGCGTCCATCCACACAATCAAATCTTATTCATTTTGCCGAAAGTAAAGATGACGAAGGAAAACAAATTGAGAAAGGATCTGAGAAAAGGGACCCTAGTGCAAAGTACACTGAGATCATTTTCCCCAAAACATGTCACAATTGCTTTTCTGGCCTGGAATTTCAGTGCTTTCAGAAAAAGTTTTGAAATAAATATCGTTGAATTGTAAGCATTGTAGAGTAGTCTTTTAGAAAAAGGCAGAACTCGCAAGTCTTTAACGTTGATTATTAAAAACGTACCTGAACAACGAAATCCAGAGGGAGGATTAATGTGAGGGCTTGGGACTACTCCAGTGTGTGAATCCATGTAACGGTTGCTCCAGAATGATGATCCATGTAATCAAATCTTATTAATTTTGCCGAAAGTAAAGATGCGGAAGGAAAATAAATTGAGACAAGATCTGAGAAAAGGGACCCTAGTGCAAGGTACACTGAGATCATTTTCCCCAAAAGAGGTCACAATTGCTTTTCTGGCCTGGAATTTCAGTGCTTTCAAAAAAAAATTTTGAAATGAATATCGGTGAATTGTATGCATTGTAGAGTAGTGTTTTAGAATAATGCAGAACTCGTATGTCTTTAACGTAGATTATTAAAAACGTCCCTGAACAACGTAATCCAGAGGGGGATCCATGTGAGGGTTTGGGACTACTCCAGTGTGTGAATCCATGTAACGGTTGCTCCAGAGGGTCCATCCACACAATCAAATCTTATTCATTTTGCCGAAAGTAAAGATGCCGAAGGAAAACAAATTGAGACAGGATCTGAGAAAAGGGACCTTAGTGCAAAGTACACTGAAATCATTTTCCCCAAAATATGTCACAATTGCTTTTCTGGCCTGGAATTTCAGTGCTTTCAGAAAAAGTTTTGAAATAAATATCGTTGAATTGTAAGCATTGTAGAGTAGTGTTTTAGAATGAGGCAGAACTCGCAAGTCTTTAACGTTGATTATTAAAAACGTACCTGAACAACGAAATCCAGAGGGAGGATTAATGTGAGGGCTTGGGACTACTCCAGTGTGTGAATCCATGTAACGGTTACTCCAGAATGATGATCCATGTAATCAAATCTTATTAATTTTGCCGAAAGTAAAGATGCCGAAGGAAAATAAATTGAGACAGGATCTGTGAAAAGGGACCCTAGTGCAAGGTACACTGAGATCATTTTCCCCAAAAGAGTTCACAATTGCTTTTCTGGCCTGGAATTTCAGTGCTTTCAGAATAAGTTTTGAAATGAATATTGGTGAATTGTATACATGGTAGAGTAGTGTTATAGAATAATGCAGAACTCGTTAGTCTTTAACGTTGATTATTAAAAACGTACTTGAACAACGTAATCCAGAGGGGGATCCATGTGAGGGTTTGGGACTACTCCAGTGTGTGAATCCATGTAACGGTTGCTCCAGAGCGTCCATCCACACAATCAAATCTTATTCATTTTGCCAAAAGTAAAGATGACGAAGGAAAACAAATTGAGACAGGATCTGAGAAAAGGGACCCTAGTGCAAAGTACACTGAGATCATTTTCCCCAAAACATGTCACAATTGCTTTTCTGGCCTGGAATTTCAGTGCTTTCAGAAAAAGTTTTGAAATAAATATCGTTGAATTGTAAGCATTGTAGAGTAGTCTTTTAGAAAAAGGCAGAACTCGCAAGTCTTTATCGTTGATTATTAAAAACGTACCTGAACAACGAAATCCAGAGGGAGGATTAATGTGAGGGCTTGGGACTACTCCAGTGTGTGAATCCATGTAACGGTTGCTCCAGAATGACGATATATGTAATCAAATCTTATTAATTTTGCCGAAAGTAAAGATGCCGAAGGAAAATAAATTGAGACAGGATCTGAGAAAAGGGACCCTAGTGCAAGGTACACTGAGATCTTTTTCCCTAAAAGAGGTCAGAATTGCTTTTCTGGCCTGGAATTTCAGTGCTTTCAGAAAAAGTTTTGAAATGAATATCGGTGAATTGTATGCATTGTAGAGTAGTGTTTTAGAATAATGCAGAACTCGTAAGTCTTTAACGTAGATTATTAAAAACGTACCTGAACAACGTAATCCAGAGGGGGATCCATGTGAGGGTTTGGGACTACTCCAGTGTATGAATCCATGTAACGGTTGCTCCAGAATGACGATCCATGTAATCAAATCTTATTAATTTTGCCGAAAGTAAAGATGCCGAAGGAAAATAAATTGAGACAGGATCTGAGAAAAGGGACCCTATTGCAAGATACACTGAGATCTTTTTCCCCGAAAGAGGTCACAATTGCTTTTCTGGCCTGGCATTTCAGTGCTTTCAGAAAAAGTTTTGGAAATGAATATTGGTGAATTGTATACATGGTAGAGTAGTGTTATAGAATAATGCAGAACTCGTTAGTCTTTAACGTTGATTATTAAAAACGTACTTGAACAACGTAATCCAGAGGGGGATCCATGTGAGGGTTTGGGACTACTCCAGTGTGTGAATCCATGTAACGGTTGCTCCAGAGCGTCCATCCACACAATCAAATCTTATTCATTTTGCCGAAAGTAAAGATGACGAAGGAAAACAAATTGAGACAGGATCTGAGAAAAGGGACCCTAGTTCAAAGTACACTGAGATCATTTTCCCCAAAACATGTCACAATTGCTTTTCTGGCCTGGAATTTCAGTGCTTTCAGAAAAAGTTTTGAAATAAATATCGTTGAATTGTAAGCATTGTAGAGTAGTGTTTTAGAATAAGGCAGAACTCGCAATAAAGTCTTTAACGTTGATTATTAAAAACGTACCTGAACAACGTAATCCAGAGGGGGATCCATGTGAGGGTTTGGGACTACTCCAGTGTGTGAATCCATGTAACGGTTGCTCCAGAGCGTCCATCCATACAATCAAATCTTATTTATTTTGCCGAAAGTAAAGATGCCGAAGGAAAACAAATTGAGACAGGATCTGAGAAAAGGGACCTTAGTGCAAAGTACACTGAGATCATTTTCCCCAAAACATGTCACAATTGCTTTTCTGGCCTGGAATTTCAGTGCTTTCAGAAAAAGTTTTGAAATAAATGAAGAGTTTCGTTGCAATACGCAACAAATCCATTCCAGAATTGAAGCATGTAGTGATTTCTCTAAGGCTACCATATTGGGATTTATAGTGCCTCGGATTTAATGTGTACAGCAGAGAAGAGCTAAAGACATGAAAAATATAATTTTGAGGAAAAATTGTTTCAAAATTGCATGTCCCTATTCCTGACCAACACCTTTGTCAAAAATTGGTGTCATTTTTCAAAATGGCGCTTATTGCGTTTTGGAACCAAACTCTTCAAATATCGTTGAATTGTAAGCATTGTAGAGTAGTGTTTTAGAATAAGGCAGAACTCGCAAGTCTTTAACGTTGATTATTAAAAACGTACCTGAACAACAAAATCCAGAGGGAGGATTAATGTGAGGGCTTGGGACTTCTCCAGTGTGTGAATCCATGTAACGGTTGCTCCAGAATGACGATCCATGTAATCAAATCTTATTAATTTTGCCGAAAGTAAAGATAACGAAGGAAAAAAAAATGAGACAAGATCTGAGAAAAAGGACCCTAGTGCAAAGTACACTGAGATCATTTTCCCCAAAAGAGGTCGCAATTGCTTTTCTGGCCTGGAATTTCAGTGCTTTCAGAAAAAGTTTTGAAATGAATATCGGTGAATTGTATGCATTGTAGAGTAGTGGTTTAGAATAATGCAGAACTCGTAAGTCTTTAACGTTGATTATTAAAAACGTACCTGAACAACGTTATCCAGAGGGGGATCCATGTGAGGGTTTGGGACTACTCCAGTGTGTGAATCCATGTAATGGTTGCTCCAGAGCGTCCATCCATACAATCAAATCTTGTTTATTTTGCCGAAAGTAAAGATGCCGAAGGAAAACAAATTGAGACAGGATCTGAGAAAAGGGACCTTAGTGCAAAGTACACTGAAATCATTTTCCCCAAAATATGTCACAATTGCTTTTCTGGCCTGGAATTTCAGTGCTTTCAGAAAAAGTTTTGAAATAAATATCGTTGAATTGTAAGCATTGTAGAGTAGTGTTTTAGAATAAGGCAGAACTTGCAAGTCTTTAACGTTGATTATTAAAAACGTACCTGAACAACGAAATCCAGAGGGAGGATTAATGTGAGGGCTTGAGACTACTCCAGTGTGTGAATCCATGTAACGGTTGCTCCAGAATGACGATCCATGTAATCAAATCTTATAAATTTTGCCGAAAGTAAAGATGCCGAAGGAAAATAAATTGAGACAGGATCTGAGAAAAGGGACCCTAGTGCAAGGTAGACTGAGATCATTTTCCCCAAAAGAGGTCAAAATTGCTTTTCTGGCCTGGAATTTCAGTGCTTTCAGAAAAAGTTTTGAAATGAATATCGGTGAATTGTATGCATTGTAGAGTATTGGTTTTAGAATAAGGCAGAACTCGTAGGTCTTTAACGTAGATTATTAAAAATGTACCTGAACAACGTAATCCAGAGGGGGATCCATGTGAGGGTTTGGGACTACTCCAGTGTGTGAATCCATGTAACGGTTACTCCAGAGCGTCCATCCACACAATCAAATCTTATTCATTTTGCCGAAAGTAAAGATGCCGAAGGAAAACAAATTGAGACAGGATCTGAGAAAAGGGACCTTAGTGCAAAGTACACTGAGATCATTTTCCCCAAAACATGTCACAATTGCTTTTCTGGCCTGGAATTTCAGTGCTTTCAGAAAAAGTTTTGAAATAAATGAAGAGTTTCGTTGCAATACGCAACAAATCCATTCCAGAATTGAAGCATGTAGTGATTTCTCTAAGGCTACCATATTGGGATTTATAGTGCCTCGGATTTAATGTGTACAGCAGAGAAGAGCTAAAGACATGAAAAATATAATTTTGAGGAAAAATTGTTTCAAAATTGCATGTCCCTATTCCTGACCAACACCTTTGTCAAAAATTGGTGTCATTTTTCAAAATGGCGCTTATTGCGTTTTGGAACCAAACTCTTCAAATATCGTTGAATTGTAAGCATTGTAGAGTAGTGTTTTAGAATAAGGCAGAACTCGCAAGTCTTTAACGTTGATTATTAAAAACGTACCTGAACAACAAAATCCAGAGGGAGGATTAATGTGAGGGCTTGGGACTTCTCCAGTGTGTGAATCCATGTAACGGTTGCTCCAGAATGACGATCCATGTAATCAAATCTTATTAATTTTGCCGAAAGTAAAGATAACGAAGGAAAAAAAAATGAGACAAGATCTGAGAAAAAGGACCCTAGTGCAAAGTACACTGAGATCATTTTCCCCAAAAGAGGTCGCAATTGCTTTTCTGGCCTGGAATTTCAGTGCTTTCAGAAAAAGTTTTGAAATGAATATCGGTGAATTGTATGCATTGTAGAGTAGTGGTTTAGAATAATGCAGAACTCGTAAGTCTTTAACGTTGATTATTAAAAACGTACCTGAACAACGTTATCCAGAGGGGGATCCATGTGAGGGTTTGGGACTACTCCAGTGTGTGAATCCATGTAATGGTTGCTCCAGAGCGTCCATCCATACAATCAAATCTTGTTTATTTTGCCGAAAGTAAAGATGCCGAAGGAAAACAAATTGAGACAGGATCTGAGAAAAGGGACCTTAGTGCAAAGTACACTGAAATCATTTTCCCCAAAATATGTCACAATTGCTTTTCTGGCCTGGAATTTCAGTGCTTTCAGAAAAAGTTTTGAAATAAATATCGTTGAATTGTAAGCATTGTAGAGTAGTGTTTTAGAATAAGGCAGAACTTGCAAGTCTTTAACGTTGATTATTAAAAACGTACCTGAACAACGAAATCCAGAGGGAGGATTAATGTGAGGGCTTGAGACTACTCCAGTGTGTGAATCCATGTAACGGTTGCTCCAGAATGACGATCCATGTAATCAAATCTTATAAATTTTGCCGAAAGTAAAGATGCCGAAGGAAAATAAATTGAGACAGGATCTGAGAAAAGGGACCCTAGTGCAAGGTAGACTGAGATCATTTTCCCCAAAAGAGGTCAAAATTGCTTTTCTGGCCTGGAATTTCAGTGCTTTCAGAAAAAGTTTTGAAATGAATATCGGTGAATTGTATGCATTGTAGAGTATTGGTTTTAGAATAAGGCAGAACTCGTAGGTCTTTAACGTAGATTATTAAAAATGTACCTGAACAACGTAATCCAGAGGGGGATCCATGTGAGGGTTTGGGACTACTCCAGTGTGTGAATCCATGTAACGGTTACTCCAGAGCGTCCATCCACACAATCAAATCTTATTCATTTTGCCGAAAGTAAAGATGCCGAAGGAAAACAAATTGAGACAGGATCTGAGAAAAGGGACCTTAGTGCAAAGTACACTGAGATCATTTTCCCCAAAACATGTCACAATTGCTTTTCTGGCCTGGAATTTCAGTGCTTTCAGAAAAAGTTTTGAAATAAATATCGGTGAATTGTAAGCATTCTAGAGTAGTGTTTTAGAATAAGGCAAAACTCGCAAGTCTTTAACGTTGATTATTAAAAACGTACCTGAACAACGAAATCCAGAGGGAGGATTAATGTGAGGGCTTGGGACTACTCCAGTGTGTGAATCCATGTAACGGTTGCTCCAGAATGACGATCCATGTAATCAAATCTTATAAATTTTGCCGAAAGTAAAGATGCCGAAGG
Source organism: Harmothoe impar (assembly GCA_947462335.1). NCBI lineage: Eukaryota > Metazoa > Annelida > Polychaeta > Phyllodocida > Polynoidae > Harmothoe > Harmothoe impar. The sequence continues at coordinate 91,165,351 of OX381705.1, forward strand.
AAAATAAATTGAGACAGGATCTGAGAAAAGCGACCCTAGTGCAAGGTACACTGAGATCATTTTCCCCAAAAGGGGTCACGATTGCTTTTCTGGCCTGGAATTTCAGTGCTTTCAGAAAAAGTTTTGAAATGAATATCGGTGAATTGTATGCATTGTAAAGTAAAGATGCCGAAGGAAAACAAATTGAGACAGGATCTGAGAAAAGGGACCTTAGTGCAAAGTACACTGAAATCATTTTCCCCAAAATATGTCACAATTGCTTTTCTGGCCTGGAATTTCAGTGCTTTCAGAAAAAGTTTTGAAGTAAATATCGTTGAATTGTAAGCATTGTAGAGTAGTATTTTAGAATAAGGCAGAACTCGCAAGTCTTTAACGTTGATTATTAAAAACGTACCTGAACAACGAAATCCAGAGGGAGGATTAATGTGAGGGCTTGGGACTACTCCAGTGTGTGAATCCATGTAACGGTTGCTCCAGAGCGTCCATCCATACAATCAAATCTTATTCATTTTGCCGAAAGTAAAGATGCCGAAGGAAAACAAATTGAGACAGGATCTGAAAAAAGGAACCTTAGTGCAAAGTACATTGAGATCATTTTCCCCAAAACATGTCACAATTGCTTTTCTGGCCTGGAATTTTAGTGCTTTCAGAAAAAGTTTTGAAATGAATATCGGTGAATTGTATGCATTGTAGAGCAGTGTTTTATAATTAGCAGAACTCTTAAGTGTTTAACGTTGATTATTAAAAACGTACCTGAACCACAAAATCCAGAGGGAGGATCAATGTGAGGGCTTGGAACCACTCCAGTGTGTGAATCCATGTAACGGTTGCTCCAGAGCGTCCATCCATACAATCAAATCTTATTCAGTTTGCCAAAAGCAAAGATGCCGAAGGAAAACAAATTGAGACAGGATCTGAGAAAAGGGACCTTAGTGCAAGGTACACTGAGATCATTTTCCCCAAAACATCTCACAATTGCTTTTCTGGCCTGGAATCTCAGTGCTTTCAGAAAAAGTTTTGAAATAAATATCTTTGAATTGTATGCATTGTAGAGTAGTGTTTTAGAATAAGGCAGAACTCGCAAGTCTTTAACGTTGAATATTAAAAACATACCTGAACAACGAAATCAAGAGGGAGGATCAATGTGAGGGCTTGGGACTACTCCAGTGTGTGAATCCATGTAGTGGTTGCTCCAGAATGATGATCCATGTAATCAAATCTTATTAATTTTGCCGAAAGTAAAGATGCCGAAGGAAAATAAATTGAGACAAGATCTGAGAAAAGGGACCCTAGTGCAAGGTACACTGAGATCATTTTCCCCAAAAGAGGTCACAATTGCTTTTCTCGCCTGGAATTTCAGTGCTTTCAGAAAAAGTTTTGAAATGAATATCGGTGAATTGTATGCATTGTAGAGTAGTGTTTTAGAATAATGCAGAACTCGTAAGTCTTTAACGTAGATTATTAAAAACGTCCCTTAACAACGTAATCCAGAGGGGGATCCATGTGAGGGTTTGGGACTACTCCAGTGTGTGAATCCATGTAACCGTTGCTCCAGAGTGTCCATCTACACAATCAAATCTTATTCATTTTGCAGAAAGTAAAGATGCCGAAGGAAAACAAATTGAGACAGGATCTGAGAAAAGGGACCTTAGTGCAAAGTACACTGAAATCATTTTCCCCAAAATATGTCACAATTGCTTTTCTGGCCTGGAATTTCAGTGCTTTCAGAAAAAGTTTTGAAGTAAATATCGTTGAATTGTAAGCATTGTAGAGTAGTGTTTTAGAATAAGGCAGAACTCGCAAGTCTTTAACGTTGATTATTAAAAACGTACCTGAACAACGAAATCCAGAGGGAGGATTAATGTGAGGGCTTGGGACTACTCCAGTGTGTGAATCCATGTAACGGTTGCTCCAGAGCGTCCATCCATACAATCAAATCTTATTCATTTTGCCGAAAGTAAAGATGCCGAAGGAAAATAAATTGAGACAGGATCTGAAAAAAGGAACCTTAGTGCAAAGTACATTGAGATCATTTTCCCCAAAACATGTCACAATTGCTTTTCTGGCCTGGAATTTTAGTGCTTTCAGAAAAAGTTTTGAAATGAATATCGGTGAATTGTATGCATTGTAGAGCAGTGTTTTATAATTAGCAGAACTCTTAAGTGTTTAACGTTGATTATTAAAAACGTACCTGAACCACAAAATCCAGAGGGAGGATCAATGTGAGGGCTTGGAACCACTCCAGTGTGTGAATCCATGTAACGGTTGCTCCAGAGCGTCCATCCATACAATCAAATCTTATTCAGTTTGCCAAAAGCAAAGATGCCGAAGGAAAACAAATTGAGACAGGATCTGAGAAAAGGGACCTTAGTGCAAGGTACACTGAGATCATTTTCCCCAAAACATCTCACAATTGCTTTTCTGGCCTGGAATCTCAGTGCTTTCAGAAAAAGTTTTGAAATAAATATCTTTGAATTGTATGCATTGTAGAGTAGTGTTTTAGAATAAGGCAGAACTCGCAAGTCTTTAACGTTGAATATTAAAAACATACCTGAACAACGAAATCAAGAGGGAGGATCAATGTGAGGGCTTGGGACTACTCCAGTGTGTGAATCCATGTAGCGGTTGCTCCAGAATGACGATTCATGTAATCAAATCTTATTCATTTTGCCGAAAGTAAAGATGCCGAAGGAAAACAAATTGAGACAGGATCTGAGAAAAGGGACCTCAGTGCAAGGTACACTGAGATCATTATCCCCAAAAGAGGTCACAATTGCTTTTTTGGCCTGGAATTTCAGTGCTTTCAGAAAAAGTTTTGAAATGAATATCGGTGAATTGTATGCATTATAGAGTAGTGTTTTAGAATTAGGCAGAACTCGCAAGTCTTTAACATTGATTATTAAAAACGTACCTGAACAAAGTAATCCAGAGGGAGGATCCATGTGAGGGTTTGGGACTACTCCAGTGTGTGAATCCATGTAGCGGTTGCTCCAGAATGACGATTCATGTAATCAAATCTTATTCATTTTGCCGAAAGTAAAGATGCCGAAGGAAAACAAATTGAGACAGGATCTGAGAAAAGGGACCTCAGTGCAAGGTACACTGAGATCATTATCCCCAAAAGAGGTCACAATTGCTTTTTTGGCCTGGAATTTCAGTGCTTTCAGAAAAAGTTTTGAAATGAATATCGGTGAATTGTATGCATTATAGAGTAGTGTTTTAGAATTAGGCAGAACTCGCAAGTCTTTAACATTGATTATTAAAAACGTACCTGAACAAAGTAATCCAGAGGGAGGATCCATGTGAGGGTTTGGGACTACTCCAGTGTGTGAATCCATGTAACGGTTGCTCCAGAGCGTCCATCCATACAATCAAATCTTATTCATTTTGCCGAAAGTAAAGATGCCGAAGGAAAACAAATTGAGACAGGATCTGAGAAAAGGGACCTTAGTGCAAGGTACACTGAGATCATTTTCCCAAAAACAGGTCACAATTGCTTTTCTGGCCCGGAATTTTCAGAAAAAAGTGATGAAATAAATATCAGTGAAATGTATGCATTGTAGAACAGTGTTTTAGAATAAGGCAGAACTTGTAAGTATTTGACGTTGATCATTTAAAACGTACCTGAACAACGTAATCCTCCTTTGTGTGAATCCATGTAAAGCTTGCTCCAGAGAATGGATCCATACAATGGTTTTAAAACTCCAGAAAGTGTCCATATAACTGTAAGGGTTGGGACTACTCCAGAAGTGTTCATATGAGTTTTAGGGTTGGGACTAATACATAGTTTGAATATGTGCGGTAATAACAAGACAAATGAATGAGATTAACTAATGATAAAATCTAAAACATTAGGGCGAAAGTAACGTGGTAGAATAGAAAAAGAATGTTACTTTTGTGGAAAAAGGCAGGTAGTACTGTTTTAAAAAGAAATGGTGAAACAGTTATTACTGAAATTTATGCTTTGAAGAACATGTAGAATTTACGTGTTTGACTCACCCGAATTGTACCATATTCCATACAATGGTAGGAATTCCAATCCTTTGAGGGCAGATCAGGTTAATGTTCCAAATATGATATTGCAGAAATTGTAGAATTGAGAATATGATATCCAAGCCAATTAAGGATCGCATTGTTTCATTTTAGACAATACGCTTCCAAATATTATAATTTCAATGATATTTTAATGATATTTCAGCCAATTGTAGGATTTCAATCATTATGGAGCAGGCGATAGTAGCATTCCAAGAATGATATTTCAGAAAAATTGTTGGATCCATTTTCGACATTCCAGACAATTGCAGGATTCCAATTTAGATATTGCAGACGATTGTAGAATTCCAATCATTATGGAGCAGGCGATGGTAGAAGTCTTAGAATGATATTCCAGAAAATTGTTGGATCCTATTTTCGACATTCCAGATGGTTGTAGGATTCTAATTATGATATTCCGGACACTTGTAGAATTCGAATCATTATAGAGCAGATAATGGTGGTATCCCAAGAATGATATTCCAGAATATTGTAGGATTCTAATTGAGACATTCCTGGAATTTGCAGATTCCTATTTATGATATTCAAGACTATAGTAGGAAAACAATTCAGACAGTCAAATGATTCTATTACGATATTCCAGACAATGCAATGATATTCCGGACATATCCATGATATTTGACAGACCACAGCCTGTGGTCGATGAAAAGATAAAGAATTTATTAACTAAATAATACGGAATAGTATGCATTGTAGAACAGTGTTAGAGAATAGTGACAGAATCTGTCTGACATTGTGTTTGACAGATTTCAACTTGATGATAACTTCCCATCTAACAGACAAACGCTTGCAGGAGGTTTGCAAACTGTTGCAAAAACATTTTCCTAGCGTGTGGAAACATTATAAAGTTGACACAAAAGAAGTTTGCAAAAAAACGTTTGCAAAAAAAAGTTTGAAACGGGGTTGTTTTTATCCCAATACATAGTTGTCAGTGTTTTCATTGTAATAGATGGTGGTGGGTTGGGGCGTAAAAAAGTTTAACCCCTCCTAAAGGGGAAGAGGTGTAAAGATTCTGACCCATCTTAAGTGGGGGGGGGGGGGGGGGGGAGGTTAACATTATCATGGCCCTTCTTTGGCAAGTAAACATTTATGTTTGACAGTCAGCCCCAGTCGGAATCAAGCCAGGGACCTTTGGGTTCTCAGTCCTGCGACTTAATTGCCAAATGAGCGACTGTGACAGCTAATATATGGCTGTATAATGTAGCATATATATATAGCCATCTAAGTAAAGATGGGGGTATGCATGGGGGTCCCCATGGTGCATGTCGATTTTAACAAATAGTCATGTTACATGTCTATGTCGCTTAATGATGCTAATGTCCCATGATGCTAATGTCCCATGTCACTAACATTTTAAGCCTTCTGTTAGATGTCACTAGGCCTAATGTCCCATGTCGATTTTAAGAAAAGGCCGTGTCGCCATGTGGAATTCAAACAGCACAGGGCACAACATGGCCAGCCCCAATGTCGGAAATACCCACCACTCAGGCCGGAATTGACAACAAGGTAAGGATGGCAGGCCTCCCTGATACACCAGCGTCGCCATCTCTGGTGATGCTGAGTGATTGATGGCGACACATCACTAAGTTTCATTTCATCTAGCATATGAGTGAGGAGCTCACTCAGGGTGGCCACGAGTCACCCCAGTTTGCTGGGTGGCGGCATGGTTTCCGATCCAAACAGGTCTTAACTTGGAGGCATGGCGACAGAAGCTTCCGAAATATGAAAAAGGTTTGCAGTTGTTGCATTGTTTAACATACAGATCCCCCCTTGTTATCATAAGCGACCAAAAACAAGTAGAAAATCACCTATCCGTCAAAAACTGCACAGATCACGGAACAAAAGTCATTCAAGAAAAGCTAGATATGGGGCCCTTTTGGGTCCATCTGTAGACCCGACATTCAACCAGTGGTGTCACGTCTCACCAATCATGTCCCATCCAAAGTCCAACTCATACAAGCGCAGACTTATAACTGACCTTTCATATGGCAAGTCCATAAACCGCCATGTTTTTAAGGGAAATGTTTTTGGGACAGGTTCGACCCTTGGTCTACCTGAACCTTTTGGCTGACTCTGAGGAAAAGGCCCAAGTTGGGAACAAGGCGTCACTGGACCTCGTCGACCTCTAAGGCCTCCCGGTGGCCATCAAGAAGCTTCAGAAACTGGCGACAGCAGTGGTATAGCTTGGTATAGAAATTGACAGTGACGTTAGGGAGATTAGAATGCGGAAAGAAAGGATAAGTGCTACCCTCATGCCCATCTATAAGCTATTCAGCCAGAGGTCCATGACCAAGAAGTACCTGAGGTCCGTCTTGCGCAAGCTTCACCATGTTAAAAAAAAAAGAAGCCTGGGAGGCCGTCTATTTGTGGCGGGGCTCTTAGATGCTCTCTGCTCCATGTTCGAACAATCAACCCAAAGGGAGTAGAATTCCCTCATTTTTTATAGAGATAACTGAGATCATTTATGTAAGGCCGGGGGCGGATCCAGGAATTTTGGAAAGGGGGATCCGCCCCTGAAGGCATCAGAGAAAATGAGGGGGGGGGGGTCGCTGCATGGCTACTGTTTTAAAAGCACATCTTGACCCGGCGTCAATGTGGCAGGTCAACTGATAGCAGCGAGCCGACATGTCTAGCGACAACCTCTCACTGCCCTTCATTGCCAACCTATCTAATTTATACTACCGTAAAACCCCGCCTATAAGCCGACCCCGCCTATAAGCCGAATGTGAGTTTGAGGGAGTAAATTCGGCTTGTATGAAAATGTTTTAATCTTTAGGAGAACCCCGCCTATTATAAGCCGAATGTGACTTTTGGGGTCTGGGGAGGCATTTGGCCCTTGCCCTGGCTCAAATTCCTAGCTGATTTTAGACGACATTGCAACTTTTTTTTTCAGTAAAATATTACATAGCCTGAATTTAAAAATAAATTCCACTGGAAAAACATTTGTAACAGCCTTAAAGTTCATTAATCCTTATGATAATGATTTACAATTTTCCCCCTCAAAATTTTCAAATAAACATTTGGAAAAGCCGAATGTGAGTTTTGTGGAGAAAATTCGGCTTCTATGAAATAAAAACGCCAAATAAAATTCGGCTTATAGGCGGGGTTTTACGGTAGTACATGCTGGCGAGAGCAAAGAGAGGTTTGTGTTGTTGCATTGTTTCTCCTTCTAGCCCACCCGTAGGCCAACTTCCCCCATCCCCAATTCCCCCAGCCGATTCTACTATCGTCAAACTACCGGTAATTAATAGCCTAGAAGTAGAAGTTCTAGGCAGAACAGCTCAGAAACACAAACCCCAACCTAGTCCTGTCTTTCTGTTCTAGGACTCAGTTAGGCGGTCCATAGTCAGTACAAGGAGAACTTAAATGTGGCCCTTGGCCGGGCCCTTGGCTTGACCTAGGCTAGGGTAGAACTAGACAGCCCTCGACATTGGGATGGCATGGGGCTGCAGTTGGGTTGGATCGATGGATGCCCCCTCCCCCGGAATTGGGGGCCCCAGCCCAGGTCACAAAACCCACAAAGCCCATTTTTACTACATGTATCGCCAAATTTCTTTAAAATCCGCCAGGTAACTTAAATTATTGTACCAGGTCGTCAGGTCACCTGGAAAACAGGTCATGAGGCTTATTGAAAGGGGGGAGAGGATGGGTTGGTCGGAAGTTTATGTAGTAGAACTTGGCAGCATGATTATGGGGGTTGGGGGGGGGGCTTTCTCAACTTTGGTTAGCAGCCAGCCATTACTTCCATGAGGGGGGGGGGAGCTAATTTTACATACACACTGTGTACGCATTCAGGGTCTTTTTCTGGTCATTTTGATAAAAAAATACTGTATTTTTGGAGCCCAAATATACTCTAGTACAAAGTTGTAAAGATTTTCGGAGGAGCACACCCCTTACACGCCCCCCCCCCTTGTTAAACAGTGATCACTCCCTTATGTACGCATGGGGGGGGGGGGGGAGTAGTCCCAATGCGTACACGGTGTAATTTTGGCCAAAATGGATACAAAATGTGAACACGATTCCAAGGGAAAGTTATAAATACACAGTAAAATCTTGCCTAGATAAGTATAAAGCCGACCCCACCTTAAAGGGAATGGTTATTTGCCATTAATGAGAGGGGGGTTATGGTGTTGTTGCTGGGGTGATTTTTTAGGGGGGGGGGCAATTTGGCTGCAATCTCCCCCCCCCCCCCCTCCTGTTAATAAGAAATATCATCGTTTTTCATACCGTAGTATTACAGTCAGACACCTTACACTCTTGGAAACAATTTTGTTTAACATCTAGACTTCATTATGTTTTTTCATATTTTGTACCTCAGGATACAGATAAGGTTTGTACCAGAAAAGTTGGTGGGGATTGTGCCTGAGTGGGGGTCTGAGGCTCCAAAAATCTCCAAATAAGTTGGGTAGGATTGTCTTTATTACAGAAAGGATTTCCCCGATTCTTTGTGTACTAGACAGATTTATATTTCAAGATATTGGTCTTTCTTAAGGGTCATCTTAAAGGTGGGCGGGCGGGGGGGGGGGTTGCCAGTAAGTAGTATAGTATGTATCGGAACGGGACTATAGTTAAGTACTATTTATTACTCAATCGACATGCAGCCAATCAGAGGCCTCCATTTGGTCACGTGACCCGTTGCCATGGTAACGTGACCTACTTAGGGCTCTCAGCCAATCAGAAGCCAGCATTCTGGGTGACCTACTGACCTACTTAGAAGCTCTCAGCCAATCAGAGGCCGGCATTCTGGTAACCATGGTAACGTGACCTGCTTACGTCACGTGACCTACTTAGGCTCAGCCAATCAGAAGCCGGCATTCTGGTAACTAGGGTAACGTGACCTACTTAGGGTTTGTTTGTAAACAACACCACGTGGCTCTCTTGTTTGTAAACAACACCACGTGACACGTGACTGTTTGTAAACAAACAACTTATATATAGAAAATAAACACAACAAGTTCCATGTTATGTTAAAATTATATTTTCAAAAAAAAAGCACATCTGTTACAGCGTCTATGTGTAACTACGCGCGTTCTCATTCAAACACTATAACACTATCATACCGTAGCAGCAGCAGGTAGGACTGGAAGAAAAGCAAGCGCACGAGCAGAAGCGACGACACCAGTTGCACCATCCGGCCGTCGCGTTGGTAGCCCTACTACTCGTCGCGCGTTCAACTGGAGGTTTAAGAGTGACAAATGACGATTCTTTGTCGACGCGACTGCTAACATCAGCATCGGCAGCAGCATCGGCAGCATCGGCAGCAGCATCGGCAGCAGCGGCAGCAGCCTCGGCAGCAGCGGTAGCAGCAGTAGCAGCAGCTGTAGCAGCAGTAGCGTGAGCATTAGCAACAACAGCAGCAGCGACAGTAGCAAGGGCGGCAGAGCGGGCACTAGCAGCGTTATCAGCGGCGTCATCGGCAGCCGCAACAGCATCAGCAGCAGCAGCGTCGGCATCGGTGGCATGAGTAGCTGCATCGGCGGCAGCAACAGCAGCAGTCACAGCCGCAGCGGCAACAACAACAACGTCATCACAACCAGCGTCACTAACAGCCGCAGTAAATGCAGCAGTAGCACGCTGAGCAGCACTAGCAGCAGCAGTAGCAGAGGCTACAGCATCAGCTTCACATTCGCGCGCCGCTTCGTCATTCCGCTTCATGTCACGGTAGCAACTTTCCATCATGGGGATCTGCAAATTGAGGCGCGGTGCTGGTGGTGGTAGTAGTAGTAGTAGTAGTAGTAGTAGTAGCGTGAACGATGATGACGATGCCGAATACGGTTTCACTCCCCCTTATATACCCTTACTCCCCCCCCTTTTTTTTCAAGCCACCGGCCAGCTGCCCCCTCATGGCAGGTCTTTAGATCAGCCTTAAGTCGCTTACTACGCGGCTCATCATCCCTCTAATCGCATTTTCCAGCCGCCGGCCGGCTGACTGCTGACGACAGGAGAGGGTGATTTGTTTTTCTTTAGATTTAAGCCGCTTACCACACGCACACCCTCTAGTCACAGACAGAGTGACAGAAAGGGAGGGGGTCGCTTTGTTCACGCTACCTGTAGTTGTTTTTCTATACACACGCTGAGCCCATGACCCGCTAATCCTTTATACAGGTAACACGCGTTCAACTAATTACTCTATTGTATGACAGTCGGTACACGGATTTAATTTTAAACCACCTTCCCATCTGGATCCATGTCTGGCGGGGTGGAAGGATCCAGCTGAAAAGCGTGATTAGGGCTTTTGTTTCTCTTATGATAGCAGCAGGTCAGCATGCGACAGCTGAAAATGTCAGACTCGCCGCTCCTATAAAAGAATGAGATGCGTCTCTCTTTCCACACACCCTTCTACCATCGCCGCCGACACCGCCACCGCCGGCCAGCCGACCGCCGCCACCGCCTGCAGTCACCGCCATCACACCAGCAGGGAATTTCGAGCTGAGTCTGCTTATTGCTTATTTTTTTTGTTTGAGCTTTTTGTTTTTTAAAAATTTTTATTTTCACTCAGTCTTTTTTGTTTCGGAGGAAAGAAATATGGCGCTGCAGAGGGCGCGAGTTTCTAAAAGACGGTCGCGCGAACAAAGTGCTCTCCTCAACTGCCCGGCTATTTTTTTATCTCAAAGGAGAGAGCGTCACGTAGTTGAGGTTCACGCTTCTCTTGAAGCGTACCGAATTCTCGAGAAATGCAAAGCTGAGCGCCACCGTCGTTATACAAGAGCGGAAAAGGAAAACGTAGCGACATGGCCGAGAGCCGTCTTCTCAGAACAGCATTTACTCTACTATTGCATAACAGCCGCTCTCAGCGCCCCCACTCGTTGGGCGTTTCATGAAAAGAAAGAGCGCCGCTACTCTCCTCACCCTGCCTCCTCTTATAAAGTGAGAATAAGTGCTATGAAACGATTCGACAAGCCGATCGGTTTCTTGGGAGCGACTGCAGCTCCCACTCGGTGGGCGCGCGTTGTGGCCGACGTGAACACGGTCTCTAAACGTTTCGACGTCGTCACTTGTTATCCCGCATATTGCAACGCAGCCGAATTGAAGAAGATAGGGACGCACTATTTTAAACCATACGCTCCAATATGTATTTGTCACCGCCGCGCTCACACGCCTTATTGCTTTTTCGAGACGATCGTGTCACAACACAGAAATAGAAAAAAAAACGGCAAAGCGACGAGCTTTGCCTAAATGATCAAAAAAAAAAAAAAAAATTAATCTCCTCCTCCTCCTCCTCCTCCTCCTCCTCCTCCTCCTCCTCCTCTTCTTCTTTTAAAAAAAATAAATAAATATTTGTATCAGACTCCTCTGGAGTCTGATACAAACATTTATGACTATTGAGTGAAAATAGAATTTTATCGCAAAAAAAAAAAGAAAAAAAAGTCACTTCTGCCGCCGCTACTGTGACACCGGCCGGTATCAATAAAAAGGTCGGCTGACTTTTCTCCACAACCATTCACTACCGACCGTTCGAGTGAGAAACACAGCAGACAGTCAGACACACAACCGCTCTCTGACGCGTCCTGAAAAAAAACAAAAAAAATGTCCAGTAGTAAAAGCAAACTCTTCACAGAAATTCATTTCGACGCTCGACTACAAGGACCCTTTAGTTGTATCATTAGCGGTCCGTCGGGTTGTGGAAAATCGCGCTTGGTGGATCAATTTCTGAGCGACGTGAACAATTTGGTCACGCCGCCGGTGGAAAAGACTTTTTACCATTACGGCGAGTGGCAACCTCTGTTTGAAAAAATGCAAAATCAGTACGGTGTGGAATTCAGAGAAGGTCTTCCTAGCAAAGAGTCTATAGCGGGAGACGTGGAAGTAGCAGAAGACGCTTTACGACCCCACACTCTACTGATATTGGACGATCTGATGAGCAGTTCCAATCAGCAAGTGGTAGCCGACATCTTTACTAAATACTCGCATCACTGGAACGTGAGCGTCATATACATCACTCAGAACCTATTCCAGAAATCACCCGACTTTCGAACTATGAGTCTGAACGCTCACTACATGATCGTTTTCAAGAACCCGCGCGACATGGGGCAAATAGCTAGTCTGTCTCGCCAGGTGTTTCCGTCCAACGCGGCGGCCCTCTCTAGTATATTTACCCATGAACTCAAGCGACCTCACTCATACCTCCTTCTGGACTTCAAGCAGTCAACACCTGACGATCTGAGAATACGCTCCTCTTTGACGTCCATACACTCTCAGCTAGTGTTCGTACCGCTAGACAAAAAAAAGAACAAGAGAAAGCAGTAGCAAAAAAATGTCTTCTCATCTACTCGAAAGACACTTTGGTACTCTCAAGCACTTAGCTAAGTGCTCGCCAAAGGACTGCTCGCATCTAATAGACTCTGGAAGCGATGATCTGATCGCAGCGTTAAGTGAGATCTGTCACAATTTACTGGTAGGGAACATCCCGCTCAGCGACAAACAACTGGACAAGCTTCGAGAATCGGCTGACGTGTTGAGGGAGGTCGGCAAAAAATCTACGCCCATCAAAAAAAAGAGACGCGTCTTGGTACAAGAGGGAGGTTTCCTCATTCCGGCTCTCATAGGGATGGCCTTACCGCTTATAAAGAGCATTCTCCGTATATGAGACACCTCATTCGACACCTACTCGCCGACAGCACCACCACCACCACCACCACTACCGCCACCACCAGCGTCATTGCCACCGTCGTCCCCATGACGGACTCAGAGCAGCAACAACACTACAAACGTTTAGCGCTCGTGGATCCTGAGACGCTCTACAAATCATCACGAGCAGGTCTACTTCATCATGTGCCCGCTGCTGCTGCTACTACTAGCGCTGCTACTACTGCAGTCGCTGCTGCTAGTACTTCTACTGCTCCAAACCTTCCTCCTCTTCCTGATGAGCGCACTGAAAAGAACAAGAGTTCCGCTCCTGCCACCGCCGCCCGCCTACCTGCCGACATGGCCTATTACCACAAGCAGGCAGAACAGTCCCTTCATCCCGACGCGGCCTTGCACCAGGTGCTACAGTTTATCTACAGGGACTTGGATTTAGTGTTGAACGACCCCACTTTGGAATCGCGCGAGAAAATGTTGAAATACCGAAGGTTGTTGAATAGATTGCAATTTTTTCTCGCGAATCCCCACAACAGCAACATCTCTTCGTCCTACTCTTCTTCGCCCCCGGCTCACCTCCGTCAGTCTGCTGAAGAGGCCAGCGCGTCCCTACTCGAGCGGTTGGTGAACCAAGTTCCCAAGAGGAATCGCACTCGGACCGTGGCGCTGTACAAACAATTGGAGAAATCCGGTGTGATCAAGTGGAACGAGGACGGTGCGGTGCGCGAGATGTCGGGTCGGAGAATACCACCTGAGCATCGCATCAACATAGTGGACTTACTGAACGACGCTGCCAGGTTCAGGAAGACGGCGCCCAGACCGGCGGGCTACTCGCCGTTCACGAAAGCGCTGCGCGAAGCAGTTCCCACAGACTCCTCGATCGGAAACCATCTGTATAAAGCGAGCGGACCTGGCCGAAGTTTGGACACACGGCTTGCTGACAGAGGTCGGAAACGACCGAGCTTCGACTCGGAAGAAAGAGAAGCAGCAGCAGCAGCAGCAGCAGTAGCAGCAGCAGACTCTTCTCTCCAGGTGGACGATCAATCCTCTGACGACGAGGAGGACGACAGTGAACTTTTCCAAACTCCGACTTCCTATAGGAGCGTGGCGAGTAAGAAAAGGAGAGGGCGCAACCGCCTAGCGGCGAGCTCGTCGTTCACGCCCTCAACAGGCCCACCATGGGCAAACCAGTGAAGAGACTGACCAAGAAGGAAAAAGAAAAGAAGCGCGTAGTAGCTAGATATACCGACGTCAAAGCGCCCTCCAGTTTCACTAGCGTGACTAAACTCCAGAAACATCATTTTCGCCACCTGAACCCGGCCGTCATCCGAGATGCTTTAGTGTCGCTGGACGCCTACACTAAACATAAACCCATTCGGAGAAAATTCGCAAGGAACAAGACTATAACCGGCGCAATCGATCAGCAGTGGCAGATAGATCTGATGGACATGCAAGCTTTGGCGTCTCACAACGACCGCTTCCGGTACGTGGTGACGGCGATCGACGTTTTCTCTAGGTACGCGTGGGCCGTTCCCATTAAATCCAAGAGCGGCGCTGATGTCACCGAGGCCTTCCGAGAGATGACAGGCACTGGCGAGAGACGACCGCGCACTGTTCAGACAGACAAGGGGAAAGAGTTTTTGAACAAGATCTTTCAAGATCACTTGAAGAGCGAGGGCATAGAGTTCTTCACTGGCGAGAACGACGACATCAAAGCTAGTCTAGTGGAGCGCTTGAACCGCAGTCTGAAGGAGAAGCTGTGGCGTTATTTCACACACAAGCGCACGTATCGCTACGTAGACGTACTGCACCATGTAGTGTCTTCTTACAATCGCACTCACCACAAGACGTTGAAAATGGCGCCGGCTCAAGTCAGCTCGGAAAACAGCGAAACAGTTTTCTACCGACAAGATCTCCCAACTAACAAACAAATCGACGAAATATGGAAAAAGAAGAAAAAAACAAAGACGTCCGCCGTCGACGTCATCGCTCCGGGTGACAGAGTGAGGATGTTGAGAACTAAAGGCGCCTTCGACAAAGGGTACGAGGGAAACTGGCGCGAGGAAGTGGTCGACGTTGCTAAGACGTTGGGAAGCAGAGGGTTCGAGCTGAAAGACGACAAGGGCGAGGAGATAAAAGGCGTCTTCTACCCGGAAGAGGTTCAGAAGGTGTACAAGAGTCGTTACGACAACAACTACCTGATAGACGAGGTGTTGCGCCGCAAGACCGTCGACGGTAAAGAGTTAGCTTTCGTACGTTGGTTAGGTTACGATGACAAGTTCAACGAGTGGATCCCCGTCAAAAAAATAACGTAGAAAAAAAAAAAAAAAAAAAAAAAAAAATGAACATCACTCTACCTAGCAACAGCTCTATGGAGTATTATCCTGACAACAGCTTGACGTCTTTCCGAACTCACTTCGACTCGCCGCTCCTTCTGCCCGAAGCGTACGAAGCGGCTCTGACTGAGATCATCCTCCCTACAGAATGGACTAACGTGCACGACGACGACTTGATCATCGTTGTTCCTCTGCGCACCAAAGGTTCGCTAGAGGAGGCGATCCAGGTTTTAAAAGAAACTAAATTCTCCGAAGGAAAAAAACCACAGGTAGACTGGAAGAGAATGAAAAACGCGAACGGTCTGAGCAAGCTAACGTTCAGCTCAAAATTCCCGCTGAGCTGGAAGGAAGCGAGCTATGTAACGGTGGAAGAGATATCAGACACGTCGGAAGAGCAGCAATTGAAACCGGAAACAAAAAGGTTCAAGAGAGAGGTCGACTTGAGACAGACGAATGCCGTATACAAGCAGTTCTTGTCCCCGGCGGTGAAGAAGAAGACGATCAGCCATCAAGCAAGACAGATGATCGAAAAGATGGAGAAGGACATGGGAGTGCGCAGTTTCATGCCAAACATATTCGAGATACCTCCTATTTTCACCGGAAGCAACCACACCCTAATCGAGCGCTTGAGTGAGACGTTGCGAGATGACAGACTAGAGGGCGACAGCTTCTTGCTCAAACCGATGGGGATCTTATCGTACGACGCCAAGACGAAACGCGTCACCATCAAACCGCCGAGACACTGTGCTGTCCTGCTGAGTCAGCATCTCGCATGCGTTCTAGGCTTCGGAGAGAAGACGTGTTTCGCATCGCCGACTACCGGCGCCTACTCGATGGATGTTTACGGGGACGTGCACTCTGTGTACATATACACCGACATGATCCAGGAGAGACGTGTGGGCGACATGCAAGTGCCGCTGTTGCGCTGCGTGGCGGTGGACAGAGGCGGAAAGCGTCGAGGTGGCGTGCAAGCTATCAGTTTTCCCCATTTGGATTATTTCCCCTTGAAATCCAAGAGGTTTACCGAGGTCGGCATCTATTTAAGAGACCGATCCGGTCATTCCATCCCATTCGGTAGAGGCGAGGTGACCGTGACACTTCATCTGAGACCTATTGAGCGCTGAAAGAGAGAAAAATGATGCGTCAACGCGTTCCGTACTTTCCACCCAGGCGCACCATCGGCAGAGGGTACAGCGATTACTACAACGCGCAGCTGGGCAACGGCGTCAACGTGTACAGCGGGCGCTCTTTCCAGAGCAGGCACGGTTTGGGCGGCGCTCTGTTAGGTCTGATGCGCTCGGCTACCCCGCTATTGAAGTCGGTGGGAAAAACGCTGCTCCGCGCCGGTGTGGGCGTAGCTAAAGATGTGCTGGCGGGTCGGACTTTAAAGAGCAGCGTGAAAGACCGAGGCGCAGGCGCTCTGAAGAGACTGGCGAGTACGGCGTTCATGGGAGGAAAGACGCCTGTCGCGTCTAAGAAAGGGTCGAAACGTCGCCGGCATTCTCCTCAGACGGGCGGTGGCTCTTGCAAGAGACGTAGAGGGGATGTATTCGACCGGTAAGCGCCTAGGCGTTCAGGTATAAATAAAAAGACTGGAGGCGGCCGGCGTCAGTCTGTCGGCCGCGTGAAGAGAGAACACAATGGCTTACGTACACGAGAGCAGTAACGAGTGCGCGCTCTCTGAGCTCGACCTGCACACCGTAGCGCCGACTCAGACTACTATCTTAAAGTCGTCTTTCCTGGGGATAGAAACAAAAAACTCTTTAGAGGATGGAGGTAACATAAATTTCACCATCAACAAGTCGCAAGAGTACACAGACCTGAACGAGAATTACCTTCATCTGGAATGTCAAGTGCTGAAAGCGAACGGAGCGGCGATCGAGGACACCGACGCGGTAGCTCCGGTGAACAACTTGGCTCACTCGCTCTTCAAAGACGTCCAAGTCTCCATCGGCGGTTTCAAAGTGTCTGGCAACACCGAGACCTACCCTTACCGAGCTTACTTGGAAGGGTTACTCAACTACAACAAAGACGTGAAGGACGGCGTCATGAGCGCCCAGGGGTGGCATGAAGATACGCCCGGTCAGTTTGACACGTTGACTGACGCGAATGCGGGGTACAAAGCGCGCAAGAAGCTAATCTCCAACAAGCGCTTTTCGCTGATGGCGCGACTGCACTTTGACCTGACTCATCAACCGAAGCTCATCGTTGGAGAGACAGAAATCAATCTCACTCTGAAACAAGCGGCGCCCTCTTTCTATCTGATGTGCGCCGCTAACGGAGGCTACAGCTTGAAGATCTACAAAGCAAAGCTCTACGTGCGACGCGTGCTGGTGGCGGACGCTGTAGCGGAAACGCACGAGAGAGCGGTGATAGAACACGGGCCCTTCGACTACCCGGTGAACAGAGTGGAGGTGACGACGTACGCCATCCCTCAAGGTAACAGAGATCACAGCTACACGCACTCCAACACAGGCCAGCTTCCCAAGTCGATGATGATTTGCTTCCTTGACCACGACGCCTTCAACGGTAGCTACACCAAGAACCCGTTCGAGATGAAGCATTACGACATCAGCTCGCTTCAAGTGATAGTGAACGATCAGAAAGTGCCGAACGACGCCTACGTGCCCGACTTTAAGACCAAAGCGGCCATGAGAGAGTACTTGGCGCTACACACGGAAACGGGGATGTACGAGGGCGCGCGCTCCTGCGGTATTTCATACGATCAATTCCTGAACGGTTACACGGTGTTCCCCCTCGACTTAACCCCAGACAGATCGCACGACGGGTGTCGCGTGAACCTTATAAGAGCGGGTCAGCTGAGGGTGGAAGTCAGTTTCCGCTCGGCGCTACAAGCGACAACAACGGTGCTACTCTACTTGGTGTACGACAACGTCGTCGAGCTGACCCGAGATCGACACCCCGTCACCGACTACCACATGAACTGAAGACAAGACGGCGGTACTTGGCGTATCGTATGAACACGCTTGAAATAAGCAGAGTGTTGAAGGAAAACGTTCACACAAAACATCGTTTCCTGGGCGTTTTCTCTTGTGACACTATTCCGAAGCACCCTATCAAAGACACTTGTTTCGTGAGCAACACAGATCCGCAACATTTACCAGGTCAGCATTGGGTGGCGTTTTATGTGTCGAGCACGGGTGAAGTGTACTACTTTGATTCCTTCGGCTTACCGCCGCTGAGTGCGGAGTTCTTGTCTTTCGTGGAACGCTCTGCTCCGTTCAAGTGGCAAAGAAACCGCATTCAACTACAAGACACTTCTGCTGACACCTGTGGACCTCATTGCGTTCATTTCCTAATTGAAGCATGTCGAACAAGAAACCCCAAGAAGTGCGTCATGCGCATGAGCAAAATCCCAAAGCTGAGCGACCGGGCCGTGAGTCAGAAGCTATCGATGATGCTGTTGTGACGGGTTGTTGCGATGGCGGCCGTTTCATGGAGGCAAAGATTCTCTGCCTTGCCGAAATGGTGTTGGATTTATCCAAAGTCGTGCAATGTCTATTGGAGAGAAGTCGTCCGGGGTGTGGTGGTGCGAGTGACGGCGGCGTGAGACTTTGCGGCCTGTTGAGTTGCTGCAAATCGAAGAAGCAAGCTAAAAAAGCATAAACTTGTGTGTTTTTTCTGATTGAAATGAAAATAAAGAATAAAATGAAAAGAAAAGAAATTATCTTGTTGTGTTTTTATTTCTATATATAAGTTACATAACTTTTTTTTGTTTGTTTGTTTACAAACAGTCACGTGTCACGTGGTGTTGTTTACAAACAAGAGAGCCACGTGGTGTTGTTTACAAACAAACCCTAAGTAGGTCACGTTACCCTAGTTACCAGAATGCCGGCTTCTGATTGGCTGAGCCTAAGTAGGTCACGTGACGTAAGTAGGTCACGTTACCATGGTTACCAGAATGCCGGCCTCTGATTGGCTGAGAGCTTCTATGTAGGTCAGTAGGTCACCCAGAATGCTGGCTTCTGATTGGCTGAGAGCCCTAAGTAGGTCACGTTACCATGGCAACGGGTCACGTGACCAAATGGAGGCCTCTGATTGGCTGCATGTCGATTGAGTAATAAACAGTACTTAACTATAGTCCCGTTCCGATACATACTATACTACTCCAGTAGCCTCCCGTAACCCGTCCCTCCTCATAACTCTGATATCAGACTCCTAGATGGGCCAAACGGTACTCTAACCCTCATGCACTTAGAGCCACCCATGAACCTTATAGCAGATTCATGTACCTACCCCACTTCTCCCATGACCCTTTGGCAGCATCAAATATATAGTTCAAGGTAGAAGGTTACAATTTGTAAATCTTTCAGTTTAATTCTTTGAGTGTCCATGGATTTTGTCCGTTGAAAACTGGAGCGAGTGATGCACAGTCCTTCAGATAATTAACTAAATATGGGCACCTAAACACACCAATACAGTATTTGAGAGTTTTATTTGTAAAGATATTTTTTTTAATGGAAAAAAGGTAACCCTCAGAGTGTTTAGTTCTCATCATGTACATTATATCCTCATATAAACAATTCTATGTACATGTATTGAAATGTCCATTCTCAGCACAGACCAAGCCAGCCGGTACTCCCCAACAAATCAGGCACTAGGCTTCTGCCCGCTCTACAGACTACATGTAGTATTGGGCCTGTGCATCGTCTATGGATTACTAACCAGGACAACGTTTCATCTATCTACAGAGCAGTTACCAATAGAGACGATATGAGGGATCCTCTGGATAAACTCCGAGGTTAAGAACTGGTACGAAACCAGGAGCCTTCACCCACTGGAGTTGGCTATAGAGCCGCAACGTATAACTTTGGACAATCTACTACTGAGCTAGTCAGTTGTATTTTATAAATACTCTTTATATTGATATTTATCATGTAGCTATTGTCAACAAGCCAAGGAACTTATTGTAATTTCGGCTAGAATTTGTCGGATATCATGAAAATGAATGAAATTTTTATTGAACTGACCTCACATATAAGCCTAACTCGCAAATTAGACTTTGGGGATATCATATGAGCCGCACAGAGGATCTGATTATGATTTTACTAAATATTCTAGGCTTGCATGTCGATTGTACTGCGGTATTGAGTAACATATCTAAGACACTCACAATTTCCCTTTAACACAAAATATAACATGCCTACCCCGACATGCCTGCCTCAGGCCTTTTTATACGCGGCAACAACCGCAATTCTTGCATTCGAAGAAACATAATGTCTACATGGTTGGTATGTTTGAAGGGAACCCATTCAAGACACCAAAAAAGCAGGGCCAGGAAGGGGTTATCAGGGGGAAGGATGATATTACCTCAAATATGGCATTTCCTATGAATTCCTTGGGTCCATGTTATGGGGTAAGGAAATGTGTGTTGCTAGGCAGATGAACAATTACAATAGATGTGGCTAGGTAACCAGCTGTATTAGCAACAATCTAATAGAACCATTGAATTCCTTGGGTCCATATTAGGGGGGTAGGTTTGATTATAATCAACCTCAGGACCATGGAAATGTGTGTTGCTAGGCAGATAAACAATTAGAATAGCCGTTGCTAGGCAACCAGCTGTATTAGCGACAAACCGATAGAACCATTAAATTCCTTGCATCCATATTAGGGGGGGTAGGTATGATTATAATCAACTCCAGGACCATGGAAATGTGTGTTGCTAGGCAGATAAACAATTAGAATAGCCGTTGCTAGGCAACCAGCTGTATTAGCAACAAACCGATAGAACCATTGAATTCCCTGCGTCCATATTAGGGGGGGTAGGTATGATTATAATCAATTTCAGGACCATGGAAATGTGTGTTGCTAGGCAGATATACAATTAGAATAGCTGTTGCTAGGCAACCAGCTGTATTAGCAACAAACTGAGAGAACCATTGGATTCCTTGCGTCCATATTAGGGGGGGTAGGTATGATTATAATCAACTTCAGGACCATGGAAATGTGTGTTGCTAGGCAGATAAACAATTAGAATAGCCGTTGCTAGGCAACCAGCTGTATTAGCAACAAACCAATAGAACCATTGAATTCCCTGCGTCCATATTAGGGGGAGTAGGTATGATTATAATCAACTTCAGGACCATGGAAATGTGTGTTGCTAGGCAGATATACAATTAGAATAGCCGTTGCTAAGCAACCAGCTGTATTAGCGACAAACCGATAGAACCATTAAATTCCTTGCGTCCATATTAGGGGGGGTAGGTATGATTATAATCAACTCCAGGACCATGGAAATGTGTGTTGCTAGGCAGATAAACCATTAGAATAGCCGTTGCTAGGCAACCAGCTGTATTAGCAACAAACCGATAGAACCATTGAATTCCTTGGGTCCATATTAGGGGGGTAGGTATGATTATAATCAACCTCAGGAACTATCAAAGGTTGATTTATATTATTGTTATCACATAGCATAAATTTGTGTTGTGACTACTTAATCCAAGATGGCGGCACAATCCAAGATGGCGGCGCCCGTTCTGACTTCTGGCAAAGTGCAAACATCATATACAGTCAACTCCCTTTAATGTGGCCACCCTTGGGACTATGAAAAAGTGGCCGCTTTGGCGGGGTGGCTGCATTAGAGGGGGTCATTTTCTGTACATTGTAGTATGTCTGGGACTAAGAAAAGTGTCTGCATTAGAGGGATTGGCTGCACTGGAGGGGTGGCCGCTAAGAGGGAGTTGACTGTACCTCGTTCTGGTGGTGCCTGGCGGCACCACCAGGTGGCTACGCCACCACTTCGGCATAAAGCAGAAAGCGCTGCATTATGACAAAATTTACTGTATAATATTTATGGTAAGCGCATACCGATATGCACGTTTTAATTCGGTACTGCTCTGTCGATTAAGTTTGTTATCACGGGAAGCACTAACATGCATATGTTACTGGTCGCAATCTACGCTTTAATACACATGTAAACAACAACAAAATACTGTCTGTTGTCTGTACATGTGTGTTCAAAATGTATCCACTTTTTGGGCAAACTCTAGATTATAATAGCACCACATGTCGGACATTATTGCTGTCATGTTAACTTTATGAGACCTTTCAAAGGAGGTGCTCCAATTTTACCTGAAGCTGTACACCGATGTACAGTTGGTTTTCTTCATTGGAGGTTAATTACAAATTGACAGTAATTCAAGCACAGGTGGACTATCAAAGCTGGCAACTCTATGATACAATATATAATATCACTACCACCCTGGGGCATGGGGCAACTCTATAGTAGCACATGCGACACATTCGTGAACAGGTGCACTATAATCTCAAACCCCACTGCTGAGTGTGCCATATAAAACACGGACTGACCGCTGCTACAATCAGACCGGTCGTCACCTGCTGACTGTGTCTTTCCCCACCCACCCACTGCCTTAAAGGAAAGACAATGACACTACCATAGATATTTATTATGTCTCTTTGACTCTCTCATACCCTTTTTATATCTATACTATTTTACATGTATTATTATGATGTCTTATAATATTGTCATAATAAATATTACCTCCAAACAGTACTACCTGTTATCTTAATTCTACAGATAATGGAATAATCAGAAATATGACTTTAATACAATACATGTAGGCCTATATGTCAAATATTACTAATCTTATCTGGCGTTCTACCATGAAAATATGAAAATTAAAGTGATCCATTATTTGTTAAAATGAGAATATATACGTTTCTGGTACAAGTTAAGTTCAAGGTAGCTAAGCACACATTTTCCATGGAAATATCACATATATCTTTAATGAGTATTGTACCCTGGGACTATTGGATCACTCCTGTCCGTAATATTAGGTGCTCTATCTTTTATTCCTTACGAGAACAAAAGAAAACTAAAGTGTCCGACCTCTGGTGAAATTAGCCTTCTTTAACTTCCCTTTTTTTTAATGACAATATTTAGGTGAGAAGTACTTTCGAACCTTTATACCGCACATAGGTCATGAAGTGTGAACCCTCCCCTATCCATATAGTTATGACATAATCGATTGTAGATTAAATTGAGCCTTACCTATACTTAATGGGAAAAGGTTTGCATTGGCAGTGCCAACGAGCGTCCGAAAGTGGTGAATCTACCCTAATATCATCAAATATCCTACTAAGACTGGAGTTGTTCGATATTGATACTGGAATTGTTGACAAGGGCCATCGTTCATCAGGATACAACAGAAATAGGTATATGTAAAGCGTCTGTTCCACTGGTGGCATCTGCCGCACTGCATCTACCGCAGTACTTGCTGTGCGGCAGATGCAACCTGTGTAACAGGACCAAAACTTGCTGCAGCAAAAGCTTCCAGTGTTAGCTTTCCTGTGGCAAGCTGGGCGGCGGATGCCGCACAGCAAGTACTGCTAGTGCAACAGGCCCTTGAACACCCAGCGGCTCTACATAGGGCTGAGTACCTTTCCCGGCTCCACTCCGACTGTCACTGGAGGGGTACCGAGATCTGCGCGTTTGAGGGAGTGGTAAAATGTGTTAACCCTTCGGGGGAGGAGCCCGGGGAGGTACTTGAATTTTTTCTGATATGGGCGTGCACTGAAAACTCAGGCATATTCGAAACTAATCACTACTGATTAGTTTGGGTAATCATGCCCTATTGATGAGCTAAGGTCATCACCGTGATGACTGAAAGTCATCATCTTGATTACAATATTTGCCAGTAGGTGGCTCCACTAGGCAATAATAGAATATGCAAGACCTACTCCAGGCTTTACTGATTTTTATCTATGTTAACTCTGATCATAGAATTTCATAACATGAAATATAATGAAGAATACTATCACATTAAAAACTCAAATATGTTACACATAAGTTCTGAGCAACATTTCTCAAGAGTACACATGTGTGTATGCACGGACACCTTTTTTGTGTCTGAAACTATATTTACTAATGCTAGGATAGGCTGTCAGTAACTATACACATCCATGCCTTATGGACTTACTATGGGGACTAGAAGTGTCCCCAACTACGGTCTGATGACAAGAGGGGGGGGGGGTAATTATAAGATTATTAGGGATTGGTACCTTGTTGTATAGAAAAAAAGATTATATAAAAGTAATCCTAGATGATGACATAGTCATCACATTGATGACCTGGGTCATCATTCTGACTCCCACTGCCTCATCTCTAATTAGGTCAAAAAGTAATCACGGTGATGACTAGGGTCATCACATATGATGACTCTCGTGATGACCAAGTAATCACTGGGGGAACCGTCACGGTGATTACAAAAAGTCATCACCCCTGATGACTTTTTTCCCCATAAAGTTTTCAGTGTGCGGCTGGACCTATGACAACCCTTACCCTTGCTAGGGAGCTTTTGTGTCCAAAACATACCCTTGCTAGGGCACTTTTGGCCCAAAAATACTTGTTTTGATGAGAAAAATCACGAAAGATATACTTAATGGGTCATTCTACAGAGAAATTTTGCTTATGTCCGGGAAATGTTCGGAAAAAAATAGGAAAAAGTGGTACATTTTGGTGAAAAACATGTCATTTTTGCAAAAAGTGACCCTTGCAAGGGCGATTTTGTTGAAAGTAGACCCTTGCTAGGGACATTTTTCCTTCAAAACAGGACCCGTGCTGGGGAGATTTTGCTGAAAAAGTACCCTTGCCAGCCGCACACATGTGTATACAAAATATACCAAGTGCCCCCCCCCCCCCCCCCCGGGGGGAGGAGGTGGCAGACAACTTCTCACCCTTTTGGAGGAACGTCCTGGGCGTCACTGTTTATGGCAGGCATAGTATACAGGTCCTACGGGGGTGCAGAGCCCCCCCCCCCTCCCCCAGGTTGGAATGTCGCTGCAATTAAGGGCCTGGCACCCCCCCCCCCTCCCCCAATAAAAACGATCACTCTTTAATCCTGATAAGGCATGCCATGTAGGCTTTAATGGCCTACTGTGTGACGTTGGTATGCCTATCACTCTCTTCTTTAGGCCTAGGTCTTATATTTGAAGGTTTACGGGTGCAGGTGGCGATCCCTCTCATTATAATCAAGTTATAGATAGGCCTTTTCTCGTAATGGACACGGCGACATGGCCAATATTTTTTTAAATTGACAAGCGACATGGCACCCTAAGCGACATAGTGGTCCCCGAAACTCTTAGATAAAACAATACTCCAGTTTTTTTTTCAAAATTAAAGATACATATTTTATGTATAGGGTAAGCCCTACCTTTTGTGAGCCAATTTTTAAGAACACACTTCTTAAGGGTATTTCTCCTTGGTCCCCCTGATTAGGGTATCCTTATTTTCTTGAATTGCCTCCCGTGATCAGGGTCTTAAATTTGCGGTGATGTTCACACATACGTACTCAAGAAAAGATAGGGAGTGCCCCCCCCCCCCGGGCTCGTGGGCCGTGATCCCGGGCCGTGATTGCCCCCCCCCCCTGCACGAATTCCAGTCAAGACGTCAACTCTTTAAGTCGCCCACTACCATGTCGCTCACTCACCAAGTCGCCCATTACTATGTCGCCCATCAACCAAGTCGCCCACTACCATGTCGCCCATCTACCAAGTCGCCCACTATTCTATAATTGGGAGTGTGTGTGTGTGGGGGGGGTGGGGGGGGGGGGGTACTGACTGCAACCTTTTGCGGTTTCTCGGGAACCAGTTTTACACTACCATGACCATCAACATGGTGCATCACATATACATTGGAATGGAGTGCCTTTAGGCTCATGCAGTTTGAAAACAAGTCTGCAATAATTATAAAGTTTGCAATAGATGTAATTATATAGAGCATAGGTAAGATTTATCACAAGATTACCAATAGTCAATATTCCTTAAAATGCAGACGTTGAAAAGAAGGGCTAGGAGAATAGCTCGGGGGGTAATATGTATCTCGTTTATTCCAGATAGTTACATTCCTACAATTACAAGTATTTATGTGATCAGTCCCCCCCCCCTCCCACACACACATACTTTGAGCTGGTGGATGAGTTGAGCAAGCCATATTGGGAGGGGGGCATGGAGAATGGGCGACTCGGAGAGTGGGCGACATGGAGAGTCAGAGAGCGGCACAGCAGTCTCAGAGTGTCCCAGGCTGGGATGTGTATTGTGACACCCAGGGCGTCTGTGGTGACCGGGACACTGAGAAAAGGAGAGGTACAGGGCCCCAGTGTAGGTTACATAACAGGCTGACGTAGGAGATGGGAAAGATAAGCTGCTGCTGTGTTCTGCATTAGAGTGGACGACTTGATTAATATAATTGGTGGGCGACATGGTAGTGGGCGACTTGGACAGTGGACGAGTTGTCTGGATACCCCCTGCACACCCATCCCCTAATGCTATATTTTATACTACGGTATGTTTTATACTCACCTCCCTCTTCGCTCTTACATGGTCCCGCATTTACAGCCCCGCCCCAACGCCAACACTGGTCACCCATGAGACTAAGAACTATTTTATTCTATTGATGATAACATCTTAATGAAATACGCTAATCTATTGTTCCTGTAGTCGTTTCAGCGTGGAAATGTTGGCTAATCAGAGTTCATCCAAATGTGTTGCCCCCCCCCCCCATCCACCATGAATTATAATTGAAGTATGCGTCTGTCGGGGCGTCTGGATCACCTGCTGCGAGACCAATATACATGTATATACGGATGGGGCCCTTGATGGGGGGGTCCCCATGTCGAATGTCGAATTTAAGAAATGCCCATGTCACATGTCACTAAGGAAACCCCCATGTCACTAGTGTCACTAAGGGAGGAACGTTTTAAAATATTTAGAACCCAAATTGTGCATTCTGGTGCATTTTAACTGCAAGCTGAAATCACACAGGGGTTTGGGGGCACCATCAAAGACATTTTTGAATGTTTAGGCTTGAAATGGTGCATTCTGATGCACTCTCCAATCATTTTTCTCATGTCACTAAGGCCCATGTCACATGTCGGACTTAAGAAATGCCCCATGTCAGTTAGCTTGCCATATCCCATGTCGATTTTAAGATATGGCCATGTCGCCATATCGAATTTAGGGGTCTAGGGCCATACGGATCGGGTCCATATGGCGAAACTGTTATGGGAGGTATTCAGTATAGGCGTCTAGCCGGTTGCATTATCAACCAATGAGAAAATTCCCTGGCCTTCACTGCGGAATTCTTAGGGGGCATTATGTAACAGCCTGTACCCATTGTGATTGCTGTATCAGTGCTTATCTCGCTGGTTACCAGATCAAGTAATGGTGCCCCCTACTAAGGAACCTGCAACCTCGGTATATCCTTTTAACATGACTGACAGCGGAGTAAGGCACGACTCGACCGCCACCCATCCCTCCTGTGTGTATTCTGTGGTTACGCAATTAAGGCTGTACCCTATCCCCTAATTCATGCAGGGCATACATAATTACATTGTACTACATTGCGTTACCAAATAGATGGTGTGCTGCCTTTAAAATCCAGTTGCACGACAAGCACAACTTTAATTATTGTCTTGATATTTCTCCTCTAATGATGTTCATTTATAGCGCCAAACGTGACATATTTATCACATGACATAACACGATTCATGATCATACCCACCGCAAAACCATCCTATCATAGAGTTAGAATACAACCAATTAATCGTTCAGTGGCATCACATCACGCTATAAGAGGAAAGTCAGGTAGTGATTTAAAGGCCCAGCGCCCCTATATATAAAGCTGAGTACCTGTCCCGACTGCACTCTGACTGTTTCTGGACGTGCAGTATGAACTGCGGGTTTAACCTCGGGTTTAATCCCGGGGAGGGCACTCAGATTTGAATTGCTACCCACTGCCAAACGGCCCACGGAAGCGGTAGCGGTGCATGGATCTCAATAATGAGAGGGCGGTGACTCTCAGCACCCTAAAAAAATGGGGTGGTTACTGTTGACTAAGGGGCAGTAGTTGGGTCTTAGCAAGGTGTAAATGATAAAATGTAAAGAGAACAATTAGCATCCATGTCTACTGTACTATTTACATCAGGGAATAAAGGTGGTGCTACAGGGGTCCCTGCAATAACAGGGGCGGTGGCTTCTCTGTATGGAATCAGGGGGTGGTCCTCTGCATTCATGAGGGGCGGAAGTTTTACAGGTCCTGTTTTAAGCGGGCGGTAGTTTGGCAGTTGGCAGGTACTGTCATAGAGCCAGTGCCATCCCCGGGACCTGAATGCACTCCCATACAGACGGGCAGGCCATCAACGGGGCCCTTGATGGGGGGTCCCCATGTCGCATGTCGATTTTAAGAAGTTCCCATGTCCCATGTCGCTATTGAAAAATCCATGTCGCTAGTGTCACTAAGGTGGGGGGGGGGGGGGGGTCTTTAGAGCGGCACGCCCCCCGAGAAATAGGAATTTTCCTATGAAAAGATTTTCTTTTTGGAATTTACACCCGGGGGGGGGGGGGGGGGGGCACTGAAGTATGGTTTGGATAACCGCTGCCGCAGCTCCCGGGGGAGCGGTAGCGGTGGGTTGACAAAGATGATGAAAAGTAGGGGTGGTCAGCTCCTCTTAGAATGAAATGGAGAGGCTGATACCCCCCTTATATAATCGGAAGTAGGGGCTATAATGCGTTCTACATAAAGATGTTGTGTGTTTAGACAGTTATATTGGAGCACAAAGATGTTTATGGGTGTAAGAAGGTGCTATAATTGGTTAGTTTGTCATTGTCATGTCTACCATCTGATGCACAGAAGGGATGAAAAGTAGATTAAGTATCAATCTCTCACGGGCTGCGCTCCCACTGGCTGCCGTCTGTTCGGGAGAGGATCGGACGTGTTGACAGAGCTGCTTATAGAGGCTATGAAAAGAGGAGGCTTAATAGCTTTCATATGAAAAGGAGGGGCGGTCAATGTCCCCCTCAGCTCCCCCAGCATGAGGAGGAGGGGCGGTACCGCGGCAGTTGCAACTCACCCACATACAGTCAGTGCCCCCCCCCCCCCTCCCCCCGGGAATTTACACTTAAATTGATGTGTTCTGATGGGGTTTGAGCTTGTCATTCGAGAAAACTTAAGGAATGTGACTGTGATATTGGTGTATTTTAGGGCTTTCTGAGATTGTTCTCATCCATGTCACTAAGGCTGATGTCGCATGTCAGACTTGAGAAATGCTCCATGTCCCATGTCACTAGTATGGCCATGTCCCATGTCGACTTTAAGAAATGGCCATGTCGCCATATCGGATTTAAGAAATACCCATGTCGCCATATCGAATTTAGGGGTGTAGGGCCATATCAACGTGGGACCGTAACGTCACCTGTCGCTGTAGCACCGTGTGGGCGCGTGGTGGCAGATGAGTGCGGCGGCCGGGGGCAGCTCTGCAACACTGCTCAGGTGTCTGCTCCAAAGAAGTCCTGCGTCCCAACCAATGTCATCCTATTATTTAACTTTCCCTGATGTGATGCCAATAGTAATGTATATAAATATATATATATTATATATAATATATATATATATATATATATATATATATATATATATATATATATATATATATATATATATATATATATAATATTATATATATATATCGCCTTTCACATTGAGGTAAGAGTAATTCATGACCATGTAGAGTGATGTATGTCCGACACATATGCCACACAAGAGTGGCTTGGGCTCCTATATAAGACACCAATACAGTATTTGATAGTT
The DNA here is from genome assembly GCA_947462335.1 of Harmothoe impar. NCBI lineage: Eukaryota > Metazoa > Annelida > Polychaeta > Phyllodocida > Polynoidae > Harmothoe > Harmothoe impar. The sequence goes on from OX381705.1 coordinate 91,194,949, forward strand.
TCATTTGTAAAGATGAAAAAAATCAAAAACTGAAATTAGGCCCTTGCATAAAGGGAAACAAATGGTAACCCTCACAGTGTCTAGTACTTATCATGTACATTGTATCCTGCACCATACTTTTGAGATGTGCCATTTACCGAATCAACAAATGTCCACTTAAAGTAAGTAATTATAACTGTATTCCTTGTTCAGAGCTATACGATATTTATAAACAAAACCAACGGCTTAAGTATGCCTAGGCCTACATGTATTCAATTCGTAATATTAATAATTTCATCCTCTGCAATTCATAATTGAATTCGTAGCGTTATCTATAATTGAATTCCTATGAAAAAGTCTTACAATTATGACATTATAGCATGAATTCTCCTGAAAACGGGTTTAAAATCGCACATGCCAGATGTAATCCGAGAGAGATAGCATATATCTAGATATCTAGATATGTGCCTCAACATGGGTACCAACAATTTTGACCATGTCGCCGTGTCGATTTTTAGCAGAAGGACCTTGTCATTGTGTCGATTTTTAGGTATATAGGAACATAGAGAAAAAACCCTATGGGTCGATTTTTATCTCCATTTTTCCTGGGTCCGTCGATTTTTAAAAGTGCCTAAAAGGGCCGTGTCGCCCGTGTCGATTTTTACCCATGTAGAGGCACAGATATTGTCTACGTACCCGATCCTCTGTCATATCCTGCCTATTATTAATTACTGTATAATTCAAGACATTTTTGGCTATAAAATAACATAATAAAACTTATCCTAACATAGACAAAGCAGTCTAGTACACAGTGCAGGGTCCCTCGCACCCCTCAGGCTAGGCTCGCGCTTGGATACGTTTTTCTTTCGCCAGATTGGCGAAAAATGTCCGTTTTTCTTTCAATTTCTTTCGCCAATATGAGGGGAAATTCGCCAGAGGGTTTAGCACACACAACTATAATGGATTACTATAAATGAATACATGTTCACGATTCTGCTGCAGAATTTTATGTCAGAAAACAATGTGGTTAAACACCTTCCTCACATATTTTTCTTTCTAACGGTATGTGACATGACTATGTGTACTCATTTTATTTTCGCCAACTGGGTAAGATCTGGCGAACATACTGTGTATTTTTACTATATATTTTCGCCAATTAGAACTTTCTATCGCCCCAGGCGAATTGGCGAATGGCTAGCGCGAGCCTAGCCCTCGAGTACTAGTATACCAGAAACGCATAGCAGCAGCACAGAGAAAAGAAACAGTGTCAAACTGTCGAATTAAAGGGGTGCCTCCACTAACGCCCGTCCGTCCATTCCGTCCATCAATCCGTCCAGTTTGGGGTCTAAAACTGGACGGATTGATGGACGGAATGGACGGACAGATTCCGTCCATCAATCCGTCCATCCATCCGTCCATTCCGTCCATCACGGAAATATCAAATTTTTTGATATTTCCATCTGTCCATTTTTCTACAGAATCCGTCCATTTTCTGGTGATCTGTGATGGATGGAATGGACGGATTGATCGACGGATTGATAGACGGAATCCGTCTGTCCATTCCGTCCATCAATCCGTCCAGTTTTTGACCACAAACTGGACGGATTGATGGACGGAATGGACGGACGGTCGTTGGTGGAAGTGTTTTTTTTCAATCCATCCATTTCCCTGCTTTTTTGGACGGTTTTTATGGACGGACGGATGAATGGTCGTTGATGGAGGCACCCCTTTAGAGAGTCACTTGGGAGAGTCATATAGCTCTCTGGGTCACATGACTCCCCCAGGTGACTCCCTTAGGTCAGCCAGAGAGTCACCCAGGCTCCCCCTATAGGGACCTGGGCTAGCCTAAACAGGGGAGTCATTCTGGAGGCAACTTTTTTAACGCTGTTTCTTCTGTCTGTGAGTGTACAAAGGGCCGACAAAGGGCAGCATGAGGATCTCCCAGCGGTCAGAGGCCGGGATCCAGGCCCAGATGCAGAATATTAGTTACAATTATTTAACAAACGTAAAATGTCCCTCGGTCTCTTACTAACTCACTCAGTCTGTCAGTAACCCGCCCAGTCGCACACCAAGCTACCTAGTCTTTCAATAACTCACCAAGTCTCTCACTAACTCGCCCAGTATCTAACGAACTTACCCAGTCTCTCGCTAACTGACCCAGTATCTAAATTACACAGTCACTCGCTAACTCGCAAGGTCTCTCACTAATTTACCCAGTCCCTCACTAACCCACCCAGTCTCTCATTGACTCAACCATTTATTATGAACCTGTTTTGTCCCTAACTTACTCCCTAACTCTCTCGTGTACATTTTATATACTTTTTGTCTCAAGCATCATAACTGCAATACTAGTATCTACCGTAAAACCTCGCGTAGAAGCCGCTGCTAGTACGCGAGTCAGATCGCTACTATAGGGGTCCCCCCCTCAGGTCGGAAAGTCGCTGAAATTAACGGGCCCAGGTCACAAACTCACTTTTTTAGATAATTTTCTACATGTATTGGAGGCAGATTTGTTATAAAATGGCCATGTCACTTACGGTACTAGGTCACCTGCAAAACGGCCCAGGTCACTTCTGACCCCCTTTTGACCCATCTGAAGCTAATAGGAAGCAGTAAGACGTTTCTCCCTCACACCCATTAGCTACATCTGTAGTAGTAGTACGCGAGTGAGAAAGGTGAGTGGGCAGTGTCAAAGCCTTCTACTAAAGTATTCGCACCTCGGCCGTCACTGCTCATGGACTCCCAACGGGCCGTGGAGAGGCGGCACGGGCACAGAGACAGAGGCTAAAGTTGGGGGTGCGGCTTATACGCGAGTTTTTCTCAGGGACCATTTAGAGGGCCTCTGCGGCTTATAGGATCGCCCCAAACTCGGGTGCGGCTTATACGCGAGTTTTAACGGTACCGTAAATTCCCGAGTATAACTCGCGGGTTATACGCCAACCAAAACTCAAGTGCGCGTTATACAATATTCTCTAGGTGCGGGTAATACGAGGGTTTTTGTAAGTATAGCACAGTACTAAAATGGCGATTTTCAAACCCCAGGTGCGAGATATGAGACATTCCCAAAGTCGGGGTGCGGGTTATACACGAGGTGCGGGTTATACGCGGGAATTTACAGTAGCCTTTTACTTTTCTAATTGCAAATCGAGCACTATAGACATTCTCAGTGATGCATAGGAAGATATGCCATGCAGGCAATATACAATTATGGGGGTGCAGAGTGCCCCCCCCCCTCAGGTCGGAAAGTCGCCGAAATTAAGACCCCCAGGTCGAAAGGTCGTTTTATTAGACCCTTTATCCTATAATAAATTTTGCAGTCACAATTATGTATTTGATGATGAATATGACTGTTTGAAAGAACTATTTCCGCCAACCCAACTCCTCATAGCAACCACAACATTTTACCACTGCCTAAGGCTAAACCCTATGCATAAACACTAGCAAAAACCTAAACGCTTTATAGCAATACACATGTAAAAAAACAGCCCATGCATCCTGTGGCATCCGAATAGCGGCCACTATTCGCACGCCCACAGTATTGGCAGCCCTATGGAAGTGGCGATTGGGGTGTGGATAAGGGACGTTGTTCAGACCCAAGAGAGGGTGTGAATTAAAGTGTTATCGGCACACTAAAGGCCCTTGCCCTTCTGGCTGCAAGGGTGAAAAAAGTTTCACCCCCCCCCCCCTAAAAAAAGAACACTTAATTACGCTGACCTTTGGCACCAGAAAATTACTCTTTTTGGGAGAATGAAAACACGTTCCTCTATTTAGTGAACATTTCTTGAACAACGTATTCATCCCTTTTACTATAAATAGAATCCCCCCCCCCCCCCACGCCAAAAAGAAAGACAGACCAAATGGGAATCGGACCCGTCCGCCGGCCGCCGGCTCCAGAGACAGCCACCATGGCAATGCAGTACTAGTAGTACTCTCGTTCCCAAATCCTTCCGAAGGAAGGCTCTGGTAACTGCCAAATGTTGGGATTTTGCTGGGTCTGGGCAACCCCTGCTGGTAGCTTGGAACCAGCGAACAGGAACAGGAAATGGAACAAGAAAGGCTGATGGTAAAACTACCTAAAACTACCATCATACATTCTGGTTCCATTTCCTGTTCCTGTTCACTGGTTCCAGCCTACCAGCAGGGGTTGCCCAGACACAGCAAAATCCCAAGTTCAAGGTCATTTGGCTGTCCCCAGAGCCTTCCTTCGGAAGGATCTGGGAACGAGAGTATACTAGTAGGTGCTGATTGTACTGTAAAACCTCGCATATAAGCCGCGGCATGTACGCGACTCAGATCGCAGGTGTGGCCTGTACGATCGGCACAGAATCCGGCTGCGGCTTATACACGAGTTTTTGCTACTATACTACAGTACGAAAATCACCATCCCTGGGACGCCCTATAGTCGGGTGCGGCTTATATGCGAGTAAGGCATATATATATACGCCAGGTTTTACGGTAGTAGTCAACATGTAGCCTTTCCCGCACTGGGCGTGGAAAGGATAGGCCTACCTAGGCAATGGGTGCAGATGGGTCAAAGGCGACCTGGCGACTTTTGACCTTAGGCTATAATATAAGCGACCTGGCGACTTTTGGGAAAAAATGTCAACAGGTTACAGGTCCCCAAAAACGTGACTTTGCGACCTAGACCTCTTAATTTCGGTGGTTTACCAACCTCTGGGGGGGGGGGGGGTCTCTGCACGCACAACAAGGACCGCTGCTCACACGCCACGGGGTAAGATGACTAAGATGTCTGCCGGCATGCAACACCTCCTAATCTAAACACTTCTGAAAATCTCACATTTTCCATCTAATCTATAGTTTAAAGTAAAAATGTACTTCGCGAAAAACTAAGTGTTTGGAAGCTATACATGTGTAGGCCCTACACACTAGCTTTGCGGTGATATTACGGGAGGAGGGGGCTGGTGGTAAAATCCAGATCGTTGGTGATCACTGTAGATCACACACAGTAGCATTGGCATTCTCTCTTTTGCTGTTATATCATATACATTTACCCACTTTTTCAGTTTCCAGAAGCCTAGTCTATAGCTCCGGACAGCTATACGATATGGTAAACCAAGACACCGTCGCATTAGATATCACCGTCTATTAGGATTGCACGCCGGCAGGGGCGGACCCCCCCCCCCCCCCGGGGGGGGGGGGGGGGGGCACTGAGGCATGGTTTGGATAACCACTGCCGCACCTCTCCCAGGAGCGGAAGCGGTGGGTTGTCAGAAAGGGTGAAAAGTAAGGGCGGTCAGTCCTTCTTTTAATGAAAAGAAGGGGCGGTGACCCCCCTTATATTATGTCAGTGCCCCCCCCCCCCCCCACCTCCGGGGGGCGGACTCAGGACTTTGAAAAGGGGGGGGTTCCACCAAACACCAAAGTACATGAAAGTGAACAGCCGCGACTCGCCGCGGACCAAATTATCATTAAAAAAATCTAAAAAAAATTCCAAATGGGGGAGTCCGGAGCCCAAGACCCCCCCCCCCCCCCCCAAACCCTGGATCCGCCCCTGGACGCTCTCCCGGTAGCACGCCTCCAGCCACACAGGTGACGGCGCTCACTGTACCATGACCCCGGGAGGCTTACTCTACCTGCTCCTCTTTCCTCCCTTGGGGAGGGGAGGGGGGTGTTATCTTATCATATGCCGTATATTAATGTCTCTATATGTATTAGATCGTAGGACATTAAAGTACATAGAGTTTCATTCTGGTACGTTTTTCTCTAAATCCCTGAGAATTTTAACTTAACCAGGAGACAGGGATAGGTACTGCGACATAGTCTATGTTACATGAGAGGTTCATGTACTGGATGGGCAAGTAAGACTGAGAGGTTAAATCACACGGATATTGTCTGTGTCGCTGCAAGTTAGTGACCCCTATCGGTACTGCTGTGTAGTAGCCGCTGCGCATTAATCTAGGACCCGGCCACCAAGTCAGGATGTTGTCGCTGTAGTGGAGACTGTGTGTGGCGCAGAGGTGGGGTTGGGGGGAGGGGGACGGGTGGGCGCAGGGGCAGAAAGGGGGCAGGATCCTGGACGTAAGACAAACTTCTGAAATGGAAAATAGTTGGTTCGGAAACCAAGGAAAAATCCGGAGGGTTCTGGCGCTCCTTTTTTGATTCATCAAATACTATTGTGATTTGCCATGAGTCGCGGCACTTTTCGGTACTTTGGTGTGAGGTGGAACCCTCCCCCCCCCCCCCCCTCTCCCACCTATCAAATGCCTGGGTCCGGCCATGGCCATATATGACTGACGCTAGGTGTTTTGTCTACAGGAGGACTCGCCGACCACTGCTCCTAGTGAACCTAGTTATCAGGGAAGGAGAGAGGTGACCCACGGCCACCCTTATGAATTTATCAATTCAATATTAGGATAATTTCACTCCTCAGAACATTTTATTGAATTGATTTAATAACCATCTTAATGTCAGGTGTCGAGATTTAATATGGCAAAACCATCCGTAGAAGCCTATTGAAGGAAACACACGGATTTCAGCTGGTTATGTATCAATGTACCTAGGGGCAATAGGCAATGAGGAGCCTTCCATAAAGCGTGTTCGCACGAGGGGGTGGGGGTCATGGCGAATGCATACAAACGTGCAAAAGTAAAACAGGGCGCGGGGGGGGGGGGTAACATGTATTCGAGCCATTTAGCATGTACTCTTTATGTACATAACATTATTTTCGCTAAATTTGGAAGAAATTAGGCCTATCCAACTGTGTTATTTCGGATAGAAAAATACCTGGATTTCTTTTTCTAGAGAAGATTTCCACCAGACGCAAGGTATTTCCTTGAATGGTATGCCAGACTTGGCGCAATATTTGACCTACAGAGTATGACGGCAGTATGATTACAGTCAATTCCCTCTAATGACGCCACGTTTTGAAGGGAGTACGCCAAAGGGAGCATTGAGGACGGCGTCAGGTCAGTATATAGTTAAGGGTGGGGGCCCGGGGTGGGGGTCCCAATAATGCATGCGCACATAAGGCAACATTGGGCCTGGGGAGAAATGCGTACATATACTTTATGGAAGGCCCCGTAGCTGGAGTAAACCTCTTGATTTATCCACCTATGAGCAGGGTGAGGGGGGGGATAAAATGAATGCACATGACCTTTCCTTAAAATCAAATGCGTCATGAGGCCTAGTGACATGAGATAGAAGGTTTGACATATTAGGACAGGGGACTTGGGGACCCCGAGCTCGAACATAATACCAAGGATATAAAGAATATCTCTATGATAATACTTAAGGAATTATCAGACTCAGGGCTCACACCGGGTCCCAACACATTAACCCAGTGTTGGTCTCCCCCCATCACCCTGTGGGGGGATCGGCGTGTGAACGGGAGGGGGGGGGGATTTGGGGTGGGACAGGAGGGCACGAGTAATTATACGTGTATTAGTCTGCCCTCTCCCTGTCCCAAACCTCCCTTTTCCAGCTTAACTACACTGGACTACACTATATCATCCTGATTTATCTCCTCAGATAACGTGCTACCTCTAATCTTATTTTGGCAATGGCATATATTTGAGGCCCGAAGGATCGACCCTATAGTAACTGCGGGCTTATATCAATGAAAACATCTCTGCACGTGTAGGTCTCTTGTGCCGATGTTGTGGCGTCAAGCATAGGCGCACCAACAGGATAAATCTGCGTTTAACTCCCCTATTAACAAGGCATTATTGGATAACAGAATAGATACTTCAATAAATGGGATTTAACTTACCCTGGATGGTGCGTGTACATAGGTGTGGAGGTTGAGAACTAGCAACTATTAACGATATATATCTGTCTTCTCCCTCCGTCTCTACAGAAATGGATCTCACACCCCTACACACCCTTGCGGCACGCACCCCTCGTGTGCCACTAGCTATCAAAGTAGACAAGTACAGACTGGTGTCTTTATTTTATTTTATTTTAGCGATTTTAGAGGATATTTAACAATTGCCGCTTGTCCCCAACGCTTCTATAGAAATAATCGTCATCAGGATCTACCATACCGTGATCAGCCCGTGTCTTAGTCATCTATTATGTGTCAATAGCTGTGTGTCCGGGCAGGTCAAGTCACTGCAGGGTAGGCAGACAGGAATCCAGGCACACAAAAGGGGGTGGAGAGGTAGGAGGTGTATAAAGCCCTATGGCTATTTCACCCATTAAGGGCGGCATATCGTTGAAAGATGACATTTGTCATTGATTGCATAGGATGGCCTAGCATTGAATAATTCAAACAATCAAACGAACAATCAGTCAGATAGCTACCACTAGCTGACGGCAGTTATGGAGGCATGTCTTCACCTGCTGCAGGACCGTTTATTATTGTGTGTGGAGACGCGTCGGTCTTTTATTTCAAATTGCATATATAGTATACACAACTATGTGCATACATGGAAGCATATTTGTTAAAAAATGCATTAATTGCGATAGATATAACTTAACGTTATACGTGTGTGGACATTAGTTAACTGAGTATTGTATTTAAACTATATATACACAACCATGTGAATAGAAATCTGCATATCATTTTTACAAAAAAATGCATCTATTGCAATAGTTGCGACTTGAATGATGTGATAAGATATCTCGAAACTTGACATTAGGATGGTTATTAAATCATTACTAAATCAATTCAATAAAATATTTTAAAGAGTGAATATCTCCTAATATTGAATTGACCAATTCACAAGGGGGGGGGGTCCTGATCTGTGAAGCCGTTGCCAAGGAAAGAAGGGCATGTGTATGTGTGTGTGTGTGTGGGGGGGGGGGGGTACTGTCGGTACTACCAGTGCTATCTCCCCATAGGCTGGTAACAGAAGACGGGGAGGGAAGGACAAGAACACGTTCTGTATGTGTCTGTGTCTGTGTCTGTGTGGAGGGGGAGGGGGGGCAATGATTACCCCCTGCTGTGGTGTCTTTGTTTGGATTACACCCTGTCGCATACATAGCTTAACCTATAGCCCTTTAAGGGCCGCATAGTGCCTCAAAGTGTTATACCTCAGGTCACCATGATCCATAGAATCCACCTAAATTAAAATGTGCATCCCCCTATCCGAATCAAAGGAAAAGACAATTTGCAGTGGAGCTGTCGCAGAAGCACATTAATGGTCATTTCCCATTTCTGTCCACTCACCCAGGTCGGCCTGTTTACTCGTTTATGACACATTTCATTGCTGCCACTTGACTACAATGGACACCCCCTCCCCTACTCATAATAGAAGGTGCGTTTGTGGATTGAAAAATAGGAACCAAATGGGTCAAGGGGTTCCAATTTTTTCTTAACCCCTAACATCTCACACCAATAACTATTCAGTAGGCCTTCTGATGCTAACACCTGACAAGATATCTAGACATACATGACAAGGCCCTAGATGCAATCCATGGCGAGGCAATATTATCATTTTTGTTAGGCTGTCTTTAAAGGGTTAAATTGAAATAGTTACCATTTATCAAAGTAGATTTACAATTTGGCTGACAGATGACCACTCCTTTAGAGTTACACGATGCATTCTGTGTCGATCCCAAGTAAACTTGAGGTGGCTTGAGCTGGTGTCAATGGTATAGTTATTGTGTGCCCTTTGTCCTCATCTCATAGATGCAACCAATAACACAAACAAAAGGCTATTGATATTTTGTGTAAATCTTGATTCCAAACACTCAAACAAACAATCAGATAGCTATAACCTGCTGAGGACAGCTGTTGTGGCATGTCTACACCTGCCTCCAGACCGTTAATTAAAGTGTGAGGAGATGAGTTGAATCTTGTATTCCAAATTACACATACACAGCTATATCAAAATAAAAGCACATAAAACAAAACTGTATCTATTACCATAGATACAACTTGAATAGTACTCGATGCCAGGATGTATATTAATTCAATTTAATCAAATCTTTTGACCGGTGATCTGTGAAGACATTGTCAAGGATCAAAGGGCATGCGTGCAGATGCGGGGGGGAGGAGGGGTACCATAGGTGTGCCCCTACATGGGTAAAAATCGACACGTGCGACACTGCGACACGGGGGTTTTAAAATCCGACACGTGCGACACGGGGGTTTTAAAAATCGACGGACACAGAAAACCTTAAAAAAAATAGTGTAGAATGTATGGGATAAAAATCGACACGGTGACACGGCCCCCTTTGCTAAAAATCGACACGGCGACACGGGCATATATTTGGGTACCCATGTAGAGGCACATAGGTTCCACCGTAAAACCTCGCACATAGGCTGCGGCTAGCCCGCAAGTCAGATCGGCAGTGTGGCTTATAGGACCAGGGGTACGCACTATATGCAAGCTAGTCATATACGCGAGATTTTATGGTGCTATATCTCCATAGCCAGGTACAGGTGAGGTTGAGAGTAAGGACAATGAATAGTTCAAGGTATGTGTGTGTCGGGGGGGGGGGGTTAAAGGGCTGCATGGTGCTTCAAAGTATTATACCTGTGGTCGTTACGATGTCCACCCATCTTATCTATTCGTTTATTACAAATCTTATTTCTGGCCTAAAGCACTTCGCTGCAACAGAATTATATTGTCTACACCACTGTACTGGTCTGTACACCCCGGGGGGGGGGGGCACTTGGTATATTTTGTATACACAGGTGTGCGGCTGGGAAGGGTACTTTTTGACCAAAAAACCCCTCACCAAGGGTCTGCTTTTCACCAAAATCCCCCTCACCAAGGGTCAGTTTTCACCAAAACCCCCCTCACCAAGGGTCACTTTTCGCAGATTTCAACAAAATCCCCGAAAAAGGGTCAGATTTTGCCAAAATTCTTCGCAAGAAGGGTCACTTTTGACCAAAATTCTTACATCAAGGCTGACTCCTCGGAGAAAATTGTTAAAACCTAGGCACTTTTGACCAAAATCCCCTTCAGCAAGGGTCACTTTTGACCAAAATCCCCCTCACCAAGGGTCAATTCTGACCAAAATCCCCCTCACCAAGGGTAAGGGTTGTCAAAGGGCCAGCCGCACACCCGTGTCAAAAAAAAATTGAGTGCCCCCCCGGGCTGTACACGTGTGGGGCGGGAGTGTAGATGTGTCTGGGGCTGTGAATTACACCCCATTCCCTGCCCACATAGAGTGAGGCAGGCTGATCGCTGCATAGGACTGTGGTTAGCTGAGGGGGGGGGGGGGTGGTACTCTTTCAGCTTTGGTTGCTATGTGTGCACATGTATGATTCCAAGACAAAGGGTCCATTTCAAGGTCCTACTTAGGCAAGGGCCTTCAAGGAGTTATGCAAGGAAAAGGTTCTAGGAGTTATCAAAGAAAAGGGTTCTATTTTGTTGAGCTACCTCTTATATCAAAAGTACCAAATTCGATGTGATGCTTGAACATTATCAGAAAATATAGGGAGTGACCCCCTTGAGGATAGTTGTCACCCAATAAGACGTCTCATTTGGTATTTGGACTGTAGTTCATATGCTTCTCAATAGGAGCAGACACACAACGATATCTTAAGCCTGAGGGTCATCGATGGTGGTCCGCACTTAATCAAATAATCTATCTTTAAATATACGCCTCCAGGGGTTTATTGTTATGTAGGAAATCAAACAGTGCACCTATTCATCATAGCGGAATAGCCGTCTTATACACTGTTAGAAGTAACCACTGTAAATTTACAGCAAAATGTGCTGGCAGTTTTGGTTCCAGCACATTTTACTGTAAATTTACAGCAACTCAGTAGCTGTAATTAAACAGAAGAATGTGCTGTAATTTTACAGTATATTATTCTGCTCAATTACAGCAACATCTACTGGAAATTTACAGTATACTGTATACTGTAATTTAACCGCAGAAAGTACTGTAGATGCTGTAAATTGAGTTTTTTATCATTAATTATTATTACTATCAATTCATCAGAATTGATATACATGGAAAGCACCTTCCTGTTTTACTTCAGTTGCATTATGGATAAGTTCTAAACATTACACAATGTAATGGTTTTAATTCTTATCCAGCTAAACTGTATGTGATACCAGCACTACACAGTTCAGACAGTTAAGGTTTTGATTTTCCCATAGATGTGGTATCTATTATATACTTTTACTGATATTCACATTATGTGACACATTTCTGCAAGTTGAAACACTTTATACAATAACTTGCTGAGGTTTCTCTCACACATTTATATTTTACTATGTTTTGACACAGGGGGCTTTATTTAACCCCAAGAATACAGTGTGTACAAGAATTATTACAAAAAATGACATAGTGATGCCACCATGTGTCAGAAATCTACGGATCATGTGCTGTAAATTTACAGCAACATTGCTGTAAATCTGATTTACAGCACAGAAATTGGTAAATATACAGCAAATGGTTCTATATTTCCGACTACAGCAAAATGTTCTGTAAATTTATAGTATATTGTGCTGTAAACCAACAGTAACTATTAACAGTGTAACTCCTTGATGTGGACATTTGTGCAAATTTAATGAGTGGCCTGCCAGGGCATTATCAATGAGTACTGTCTTGTATGCATTATATGTATAACACAATGAATATCATCTGAATAGATGGATGAGATGACATGGTTAGCGTCACCACAATGTCATATTCAGTGGCCTAAAGATTACATACTTGCTTGTGCACGTCATTATAGATAATGTGTAGATAAAGCAGCAGGAGGCAGGTGGATACATACACTGTGGAACTGGGCTGGGCGCAAACAGGTCTAAACATAAATCTTTCTATATTCATGAGCAATGAAGTTCCCAATGCCTACACACTATATTATATCCACCCACCCATACCCTTCATATATTCATCAACATCTCATATAGAAGCAATATTATCATCCTCATTTATCACCATATATTTCAGTAACCCCTAGTCAATAAGCTATTTGGGCTATATTCCAATAGGATTTAGTGTTATATATTCTATTTATAGCCGAAATAGACAATCATTCAAATTACCTCCTGCCGCCCCATCCTACTGGCTATTAGTAAACCGCATGTGGCTTCTTCAAGTAAGGTGCGCAAGTCCTGTCACTTTGTTCCAGCTTCTATGCCCCTGACCTCAGAGCTAGAAATACTAAAGGGAAGATGCCTGCACATAGCCACCTGATTGTGAGACCTCTTTCTCCAGTGTCTTTTAACGACTATCAATTACCTGAACACTAAAAAACCCTCTCTAAACAAATAACAAAAGTTACTAATAACTAAATTTATAAGTTACTGTAACTGAGTGTTGACATAATATTCATATAAATGTGATAGTTTTGCTGAGAGTGGTTTCTTCAAGATCTCATGAAATCCTCTCTGCCTGGAAATGTATAGTGTGTGGCATGTGCTTGGAAAGAATTCGAGACTTATTTGAGTTTTATGAAGTGGCCGCATTAGAGGGTGAAATATGCCATTTGGGACTGAATAATTGGTGTCCGGAAGGCGAGGTGGCCACATTAGAGGGGTGGCCGCATAAGACGGAGTTTTCTACATTAAGAGAAAGGGAAAAAACGATGGGACTTTCCAAACATGGCCGTATTGGCGAGGTGGCTGCATTGGAAGAGTGGCCGTTGACTGTATATAGGAAATATAATTTCATATATAAATTTGCTCTGAAGTATTATTGTGGCTATGTATAAAACTGATTTGAATGAGAAAAAAAGTAAAATAATTCTCACTTACAGCTATATATAGTGACATTCTCCGAACTTCATAGACTTAACATTGACTCCCTCTAATGCAGAAACTCCGTTAGTGAGGCATTTTGGTCAGTCCCAAGGGTGGCCGCAATAGAGGGATTTGACTGTATTTATTTAGGGCAATATATTGTATTTTTTTTAATCGTGATAAATGATGAATGAGAACCTAAAACTTTCCATACTGGCATGCAATTGTATGAATCATTCTTCAATCACCTTCAAAGCTTTGCTTTATATATATATATATATATATATATATATATATATATATATATATATATATATATATATATGGGTGGGGGTCCAGAAAATGTCCATTTCCAGTGAAAAACAATAATATTTCTGAATTGCCCAAATGTTGTAGCAGATTTGTCTATATATAAAGGAGGCAATGAACCATCACATTCCCAAATTTTGTGATACTAGGATTCTTACTTTTTTTTCTATGTAAGTTTGAAAAATACATTTACTAATGAAACAAAATTGTGTTACGTTCACCAGATATTATCATAAACAAGAGAATAGTGAAAAAATATGATGACATTTTTTAGTTATGAACTTGATTCACTGAATTAGGGCAAAAATGTGTCATTTCCTACCATGTAACAGGGTGCTGTACACTTTTTCTCTATTTTTAATTCCTCATTGTGATAGTTTTATAGCTAGAGTCAATTGAGGGCCAGTTGGTTTCTGTCTAAATCGAACCTATAATCTTTTTAAATAGGGAAAAGTACTAACATGTAAGAGTATTAAACTAGCTGTGAAACCCAGATGAAAGTATACAAAGTGCTCTAACATATCTGAAGATATTTTGTATTTTCTGCCATTCTATTGTGTTTATTTTACAATTCAGAGGTGGTCAGTGGGATCTAGTGAACGTAACATAGTAGAAAAATAGAGGAATTATAATGAAATATTAGTCAATAATAGCATTGTTTTCAGTTGGTTGTGGTATAATACCTATGCAAAAAAAGTCACAGCATGTCCCAGATATTTAATATAAGAAAAATAAGACAATTAGACCAAAATTCGGTTGTTTTCAATATATCTGGTGAACGTAACATCTAGTGAACGTAACACAAAAATTGAATAGTTTCTAGAATGAAATATGTTTATGATAAAATGATGGAAACAGGTCAGTGTCATTTGTAATGCTCAGATATACTTGGACAATTTGTGTTACGGCTATATTTTAATTATTTATGCATATTTCTGACTTTTTCATATATCTGGTGAACGTAACATTACATAAAATACAGGACATGTTGTTTTGATAGTTCTTAATATTACATAAATCATGCATTCATCCACATACATCCTTGCTGATAGGTTTGTCAAACAGACATACATGCGGCCTATCAAAAGAAATTAACAAAAAAGGACATATTTTCATGACAATTTACTGTCTCCGTGGAACCAAAAATAATTCTAGTGAACGTAACATAATTCTAGTGAACGTAACATAATTCTAGTGAACGTAACATAAATCTAGTGAACTTAACATAAATTGATATCTTAATTTACAAAGACAAAGACGTTGCACCGAGTTACGATTCTTATTGCATATGGTGCATGTACTATGTAGGCACCACATGGATATTTCCCTTCCTCCTTAGAGGACATTTAGACTGATATTATTCAAAATGTTTAAATAAATCTAGTGAACGTAACATCAATCTAGTGAACGTAACATCCAGTGAAAACAATTGTTTTTGCTTGTTAAATGTAAAATAGAAAAAATCTATCGATATGGGAGTGTAGAGCTCACACATACGCTTATCCAATGCAGGTAATATGTAATTTTATGCAGGATTTGTATAATTAATTACCTTTTCAAGAAATTTGGCTTAAACAGGTCATTTTTAATTCCTTCTTTGGGCTCTAATTTCACCAAGAAAATGATCAATTGTCTTAATTTTTATCATTCTGCCCAAGAGTATAGGTGTCCGCGATATGCCTAATGGCACAAAACATCCATCTAGTGTAATATTTTTCCAAAAAAATCAAGTGTTTAAAAAGATATATGAGATTATGAGAATAATTGCTATTTTTGTAGTTTAAACAAATATTTAAAAAAATAAATAAATTAAATATTGAAATAAATGGTGTTATGAAGAAGTATCATTTGTATGCAACACATATGAAGCAAAAAGTGTAAATCTAATATCATTTGAAGAAAATTTCCGTTAAAATCAGATTTTTTCCAGGGGACATCGATTTTTGGTCATTTTTTCCCTGAAAAGTAGCTAAATTCTGAAAAAATCATGAAATTATAATTAATACGCATATTTTTTCTATTAGTACTCATTGGGCTTTTTGCAATTATGTAGTTATCCCAATACATTCTCTTCATTTAAAATGATTATTTTTAAAAAATAACTCAATTTGTGAAATGGACATTTTCTGGACCCCCACCCATATATATATATATATATATATATATATATTCATTAGTGAGTAGCTCTGATAATGAGATACTTATTGCATTTAAAACCAAACTGGAATTGGTGTCTAACATATAATTTTGCATCATTCTACACTGAAAACCCTATGGCCCATAAGGTGATCAGTAGTGATGACCTTAGGGTGATCATATTGATGGTGCCCTGGCGGAGTACCTGGTCCTCTTTAGAGTGATCATATGTGAGGACCCAGGGTCATCATATTGATCACCTTTTATGCAAGATCTAATAGGACGCAGAGTCATCAATATAATAACCCTGAGTAGTCAATCTGATGACTGCCGTACAGTTTTTGATCTGTCTTCATTATGAAGTGGTATCTAGAGATACTGTTATAAATTAAATACCCCTCCCAATCATATGCCTAGCATGGCCATCCCTTATAACAGGCACCATATAAAGGCATGTGTGTGTATGTAACAAGCAAGAGTCACTCCTTCCATTTGTAATAATGGTTTCATAGACAAAACAGGTGTCTATGTCTATACACATCTAGGCTTTTGGTAATTCTGCCACAATCATCTTTTAAATTACTTAGCTTGATAGTATGATAGTATTCTTTATATCCTAAAGTTTATATCCTTATTTGATCAGGATTATTATAGATATTAATCAATAGATCACCTAGAGCATGAGCTGTATGTTACATTGTTGTATAGTAGAGCCATCTAGTGGCAAAATTATGTCCTCAAGTTGATCACCTAATGTCATCAATGTGATGACTTTAGGTGATCAACTGGGAATGATCACCCCCAGTCATCTGCACTGAGGACCTTTCCATAGGGCTAGGGTTTTCAGTGTATTCACTATTCTCACTAAGGGAATACCTCTTTAATCATATTGAACTGTGCTTTGTTAAATGCTCCAAATAGTTGAACTTTGCCACTGTGAATCCTTTGGCCTTATAAGATTCAAATTGACAGCCCAGTAATCCTCGACCTGTCCTAATTTGAGCTGCTCTTTCCAGGCTATTCCAACACCTGGCAGACTGACAGCAGGATGGTCATCCAGCATGAGAAGATATCCCTGCCTCTTAGCATGAGCCCTCATGTTACATAGCTCAGCCTTTGCTACATAGTAGGCATGACCACTATCCACATGTATGAGGTCACACATCACAGTGGGATTTTCTTTTGTAAATTGACGAATGGTCTTCCTGGAATCACCCAAAAGAAAAGTAGTCCTTCCTGGGAATGTAGCTTGAAAGAACCTAGCCATGGCTTTTGTGTAAGTATGTTAGCCCAGGTCAAAGAAGTAAACATGAGCATGAAGATTGCTTGTAAGCCAAATAAATGTGCTGCGGCCTGCATTGAACCCTGTTTCACAAATTGTTTTCACAAAACTGTTGTTAGCCAAGCGAGAATATGTTAGTGCTTGTCGCCATACCTCCCCAATGTTACCTTCCATTCCTCCTTTGATCTTTTTGATCTAGAATTAGGCAACATTACATTGTAGAGATCTGGGAATTTCTCTTTCTCTTTATTATGAAAGAGGGACTCACACCACCAATGTGAGCTATTTGGGGCCATACTTAGGACTGTTCTTTGAATAACCTCCTGAAGCTCAGAATCCTTTGTTACTTTGACACCAGAGTTAGGAATCTTTGTGGTATGCCTAATCGGGTTTGAACACATTAGTTTTCTGGAAACAAAAGACAGAATTACAATTAAAAAATATAAACACAGTTAAATATATCGAATATGTAACTTGGTATATTTCTGTTTCATCCTAGGACCATCTACTATCTTAGATGATGAAACCACTTGAATGTAGGAATCCCCCATTGATAATACTTCACATACCCCTTGTAGCACAAGTCAGAAGGGACATCTAGAAGACACTGAATAAATAGGAAATAACTAGACTTACCTTTGATGGTCCTCCTAAGTATGTGAAAAGATTGGAGACTATGAACTATTTATCATGTATGAATGTCCATTCCCTCAGCCTTCTGAAATCCATCCCACACATCAATCCAGCACAACTGGTGTCCTACATTTTATAGACCTCAACATAATACAATCACAACTTGTTCCCTATGAATATTTAGAAATATGCTACAGTAGGCTCTGCAGGTCATGAGTGACTAGCCATGTATGGAGGCATGTGCAGACTTGCACAGTAGGACAAGAGTATACAAAGCCTTTGACTTGGTCTATACTAGAGTAGGTATTCAGTTTGGCATGTCCTCTGTGAATTTCTCCTAATATTAAATTGACCAATTCACAAGGGGGGGGGGGGGCTTGTGATCTGTGAAGCCGTTGCCAAGGAAAGAAGGGCATGTGTATGTGTGTGTGTGTGGGGGGGGGTACTGTAGGTACTACCAGTGCTATGTCCCCATAGGCTGGTAACAGAAGACGGGGAGGGAAGGACAATAACAAGTTTGGTATGTGTCTGTGTGGAGGGGGAGGGGGGGCAATGACTACTCCCTGCTGTGGTGTTTTTGTTTGGATTGCACACTGTCGCATACATAGCTTAACCTACAGCTCTTTAAGGGCCACATAGTGCCTCGAAGTGTTATATCTGTGGTCACCATGATGCATAGAATTCACCTAAATCAAAATGTATATCCCCCTACCCGAATCACAGGAATAAACAGTTTGCAGTGGAGCTGTCGCAGAAGCACATTAATGGTCATTTCCCATTGATGTCCACTCACCTAAGGCGACCGCTTTATTTGATGTTGCCACATGTCATTGCTGGCCCAAAGGACTTAGCTGCAATAGAATTCTATTGTATACCACTGTACTGGCCTGTGCCTGCATGGGAGAATGAGTATAGGGGACGGTGTGGGGCCTTTATCCCACAAAATGTCCTTTATCCCTCAAAAGAGTATAGTTTTGTTAGATAAAGGCTGACCACGGGCCTTTATCCCACAAAATTGGCGTTGAAGCACAAAAGCCTTTATCCCACATAAAAAATGCCTTTATCCCACAAAAGCCTTTGTCTCACAAAAATGTTATCAACATCAACTGGCCTTTACATCAC
The DNA here is from genome assembly GCA_947462335.1 of Harmothoe impar. Lineage (NCBI taxonomy): Eukaryota > Metazoa > Annelida > Polychaeta > Phyllodocida > Polynoidae > Harmothoe > Harmothoe impar. The sequence continues at coordinate 91,214,026 of OX381705.1, forward strand.
AAAACCTATGTAATAATCATATCAACTGGCCTTTATATCACAAAAACTATGTAATAATCACATCTACTTGCCCTTATGTCACAAAACCTATATACTGGCCTATGACACTGGACTGCCCTCAAATATAAACTATTTTTCTTACATATCAACTAGCCTTTATATCACAAAACCTATAAACTACTCCATTGTATCAAATTGCTCTTGAATTTCTTCAGAAAGTGGCAGAAAACTGGTTATGACCATGGTTTGAAAGTCTGTCGGTTCAAGGTGGGGGATCAGGTAGTGAGGCTAAACGAACCTCTATCCAACTTCAAGTTAGCAAGCAACTGCAATGGTCCATTTGTAGTGACCAGAGTTGTAAGTGACTGTACTGTCATGATTAGATCCTTAATTGGTCGGATCTATAAATCCAACGTGGTGAGGCTCCGTCCCTGGAAGGGCAGGGATCTCACCACAGAAATGTATGGTTTAGGAGTAGATGAGCTACTCCAGAAGATAGACAGGAGGAAAATGGATCAGGTAACTCCAAAACGAGGTCCGGGACGTCCCTGAAAACTCAGGGTTGGTGATCCGAAGAATCCAGGGTTAGTGCAGAAGAAGAAAGTCTCGCTAGCTGAAAGCAAACAAAGGCGGAGGGTAAAGGGTAAGGCTAGCCCTACACCTGAAAAGGGGCCTTTGGGATACACCGGAGGTATCCGACGCAGTCCCTGCCTGATAGAAAGGGCTGTGGTAACCTAAGCTGGTGCACAACGAGTGTGTTGTCTTGTATAGTGTTTAGGGTAAAAAGAGGTGAGTCCCCAGAGGGGGAGATAATAAATCATCCTCTTTTTCCCGAAGTGTTTTTTTTTGTTGTCTCCGGTTATATGTTGGAATAGGTACGGATAAACGGGTGAGAGCGTGTAAACCCCCCAGCAGGGTACCCGTGGGTGGTGAGCAGATAATCCGGTGGGTTTGCGGGCATGCTTCCCATAAATAAACTCACTAATACACGAGCAGAGCTGCTGGTAGCGAAAGGTTAGGCTACTACCCAAAGCGCCTGCCTTTAATTTGAACTCCTCGCGTCCTCAGGGCGCGGGAAAAATAACTGGGTCAGCAAATGACCTAGTTAGGGCAGTCTCGCGGAGGGCGCGAGACATGCGTGGCTGCGCGTGACCTGTTCGCAAAGGTACCAGGTACACTCGCCGTCATAAAAAGGTCCTTATAAGGACTATATATGTTTTTATATTGGAAGTTAGTTACAGACTGTTAGTAACTACTTCGAGTTTACTAAATGTAAGGTCATATCAAAAGGTAGCTATGACAGCGTAATGCCTTAATTCGAATCACATATTGTTTATCATATGTAACATATGACTATTTGTAGTAAAACCCTTTTATGTATAGTGTATAGACAAACTACTGTGAAAGTACTTTTATTCACGGGTGTAAATTTTTGCTGAGGTGGCAAAAAAGACTAATTCGCGGGTATTTATTCCATACTGTAGCATATAAGAATTTCGCGGATTTTTCATTTCCGTGAATATAGCGAAAATATATACCCAGCGAAATAAAGTACGACCAAAGTACTTCTGGTTGTCAAAACTATATTTTCATTATTATGAGTCTACTACTCAGGTTTTTACCACACCTAGTGTTGTCTAAGGGGGGTAGTATAGGGGTTTACTACTATAACCATTTCCATCCAGGTGACCGAGGAGGGTTAGTTCGGGTTGTTCCCGCCTGGCGTGTGTGTGGTATCCTGGAGGAGGCGACTGTCCTCTCTCGGGTACTGCGCACCACGTTTGAATGTGTGTATTAACTCAACTTTTTGTCACCCCTAACTGAACGTTTTTTTTAATGTTAATTCAACGTTGAGTTGAGTCCACGAAATGGAGTTAGGCCAGATGCAAGATAGACGTTATTTCACTCCATAAATGACGTTAAGAAAACGTTAAAACAACTTCAACTTGTTACCTGGGTGGGTGGGTAAATGTATATTATATAGCACATATAGGGACATTGGAAAACTCATAGGAAGCTTGTGTAAGTGTCATTCTTCCCATTAATGTATTTCATAGTACTGTGTGTTGATGTTACATGCAAAACATTGGCATTGATGCAATATGATATACACAATTTGGTCCTTGTCCAATTGTTTGCCATGCTGTTATCTTTTTCATGAATTCGAACATACTTGTCTTAAAAGGGCCACTCTACATACACTCAGCATATATATAGTCATATACTACTCTAGCCTGGGCACCTGGCAGCTTTCCTTCCCGATCACAATAAATTCTAGCCTTCTGCTCGTTATCATCTAATTCTTTAAAGATACATCAATGTATATCTAATGAGGTATGTTGAACAAAAGGAAATTAGGTAATGGTAAACATGTGCAAATGTGATAGAATTGTCCTTTGGGCTATGTTTGGTCCAATGCCATCTTTAAGTGGTGATTGTCTGGCCATAAATTCTCAAATAGTTTCTCTTTTAATTCATGGGTCTCTTGTGATAGCTTCTCAGGCAGTTCATTCAGGGCTAACAGGTCTAAGTGCCTGAACAAAAAATACAAGGGTAGAGGAATGAGATTGTCTGCATGCACAGAGGTACCAGTCTGTACTACGTACCGCTTATCTATCTATATTTATTTCACTCTGAAAACTGCAAACACATTTTACATTATACCAGTCACACCATTCATCCAACTTACTTCCAATATTTAGGCATTAGTATAATACATATACACAGTACAGGCTAAGGATGAAATACGACCATATAAAACCCTTTACTACCGATGTCACTGATTCTGCACAATGTTACAGGGTCTGTATAGGCAAAAAATGGAAGAAAATACAATTTACTACAAACTTTGTATCCAATAGCCCAAGATAGATTTAGTTATAACGGATTGACTTCAACCTTACTTGAATCCTATATATGCCTAGTATATTGAATGTATGTTGATGTCAATCAATGATACTTTCTACTCAAGATTATAGCCGAACTCATGATATCATATGGTTCATGCTGGTATTCTTCCTATGTTGTAGTGATGATACTTTGTGTAGATGCCGACCGGGCATGACTACTTGTCTGCACTTGTACCCAGATCTTTGTCTGCTATAATATATACACGTCAGTGTATAAAAGTGCATGTATATATATATATATATATATATATATATATATATATATATATATATATATATATATATATATATAATTATATGTATAGGTGTTTACTGTAAACTATGTGTTAACAAATCCTGATAAAATGAAATGAGATTTTAAAAAATGGAGATTGTTTTCCAGGTTGAGTTGACACAGGATTAGCCATTATAAATTTAAACAACTTTATATGTCTCTTAACTCTTAATTGTCAAACAAGAATTGCGGTTGTTGCCAAGTAAAAAAATGCCTCAGGCACTGTGTCGCTATGCTAGGCAGATAAACAATTAGAATAGCTGTAACTAGGCAACCAGCTGTCTTAGCAACAAACCAATAGAACCATTGAATTAATTGGGTCCATTTTAGTTGGGGTAGGTATGACAATAATCAACCTCAGAACCATGGAAACGTGTGTTGCTAGGCAGATAAACAATTAGAATAGCTGTTGCTAGGCAACCAGCTATATGAGCAACAAACCAATAGACCAATTAAATTTCTTGGGTCCATTTTCGTGGGGGTAGGTATGATTATAATCAACCTCAGGACCATGGGAATATGTGTTGCTAGGCTTAAAAACAATTATAATAGCTGTTGCTACGCGACCTGCTGTCTTTGCAATGAACCAGTAGAAGCATTGAGTTCCTTGGGTCCATTTTTAGTGGGGGTAGGTATGATCATAATCAACCTCAGGACCATGGAAATGTGTGTTGCTAGACAGATAAACAATTAGAAAAGCTGTTCTTTGGTCCATTTTAGGGAGGTAAGGTATGATTATAATCAACATCAAGAGCTATCAAAGGTTGATAAATATAACCTAGCATAAATTTGTGTAATAACTCCTTCATCCAAGATGGCCGCGACCCGCTCTGACTTCTGGTATAGTGCAAACATCATATGCCTCGTCCTGGTGGTGCCGCCACTTCGGCATAAAAAATAAAAACTACTGGTAGTTTGTTGCACTAACGGTAGTTTTCCCTCTAGGACTGGCGGTTAATATCTTAGATAATTTTCTTATGTCTGACACTATATGTAGTGGTGTGTAAGATTCTAATATGAAAGGTAATTATCTATAAATTCAATAAGGTAAGTATAAAATTTTATCAGGCAAAAATAAACATGACAACATGTATTTTATTTTCAATGCCCAACCTATGTTAGCCAATGCTCTCAGAGTAGTCAAAATGACTAACCCACCTTAGTCTTTTCCTTTTGAGGGGGGGGGGTGTTAGATAACTCAACACCTTTGGAGGGGGCCTGATTTGTCGCGACATGACGCTGAATACTTTAACTCTTCACTTTTTCTGGTAGAAATGCCTTAAATGCAGCAACTTACCTCTTCATAAAATTTTCTTGTGACACTTTGTGTGGCACCCGTTTAATTGGACAATTTTACTTTGTGAGTTTTCAAAATTTTTATTGGAGGGGGGGAGGAGTGTGTGCCAGGCAGGCAAACTACTCAGATTTCTCAGATATCTCAGTTTTTCTTTTCTCCAAATTGGTCATTTTTGTGATTTGTCCAGATCCAATGAAAACTCTGTTTACCTTTATGTGTCAGACAAGAAGATCAGAGTACATTAAATTTCACCATTTCCATCCTCTCCAGACCTTTCCAGACCTTTCCATCCAAAAAGCTAAGTTCCATCCCCAGTTATAATGGCTGGTATAGATCTTAGCTTTGATACAATTCTGGCCAAGATGCACTAGAATGCACCATTTCAGGTCTAGATTTTCAAATGTTCCTAAACATTTCCCACTAAGAACAGGCTTCATAATTACAATTGGCCAAAAGGAAATAGAATGCACTATTTCAGGTCTAGATTGTCAAATCTTTCCAAAACTTTCAACAAAAAAAGGTAAGGCCCCAAATTGTGGGCCACCTAGGCCATTGGGAAGGCAATTCTGAAGAAAACTACAGGCCTGGACCCAAAATTACGGGCCGTTGGCTCCCAGACCAGCGTTAGCATCTACCCCTGCCCAATCATAGAGGCTGAATAATACAGATCCGAGTATATTATTGGCCAAAATGCAGCACAATGCACCGTTTCAAGTCTAGATTTCCAATTTTCTTGCGGTGGCATTTCCTCCAAAAAATCCTGGGCTCTGAATTTTTCCTATTCAGAGTTTGCATGTCTGGTGTGCACTGTAGTCCCATATTTGCCAGTATGATGTGTGTTTTCAACAGGCCAGTCTACCAGTTGATTGTTTTTGCTGGTATAACAGAGCAGACCAGACTGCAAAAAAAATAACTTTGTGGAGTTTGGACCAAAAACGGACATGGTTGGGCACCCCCCCAAATTGATATTCCAAAATTTACAAAATGCCCATTATTGCATCAACAAAATCGTTTTATCAATGCACCCTTTGATTGGCAAGTAGAGGAACAATTTGCTTATTTAATATTAAAAAAAGTTTGTAGTAATTCCAACTAAAACCGAACAGATTATTCACTGTAAAAAAGGGAACCCTTTGTAGGCCTATTAAATGTTGGATGAAATGCTAGTGTGGTTTGCATCTTACTCCTGTAGTTAAGTACATGAACCTACGCAGTTGTGCCCAAACGACCACCAACTGTTTATCTTTTTACACATTTCTTTTCTGGCAGATTTTATCTGTGGCTATATCATTGTAATAAAATGACTTAGTCGAAAAAACAATAATAGAGACTAACATAGTGATCATCAAATCTACCCAGGATGCTTCATCATTCCAGATAGGCTGTTACCAACTGTTTCTTTCAAACTAGGACTAGACTACCCTGTTGGTTGACCAGACCACCGGCTTGGATCAAGGCCATTCATTTTTAACTTGACCGTGAGAGCAATACCTACAAGGAATGATTGAGTCGTAATGTTCACACTTATGGAACATGATACTGGACAGGAATAGATTGTATTAAGTAACATAAAGGTTATTCAAAATTGTCAACTTGTGGGTATATAATCCATTCAGGATTCCACCAACCCTTCCTGCAAAGTACACATGAATACACCATTTGACTTCTAAACTTTGCCTAAAACTACAATCCTAAATCTCATGTGTGTGGGTCATGGCTAGTACACAAATCAGATCACCAGTGTGGCTTATTGGATCAGGACACATGTTTTTAGATCTATACTGCAGTACTAAAGTTACCATAATCAGACACCCTGTGAGGTTTACAGAATATTCCCAGTTTGTAATAGCACTAACAAGACGCTGAATTTCTGTATATTTGAAACAGTGCCTCTGCGTAAAAAAAAAAGTGAATGCTGCCATTGAATCACTGTAATTTTAACAAAGAATTTTCTACAGTGCCTATCTTTTCATTCACTTGATGTTCAACTGATGCAGTGTTGTAGTTTCATCACATACATGTTAAGATGGTAGTCTGATTACATATATATATATATATATATATATATATATATATATATATATGTAATCAGACTACCATCATATATAAGAGACATTGGGAGCCATGATAATACATTACAGACTGCGGGAAAGAGGTGAGTTGCAAATATTGTCTTCTACATGTGAATCTATAGGTGTGGTCAAAGGGGGTGAAAGTTTGTGTCTGGATTTAATGAAATGTGAAGGCGATAAAATATATACAATAGTTTTGTAAGAACCTCTCTTCTACATGAGTAAACACATGATAATTGAAAGTTTTAAATAGGCTTCATGAGTACATTGTAACTTATAAATGATGATGATTGTAACAACAATAATTTATTTGTATATATTGCTGTATTGCTGAAATATACGGAGCCCCTAAGGGGACATGCTTTTTTTTTTTTTTTTTGGAATCCCAGAAAGTTGCGCAGACAAAATAAATTTGCGCAAACAAAATAAAAGTTGCGCAAACAAAATAAAAGTTGCGCAAACAAAACGATAGTTGCGCAAACAAAACGAAAGTTGCGCAAACAAAATAGCTACCATACATTTTTTACGGTTTGTAAATAGGACAATTATCAAGGATTCTACAGCAAATTAAAGTACATAGACAAAACCCTACACCATTCACATGATACTTCACGAGCTGAAGTCGGGTTGAAGCTCAGCTGTCACTACCACCTCATCTAACCCCCTCAGCTGTCACCCCTACCTTATGTCACCCCCCCACATGTCACTCCCACCTCACGTCACCCCCCATCAGTCACTCCTACCTCACGTCACCCTTTCCCATGTCACTCCCACCTCACGTCACCCCCTCCCATGTCACCCCTACCTCACGTCACCCCCTCCCATGTCACTCCCACCTCACGTCACCCCCTCCCATGTCACCCCTACCTCACGTCACCCCCTCCCATGTCACTCCTACCTCAAGTCACCCACCTCCCATGTCACCCCTACGCCACGTCACCCTCTCCCATGTCACCCCTACCTCACGTCACCCTCTCCCATGTCACCCCTACCTCACGTCACCCCCTCACATGTCATGCCCACCTCACGTCACTCTCTCACATGTCACTCCCACCTCATGTCAGCCTCTCACAAAGTAAAAGTTGCGCAAACAAAAAAAAAACTTGCGCAAACAAAATAAAGTTGCGCAAACAAAATAAAAAACTTGCGCAAACAAAATAAAAGTTGCGCAAACAAAATAGCTACCTGCCATTTTTTACGGTTTGTTAATCGGACAATTATTAAGGATTCTACAGCAAATTAAAGTACATAGACAATACATCACACCTAATGTAATGTATGATATATCTTTCACCCTAAGATGATCCCATTCGGTGTAGCAACACATAATGCTATAAGGGCCATGAGTCACTTTAAGATAATTCTATTAGGTGTAGTGACACATATTGATTAAGGGGCGAATTCTATTATGTGTAGGTACACATAGTGATATAGGAGTGTAGGGGCTAGGGTTATACGAGGTGTTATATGACGGGTTCTGTTGGATGCTGTGTTGCGAGCTCAGTCCGAGCCCTTCAGTCCGACGGCAGGTGGCGACACCTGCTTCGGGCTTGGGGTATGGACAGAGGTCGCTATAGGCTTCCGGTCTGCGTGTGCGCGCGCAGGCTGGCTGCCTATATATACCCAGCATCCGATGGGACTCGTCGGTTACTCTGAGCCACGCTGGTAAAGAGACCCCCGTGATCACTGCGGCTGATTAGCCTACTGACCCGCTCCGAACTCTATAGGGAGTTCGCACGTTTAGATATTGCCTGTCTAGGTTCATGAATAAACCTATAGGTTCGCAACCTGTAACACTTGATCCGAACTGTGTTGACTTTGTTCTTTACTGGATACTCTATCAATATCATAAAGACGCAAAGTATCGTTTATTACAGGAGCAATGATTCACTTCAAGAGAATCAACATGATAAGGTGTAGATACACGTTATACTGTACATGTAAGCCCCATTCACTGTAAAGTGTAAGACAATCGCATAAGGTAAACATGCCTATCCCCACCCCTACCTGTAGTAATTATGCTCTAAAATCATCCATGATGCTCCGATTTATAAATCATGAAAAGTGATAGGTAGGTTACATACCAGCGCACCTGCATGTTTTGTTTGCGCAAGTTTTTATTTTGTTTGCGCAAGTTTTTATTTTGTTTGCGCAAGTTTTTATTTTGTTTGCGCAAGTTTTTATTTTGTTTGCGCAAGTTTATTTTGTTTGCGCAAGTTTCTATTTTGTTTGCGCAAGTTTATTTTGTTTGCGCAAGTTTTTATTTTGTTTGCGCAAGTTTCCATTTTGTTTGCGCAAGTTTCCATTTTGTTTGCGCAAGTTTCCATTTTGTTTGCGCAAGTTTCCATTTTGTTTGCGCAAGTTTCCATTTTGTTTGCGCAAGTTTCCATTTTGTTTGCGCAAGTTTCTGGGGTTCCAAAAAAAAAAAAAAGTATGTCCCCTTAGGGGCTCCGTAGTACGAAGATAAGAATTCAATAGACCTGTCATTAGTTATGAGTTTAGTTAGGCGATTAGGTCCAATATATCTCATTTAGCATATCACAATTGTTTTCATGACAGTCAGGAAAGGACATATGTACTAATACTGCAAACCTTAACATACCAGGAACAATGACTAATTATAAGTAGAATAGGTACTTTCCTCCATCTGCTGCATAGCTTATAACCTTATTATACACATATTAATTAATTTATGCTTCTGATTTTGTTCTAAGTCAACATGAGATCTTTGCAAGGAACAGTGACCCTTCTGTGTATATTTTCTGCACTGGTACTGCTAGTATGTCACAAGCTGACAACTTTATCTAAATCAAGGGAAATGAAGGTAATTTATCAAAATATTGTATTTCTAAAATTTAGTGGCATTGAATCTGTTGCTTGAGTACCACATTTTATTACAAGAACTATATTATATTATTCTATGTTAGCACGGGTAGATACTAACATTGTTAGCCATCAGCTACCCTCAGCAATAGCCTCAGAAATTGGTTTTTGCGGTGCAAATCCGCCACATTCCACCCACATCCGCCATATAAAGGCAGATTTGTTGAGATGTGAGGTGGTATGTGGTGCATTTGCATCTCAGGGATCAATACAAACTTTACTATGTTTTCAATACACCCCTGCAGGCTTATAACACCCTTAATCAATGAGAACAGGCTCTTTATGTATGTGTCAAAAGATTGTCTTGTTGACTTGAAGTTATGAGTGGCCTTGATCTTTGACCTAAAACTTGACCTTAACCATGACCCAACTTGACAACAACTGACTCGCAGACTCTGCGACTTTGTAACAAAATTCGCCGATTCAACTCTTCTTTTTTGATTGAGTTTTGATGTTAAATCGACACAATTGGCGTAACTGCCGAGCTGATCACATAACAGCAAGCAGTGAATGGTCAGTACAAGAAGTGGGCATGGGGGGGGGGGGGCTGGTATGCTCTTTACATTGACAATCTACCTACTTATACCAACGCTTGCTGTTGTACGTTTAACACATGATAATGTTGAATATTCATTATAAGAAAACATTGAATATGCACCCAAGCCATAATACTATCTTATGATTTCTCTTGTCAATGCTTTGATGCTATGGGCCATTGTCTCCTGACAAAATCTCATGCAAATATGACACTGAAGCCACTACAAAAAATGAACTTATTTCTCAACACCATGCCTGTCTCCAAAGTCGGGTTTTGGGGATTTTTATTTTCATTTCATATTTTTTGCAATATTCAATGATGGATTTTATTAGAAATTAGAAGACATGGTTATATTTGGTATCAAATTAAAGCGTAGAGTGTCATGAATGCAAAGGGAGAATATGCATATTCATAACGTTTACTGATCCAGAAGTTCTTGATCACTGAATTATGAATTTAGTTTGCCGAAGATCCAGCAAAACAAGGCAAAAAGCACCCTTGGCATATTTTTCATGGCTTGGTGATGAGCAACAAGTTTTTTTTAAATAATCGCCTTACTATACTTCTCAGAATGACAAGTTCCCAGCGGCCAGTTTTTTAAAAGTACCTTTGATGCAAGAACGACCATCTCTAGATGTCAGAGCAACTAGATGGACTTCTGACAAAGCATTTCACAGGTACTAAGAATATTTTATCAGTTCTCTGTGAATGACAACCCACACTGAAAACCCTATGGCGCAAAAAGTGATCAGTGATGATAACCTTTGGGTGATCATTTTTATTGTGGCCTGGCGGAGTACCTGGTGCCCATTAGAGTCATCATATGTGATGATCCGTGGGCATCATATTGATCACATTTTCTGGGATTGCAGCACAGGTCATTATGATCACCATAGGTCATCACTATTGATTACTTTTGTATTTTTGTTGTTTTGCAATATTTCTCCTAAGAAAATGCAAGTACTTAATAACCCTTCATCCATTAAACTCCTTTATCTGGGACATGTTTATCGGCCATCAGTCCCAATAAGGCATGTATGTATGTAATACCAATGGCAGTGCCTTCTGACACTTTGAGCTATAGCTGAATACACAAAAGAGGTGTCTATACTTTGGAAATGTTAACTCCTATCTAAATTCAGACCCAAAAATGATTAAAAAGATTGTAAATGAGTCAAAATGAAAGACACTGAACATCCTGCATATTATACAAGGATCATGTAGCATGCATTATTGCTATTGACATATTTAATGGCCAGAATGGTTCATGGAATATACATCAGTGTATGTAGTAAGGCCCCCTAGTGGCAGAGATATGACAACTATAGGTAATCAATGTGATTATTTTTGGTCGTCATCAACGATTGATTACCCTAAGGTCGTCATCACCGATGACCTTCCCATTGGATTGTGGTTTTCAGTGCATGACCCTTACAATAGCTGGGCATGTAGGCTATGACCCTCCTACCGTATCCCACTCTATATAACCCGGCACTATAGCGTTATATCTGGTCCAATCCGACAAGGGGTTATTTGAAAAAATTGCACTGACTTTTTTTCTTGTCACAACGGTAGGGGGGGGGAATGGTGAATTCAGTTGGTGCGGCAGAAGGATGTGTATCCCTATTCACGGGGACAGCAAAAACATTTCACCTTTTTTAACAAAAAGGATAGCCTGTACTTTGCTGTCTGTTAAAGGGGTCGGCTACACTTAATTTCAACCCACCTTGGGGGGGGCGGGGGGAACCAAAAACATTTCAGCCTGCCAATGCAAAAATCCACCCTGTTGTCATATCAATAACCACTCCTTGAAATGAAACATGTATGTCAAATGTCAGCTGTATGATCACTATCTACATTGATCAATAATCTTGAATAATTCTAAATATTTCTCAAGGTACCTCATTTCTCCTGATGTAACGTGCAGCAAATCATTCAGAGCTGGGAATAAGGGAGATGGAGGGTGGGACGTTTGTTTGACTGTGCCATTCCTTCTCAAACCACCATGTCTTGTATATTCATTTGGGTGAGTCCTTTGTTATGCCTTTCCTTGTAATGGAGAGACATCTTTAAAAGTATACAAACTGGTTATGCAATCTAATGTTGGTACCTCACTCCTAGTCATACCTTCATTTGATATATCTTTCGAATTGTGAACAGATAATATTGATACATATAGATCTATGGCCTTCTAGTCATTGCTGTGTGTCTTTCAAATTATTATTTTGTACTTGGAATTTAGCTGTGCTTCAGGACGTTCTCATTTCTGATTTCAGAATAGCTAACGACTATTCTTTTGATGATGCAATTGCTAATACTTTCAATTGTACAGTCAAAGCATTTGACCCAAGGTAAGTTGCATCAATATCTATTAAGGGTTAAATAAATGGTCATGCCATGAGGACCTCCTGGGGGTAAACCTGTATGCTGTCCACAGTGATACGGAGGGTGCTTAACAGAACATACCCTCCTACCTCTTAACATATTGTGCTACCAGATATACAAAAGCAGTTTGTACTACCAGATATACAAAATAACAATTTTACTGGTCTATGGATAATCTATTTAAGCTAATTATTTGCTATATTTTTGACAGCATGAAAAATGTCAACAATCATAAGAGGGGAAAACACATTCACTTTTTCAAAGCTGGGATATCAGGAAAGGACTTCAAAAACAAAGATGGATGGAATTTGTACTCCTTAGCTACAATCCTCAAGATGCATAATGATTCCAATGTGAGTTGCATTAAAAGTTTTATAGGAAAATACTAATGTGAGTGCCAAGATTCTATATCTACATATTTTATTTGCTACAAATACAAATGTATCAATGTTGTGTAAATTAGTATGATTGTACAATTCAGGCATATTATTATCTAAACCACATGTGCTCAGAATTGTTGTAACGCGACATATCAATGTGATGTTGTTATATTTCAGACGACCATAGACTATTTTAAGATGGATGTTGAATTGTCGGAATGGGCCGCCATACCTGAAATGGCTATAAGAGGATCTTTATACAATATCAAACAGATTGGAATTGAGATTCATAGAAAAATAGGGGACACAGGCAGCATCCACCTAATAAGTATTCTTGAAGACCATGGATTCAGAAGATGGAAAATGCACTACAACTTTGCTTGTGGTTACAAAATGCCAGATGGTACCAGAACATCTCGATGTCTTGAATTATATTACATCAATACTCGGTTCATAGAAAACAGACAGAAGAATGTTTTTATGCCACAAGATTCCAACCTAATTTAGTTGTTATGAATTTCACTGTGTTTTCTATCATATATATATGCGATTACAAAGAATGGCAATATCTCTTTTTTTATGTCAAGAATTTTGCTTAAAGTGAAAAATATCAATAACTCCTATGCCTGTGCCATCCAAGGGGACCAGCAGACGAGGACAGGTGTGGGCGACCCTGTTGCTAAAAATTCGTTTGTAGAAAGCCACTCAACTCCACAAGAGAGGGCTTGATGCATTGCTTCCCCGGTACCCGGTACCACTCAGGGGGAGTCAGACATCAGGCCTGGGAGAGTGAGAAATTATCACCAAAAAATGATACCCAACATCACCTATGCATTCTTTTCAAGCAAATACGATTTCTGGTGTTGTGTGTGATAAAAATATGTATAAGATATATCAGAATTCATCACTGTAGCCACAAATAGAATATAAAACAGTCCAGTCGAAACTCTTCTCTACACAAATCTCGCTGCCCCAGTTCTGATGTGTCAATATTCTTGCACATTTTCCTATGGTCAAGTATTTTGACAAACATTTAGTTTTTTGCATTTTTTACTTCTTATTGTTTTGTTCATACAAAATGTCTTTATCTTCATAATGTTCAATAAATTTGAATCGCACTTTGTACCGGTTTTGTCGAATTTTTTTCTTGGTTATCAGTGAATATCCTGTCTCTCCTATTTTTTTACCATAATGTTGTAGTTATCCGGACACCCCAGATTTATTCTCGATCCTGGGGTGTATTGCTGGACCCCCATGTTTAAACACAAAGATCGAATTTAGTTCATAAGTTCTGTAAACCCCTACACTACTCCCCTCTATAGAGAGCACTAGGTGTGGTGGAAAACAGAATAGTGTTAAAAAGACAACATTAACTTAGGCCCCATGGTCAATTTTCTTTTGTTTTACCAAATACACAAAAAGAAAATTCCGAATATTTTGCAAAGAAATATCAAATTTGATGCAAAAGTCTCAATTCTGTAGGGAAATAAGGCTGAAATGGCCTGAAATGACCAAACCTACATAAGTCAGTGGCTTGACCAATATATATTGGTGTGCCATCCGACGGGACCGATAGACAAGGACAGGTGTGGGTGATCCTGTTACTAGACCAAAATTATGATAGACCAGGATGAGATTCACCTTTACAACTTCTTCTGTACCATGTGACACCCCTAGGACAAAAGTAACTGAGGCTTTCTGTTTCGTCAATTGACTCATTGGCAGCATTTGAGGGTGCACACAACTTTTCATATTTTATATTTTTGGAAAAAAATGAAAAATAGATCAAGACCTACTGTTAGGGATAGAGTTGATATAAGGGTAGACTTGTACTTCATTTGTTGATAGTGTCATTTTTATTGCCAAAGACACAGGATATACATGTGGTTGTTATTTTTGAGTTTATATATATATTCATTTGACTAGGTCATCTACAATATACATCATCAAATGGCACAGAATGGGGTCTGTGGTAAATTCCACTGATTGCCCATTCGGTGCTTCTTCATGACTAGTAATACAGTGACTATTATACATGACTTTTACATATGCTGATTAGTGTTAACACCAGTAGCAGAGTTAGCCTATATAATAACATATTAGCATAGTTGGTTACAAGTATGGTTATGATGTTACTATATTGATTATAGAATATGAATGTCAATAAAGTGTAAGTATAATGTTCATACAGTGTGTCTTAGGCAGTATCAACCTTGTGTATAAGTATCAAGAGGGAATCAATTAAGAAATGTACATGGGCTTATACAATACAGTTATAACTAGTATATGGTAACAATATAAGAGAACGTAAGCAGTGTGCATATAGCTTATCAATAGTGTGGTTTCAGTGATTGACCATCTACCAGGACATAACAAATGCGTCATAGTATGAGGTAAGGTGAGTCTCCACGGGCTTCACTAAGCAGGGTTTTGACAACGAATGATGACATCTTGTTATTTCTTTCCTTCTCACAATTGATTTCCTATATTAGATGATATAAAGATGAGTAATTAGACATGAGATAAAGATGAGTGTATAACAAAAAAGTAGTTTTTTTGCGCAAAAGTGCGCTGATCCACATATTTAATCTTCGTTTGGTAACACAATAGTCATAACAAATTGTACACAGTACTTACAAATAAAGAATTATACCATTATCGAAGCTGCCTGGGGTAG
This sequence comes from Harmothoe impar, assembly GCA_947462335.1. Lineage (NCBI taxonomy): Eukaryota > Metazoa > Annelida > Polychaeta > Phyllodocida > Polynoidae > Harmothoe > Harmothoe impar. The sequence goes on from OX381705.1 coordinate 91,229,441, forward strand.
CCCTGCCTCCTCTTACAGGGACCCTGGTGGTTCCCGCGGGATGAAATGGCATGCCAGGATTGGGCCTGAACAAGTGAGGCACTTTCTGCAGCTGTCATAGTACGCATGGGTACATGCTGCAAGGGTAAAACCTCCTCATTGCTTTTGTGTGTCTGCCTTATTTCTCTTTCCTTGTTACTTGCTGGATTCTCTGAGTGAAGAATTCTGGTACTGCACAAGTAAGGTACCCGCTGGCACCAGAAGTCTAATATGGAAATAACGTCCCAGGGAATGTCATCAAAACGGTGAATAACTAACCCCTAATGGCAATCTTCGTGACATAACTTTCACCGTATTTTTAACCGTGATGGCCACAATTAATTTTACGTAGAATTAGGATTAATTTTATGTAGAATTACGATCAATTTCCTGTAGAATTACCATTTATGTAGAGCCACTATTCTAAATATTGGGAATATCCTATAAGCCTCACAGGTAGATTATCGTGACTTTAAAAGTGAAATGCTAGTTCCTACACAGAAGCCACCTGCTGGCAAAAGTCGAAGCTCATTAAAAGTATTCTTGAAGCTGTATTTGTATTCCTACATAGACCACTTTCCCTAAATCAACTATATGTATTTCTCATTTCATCCATGACCCCCTGTTTTATTGGTCCTAAAATGTTTGTATAGATGTCGATTATACATTCCCAAGGTTTGGTTGCAATATAACTAGAAGATCAGCTGTGACCTAGTTATACCTGGTCACAGGTGAGGAGAGGGTAGGTGGTGACCCCTAGTAATCAATACATGAACCAAGCGTATGACTCTTGTAACCATTTTCCTGAAAATAAGCATTTTTTCGATTTTGACCCATTTTCTAGCCAAATCGGCCATTTTCCCAGAAATGAAATAAAACTTTTTACAAAAAATGAAATAAAAAGTTCTAACGAAAAAAAACTGAATGCTATCTATAGCCAATTGAAATAGACCTTGTAATTTCACCTTAAGTCGGACACCAATTTCACCATGAGTCGGACACTTATTCTTGTGTACTTCCCATGTGTAATCATTGCAAGTAGGGTAGATAATTTTCATAATATAATGGAAGTGGTATATTCCATACACATGCTGTGATAACGA